>JASPKZ010001576.1:47500-662500 GCA_030220185.1 Diploptera punctata | reverse complement strand
TCTCTCCTAACCTCGTCTGCCCAAAATTTAACATCTATGATTTTAATTTGGTGGTCGTAACAAATTGCTCTAACCATTGTTTGTTCACCTTGGATTACTCGCAACCAGTATTTGAGTACACGAATTTTACAGTTAATGTCGTCCTGGAATGACCCGAATTCATATAAAATTCCACAGTTAGAAACGGCCTTACTAAGTCCTGTAATATACTTTAGAAAATGCGTATATACCTTATTTAGTATTTGCGTTCTTTGGAAACCCCAAATCTCACTACAATAGTGCATTACTGGCCTGACCATCGCTCCATACATTTTTTCTAATGTGCTGACTGGAATATCAGGCACTCGACCCAGAATACCGAGTACACTGTTAAGTTGTCCCCTCCCTTTAAATAATGCTATATCAATATGTTTTTTCCACTTTCCGTTCATTTTCAACGTCGTACCAAGATATTCAAAATGTTTCACGTTTTGAAGTATTTGATCTCTGTATTTCCATTCCTCTGCTCTACCATAAACCGTCCCACTTTTAAAGGTCATTGTTTTTGTCTTACTAACATTTACAGTCAATCCCCAATTCCTACAGTATATTTCCAGTAGGTCAAGATCTCTTTGCAATCCCTTGATTGTCTTGGAACAGATAATTAGATCACCTGTATACAACAGGACTGGGATTCTAACATTTCTTATCTCCGGAGCCTCAATTTTTCCTTCTAGCATTACGTCTACAATATCATCAACGAATAGATTAAATAGCATTGGTGATAAAATGCAACCTTGTCTCACTCCCCGATTGGCTTCACTGCTCTCTGTAATGTGCCCTTGGTCTACTTTTATACAACATTTAACATATTTATAAATTGACATTAAAGCATGTATCATAAATAAGCATCGAGTAAAACATGTTTATTTAATTAGTGTTAATATATTAGAAATACCTATTTAACTCGTTTCCGACAAAGGGTCGGCCCGGTCGAGGGTTGAGTTGCAATGAGGACCCTTACATTGAAGATCTGTAAATAAAAATCTTTAAAAAATGAGGTACATGGATGTTTTTTCAACTATACATACGTCAACTAATTAACTCACTGTCACTATCGAAACAATAAGTTCATGACCGCGCAAACATCCCTATCCTGAGCCAAATTTTACAATCAATCCTCTATAATTTAGCTGCCTCAATTCATGGTTAATGTTATTCTCCCATCTCACTCTTGGCCTACGTACTGGATGATTTCCTCTGGTTTTCTTACGAGCAGTTTCCATGCTCCATTTTAATTCCCCATTCATCCACATGTATTGCCCATCGCAGTCTACGAGACTTTATTTTTTTTATTATTATTATTATTATTATTATTATTATTATTATTATTATTATTATTATTATTATTATTATTATTATTATTATTATTATTATTATTAATATTGGGGGGCACGCCGTAGCGTAGTGGTTAAGGCACTGAGCTATAAGCCGGAGGGTCGAGGGTTCAAGTCCCGTTGGTGTCAGGATTTTTAAACTGACCCAAACCCTCTGGCGGCACTATGGCCCTGGGGTCGACTCAGCCTCTAACGGAAATGAGTACCAGACGCTTGTTCTGGTGTAAAGGCGGCCGTCACGCAGGGCTGACGACCCGGCTAACATAAAAAAGTGCCGATTGTCTAGAAAAAGTGGGAGCCTTAACCTCCTACTACCCCAAGGGCCTCCGGGTCTGTTGTGGGATCACTTTACTTTTATTATTATTATTATTATTATTATTATTATTATTATTATTATTATATATGGTGTCTCATAAATAACATGTAGCTGACTGTTATGTAATCTTCTCCATTCACTTGTCTGTCCGTCTCTCTTAATCCAAAACATTTCCTAAGAACTTTATTCTCAATTACTCGTAATATTTTCTCCTCCTTTAAAGTAAGAGTCCATGTTTCGTGTCTGTGTAATATAACTGGGAGAATAATATTTTATATATTTTAAGTTTAACGTTTCTTCGATAGAACTTGGGATGATAAAAGCCTCTGTACGCGTAATGGCATGAATTTCCAGAACGTAGAATTTCTTTGTGCATCTCATTCCTGTTAGAAGTTATTGTTTCTAGACATTTGAATTCACCCACTTCTCCAAAATTTTACTCATTTTCATTAACTGTCCATTTATATTATGTAATATATTTATAGGCTTTTATTGATGTTTACTTCCAGTCCCAATTTCTTAGTACATGTGTTGGCCCTTTGTATCTCCTCGTATCACCTAATAATACTGCATCATCATAAACTAACATGAGTATGAAGAAATGGACAATTTTAATGGGATGTATAATAGTAAAACCGCTTAATATATACCTAAGTTATCCTAATACATTTTTCCCAAAAAATGAAGTTTTACATTTTTTAAAATGAGAATAACTTTAAAGAGGTTTTTCTCAGTTTTGAATGAATGGTGGTTGGTTCCTTTCATATAAAAGCCGTCCAAATATTATATAGTACCAGTTCTAACTTGCTTTAGGTACACAATAAACGAAACATGTACTATGTAAGAATAGTTCTTAGTATAAATGGTTAAATTCACAGAAGTAATTAGCAAATAACTTCTAGGAAAAATACGTATAAATCCCTATTAAATCCAGTAGGAAAGCCACACTTGAATTCTGAGAAGTTATTAATAGGTGTATGAATAGAAAGAAATATCCAATGGGATTTCAGTATCAATAACGTGGTAATTGTAGATTGTTGGATGCTAACTACAGGAGTACCTCCCACGCTACCCCAAAAATATGAAAGAGTAGGGAAACCGAGGGCACGTGGGAAGAGAAAACTCACAATCAAATCAGCTGAAGTACTGTCAGGGCGAAAGAGTGTTCTCGTCTAGAGTCCGGGAATCGAGCTATGCCGAGTACCCCACTAGAATCTTGAGTGAAATAAATTAGGGTTTAATGAAAATTTATCAAGTCAACAAATACATTTCAAAAGCTTAGTACAAACGCGAAAAATATTGTGGATTTTATAATAAGAGATTTCTATTAGTTAACGGACCGAAGAATTTGAATATCATATCGAATTTAATCAAGGTCCAATCAACTACGGCCCGCTGACGGGATACGGCCCTCCATTACTTTCTTCCGGCCCCTAGAGGCCTGTAGCATTCTAATAAATCAAAATATGTTAAGGGTAGCTCTATAGTATTAGTCTTATCACTAATGAAACAATAACTTGTGAAATATGTTATAACGACATAATAAGAAAAGTAGAAAATCAAAACACGTTTATAATAATAATAATAATAATAATAATAATAATAATAATAATAATAATAATAATAATGATAATAATAATAATAATAATAATAATAATAATAATCATAATAATAATAATATTGGCCGAAATGGACTAGTGGTTATGCTCCTTGCCTCTGGTCCCAAGGGTCACGGGTTTAAACCCGGCCGGGGTCGATTGATTTTTAGGAAGAAAAATCCAAGGAGCAAGTCCTCCGGGAGGGACTTTAAGTCATAGGTCCCGAATCTGAAGATTTTCAGGCTCTTAAAAGATCCTTAAGCCTGAATAAAAAGGCTTCTAAGAAAAATTTACCAACTTTTCCCATCCTAGTACTATCTTGGTCACCTAGATGTCACTATGAGGCGGAATGCTAACCCCGAGTCACTTAATGAATCTATCCGTAAACAATTGTAACTAAATTAGTATGGTCGAATTATTTCCCTGTAGGGGGAGTACGCCTAAGTCTCGTTGAGAGAAACAAAGGCTTACAATAATAATAATAATAATAATAATAATAATAATAATAATAATAATAATAATAATAATAATAATAATAATAATAATAATAATAATAATAATAATAACAATAATAATAATTATTATTATCCATCCATCCATAGTAATTCTGCCCGAGGGCAGGTCTTCACTGCAATCATAGCATTTTCATGTCATGCTTTGCAGCTTTACTAGGGAATTGTAGGTGTGGTAGCTTCCTGTTGTTTTCCACCGGTGAAGGATGACGATGTTGATGATAATGATAAGGATGAGGATGATGATGATGATGGCCATATGATTTCGGGGACCGTTTGGGCCTTAAAGGTTTCCTGACATTTCCGGGCAGCACGCTAACTCGAGACCACAGTGGTGGACTAATAATAATAATAATAATAATAATAATAATAATAATAATAATAATAATAATAATAATCCACAACAGCTATAATAATGCCTATGGCTCGCATCAACTTGATGTTTTTTTTTTTTTATTTTATTTTTTTCCATTTAGCTCGCGATACAAGTAAGTGTGGGTGGCTCTGGGCTAGATAGAACAGACAATTCATAACAATAATATATTTGGGCTCGCGTATCTGTAATCCAACACTTGTAGCTAATATCATCTGTGGAACTCTTATTAACTCAAATTTACGAAACAAAATAAAATAATTATTAATTATTTATAAACCCCTGAAGATTCTATCCACTCTCGACCAAAACTGACAATAAGAGAAATTCATGGCTTCGTATGTTCTTTCGCCGCAAGTTGTACTCCTTCTGCATCCTCTAAAGATTTGATGGCATGCTCTAATACAAAAGTAAATAGAAGAGTAGATAGTGCATCTCCTTGCTTTAATCCATTGTGAATTTCAAAAGTATATAAAAACTATTTGCCTGCCCGCAAACTACTCTTTGTGCCATTTAGACCGGTATTCAAGAACCAAACTCTCCAGGGCATGCCATCTCCGTCTTTCTTAAGCCGAGCTCTCATCTTTCATTTGTTCCCAGAATTATTTAAAAATAAATATGTTGTTAGCATACGATGGTAAATAGAGTGAACCAGTTAGAGTAGGTTCTGCATGAGACGGGCTGAGAGTTGCTCTTCGCGGAGAGCTTGGTTCTTGGATACCGGCCTTAGACACATTGGAATAAGGCCGGTATTCAAGAACCAACCTTTCCGCGTAGTCCGTCTCTCCGTGGTTAATTATGTGGGTCATGCAGAACCTACTCTAACTGGCTCACTCTATTCAACATCATGTGGTAACACGGTATTTATTTAAAACAAATCTGGGAACAATTGAAAGCTGAGAGCCTCAGCTTACGGAAGACGGAGATGGCATCACCTAGAAGGCTTGGTTCTTGAATACCAGCCTAAGTCTAAGTTTTTAGGAATTCTGAAGCTCAGGAGGATGCAATACAATTTCTCCCTCTTAATTGAATCGACGCCTTTTTGAAGTATAGATATAGTTGATATACAGTACCATTATATTGGAAACAGATGGAAAATAATTTAGAGTAATGATGTATCTAGAGAAATATTTTATTGACTATGCGCGCGATTTCTATAGTTGGATCCTCTGGAAAAAAATCAGAGAAAATATTAAGCAATAACTGTAACAAATTTATTTAAATTGGAATAAAAATACACTGTGAATGTATTATTAGATAGATTGGCTACTTTTACGGTAATTAAGTGAATTGCAGTGCTATCTACCTTTCATAATAAATTAATTCTAGTGAATAAAGTTTTTATAAAATTGTTATTATATTTGCAACAATAAACAATTTATTATTTTTATGAATACAGTAAAACTTCAAGAAATACGGCGACTTATAATATTCAAGAAATTGGTCAATTAATTAAATTAATTAAATTATTTATCACCTTTTCATTTATTTCACCCCTTTCTTTGTACATGCCTCACATCTATTACCTATCCTGAGTGGATTTTTAATTCTGGAACATATAACACTTTCTTGACAATTAACGACCACGGATATCTATTCGGATGCCGAGGCCACCTCCGAATCAATTTAAAAAGATGCCACACCATTCATTCATACAAGGCTAATACGATTTGATGTCCAAATGATGTTCGGGGACTATTTAGGCTCTAGGTTTGCCGACGTTTGTCTTATTCGTGTAGGTAACGTTTTTAAAAGTGAGCATATATCTTAGGATGACCGGGTTCGATTCCGAGTATCCACACGGATGGAATCTTTCTTTTTCACCAATTAGTATCCACATGGTTCGTGGTGGACGAAATGGAGCTTAGGTAGGTATTTCTCAGGGGTTTTCTCCCGTTTTCCCCTGCCACAATTTCGTTCCATCGTTTCTCTCTACTCATCTCATCCATTTCGCTTTATTTCGTTCATCTGTGATTGTAAATTAGGAGTGGTCTGCCGGCACCCTTGTCATTCACAGACCTCTATATAAGGGGCTTCATCTCAACCTATTCCTCGACTTGACCCTGAATTGGACACGAGTTGAGTATTACTATATATAGTATCCGTATGGCTATGAGGCTAGGTTTGCTCGCTAGGAATAAAGCGTAAGACAAGTATTTAACGGAAATTTCGAGCCGTAGTTTAATTGTCGTGAACTCATAAATTCATGCACCCATTTGCCTTCATAGCCTCTTCAACGTGAAACCTTTAGACATAATCATCATCATCATAGTACATTCACGAATTTAGGCCATTTGTTGACCTGTTTCGGCCTCAAGAGAAACACCATCCAGAAGTCTTTTGAGTGGAAGTCTTCGTGTTGAGACTTGAAAGTAGTTTTGAAGTTCCTTAGGACAGGTTACTGGCCCGACGCTAAGTAGTCCAGTGGTAGGGCTGCTACCTTTTAGTCTCTGGACAGACATTAGGATACCGCATTTACTCAGTACCCAATGGAACGGTTATACCGCCGTGACTCGGTCCTCAGAGCCTCGTTTGTGAAAACGGGTTGTACCACGAGAAGGTGAGGATGAGAATTGGGTAGGAGAGGTTATACACACGTCACTACCTCTTACAACCCTAAAACCTTTAGGCTACTTTTAAAATTGTAAACTAATGATTTTCAGAATAACAAAGTATAGATAGCGTTATTTAAAGTATAGATACCACGTGAAGACCATGTGAAGTGTAAATCCAAGTATCCTTCACGATTAGCTAACGGTATGGGGAGATAAGGTATCATTCTTAAGTTCCGTTTGATTTTTACTCCAAAGGCAAGTATACATTACTCATTTCAGAAACATATATGATACCTTATCTCGTAATAATAATAATAATAATAATAATAATAATAATAATAATGATGATGATGATAATAATAATAATAATAATAATAATAATAAAAATAGTAATTTAGTGCTTCTGGCACTTTCCGAAAATGATTTGCAGCGATCAATTTATAATTTACAAAAAAATAGCTGCTAAATTTAATATGGAAATATCAATTAACAAAACTAAAATTAAGGCATTTCATTGGAAGGACCGCATACAAAGTAAAATCTGTCTCGAGAATAAAATTTTAGAGATATCTAATCAATTTAAATATCTTGGATGGAAAGGATATCCCTGAAAAAAATCACAAGTTATAATAAAAGTTTGGGAATTATTAATCAAGTTATGAACCCATCCCTTGTACAAAAACACCAGATTACGTTTATATAACATTTTGGCTAGACCAGTGCTGACCTATGGTAGTGAAGCATGAACACTAAAAAGATAACATGAAAGCAGAATAACGGCTTGTGAAATGAGATTCATGCGCAATGAAATAAAACTCAATTTCAAATAAAATAATAAAGATGATACGTCACATCCAAGGAAAATTACACAAAAAAGTATTATTATAAATACAATTCTGGCATATTCAGCCGAAAAAATTAAGTGGGATACACACGTACATACACACACACACACACACAAAACACACACACACAAACACACACACACACAAACACACACACACACAAACACAACAACACACACACACACCAAACAACTACACACAACAAACACACACACAAACCCTTCCCACACAACCCCTCTCACCCAAACACACACACACAAACACACAAACACACCCCCGATCAAACAAAACACCACCCACCGACTACCACCACACAAACTCACACCCACCAAAACCACACACATCCAATACACACACTACACACACACACACACATACAACACACACAAACTCACACACACACAACGACACAAACACACACACACAAACACACACACATCACACACACATAAGCACACACACACACATACACACACACAAACGCACACACAACACCACACGCAAATACAACACACAAACACACACACACAAGGACAAAACACACACACACAAACACACACCAAACCACACAACACAAACACGTACACACAAACGCCCACAAAACACACACACAAACCCACACACACACTCCACACACACGCACAAACACAAACCACACACACAGCAAACACACACCAAACCACACAACACAAACACGTACACACAAACACGCCTCACACAAACACACACACAAACCCACACACACAAACATAACCACACACACAAACACCACACACACACACACAAACATACACACACAAACACACACACACAAACACACACTCACACAAACATACACACAAACACACACACATACAAACACACACACGAACACACACACAAACACGTACACAAACACGCTCACACAAACACACACACAAAACACACACACAAAAAAATACACAAATACCACAACACAAAACACACACACAAATACACACACACACAAACGCGCACACACACAAAACACACACACACAAATATACACACACACAAACGCACACACACACAAACGCACACAAACACACACACAAACACACGAACACAAACACACACACAAACGCACACAAACACACACACACACACACTCACACACACACACACAAACACACACACACACACACACACACAAACAAACATATACGCAAACACACACTCTCAAACACATGCACACATACAAACACACACACAAACACAAAAACTCACACAAACACAAACACAAACAAACACAAGCACGAACACAAACACAAACACACGCACACACGCGCGCACGCACGCACACACATGCACACACACGCACACACGCACGCACGCACACACGCAGACATGCACACACGCGCACAAGCACACACGCACACACGCACACATGCACATATGTATACATGCATACATGCACATATGTATACATGCATACATGCATACATGCATACATGCATACATGCATACATGCATACATGCATACATACATACATACATACATACATACATACATATATATCTTCTTCTTCATCGTCCTTTCATGTGATATACCTAGTGGTCTGTTACGGTCTCAATCCAACGTTTAAAGGGTCTGTCCAAAGATCTCTTGCCTGGTGGCTGATAATTTACGATCTGACGTGGTATTCGTGTTCTGCTCATTCTTCTTACATGAGATTTCCAGTTGTTTCTGTATTTTTGCACATATTCCATGACTGATTCTGTTTGTAATTCTTTGAGAATATATATATATATATATATATATATATATATATGTGTGTGTCTATAACATTTATTTATAAAAGTGTTTTCTTTCTGGTACGTATTTTGCTGTGAGGAATATGACGGCAGATCTCTAATTTAAGAGAAATCCTGCCTGGTTTAGAGGAATTAAATTATTATTTCTAATAAGGAAGGGCAACACGCACAATCTGTCAAGGAATACTATGAAATTGGGTCTTAAAATAATCATCAATAAGACTATGGTCACACGTTTATATACATTATATAACTGAAGTGGACAGTTAATGGTAAGTGAGGGAAACTTTGAAGAATTGGCTGAATTAAAATACGTAGGAACATTGACTATACAAGAAGTCTGACTGCAAACATATTTATTTTCCAATGTTATTTCAAATATTAGTTATATATTTGTTTAATGACATTTTTGTAAATATATAACTACGTTTTATTTTATTTACGTCATACTCAGATTATAATATAACTATATTTTCAATAATATAACAATACTTTTATAACACAATATTTTTGTTTGTTTCTGCGCAACCCCTGGTATGGGTAATAAGATGTTAAAATTGGGTATATATTGTAGAGTTAAAACTCAACACAACCCACCCTCTCTCTTTGACTTCACAGCCCTTTGAGTCTAGCCTTAGCCGCTCCTTTGTTAGGAATTTCTTGACCAGTTAATTTAGTTACTCTCTAAGCTCATTCAATTGTCCGGAACTTTTTTAAGTCTGTTCAGGAACTTGTTTTTTTATTATTGTACAAAGTGTGAGATTTTATTTTTTATATATACACAGATTATATTTTTATGTATGTGTCATTGTGTATCACCGTAGACTGGTCACTCCTCTGGCAAGCATTATAGGGCCTTGATAAAAGCTCGTCAACACACTCTGTTTTCTGAAAATGCCTTAATTTCATTTCATGTCAAATGTTGTCAATAATTGAGAATTCCGGCTTGCTTTCATCTTAGTTTCTTTGATAAGAGGGCATAAGAAGTGCAGCCTACAACTTCCGATTCCGGTGACGGGGCTGCCATCCTGGCATCCGGACCTGCTGCTTGAGTTCTTGAGGTAGAGGAGGGGCATTTCCTCTCCTAGTCACTAGCTATGGAAATGCCGCCAGTACTCGGTTAGGCAAGTCGTGTCTTATAATTCTATCCAGCTTAATCGCGTAAAACTGGTTTAAAACAGGGGCGTAGCCTTTCCCCAACCTTTTTACATATATGTTTAGACGACATCTTTGATCAATGGAAACAATTAGTTCACAAGGGATTAAAAATTTGACGAAATAAACATTGAATGTATTATGTTTTGCAGATGATATAGTATTAATTTTTGACAGAGAGGTCAGCCTATAAAAAGCAGTATATCAATTAAATAATACATGTAATATAATATGATAATTTCAATATTAGAAGGTACCCCATGGAAGGTACCAAATAAGAACAAAAATAGTAATAGAAGATAAAAGGTTTCACACTTCCAGTATTTGGGCTGCGATATAACTTATGAAGAAGAACAAGATATAAATAAGTAAATACAGAAATTTCATCAAATTTGTGAAACAATCAGACGAACACTGAGGAACAAAGTAAGAAAGGATACGCAGCTAAGATTTTACTCAACGATGGCACTACCAGTGGCGATGTATGCAAGTGAGGCTTGGATCCTGAAGGAAAAATAAAAAAGTACAATTCAGGCAGCGGAAATGAGCTTCCTACGGGCTGTGAAAGGTTGTACAAGAGCAGAACATATTAGAAATGAGAATATTAAAGAGGAACTAAAAGTACAACCACTTCTTCAACAAATAGAAGAACACAGGAACAATTGGATACAACATCTGCAAAGAATGACAGAAGATAGGATACCAAAGATGGCACTGATATATAATCCTGGAGGACAACATCGGTAGGAAGACCAAGAAAGCGCTGGGCTGAACAGATGTGAGATCGGAACAGGCAAAGACCTAATCCGTGAAGGATGATGATGACATTCTCTTAGGCTGATTGCATTGGTAACCCAATGAGCGATGGGGTCGCCATATCCCTACGCCGTAAAAATTACCTTGCATCCTAAATATTTGAAACTTCTTACTTATTTTAAAGGAGTATCATGTAGTATTACTTTTACACCAATCCTAATATTTTCTCGAAAAGCCATTGTTTTTGTGTTTTGGAATTTTAATACCGTAAATAATTTACCTTGGAGACTGAAGATGACTAGCTGGGTAGTCAGCCTAAAGATTTGAATATGGACCTCCAGAATAAATATCTAAAACTCTACCGTTTAAGGCAAAGCGTTTCATAAGAAAATTTCTGTCATCCCTGGCTCTATGTAGGCAAATGAATTTCTTGAGCATGCTTCTAGCTTACTGATGTGTACGGTATAAAGGCTACCAACGTGCATGCCAGTAATTCCCCTCGTGTTGTGGAATAATTACCAACGCTTTCTTTTCGTGCTGTTCTTTTAAACATTTTATCGATTACAGAGTGCGAACATTATTGCACGAAACTCGTATCAGCCACAATAAAATAAAGTTTTCAAACTTCTCCATTACAATTTCCAAATGAGTTAATGATTGTTTTATTAACTTTCTTCAACTGTTTCTTACTTTTTATGACCTTGCTTCCTTACAATACAAAATTAACCGGACAGACCCTCGCATTCTGATATCCCGAGCTGAAATCTTGGTCCCGACCAACATATCGAGAGTTTTTTCCTGGTTTCCTTCAATCGTCAAGACAAATACTGGGTTTTAATTTCGTTCCTAGGATTCATTTCATAATATAATTAAAATTTGAAACTGTAAACTTCTTCAGAAAACAAGTGTGACATGACAAGCGCAACAATAGAAATTCTTAATAAATTTGATACACATAAAGGTTACAGACACGATATTAACTAAGTGATCCCACAACAGGCCCGGAGGCCCTTGGGGTAGTAGGAGGTTAAGGCTCCCACCTTTTTCTAGATAATCGGCACTTTTTGTCAGCCGGGTTGTCAACCCTGCGTGACGGCCGCTGCGTCTGGTACTCATTTCAGTTAGAGGCTGAGTCGATCCCAGGGCCATAGTGCCGCCAGAGGGTTTGGGTCAGTGTAAAAATCCTGACCCCAACGGGACTTGAACCCTCGACCCTCCGGCTTGTAGCTCAGTGCCTTAACCACCACGCTACGGCAGCCCCAGACACGATATTAGCCAGACTTAACATCAGGGTTTCTCAAAGGTTGTGGCCGAAAATCGCTTGAGTGTCTAAGACTAAAACACTTGCCTGTTCTTTTATATATGATTTACCATAGATACTATGTAACTCACAGTTATGTATTATACCATTCTGTTCATCTTTCTTTGGTGCAACATTTTTCTTTACAAATGTATTATCAAATACTCATTTATTCTCCACCCTTAGAGAAAGAGTCCATGTTTTGCATTCATATAATATAACTTGAAGAATAACAGTTTTAGAAATAAAACATATTACTAAATTATGATATAATAAATTATTTAAAGGACTTAAGCTGGTTTTAAATGTAAGGAAATATTTCTTCAAGTAGATACATCACTCTCTTCACATTTCTGTTTTCAATGTGAAACCCCGAGGTCAATTTTATAGAATTCTTTAGAAACAAATCCCAACACAGTTAATTAGTGAGACGTATTTAGTTAAAGTGGGCCGCGGTGGACTAGTGGTTATGCTACGTGTCTCTGTTACCGAGAGTCGCGGGTTCAAACACGACCGAGGCCGATGGATTTTTTAGGATGGAAGAGTGCAAGAAGAAAGTCCTCCGGGAGGGACTTCAAGCTGTGGGTCCCGAGTTTGAAGATTTATCGGACTTGTAAAATATCCTTGAGTCTGAATAAAAACACTTCTAAGCAAAATTTACCAACATTATCATCCTATTTGGGGGAGCAAATGGTTGGTACGGCCTCGAGAAGGGTACAGATGCTGACTATGTATACCTTAATAAATCTCGAGAAACGCCACTGCGACTTTTTTAGCAGCTCTGCCAACAAATCCTAATCCTACGTGCTCGTCGTGCTCCCTGACTGCAGTCGTAATAGACTGTAGCTAACAGGATGGGACGAAAGGCGAGTTCTCACCATCATCATCATCAACAACAAGGATTAAGCCCAATGGCCTGTTCCGATCTCATTATAGGTCGAATTGGTCCTTCCATCTCTTCAATGGTCTTCCCTACGTTCTTCTCCATTTTGGTTTATAATTATACATTCTTCTTGGTATGCGCTGTTCATTCATTCGTAATACGTGCTGAAGATAAGCATTTTGGTAATATGTTATTCTTCCACAGAGATTAAATATATTAAGTTCTGTTCTTATATCTTCGTTTTTCTTTTTATCGGTCCTTTGGTACCCTGCTATTGCTCTCAATATCTTAATTTCAGCATGGATAGATGCTCTGAGACAGCAGCCCTGTTATTATCCTTACCCTGCACAGCGCTCGTAACGCGGTCAGGGGGCATTTATTACTACTGATTCATCTCAAAGCAAAGGCCGGATTGGATTTCAGGATACGACCATAGCAAGAAAGGCGAGTTCTCAGAGCCTTAAAACAGAGACCTGTCGGCAAAGGGAGCAAACCCTTAAAAAAACCCAGGTCCTCCGTGTCTGGGGGTTAGGCGTCAGGCTGGCAACATGGCCCTCGAAAAAAGTATACCGCCACGTACTTCAGTAAAATATGTCAGCCGGATGCATTTAAATATGACAGACTTAAGCTATGAAAACGGACCTTTGCTATTGGCACATGGAATCTTCACGGCTTGAATACCAAAGAACAAGAAGTAATAGATGAGATTACAGCAATGAATGCAGATATTATTGTGCTCACAGAAACAAAAAAGAAAGGGAAAGGGCAGGAAAAATTAGGAAATTATACACATATCTGGAGTGGAGTACCAAAAACTAGTAGAGCAAAAAGAGGTATATCCACTTTGATAAAAAATAAGTTGGTAAGAAAATAGTGTCTTGGGAAGAAATTGATGAAAGAATTATTAAATTAAATCTCAAACTCTTTGGGCTAGAGCTTATAATAATTGGTGCATATCCCATAAATGAGGATGCAACAAACGTAGTGAAAAATGAATTTTTTGACAAACTGTCCGAAATTTTGGACAAAATAAAAAAAAACATCAAGAATAATAATAACAGGAGATTTTAATAGTCGAGTAGGAAGTAGAATGAAAGATGAAGTGATTGGACCATTTGGGGAAAAAGTGGAAAATGACAATATAGATAGACTGATAAGTTTATGTAAACAACATGGTTATATGATAATGAATAGTTTCTTCCAACATCGGGAAATGCATAAATACACATGGGAACAGCCAACAAAAAGTCTCAAATCAATAATTGATTATATAATTGTGAAACAAAAACGTGATGTGGTAGTGAAAGATGTTAGAGTGTATAGAAAACCAGATTGCGGAAGTGATCATTATATGTTTTTGGGAAATTAGAAAAAAAAAACAAAATATTGAAGTAACGGAAGATAGAATAAATACAACCCTTTTGAATGAACAAAGATATAAAGTAAGCTCACTCTGTGATGAGAGTATAAAATATCTTTTTCAATCAAGATTAAAACAAACCCTTATTTTAAATTTAAATAAATCTGCAGTGGAAATGTGTGATCAATTAAAGGAAACTACACATTCAGCAGCTTTAGAAGCACTTGGGACAGTAAATCTAGATTAAAAAGAAATAATGAATGGTTTAATCACGATATTAAAAAATTAGTAGAAGATAAAAAGAAAGCACGGATGAAATGGTTATCAGATCACTCATCAGCATCACGAAATGAATATATCACTTTAAAACAAAGGTGGAAGTGAGAAGAACAAAAAATGAGTACTGGGATAATGTATGCTCGAATATAGATTATTCGATTGGATATGCTAGATCCAAAGAAGCTTGGGAAACATTACAAAATATCAGGAAATCAGAAAGAAAGAAGATAAATATTCAGTTGATGAGACCATCAGAATGGATGCAACATTATAAAGGTTTACTTCAAGAAAATAGAAATGAGTTTCAACTTCAAGATACAGATGTAGATTATAAATTTGACACTCCAGAGATAACAGAAGATGAAGTAAAAAGAGCTTTGAAAGAGGCAAAAAATCGGAGAGCACCAGGACCAGGAAATATTCAGACGGAACTCCTAAACAAGGAGATATTTTAGTAACATTTTTAACAAAATTTTTAATAACATTGAGATTGGAGACGATATCCCATAATACTGCAATTTATCGTACATTACTCCTATTTTTAAAAAAAGTGATAAAAAACTGTGTTCCAATTATAGAGGTACCTTCAACAGCTTGGATGTTTAGTAAAATTACACATTTTAAACTTAAGGAGATAAAAGATAACTTAAGAGAAGAACAATATGGATTCCGCAGTGGAAGATCATTTATTGATAATATTTTCTGTATTAGGCAATTACAAGAGAAAATCCTAGCAAAAAATAAAGAACTACATATGACCTTTATTCATTTAGAGATGGCATATGATAGTGTACCTCGACAATTGTTATGGATGCAATGAGAAATATGAATATCGGTGATAAATGGATTAATATTGTTAGGAGGATCTATAGTAATACAAAAGCTAAAGTAAAAATACAGAATAATGTAACAGAGGAATTCACAGTGAATAAAGGCCTTAAGCAGGGATGCAGTTTATCACCAATTCTTTTTAACATTTTATTTTTTATGAGAATGTAGCTCGCTGTCTTCTCCACTCACATGTCTGTGTCATTAATTTTTTCCAAAAAAGTATTCCTAAATATTCGTATTTTTTTCTCTTCCCTTAAAGTAACAGTTCATGTATAGCATCTCTATTGTATTACTGAAAGAATAATAGGTTTATACATTTTTAGTTTGTTTTTTGAGATGACAATGATCTCTATAAATGCATAATATGATTCTATGAGAGTTAAGCATATGTTTAATTTTTTTTCTGAATCTCGTTCCTGTTTGTCATTATTATTCATAGATATTTATACTGTAATCCTAGTGAAAGAAATTATCCGCGCGGGGATGATGACCAAGGCGTGTTGAGTTAAATGCAGGTGGATTCTCCTACTATCATTGATTAATTATGATCTGGCGATTATTGTTCCGTTTTACTACACACAATAATTTAGACCAGTGATCGTCCAGTGGTCGAAATTCGACCACAATTCATTAAATTTTTAAGTTTGTCACAAATACGTCATTATGCATTAATTTTCGACTTATTTTAAAAATACGAACAATAGAAAATATGTGGTATAGCTTGGCTAAGTCATATTTAAAAAAAAATAACAAGTTATTTGACATTTGTATGCTATTCATGTTATTTCATTTTGCATTTGGCCTACTATTATGTATACGGGAATGTATAACCCTTCTTCCTTGTCTATTACTCCGAGACGTCAGTGTTCTATGTCGAGGCATAATGGAACCAAGTGCGAATATCTAAATGTAAAAAAAATGTAATTAAATTACTGAAACCAAGATTGGGCAAAATTTAATTTAAATAATAGAATGTGCTCACTTTTTTAAACCACTAATAATAAACCACAATAAGGATAAATTCCTTAGAGACAATTTATTTTATTTTGTTTAATTTAATTTATTTGTAACACATATTATACATAAATTTCATTCTTCTGCACACCTTCTCTATATGAACTTCAATTATGCCAAATATCACACTCCTCCGAGCGCGCAATGTCCTTAAAAAGGGGGTACAAATATTTTCTTCACGTATTAACCCATTCGCCTCAAAAGACGAGATAGACTAGCCGGCAGTTAAGTGGCCTTCAACTCAGATGACGAGGCACACTCGCTTAACTCTGCTGTTATATATTTTACAATATTTTGTACATCCCTTGGCAGGGTAATATTTTGTTAACATTTATTAATAGTAGAAGAAAGTGCTTTTGCTTTCACCTTTATTGTGATCTCAGGTACCGTTATTTTTGTTTGTTTTGAATGTCTGAAAATAGATAATGCAATTTACGGTAACTTAAATTCGGTTTCTGGAAAATTGCTTTGAGCATTTACACCAGAAGCAAATGGGTTAATATATAGATTAGATGGTACATATTCTAGCTACGTATCGAGCAGTGATAATAAAAACAAAAAAATAAACAAAGAGGAAGTCAAGATCTAAGTAACTACATGATGTTTTATAGTTGAGTAGAAATAACAGAAAGAGCTCAAGCAGGAGTAGCAACATTAGTAAGCACAAGATTAAGGAAAACAATAACTGCATACGAATGGATAAATCAGAGAATAATGAAAATAATATGCAAAGTACCAAAAGGAAATCTTACTGTAATAGGAATCTACGCACCAGAGGAAGACAGAAAACAAGAAACAACAGAATTTTATCAACAACTACAAACGATAATAGATCGAACAAACAAAAACGATTACTTGATCATAGCAGGAGATGCAAATGCACGTATAGGGAAAACACCAATTACAATTATAACGGGAAACAATGGAGAAGAAACGCTAAATTATAATGGGAAAACGTTATTACATTTCTCATGCTTTAACCAATTAAGAATAACGAACAATTACTTCAGACATAAGTAAATACATAAATATACGAGAAGTGAGAGAGGATCATGCTCTATAACAGATTACATTATGGTTAATCGAAAAATGAAAAATGTAGTCAGAGACGCAAGAATCTTCAGAGGAAGCGATATCCATAGTGACCAATACCTATTGATTAGTAAAATAGATATACAAAATAAAGGTATAGAAATTGGAATAAAGAATTAAAGAAGAAGAAGGAAGAAAACAAACAAGAATTTTATAAAATAAATTTGTTAGAAAAAGAATCGATACAAGATTTTGTAACCAATAGTGTTATTTCGGTTCGATACATTTGTGTTGTTATCCTCCCTCTACAGTGAGATTCGTGAACTATGCCAATTTCCTTTCTCTTTGTATCTACTCCCACTCTCCTTCATACACTTCCCTTTGCTCTGTTTGTAGTGCGCAACTTCCCCTTCTACCTCGGAACTCTTAAATAGGCCAAACACGTAGTGAACTCTATCATTCGATCATAGATTTTCGTTGCAACACTTGTCTGTCGCCTGGAGGACGCGAGCTCTAGGAGAGCTGCGTATTTTAGGTTTGGTCCGGCAAGCCAGGGTAAGGCACCCTAGGCAGGATTAAAAAGTATGTATGTGTGGTTGGTTGGAACACTTGTCTGTCGCCTGGAGGGCGCGAGCTCTAGGAGAGCTGCGTATTTTAGGTTTGGTCCGGCAAGCCAGGGTAAGGCACCCATGGCAGGATTAAAAAGTATGTATGTGTGGTTGGTTGGAACACTTGTCTGTCGTCTGGAGGACGCGAGCTCCAGGAGAGCTGCGTATTTTAGGTTTGGTCCGGCAAGCCAGGGTAAGGCACCCTAGGCAGGATTAAAAAGTATGTATGTGTGGTTGGTTGGAACACTTGTCTGTCGTCTGGAGGACGCGAGCTCCAGGAGAGCTGCGTATTTTGGGTTTGGTCCGGCAAGCCAGGGTAAGGCACCCATGGCAGGATTAAAAAGTATGTATGTGTGGTTGGTTGGAACACTTGTCTGTCGTCTGGAGGACGCGAGCTCCAGGAGAGCTGCGTATTTTGGGTTTGGTCCGGCAAGCCAGGGTAAGGCACCCTAGGCAGGATAAAAAGTGAGTATGTGTGGTTGGTTGTAACACTTGTCTGTCGTCTGGAGGACGCGAGCTCCAGGAGAGCTGCGTATTTTGGGTTTGGTCCGGCAAGCCAGGGTAAGGCACCCTAGGCAGGATTAAAAAGTATGTATGTGTGGTTGGTTGTAACACTTGTCTGTCGTCTGGAGGACGCGAGCTCCAGGAGAGCTGCGTATTTTGGGTTTGGTCCGGCAAGCCAGGGTAAGGCACCCTAGGCAGGATTAAAAAGTATGTATGTGTGGTTGGTTGGACACTTGTCTGTCGTCTGGAGGACGCGAGCTCCAGGAGAGCTGCGTATTTTGGGTTTGGTCCGGCAAGCCAGGGTAAGGCACCCTAGGCAGGATTAAAAAGTATGTATGTGTGGTTGGTTGTAACACTTGTCTGTCGTCTGGAGGACGCGAGCTCCAGGAGAGCTGCGTATTTTGGGTTTGGTCCGGCAAGCCAGGGTAAGGCACCCTAGGCAGGATTAAAAAGTATGTATGTGTGGTTGGTTGGAACACTTGTCTGTCGTCTGGAGGACGCGAGCTCCAGGAGAGCTGCGTATTTTGGGTTTGGTCCGGCAAGCCAGGGTAAGGCACCCTAGGCAGGATTAAAAAGTATGTATGTGTGGTTGGTTGTAACACTTGTCTGTCGTCTGGAGGACGCGAGCTCCAGGAGAGCTGCGTATTTTGGGTTTGGTCCGGCAAGCCAGGGTAAGGCACCCTAGGCAGGATTAAAAAGTATGTATGTGTGGTTGGTTGGAACACTTGTCTGTCGTCTGGAGGACGCGAGCTCCAGGAGAGCTGCGTATTTTGGGTTTGGTCCGGCAAGCCAGGGTAAGGCACCTAGGCAGGATTAAAAAGTATGTATGTGTGGTTGGTTAGAACACTTGTCTGTCGTCTGGAGGACGCGAGCTCCAGGAGAGCTGCGTATTTTGGGTTTGGTCCGGCAAGCCAGGGTAAGACACCCTAGGCAAGACTATAAAGTATGTATGTGTGGTTGGTTGGAACACTTGTCTGTCGTCTGGAGGACGCGAGCTCCAGGAGAGCTGCGTATTTTGGGTTTGGTCCGGCAAGCCAGGGTAAGGCACCCTAGGCAAGACTATAAAGTATGTATGTGTGGTTGGTTGGAACACTTGTCTGTCGTCTGGAGGACGCGAGCTCCAGGAGAGCTGCGTATTTTGGGTTTGGTCCGGCAAGCCAGGGTAAGGTACCCTAAGCAAGACTATAAAGTAATGCCAAACTACGACACGCCCACAGTATAATCGGACCTGAAATAAGTGCACGGGACACTTGGCGAAATCTCCGTGCAATGGGACTTAGACAGTTGAATCCCTCAACTGACTCTATAGACATTTCTGTAGATGACTTAAATGAACATTTTACCTCAATACCCATGACACCTCCAGACAACAAGACTAAAATAGACACTCTTAAAGACTTATCCCCATCCCCACATATAGGAAGAGATAAATTTTACTTTTACGACATTTCGCCTATAGACGTTAAAAAAGCACTCAAGCGGATTAAATCCAATGCGCAAGGAACAGATAACATCAGCATTTTAATGCTAAATAAAATCATTGACATTATACTACCCACAGTGACTCATATTTTCAATGCTTCCCTTATAACTTCTATCTTCCCTATTGTATGGAAACAGTCTAGAGTTCGGCCTATACCAAAAATAAGTACACCTACTAACTGTAATGACTTCCGACCGATTAGCATCCTTCCGACATTATCTAAAGCCCTGGAATATATTGTACATAAGCAAATGACTGATTATCTCCAAGAAAATCACCTCCTTGATCCTTATCAATCCGGCTTTAGATCTGGTCATAGCACAACCACAGCTTTGCTAAAAATTACCGAAGATATTCGTGAAGCCGTGGACAGACGTCAATTGACTCCTTTAACCTTACTTGACTTCAGCAAAGCTTTTGACACAGTAGACCACGACTTACTTATGATAAAGCTCAAGCACCTACATTTGTCTGACAGCGCTGTATCCTGGTTTGACTCATACCTGCACGGTCGTCAACAATACGTTTCATTAAACTCTAGATCTTCGACTTGGCGTAACGTGCCGGCTGGAGTCCCCCAGGGCAGTGTTCTCGGACCTCTTCTTTTCTCAATTTACATAAATGATTTGCCAACTGTACTAAAGCACTGCCGTTATCACCTCTATGCTGATGATCTCCAAATTTACCTACATTCACCTCCTCATTCTCTCTATAACAGCTTGATGAAAATGAATGACGATCTCATATCCTCTTTAACTGGTCTTCAAGTATCGGTCTAAATCTAAATCCTAACAAGTCACAAGTAATTCTAATGGGACAACAAAGACTGCTTACAACCTTTGACATATCTACACTTCCAAACATTACTATAAATAATATAATTATCCCTTATTCTTCTTCAGTAATAGATCTTGGACTACATCTAGACGCAAATTTAACCTGGCAAACACAAGTGAAACACATATGTAAAAAGACTTTCTCCATCTTACATTATCTTAGACGTTTAAAGAATTTTCTCCCAGTTTCGTTAAAACAAATCCTAGTGCAGAATCTTGTGTACCACACTTCGATTATTGTGACATTATATATAATGATCTAACTATGCCTTGTCGCAGAGACTGCAGCGTGTTCATAATGCTTGCATTCGATTCATTTTCAATATCCGCCGTTATGACCATATTTCCGAACACTTTAATAACCTCTCTTGGCTCCGTCTTACTGACAGACGTAAATTGCACTCTCTTTCGCTACTTTTCAAGCTTCTGAATTCCTACATTCCTACTTACCTGGCGTCCAGATTTGAGAAGTTATCCTCCTACCACAATATTGACACTAGGTCACAAGATAGCAGTCTGCTAACAATTCCTCTTCATAGCACTTCCTCCTATTCTACTTCCTTCACAGTAGCCTCCGCCCGCTCCTGGAATCTCCTTCCTCAAGATATCAGGGGTTGCCGCACACTTGGCACCTTTAAGTCACGCTTATACAGTTACCTGTTGTCTAATAATTAATTTTTCTCTATTTATTTAATTTTATACTATGTCATTAATCTTTTCCTCGTTTTTTTATATATCTTGTACATATTATATATTTAATTCGTTAAATTAGAGTAAATCAAAATACATTATAAATATTAATTGTATTGTATTCATAACTTGTAATCGTTTATATATATATATTGTAATTTAGATTTAAGACTTTTCTTTTGTATTTTTTTTAAACCTGGTTGAGTGGTAGACAAGGCCTTAAGGCCTTAACTCTGCCAGGTAAAATAAAGCTATTATTATTATTATTATTATTATTATTATTATTATTATTATATAAAGTATGTATGTGTGGTTGGTTGGAACACTTGTCTGTCGTCTGGAGGACGCGAGCTCCAGGAGAGCTGCGTATTTTGGGTTTGGTCCGGCAAGCCAGGGTAAGGCACCCTAGGCAAGACTATAAAGTATGTATGTGTGGTTGGTTGGAACACTTTTCTGTCGTCTGGAGGACGCGAGCTCCAGGAGAGCTGCGTATTTTGGGTTTGGTCCGGCAAGCCAGGGTAAGGCACCCTAGGCAGGATTAAAAAGTATGTATGAGTGGTTGATTGTGTAAACAATGTTATTTCTGTTATTACTTATTGTTTGTTCTTTAATATTTGAATGATCAAGTTATGTTTACATTTAATTTCACTTTTCAACTTCAGACGTGCAATTTAAACATTAAATCTCATTTTAAGTAAATACCAATGTCTGATTTTATTGTACTTGTTAGCTACGCTACAGCTGTCTTGCATAATTCCCGTATACAAGTTTTCTCAACGTTATATGAGCTCCTTTTTCCCGTCTAGCTTTCATGGTTAATAATAGTATATTCAGGTTAACTAAGAATCATAAAATTACTACAGTGTATTTTAAGAATCATTATTATTTAGTGTTTATGAATCTAGATAGGAAGGATGTATCAATCTTTGCCTCTCATGAGCCCGGGCAATGGTCTAGAAATAGCACTGATAGCTATGAACTCGATGCTACTAGTGAGATGGAATATATGAGTAAATCCTCTAAAGAAACGGTGCACAAAAAGGTAGCAGATCAGAAGCACGGCGCAATTTATACAACAGAAGGCTAGAAGATTATACAAATACGGAAAAGCCAAAAAAGGAAATTGAAGAAGAATGGAATAGTATAAAAGGACTCGTACATAAAACAGCAAAAGAAGTATTAGGAACAAAGAATGTAGGAGGAAGAAACAAAGGACTAAAAAAATGGGATCCCGAAATCCAGAAATTGACAAGAGATAAAAAGGAGGCCTACTTAAAATACTTAAACAAGAAGAATGACCAGAACAGAATAGAATGTAATAGAACAAGAGCATTAGTAAAACAATATACCATAAAATTAAATAGAGAACATTGGGAAAGGTACATAGCAGAAACGGAACACAATTTACACGGAAGACAAGACAAAGTATATACGGTAAATTTATAAGAAGCCTTAATTCTGAAGTAAAAGCATAACAAATCTGCTAACTATACAAGATATAGAATTAGAAAATTATTATAAAGAACTGTGGACGGACAAACAAAATAAAGAAGAAATAACACTCATAGAAACAAACGAGCAATATGCAGAAGTAGATGAGTTAGAGATGCAAGAAATGATAGAAGTATTAAAGAAATGTAAAAATAATAAAGCATGCGGAATAGACAATATAAACATAGAACTGATAAAAAATGCCCCAAAGAATTTTCAAGAAAGGTTATTAAAATTCTATAACAAGTGCTGGAAACAAAATACAATACCAGAAGAATGGAAAATTGGAAAACTAAACTCAATATTTAAAAAAGGCGATAAAACAAAGCCAGAAAACTATAGAGGCATAAGCTTAGTATGTGCAGCATACAAAATATATGCAAAAATGATCAACCAAAGATTAACAACTCTAGTAGATGCAATACTATCAGAAGGGCAGACAGGATTTAGGAAAGGAAGAAGCTGCACAGACAACATAGTCACTTTAAAAGAAATAATAGAGAAGCGAAGAGAATTCAAGTTAGAGACGCACATCCTCTTTATAGATTATAAGAAGAATTATGGAACATATTAAGTGAAAAAGAAATTCCACTACATTTGATAACAGTAATTAAGAAAATGTATGAGAAAACAAAAATAAAAATAAATCAAAGGGAACCAATACGTATATCAGGAGGAGTTAGACAAAGTTGTCCACTATCAACCACTCTTTTTAACATTTATTTCGACGACATGATCAGATCATGGAAGCAAATGACGAGTGGGGAATTAACTTAGGAAATATAGAAATAAAAAACAGTAGCCTTTGCAGGTGACCAGGTTTTAATAGCAAAAACAGAAGATGAACTACAAAGAATGCTATATAAACTAAATGAAATATCAAAAAAATACAACATGGAAATATCCTCACAAAAATAAAAAAACAAAGGCGTTGAAGGGAGCTCATCCAGTTCGGACAAAGATAATATTATAAAATAAACCAATAGAACAAGTAGTAACATATAACTTCCTAGGTTGCGAAATATCATATACAGCAAAAACAGATATATATATATAACAAAACAAATAAGTTTAATTATATAACATGTACACTAAAAAGAACTTTGAAAAATAAAGCCAGGAAAGACTCAATAATGAAATTATACAAGACAATGACAGTGCCTATTATTACTTATGGATCCGAAACATGGACAGTGACAACACAACAATCTGCCAGGATACAAGGTGGTGAAATGAGATTCCTCAGACCAATAGCTGGATATCAAAAAACAGACAAAAAACATAACACAGAAATAGGATAACAACTAAAAATAGAGGAATTAAACTCAACAATGGAGAAATACAGAACAAACTGGAAAGAACACTTGGCAAGGATGACTGAGAATAGAATACCAAAAACAGCATACAACTATTCACTACGAGGAAGAAGAAGTTTGGGAAGGCCAAGGAAAATATGGAAAGAGCAGTAATTTGGAGCCGGAACAGGCTAGTAAATAAGCCTAACCCGTGAAGAAGAAGAAGAAGTATCGAGCAATGTTTATTGTATTAATTTAACTATATTACTCGTATAAGTTCACGCTAGTTATAAATGTTATTTTAGTTTTTAATTATCCTTACAGCGCATTGCCAAACTATGTTCATACTTCCAGAGAAAGAAGGTCTCAAGAAGGAAATCGGCTGAATCGAAAGCATCTAAACTCGCGTGGATTCGGTTCAGCCGATTTCCTTCATGAGACTTTCTTTCTCTGGAAGTATGTAGAAAAAGTCTTATTTCTTCAGTAACTGACATTGACATTATATAATGTGTTTCTACGCGTGACTGTATATTTAATGTAATTATTATGTACTTGCAGCCCTATTTATTACTGGTACTATTATAACGTGTGTTGGAATTTTTTTTCGTAACACCTACTCACACTACACCATCAGCATAGACTAACAGCTTATTGAGTTGTCTGACTTATCTACCTTCTGAAAATTTGATGGCCCGCACTAGCACAAAAAAGTAATAGCAGAGGAGATAGTGAATATCCTTGCTGTAACTCATTATGAATTAGAAAATTATCTAAATAATATTTATATGTTATTAAATTTAATAGCAGTTATTTGCTCAAGACATATCAGTATATCGTATAACACTGGTATAGGCCTACACATGACGATCCTAACTGCGATATAATCAACATTTCTGAAACATCTTAAAATAAAATTAAGTTACAATAGGGAAATGTTAACAACAAATATATGCTAAGTTATTCTTTTTTAATGTCAGACTCTTCTTTGTACTTTTTATTTTCGTGAAACTTAACTTGTTTTTATCGTTATATTTGAAATAAAATTCTACCAAAATTAATTCATAAAATTAGTGACCTAAAATAATTCGCCGTTCCAAATTCTAATAAAGTATGTAACTTTGAGCATTTGAAGTAATTATCTTAATTTTAAAACTGTTCAATATTTTATAAGTTCATTTTACGGTAAGTGCTCAAAACGTCGACTACCAAATTTTCTTCATACATATTACATACAAAGTGAGGATTGAAAAAACAAGTGTTAAAATAAAGTTATGTGAGCGACTGAAGTGATTACTGACATTAGCTAACAGATGACAGAACTGGTTGAGTCACATGTTTAGCATGATTCCGTCTCTCTGAATTTCAGTATTATTAACTAGATTTTGATAATTCTCAATTCAATTAATTTACAATAATTATTGGTTCTTCAAAGGTACAATATTTATCTGAATTATAAGCTGATTCAATTCTTATTATGTTACAGTTTACTATCGAAAAGTCTCCATATTCATTGCTCAAACAATATATGTTCATAATTACAAAAAAATAAACGTTATCTCAGTCAAAACGTTTATTTTTTGTAATTATAATATTAATTACTCTCAGTGAATAATAATTTAAAAAGAAAGTCAATATATGTTCAGTCTTAAAACAGGCAATGAAATAAACTCTAATCTGTGGAAAGACAACTCCAAAGGATCAAAGCCGATTGAACTAGTTGCTGGCAAGTGGTGAACATAGGTGTCTATTATGCTGAATCTAACACTGAAGCCATTAGCAGTCTTACTCTCCAGTACTTTGAAATTTCAGAAGTTTCCTGTTTGACGGTTTGCAGTTACTGAGATATTCGTCATCCATTTCTTCCTCTGGATGCTTGAAAATAATGCATCTTGGTTTTGACAATATATAGATTTTGTGCAAGACAATCGTGACCTGTAATTAATCTGAATTGTGCAAGTGCTGTCTTCCGTGGACATTCTGGTGCGATGTTGGTGTTGTGAAGGAGGATTCCCCACATTCTGGTACGATGTTGGTGTTGTGAAGGAGGATTCCCCACATTCTGGTACGATGTTGGTGTTGTGAAGGAGGATTCCCCACATTCTGGTACGATGTTGGTGTTGTGAAGGAGGATTCCCCACATTCTGGTACGATGTTGGTGTTGTGAAGGAGGATTCCCCACATTCTGGTGCGATGTTGGTGTTGTGAAGGAGGATTCCCCATTCTTGTCTTTAGTGAACGATTGAAGTCTGCTATTGTTAATGCATTTGGGTTTTGATTTTATGTACATTTTAGCCTAAATATATGATATAGATTCTTTATTCGCAAGAAGATCAGCTGTTTCATTACC
This sequence comes from Diploptera punctata, assembly GCA_030220185.1. Taxonomy (NCBI): domain Eukaryota; kingdom Metazoa; phylum Arthropoda; class Insecta; order Blattodea; family Blaberidae; genus Diploptera; species Diploptera punctata. The sequence goes on along the minus strand of JASPKZ010001576.1, from coordinate 635,288 downwards.
CAAGATTCACAATGGGATGGAATCCACTGTAGCATGACTACTTTGCCGGAGTTATGGAGTTGTAGTATCTTGCCATAACACTGTACTTGAGTGCTTTCAAGTCTGATAGGAGAACTAATCAAATTAAACTGGCGATTATAAAATATGACTTTATATGGGAGGCACCTACTTAGCGTGACGCAATCCCCAAACCTGTGTTTCAGTTTTATTAGCAGGATTTCGCTAGTTCTCAATTACGTTAACTCATATTTGCCATTAAGAGACTGCATGTACCTGTTTCCAACTTCCTAATCATAGGAAACGTTCTATGGAATCGAACCCGGGATTCCTAGTATAGGGGTCAGAACACGAGAGAGAGGAGTGTTTTAGGATAATAAATTTAAAACAGTGAATATAATGTGATCTTATGATGTGAGGGGGGGAGTTATTTTAGATCGTTTTAATGAGTTTTACGAGAAAATTATTAGCGCGAATAAACTTCTTAACAATGGAGCCATGTTTTGGCAAGGAAATGCGAACAGATGCCGCAGAAAAGGCAGAGTGCCAGGCAAGGTGAGCAACTGTGAGGAAACACATGGACAGGTGTGAAATAAATATAATAATAATAATAATAATAATAATAATAATAATAATAATAATAATAATAATAATAATAATAATAATAGTACGTAAAGACAAAACAAATTTTAAATGTAATCAACCAATCATATTAGGAAGAGGAAAATTGAATATTGATTGCCTAGCATATGCTGATGATCTAGCAATCTTAACCCGTGACGTTGTAACAGCACAAAAACAGATTGAGTTATTAAATGACAGACATTGCAGAGAAAGTTGGTCTGCAGATTTCTTTTGAAAAAAAAAACGGAATATATTTCATGCAATAAACAAGCACCAAAATACCTGAAAACCAAATATTGAAAAATTAAACGAATTTCACAATTTAAATATCTTGGTGAAATAATTGAGGAAAATGGAATTGAAACCAAAGCCAATAAAAGTAGATGTCAAAAAATGGGAACAGCATTTCGGCTTACTCACAACACTTATAATAAAAAATGCATATCTTTACATACAAAATTACGACACTACAACACTGTAATTAAACCCGGGTGCCTCTATGGAGCAGAAAAAAAAATGCATATCTTTACATACAAAATTACGACACTACAACACTGTAATTAAACCCGAGTGCCTCTATGGAGCAGAAAAAAAAAATGCATATCTTTACATACAAAATTACGACACTACAACACTGTAATTAAACCCGGGTGCCTCTATGGAGCAGAAAAAAAATGCATATCTTTACATACAAAATTACGACACTACAACACTGTAATGAAACCCGAGTGCCTCTATGGAGCAGAAACATTAATTTTGAACAGAAAAAAAAAATATCGAAAATATAGCGAAAAAAGAGTGCAAAATTATAAGAAACGTTTTAGGATCACAAGTCATAGATGACGCTTTTAGACTCAGAAGTAAAAAGGAAATAAAAATATATACAGACATTCATAGTGATATTAGAAAACGAAGGTTAAATTTGTATGGCCATATTAAACGAATGAACTCAAATAGGCTTACAAAACAGATAATGGAATTCTACGAAAACAGAAGTAAAGCTCCAGTGGATACTATGAAGTGGATTGATGAAGTCAAAAAGGACTTAAAACTGGCAGGAATTACTAAAGAAGATATCCCGAACAGAGATATATTTAGAATTAAGGTGAATAAGTGGCAAGTTGACCAAGAGGACAAACCGAAGAAAAAAATTGGAACAAATTGGACAGATGAGAGAAAACAAGCTCATAGCAAAAGAATGGAAGAAATTTGGCTTCAAAGGAAATGCCTCTAAGTATTTTGTGTAGTCCTACATGGGCTCATCCGCAATTTAAAAAAATAATAATAGTAATAGCAATAATAATAAAAGCAAATAACTGTTTCAGGAAAAAAATCCATTTTAGAAAAAAAGTAGAAATGAAATAAAAAGTAAAAAAAATATATATATATGTTCAGAATTATATATTATATTTTGTTGTTTATGAAGAATTAAAATTCTTTGGAAGCGTGAAAATAATGACTCAGAAAGAAAATCCTAAGCTAGTGTTTGAATTGAAACCAGAGAGAGAAAATAAAAAGGAAAATCGAACAATACTATTGTGAGGAATGTTTCTGGTGTAATGAAGGAAAATGAAGCACGGATTTGGACTGATTCAAAGAGAAGAATACAAGAAGGAAATAATATTAACAATTTTGGGGAATGGAAGATTCTTTTTTCATTTTAATTCTTGTTTAATAAATATTAATAATAACACTAATAATTATAATAATAATAATAATAATAATAATAATAATAATAATAATAATAATAATAATAATAATAATAATAATAATAATAATAATAATAGTAGTAGGCCTACTACTACTACTACTACTACTACTACTACTACTACTACTACTACTACTAATAATAATAATAATAATATATTGCTTCATGAATTTCCTGGCTCCTTCAATAAAATAAGACATACACACTAACCAATCACTGCAGTATCGAGCCGGGAGGATTATTGCCGCCAAGACATAAGCTCTCAATGCATCTTTATCTTTAGGTGATGTTTTACAATCATCCCACGTAAAATTACCTCCTTAAAATCGTGGTTAATGTTATTCTACCTACTGACGGATTGGTCCTCACCCACAGACTAGGGAGTTTTCTTCGTCTTCCTACAACAAAGTTTTACATAACACACCACACTTGTCATGCGTGCCATATGCCCTGGTCATCGAAGTCTAGGAGAATACTGTTCTTATTATATCTTGTCTCCTATAAAAACCATGATGCTCGTTGTAAAGTAGTCTTCTCCATTCACATGTCTGGTCCTCTCTCCTTGGTCCAAAAGTGTTCCTAAGAAATGTATTCTCAAAATTAAAATAATTTCTCCTCTCTTGAAGTAAGTGTCCATGTTTCGCTTCCATATTGTGACGTATTGTTGATCCGTTGCTCAAACTACCGCCTTAGAATGACGTCATGATTCCTTAAAGCTTCTGAATTCCTACATTCCTACTTACCTGGCGTCCAGATTTGAGAAGTTATCCTCCTACCACAATATTGACACTAGGTCACAAGATAGCAGTCTGCTAACAATTCCTCTTCATAGCACTTCCTCCTATTCTACTTCCTTCACAGTAGCCTCCGCCCGCTCCTGGAATCTCCTTCCTCAAGATATCAGGGGTTGCCGCACACTTGGCACCTTTAAGTCACGCTTATACAGTTACCTGTTGTCTAATAATTAATTTTTCTCTATTTATTTAATTTTATACTATGTCATTAATCTTTTCCTCGTTTTTTTTATATATCTTGTACATATTAGATATTTAATTCGTTAAATTTAGAGTAAATCAAAATACATTATAAATATTAATTGTATTGTATTCATAACTTGTAATCGTTTATATATATATATATATATATATATATATATATATATATTGTAATTTAGATTTAAGACTTTTCTTTTGTATTTTTTTTAAACCTGGTTGAGTGGTAGACAAGGCCTTAAGGCCTTAACTCTGCCAGGTAAAATAAAGCTATTATTATTATTATTATTATTATTATTATTATTATTATTATTATTATTATTATAAAGACAACAGTAGTTAGATTTGGGCCATGAGCAGCTAGAAAACGACATGTCGTGACGTATTTTCTGGAGGAATCATTTTCCAGCTATTCCATTAAAAAAATGTATGTTATCAGGCAGACTGTTATAAAATAACAGTTAACTTATACACCTCACTGAGAGTATTATCTATCTTATCAGGCAGACTGTTATAAAATAACAGTTAACTTATACACCTCACTGAGAGTATTATCTATCTTATCAGGCAGACTGTTATAAAATAACAGTTAACTTATACACCTCACTGAGAGTATTATTTTAACAATTAATAACTAAATTTATTTTATGAAAAAATATTATGATTATTATATATTTTCATTTTTTGTTTCAAATATTGTATAACCGACAAATTAGTTTATTATATATCATTATTTTTGTTTTTTATGTACAGATAGGTACAGTCTACCAAATAATTTCAAATGATATATTCCAGCGATCAGGGTTTTATTCCCCACGGGATCTGGGTATGTTTATGTTTTATGTATTTGAATGTGTCAAAATAAAAGTAAAATAAAACAAAAATAAATGCTAATTGCGCAAGAAATGCGCAAACTAAGCGAATTCCTAAGCAAATAGAATTTATTGTCTGATTTTGATGGTTATGGATTATATATTTATTTTCTTAAATTGAAGAAACTCGAATTCTTATGCTAATTTATTTAAACGTGTCTGACTACAGTGAAAACAAACGCATCATAACCGTAATTTATTACCGGTACCTTTTGAATATTGTTGTATGATTTGACACAAATTCAAACAATTTCTACTGTTTAATTTGTCTATTACTTTATTAAAATTATTAAATACATTAAACTAATGTGTCTTATTTGATACATTGTCAGTTTAAGGATTAATTTAAATGTATATTACATTGATATATTGGGACAAAGAAATATGGCGTCTGCTAGAGAGATTTTTAATTTTGGGTTTCAGTTAAAACTCCAACGGCTAATGGTCGGGTTTCGCTGATTTTTTGCAGAATCCCATTCCTCGTTTTATTTCAATATCATATCACCATCAGGTTAGGAGTTCACCTGAAACGAAAATTTAAAAGTAGCTCTAGAGGTGGCAATTTTCGATGTTTCACAACGAAACACAGTATATGGTATTAAAATAATCCGATAAAGGTATTCTCAATAAAAAATCCTTTAGAATGGCGTTTACCTGAAATCCAAAATTAAAAATTAACTCTTAGCAACCGCCATGTTTGGGTTCATCGCAAAGTATAGCAGCAGACAATTTAACTAACTCTTGAGTTGGCAAAATATTTATTAGTTTCATTTTTTAAATATTTTAATGTAGTAAATTAAAAGCAAATCAGCAGATATTAAAATTAGGGTCAAATTATACAACAATATACAATACACAGGTAATAACTTATGGTTATGCATGCTTTATTTCCGCTGCTGTCCGACATTTTTAAATAAGCTGACATCAGAAACTGAAATAGAAACAGCAATTATCTGAAAAATCTTCAGACAACCCAGATAATACCCAAATGCAAGGCTCTATACGGAAATAAACATGAAACCATTATTGGAATACGTACCTAAAATTAACACAGAATTCATTAATCACAGGACACAAGAGAATATCTTGCACACAATTTCATACAATCCACCAAATACAAATGGCAACTCGAATTTTGAAAAATTAACTTACAATCTGTCCCTATACTGTAATCGCTAAAGTTATAATTTTTTCTTCTCTTCTTTTTATATTTTGATCCTTCCCTGAGCACACACACACACACCTTTAAATTATTAAATAAACCCCCTTTACGACCTAACTCTCCCCCGACCTGACATTACACAAATTAATAAATATCACAACATTACACACACCCTAATGAACATATATGTATACAAGCCGAAGAGGACAATTGATAAATCCCTAAAGCGGCGAGGGCAGATCTATATCTGCTATTCATGTTTACATAACAGCTACTCCAATTTAACAAAAGAAACGTATATATTTCGTTTTATTTATAGTGTTTTGCTCTAGTGCACGTCATTCACTGCAATTATAGCATGTTAATGCTAAGCTTTGCAGCTTTACTAGGCATTATAGGTGTGGTAGCTTCCTGTAGCTTTGGCATTATAGGTGTGGTAGCTTCCTGTAGCTTTCCACACCGTGGATGATAATGATGATGATTATGATGGCCAGACGATGTTCGGGAACCGTTTGGGCCTCAAAGCTTCCTGACATTCGTCTTACAGGTAAAATCTCACCCAGGAAGCTTGTCCCGATCGGGAATCTTACCCGGGCCCGATGTGGTCTCGAGATAGCGTGGTTCACCCAACTCAGATTGTTGTGGCAGGAGTTCGCGAGTTGAAAAATGTTGGGAACCGCTGCTCTAATACAAGTTGCGTTATATTATTAGGTCTCAAAACAAATCCAAACCTTCTAGTTTTGGTAGCTAAATAAATGAGACCAAGTATTAAGACCAACAAAAACACGATTGCAAAGATTGCGATTTGCAATTAAAGTCTCCTATAATACATCTCGAAATAACACATACATAATAAATGAGTGGATGTCATACAAACATCACATATGTGTGAATAATGTAATATGTGGAAGGGTCAATGCCAGAGCTTTATTACTTTTGTCACGTGAGTACAATGGCTTATCATATTGATCACTTTAGGAGAAAATAACAAGAATCAATATGCCTTTCCAAGGACGTCAACTATAAACCCGACCTAATAACGTTTCTTTGACATCCGGTCTTCAATCATCCTCTTAAATATAACATACTCTTTCCAAGTACCACATTAATTCCATTCTTCAAATTTCGGAAGTATTTTTGAATATAGGATGTGTTGAAATTCTAACATCTTTTCACAGTGAACAAATGACTCTTTCTGCAATTAAAGATTGTAACTTGGTCTGACGTATACAAATGAATCTAATGTTCTACGAGTTTCGCGGTTCAATGAAAAGTGTCGAGAAAAATCGACGTTTTACCGTAGAATCCTAAGTACGACTTCCTTAGAAAGACTATTTAACTCATCCCCCAAATGGGAGTCAATGACCAATCACGTTTCAATGATTTCTGTTTTACAACCAATCAGAATCGTGTTTCACGAAATATTTATCAGTGTTAAATTTACCATATTAAAGAAAGCTCCTCCTTTTTAATATTCTGAACAGGTCTGACCATTATTTTGCAGTGACTGAGCCTGTGAGAAATACGGATACCTGATTGTATATATAGTGCATATATAGTCAACACATAGCGCTTGCAGGAGTTAATATAAAAACATTTGTAGCAATTTATTATACCACCAAAAAAATAAACCACTGTTTGCACTTTCTTAAATGCATTTTTTCCCAAGTAATAATCCAGAAAAATATAATTGTCATATTTACATCATACGACATCAGAAATTAATTCATATACAGTTTGATGTGTTAAATTTTTTCTCCACTTTTCCTTTGGCAATAAATAGTATGTTCTGGTTGCAGTGATAAACAAAAGAAGCAGATGAAGCATACCAATCGTTTCTCATTTGTTTTCAAACATCGTCGTTTACATTAAATATATACATATTTTAAAATAACTATAGTTAAATAATGATTTGTGAGTAAACAGCTTAATTTTATTCGTTAAATAGTCCTAACAAATGCCATTCTTGATTTCCAAATTCTCTATATATAATTTGGATATCACTCGTGGCATTACGTATGATAAATACATCCGTTGGAGCAATGTAGAATATTAATGGCAATTGAAAATTTAAATTTGGAAGTGCCGATATTATTTCTGAAATTATAATTACGTTATACGTTTTTTGTCTAATGTCGGTAAGTTGTCTACATAAACTGATTCTTCTCGACAACATTGTTTCTTGATTATTAAAATTCATTGGAATATTTATGCCGCCTAGGGACCGGGCATCTAAAGCATATGCCTTGACAGTATATTCGCTAGTTTGAGTCCTCAAGGGGAATAAATCTTCTTATGGGATTTCGGGCAGTGTAAAGAACCAGTGTCCGTTTAGCATCGTGTGAAACTTAGCTACAATAAATGGTACTTCAGGAAAGTTATTACGTCAGGGAGATCCAACGTGATGACTATTTGTCTATCTACCTTACAGGGAGGGTTTAATATAATAATAATAATAATAATAATAATAATAATAATAATAATAATATAATAATAATAATAATAATAATAATAATAATAATAATAATAATAATAATAATAATAATAATAATAATAATAATACTTTATTTATTCTGACAGAGTTAAGGCCATAAGGCACTCTCTTCCATTCAACCAGCACAAATACAAATAAATATTCGACAAATATAGATATACACTATACTAATTATAAACAGTTAAAGATACAATAAATGTAGCAATGTAAATGTCATGTACAAACAACATTTTATAGGGTAATAACAATAATGATACGATAATAATAATAATAATAATAATAATATAAATATGATACATTATACGGGAAACACCAATTAATATATATATATCTTACACTGGATAATAATGAAGTCGAGTTTAGAGCAAATATAAATTTAGATTTCTTTTAAAAGATGCCAATGTCCGGCAGCCCCTTATTTCTTGTAGCACACGTTATCTAACAATCGTGAGTATTAAACGAGGACATTTTCGAATAACATAAATTAATAAACTTTGTTATTTGAATTTGGAAAGTATTTCCTTAATTATACATAGCTTATTAACCTCTATAAAGATTAAAATCAAATACATTTTCATGCGCACCTTTCATTCTTTATCTGCTGTAATCCACATATCAACAAGCTGTACAATATAAGAGGAGAGGTGCTGCATCTGGCTTTGATTCAAGAAATCTTTCAAGGGATGGCTATTTCATAGAGATCTCAAGATCACACCTCGTACTTGTAGTCGTATATTTAGTAGCTACAACAATGGAGCGCACGTGGTAGCTAAAAGTATCCTTCTAAATTAAACAGGCACTGTGCATATAACAAAATGTAAATTCTAACATCATAAATTATAACTTCTACTGTACAGTTATTTCCGTAACGTATTTTTTGTGAGTTATTTCTAAACAATTATATAATTATCCGAGAGCTATTTCTTTTAGGTGATAGCGTTTAAAGACTCGTATTCTGAGATCCCGGGTTCAAATCCCGAGAGAAAATTAAACTGGCAGTTTTTTTCTGGTTTTCTTCAGTAGCCAAGGCAAATTCTGAGATGAAATTTCATTAGCGGAACCGATTACTTCATAAACAACATCTTATATCTCGCATTAAAATTAAATTAGTGAAAATCTTCAGAAAACATATAATAAACACTACATAGAAACAGCCCACTGGAAACAATTTAAATCCTTGACGCGATGTAATATTAGACATTAAAACGTCTATATGTAAGAAACAAATACATTTTTTGAATCATTGAAGCGAGTTAATAACCATTTTATACATCATTTCTTTTTATATATTCGTTCATATTTCCATCCACCCATGTATTTCCAAGCCCATATATATATATATATATATATATATATATATATATCTATGTACCTACTTATCTAACCACCTAATTTACTGGCACTTTCTAACCTGTAGGTTTATAGCCGCGCAGACACAAACTCTCCATGCATCCCTAGTCTAAGATGTTTTCCAATCATCCTCTACATAATCTACTTCCCTCAAATCATGATTCCCTCTCGTTAATGTTATTCTCCCACCTCATTCTTGGCCTACCTACTGGGCGCTATTCCTATGGTTTTCATACAAGGAGTTTCTATACCCTTCTTTCATTCCACATTCGTGCCACATGTCCACCCCATAGCAGTCTGCCTATCTATATACTTATTTGCATAGTGTGAAATTCTTAATATTTTAAGTAATGAGCTACCTATTTAGAAAAAATGACTATACTTACGTAAAAATAAAAATAAATAGTAGTGGTAGGACTTTAGTAGACTAAAAGAAAGACAAAGTTATTTACTCGTACAAATATGGATTACATGGGCAGCAAAGCGTACGTGCTGTTGACAGTCTGTATCAGTAAAACAATGTTTAGTAATAAAATAAACAAAACAAAACAAAAACACTATGGATAACGATACGATTACATTAAACATTCATTAAGTAACGCATATTTATTAAGTGGTCTCGAGTTAGCGTGCTGCCTTGTCACGTAGCGGGCCAGGGTTCGGGACAGTTTTTTTTTTGGGTGAGGTTTTTATCGGAGTTTTTTCTCATCTGCAAGACAAATGTCAGGAAAACTTTAAGGCCCAAACGGTCCCCGAAATCATATGGCCATCGCAATCATCATCATTCACATTCATCTTAGATTAAGCTTAGATTATGGGCTCTCCTGGCGCACCACTATCATCATCATCACCCATCATATCGGGACAACGTAACTCCGCCTTCCAGGCGCCCCAACCTCAGAAGTGTGTTACAAGTACGCCATGCCAGGAGAGGACACCAGGAACGTCAAAAGACAACCTGAGGCATTTGCAAAAAATAAATGTTTACATATAAAATTATTCATGAATGAGTATTGTTCTTATTCTCCGCATCTTGTCCAGACATTTACCCACGTTTATCCAATTTTTTGGGTTAACCATTAACTCGTAAAATGCCAGTCTTTCACTATTTGAATTTAGAAATCTTTCCGATAACAACTGACGCCTCCAATATTCCAAATCGTTACTGTTTCCTAATATATGTATTTTGTTTTTGAAGCTCCCGCAGATTCAACATATTCGCACATCGTGATCGTCGATAATTTTTAGAAATTTCCATGCTACCAACCTAAACCAAGCGAGGCCTGATCTCTGTTTAAATCCTGGATTGCATACATATGATTCTCATGTATATTGGTAAATATATTTGTAGCACAAAAGAGCTTGTTAGATTTATCTGGAAGTGCAATTTATCTCCTTTGATACCAGTGTCCCTTTAAGCCCTGGTGACACATGTAGATAGTATAATGTAATGTTTACCGCTGAATCTGATGCACGATAACATTTTTCACAATGACGTGTGCACAGTGTTTATGAGGACACTTGCACCAACAAGTGCGGGTGAAGAGAGTGAAATATGGAGTGTGAAGAAAAATTAGACATTTAAAAAGTTCATAAATTCAAGGTGTGGTCTTTTCATTTTGTTGTTCTCATGTTAAAAATCAGGCCATATTCACTGCCTACATGTGTAAATGACGCAACTAACAAACGATCATGCGGATGAAATAAATTGTAAAAGAATAAAAAAATATGCACAATAATAAACACTGTATAGGTCGGACCTGATGGATTAGAGGTTACTATACTCACCTCGGATTCCGAGGTTCACGGGTTCAAACAACGCCGAAATGAATTGATTTTTCCCTTCAGAATTCGTGGGTCCCGTTTCAAAAATGTACAGCCGATAAAGGAACTTGAAGCCTGAAATTCGAATCGCGACGGTAATGAACAACTCTATTAAAAACTCTTCTTCTTCTTCTTCGGCTTTCCCTCACTTATAGGTTTGCCGTCTTCAGTTTCCATTTATCTCTATCATTCCAATTTCCCTCTTCCAAATTCCGATCATCCATTATAGTTCTGACGTAGGTTTTCCATTTCCATCTTGGTCTGCCACGTTTATTTCTTCCAGGGGGTGACCATTGGTATATATTTTTTGGCCATCTTTCATTTTCCATTCTTTGTACATGGCCATACCATTTAAGTGTTTGATTTTCAATCCTCTTAACAACAGATGTGGTGACATTCATTTCTTTCCAAAGGAATTCATTTCTTATTTTATCCTGCTTGTTTTTTGGAGGCTTCTTCTAAAATAATCAAATTCAACTGTTCTAATTTTGTTCTTTTGTAATTCCGTCAAAGACCAAGTTTCACTTCCATATGACAAAATATTCTGTATTATGCTCTTATAAATTTTCATTTTAGTTTCCTTTGTAATATTTTTATTCTAAATTATTCCATCTAATGTCTTAGTTGAATTTTTTGCCATTGCAATATTAGTCTGTACATCTCTCTCATAGGTACCAAAAGTTGTAATTATTGACCCAAGATATTAAAAAAATTCACACTTTTTTATTTTCCCTGTTTCAAGTATGAGGCCATCCACATCCTTTCCCAAACACATATATTCTGTCTATTAAAAACTCGATAAACAAAATTGTAACCAACCATGAACAGACCAGTTGGCTCAGAGAGTACTGTTAAATGATGAAAGTTAAAAATTAAAATGTACCTGTTTGCAGGTGCCGTCGTTCTCAACTTTGTAAAAATATTTTATATAAAATTAACTGGAGCGCTTTCAGAAGTTATCTTCCATCTTCGGTGTGTACGGTGATGTATACTCCAACTGTTTGTAGCAGCAACAGTACTATTAAAGACTGAAATTCGGTAGTTCCTCTCTTTAAATTGCCAGGATATTCTAAGTTCTCTGAGGATTTTCTTGGGTTTCCTCTGTATTCAGGTCAAATGGGGGTTGGAATTGCTACACATATTTTTTTTTTGTTCAATGTCACCAGATCATTTATGAGATTTCTGGCTTACCCCCATGGAATTGTCGGGATTGTAATCCACTTCTTAGGCTGGGACACCTGGAAGGCGAAATTACGTTACTCCGATTATATGGTGGCTGATAAATGATAATGAAGCGACAGGTGAATTCTTAACCTAAACGTAACCTAAATTCCAGACCATGGACAACCACAGGAATAATTCACTTTAAGGAAAAATTCCTATGGTGTGACTGGAAATCGAACCCGGGACCTCATGAACTGTAGTCAGAAACGCTGACCACTAGCCCATGAGGTTCCTCTGTGAATATCCTTTTCAATATAAAAAAAGTAATTTCTCATTAATATTTGAAAAGGTTGATTACAAACACAGTTAAAAAAATATCGTCAACTAACTAACTGACTCAGTGGCAGTAACGAACACATAGGTTGATAGCAGCGGATATACGCTCTCTATACATCCCTATCCTGAGGTAAGTATTCGAATCATCCACCTGCTTATCGCCTTCGACCCGTCCGGCATGGATATACTTTTGGCAGGAATGCTACCATTTTCAGAAGGTTCATGCAGAATACAGTGGATATGACTCAGCGAATAAAATTACGTGTGTGATTTTTGTTGATAGAGACGGTAATTATTGTGCACTTTTGTGTATTACGACATTTTCTTTAGCTTTAAATAAGGTGATCGGAATTACCCATGTGCAAAGGAAACTGCGATAAAACCAAGGTTTCAGGTTAGTTGACAGTATATTTGTATTTTTTTATGTAAGTCTAATATAAGAAATTAATAGAACAGTAAATAATTCTTTTTTTTCTTTTTACGAATAATATTACAATTATTCTACTAATTGTTAACGTGATCGATATTCTCCCACTTCACCCTAAATCACGTTCCTCTGGACACGATTATCCGACCCTTGACGTCATTGCAACAACATTACCCCGTCAGCGGATTGTTCAACTATCATATAAAGTACTGTATCTACTAGGGTGTGAATTTTTCTGATTGCTTTTGTATTTTTGTGTAGTTATTTGATTTATTTTTAATGTTAATATACAAATGTTATAATCATGATATGATAATGTAATTTCAATTCATAATTTCCTGTTAATGAAGCAACCTTCCGTGTATAAATTTCAAATTCTACTGACTGAGCTAACGCAGTCGGTAATTCTCTTTTATAGATATTACTCATAACATGAATTTAATAAATTTATTGTTCAAATAATAGACCTTCAAACGAAAGCAGACTCACGATAACAACGACAGAAGCAAATTTTCGTTTCGTCTTCGCTAAAACCGATCCGATAATATAGTCTATTTGTTTGAAAATGTAAAGACATTGTTGAATAATGTACAAATTTTCCTAATGACCAGGCAGAGAATTTTAATTCTCAAACAAGTAGGAAAAATGATCGGTAGTCAGTTCAGGGGGTTACGTCAGTACCCAATGCATGACTAATGTAGTTTAGTACATAGTACGGCTGGCTAAGTAACTCATTTACGGACACTACAGAACGGGGAGTTTCGTTGTCGAGTGGATATAACCTCTCCATTCTTATCCTCCTGAGATATTTACCAATCATTCACTTTCCACAAATCACGATAAATTTTATTCTCCAATCTCATTTTTTGCTTACCTACTGGACGCTCTCTAGTATTCATAAAATAATTTCCCAGCCCCTCTTTTATTCCTTCCAGTCGTGCTTATATATCTGCCCACCGTAGGCAACGAAACTTAGATAATATATCTAATAATAATAATAATAATAATAATAATAATAATAATAATAATAATAATAGTATAATAATGATCATTTATAATAATGGAGCTTCTTCTTCTTCTTCTTCTTCCTTTCATGTCATAGACCTAGTGGTCTGTTACGGTCTCAATCCAACGTTTCAAGGATCTGCCCAAAGATCTCTTGCCTGGTGGCTGGTAATTTAAGATCTGACGTGGTATTCGTGTTCTTCTCATTCTTCTTACGTGAGATTTCCAGTTGTTTCTGTATTTTTGTACGTATTCCATGACTGATTCTGTTTGCAATTCTTTGAGAATCTCAGAATTCCTTTTACGGTCTGTTCTTGAGCAGCCTGCAGTACGTCTCATAAATTTCTGTTCTGCTGCAGTTAGTCTTTGTTCATCTACACTGCGAATTGTCCAGGCCTCACTGCCGTAACATAATGTGGGTCTGGCCAGTGTTTTATAAATTCTAGTTCGTGTATGTTGCTGTACTGTGTTTGGCTTGAAAATATTATTTATAATTCTTGTTACTCTGTTATATTTTATAATTTTTTGACTAAAATATTTTTCCTCTTCATATATAACTTGGTATCCGAGATAGTTAAATGTGTTGGTTTGTTCTAATATTTTATTATTAATAACAATTTTACTGCGTACTGGGTCTCTTCCTAGGAAAGCCATATCTTTAGATTTTTATGTTGAGATTTCCATGTTGCAGTTTATTGCAATTTGGTGAAAAGAGTGGACTGAACGTTGTAGGTCATCTTCTGAATTCGTTATAAACACAATGTTATCTGCAAATAATATGGTGTCTAAATTATATAATCTATTAAGTGGTATACTGCCATGTGGTTGTAGTCGTCATTCTTTAATAATTGAGTTCATATATATTATGAAGAGCATTGGTGAAAGACCACATCCTTGTCTAACTCCTTGATTAATTGGTCTGCATTCCAAGATTTTATTTTCAATCTTAACTTGGATGTAATTATCCTTATTAATATCATATATAGCTTTTATCAATTGGTCTGGGATTCCATCATATTTGATGATTTCTAATAATTTGTTTCTATTTACTTTGTTAATGCCTTCTTCAAGTCAATAAACGCCATGCGTGTTTCAATATTAAAACTCTCTGTGTTTTTCTATTAGAATTTTATAGTGAAGTATCCATCTGTACAGGATCTTCCTTTTCGGAATACATTTTGCGCTTCATCTAATACATTGTCATAATAATCAGCTAATTTTGATTTGAGCAACTTGGTGTAGATTTTGTAGCCTGAGTCCAAAAGGCTTATTCCTCTGAAGTTATCACAGTTATTTATATCTCCTTTTTTGTGTAGTGGGATTACAACAGCTTGTTGCCAGCCTTTTGGGGGAGGGCACTCATTATAGATTTTATTTAAATTTGAGAAATATTTCATTAAAGGCAGAGCTGGCATACTTAAATAATTCCAGGTTAATACCATCTTCGCCTGGTGTTTTGTTATTTTTGCAGTGGACGAGTATTGTATTTAATTCATCTAAAATAAAAGCATCTATGTAATTATTGTTAGAAGTTACGAGATTTAAAATTTCGTTTTTTTGCAGCCACAACTTTTGAAAGTATTTTATCCAATTTTCTAAAGGAATGGTATTTAGTTTAACTCTTTCATGTAGCTCTCCATTTAATTGCCTTAATGTTTTATGTTTTTGGATTTGGTATTGTAATGTCCGTTTCCAATTGGGTAACAAAATTATTCCAATTTTCTCTGTGATATCTTCTAACTTCTCTTTTTTGCTATTGCTCTTTTCTGTTTGTAATCTATTTCGTCAGCAAGTGTTCTAGTTGATAGATATTTCTATATGCTTCTCGTTTATCATTAATAATTCTGGCGAGGTTTTCATACCACTTCCGTAAGCCATGTCTTCTTGCCCATCTCTTCTTTCTTCCTATACTTTCGTTGGCTGCTGTGTTTAACATATATTTTAGATTGGTCCATTCTTCTTCTATAGTGTTGCCAATTTCTAGCATGAGAACTTTAAATGAGGTTGCTATGAAATTGAAAACATCTCTCTATTTTCTTCACCACATAAAGTCACTTAGAAACCGGTGCTCTATAAAATATGTCAGAATACACAATAATAGTTCTGAAATAGTATATGGAATATACATTATACAGCATAATAGTATGCATGGTACACATTAACTGTACCTACTCCATACACAATTCATTTAAAAAAATGCAACTTACTCATTATTTCAATCAGATAAGAATGTAGTCCTAATTGGATGTTTCAGATAACGCTGACGACGGAATGTCTATATTGCATCATGAGAGACTCGTCTATGAGTACCTGCTTAAAATTATATTATACTTAAACATTCAATGGACGTAATAGATTTACACACTGTTCGAAATGGCGATATAGGCCCATACCATGAATTTATTACATTAATGAATTTCATACCGACACTTTCTCATTATGAAATTTCATATCGGTATAATATTTTAATATAACACATTAAATTAGTAGTAGAAAAGACAAGAAAAAAACCTAGAAACACATTTGTTATTCATAGACATAGATAAAGCATTTAATCGAGTAAACAGGGAAATATTGTGGAATATCCTAAAAGAAAAAGGCCTCCCTATTCAGATTATAGAAACTGTTAAGAGCTTGTACTATGGAACAAATATTTGTATTGACCCTCAGTTGACTAAAAATAAGACATTTTTTTCAAATAAACCAAGGAGTACGACAAGGGTGTTCACTCTCACCTATATTATTTAATATTTATATGGACAATATCCTAAAAGAATGGAAGAAGTTTTTAACTGATGAAGGAATATTAATTGATAATAAAGATAAAATAAATGCTTTATTATTCGCTGACGATGTTGTACTATTAGCAGAATCTGAAAATGAGCTCCAAATGTTAGCATATACATTTAAATTACTAGCCAATAGATATAATTGTAAAATATCAATAAATAAGTCAAACGTAATGGCATTTATTGGTAAATATGGAATTAGATAAAAAAATGTACTGGATAACAAAATAACAGAACAAGTATCACATTTCCAATATTTAGGATGTGATATAACTTATAGAGAAAATAAAGTAAATAAATTTCAGGCTATTTGTGGAACCATAAAAATAACCTTAGGTCGGAAAACAAGGAAAGATACGAAACTTAAATTATATAAAACAATGGCTGTTCCTTTGTTGTTGTATGGAAGTGAAAATTGGATAATGAAATCAAGGGATAAAAGCAGGATACAGATTGCAGAAATGCTGTTTTTACGTAATGTGAAAGAATGCACTAGAGCGGATAGAATAAGGAATGAAACTATACGAGAAGAATTAAATATATATAAAATTGAAGATAAAATCAGCGAAAATAATAAGAAATGGACAGAAGACTTAATGAGAATCAACAACGAAAGAATATTAAAAAAAAACCTTCCTGTATAATCCCAGAGGAACAAGAGATGTTGGCCGACCACGCTGAAGATGGACTCCACTTTTAACTTCGTCGGAACAGGCTGCATAGCCTAAACCTTGTAGTAGTAGAAGAAGAATAAGTTACTCTATGAGGATTTAGTTGCCGTGGTTTCTACTATCCTCTTCTAACTTTGAGTTCCGCCCTTGTTTAACAATATTTACAATAACATTTATTGTCAAAGGTCTTCTTTTGTCAAAATTCTTCTAACAGATTCCAGCACGTGTAGTTAGGTAAGCACGATATTCAACTGTTTTTCGTATTCCCCCACTTAATGTAATGGTGACGGAGGGAAGGTATCTTTCTAAAACCGACCAGACTACTTCTATCTGTTAAAGCGGCTGGACAACTACATCATCACAGACTATAGTAGTAGTACTACAGAGTAAAATATATGAAGAGTACAGGAAAAAAAGGTACTTTAACACTGAAACCTAGAAAATTTACTTTTAGTTGTACAACATACATTCTTCCTTATCTGTATGCCAAAATTTGAAGGTAAATAAACCCTAGACTAAACAGTATCTTTTACTTTTTTGCTTCTAAAGATAGTGCGTTCCAGAGGAATCTAATGATTTTGTCAATTTCGACAAAAAAGTGACTTACCTGGTTCTTTCCCATCTTCCCTACATGTGTAGAATATAGCTTTATGTCCAAACGGATCTAACGGGGAGCAATCGTTTTTGATCTTGACAAAACTTATCAATCCAAAATAATAGATAACATTACAATTACAATGACTATTTAACTCATGCCCCAAATGGGAGTCAATGACCAATCACATTTCAATGATTTTTTTATTTACAACCGATCACAGTCGTGTTTCACCTAAAATTTACCAACTAAAGTTTATCATAATAAAGAAAGCATCTCCTTTTTAACATTCTGAATAGGTCATAGCATTATTTTGCAGTGACTGACTCTCTAAGAAATTCGGCTACCAGTTTGTATATATAGTGCATGAATGTCAACAGAAAGCGCATGCGAGAGATAATATAAAAACATTTGTAACAATTGATTATACCACAAAAAAAATTAACCACTGTTTGCACTATCTTAAACGAATTATTTTCCAGGAAATGACGTTGCAGAAAAATATAATTGACATATTTACATCATAGGACATCAGAAATTAATTAATACCTATAATGTTGGTTATAAATTTCTCCACTAGGGTGCATTCTTACAATATTGCGATCCTTTGGCAATAAATAATATGATCTGGTTGTAGTGATGAAGAAAAACAAATGAAGCGTACCAAGCGTTTCTCATATGTTTTCAAACATCGCCGTTTACATTAAATATATAAATATTTTAAAATAACTATATTTAAATAATGATTTGTGAGTAAACAACATAATTTTATTCGTTAAATAGTCCTAAAAATGTCAATCTTGATTTTTCAATTCTCTAGATAAATTGGAAATCACTCGTGGCATTACTTTATGAAAATTTTACAATTAAGCTAAGTAGTAGAATTTTTAATACCAATTATTGCACATTATTAAAATATTTATTTATTGACGAAATTATTATTCTTATTTTCCCAGCCTTGTCCAGAAATCTTATGACACGAGGAATTGCATATTTATTCTCGCCTCCTGTTTAATTATTTAGTAATATTTATCAAAAATACGATTTACATCATAACATCGGATGACATAATTCCGCCTACCAAGGGCCCCAATCCCGTAAGTGGGTTACAATTCCGCCAATGTCAGAACAATATGCCAGAAGAGAATGTTAGAAATCTACTAAGACAACTTTGCGGTATTACACAAAAAAATAAGTATAACATAATTAACACTTCGGAAAGTGTTCCGATACTTCCAAATTTAAATTTCGAGCACTGGATGTATCACACTCGATCACCCGGACGTTTAGGAACACAAATTCACTGTTTGCTGCTCTCAAATATATTTTTTGACATTACTATGGGATATTTTGAAGAAGTGGCTGAATTCAAATACCGGGAACAATAATTATAAATAGGAATAAGATGTACAAAATAATTAAATGTAGGCTCAATTCTAAAAATGCATGCAATTATGTATCATAGGGACTCTTGCAGTCCCAATGTCTCTTAAAAACATTAAACTGACAATATATGAAACTCTTATTCTCCCAGTTATATGGATGCGAAACGTGGATTCTTACTTTAAGGGATGGGAAAATATTACGTGTGTTTGGGAATAAAGTTCTTAGGAAAAAAATGTGGACCAAAGAGAGTTGAACAGACAGTCGAATGTATGAAACTACTAACAGTGAGTTACATTATCTTTATAGGAAATCAGATATAATAAGAATAGTTAAGTCTCGTAGACTGTGATGAATAGGACATGTGGCACAAATGGGGAATGAAAAAGGGGCATGGAATCTTCTTGTAGGAAAATAGAGGAAAAACGGCCAGTTGCTAGACCAAGAATGAGTTGGGAGATTAACATCAATCACTATTTGAGGGAAGTAGATTATACAGGGGATGATTGGAAAACATTAGCTCAGGATAGGCATGCATGGACAGCTTATGAACCTAAGGATTCGATAGTGTCAGTGAGTTAGTTATACTGACAATGCTTAACTAAATAGAGACGAACAGACAGACGAATGGAGAAGACTACATAACAGTAAGCCACATGATATTTATGGGAAACTAGATATAGTATGAAGATTAAGTTTCGTGGATTAGGATGGGCAGAATATGTGGCATGAATGAGGTATGATAAAAGAGCATGCAAACTCCTTGATGGGAAAGTGTTCTGTAGATAGGCCAAGAATGAAGTGGAAGGATATCATTAACAATGATTTTAGGTAGGTATATTATACCTACCTCATTAGAGGGATATATATATATATATATATATATATATATATATATATATATGGAGAGCTTATGTCCTCCCGGCCATGAACCTACGGGTTTGATAGTGTCAGTGAGTTGCTAATATTGAGATTATCAAACCTTAGAAAATTGTTAGATGTGTTAGTTGACAGAACTATTTGGATTTATCCGGAAATAAGGCAATTAGTAGGACGAAGCGAAATGACATTTGTTGTGAGGATTAAATTAGGCACAAGGAGAATACTTGCGTTTGGCATCCACTCATGGCACACCTGCTTGCACCAACCGCTATTAAACGAAATACTATATCACCTGGCAACTTCTTCAGTTTACCAGTTCTATCTTTAGAATACCATTCATGTTATTTATTACTTACAATCTTCGACAAAGTCATTGAGAATTCTGTGCATGAACTCGAGAAAGTCTAGTCTATTTTAATTATCGTTGAATGTGATGTTACACGATCTTAGAAATTCGAATATATTTGAATTTTAAATTGGGATACTAAAATCATATTAATATTTCGTTTATATATATATATATATATATATATATATATATATATATATATATATTTATATATATTTAAATTATATTTATTACGTAAAAGTTGATAATTGCGGTTCCATCGGGCACGTGATTAGAAACACGTCAAAGTGGACGGATCTGGTCCAAGGTAGGTTTTTTCCCAGGGTATTCTCGTTTTCCCCTTGCCAGAAACTTCGTTTCACCAGTCTCCATATTTTGTTCGATTTAATTTCACCTGCCCCCTGTGATGGTTCCACAGGTCTGATCAGCAGGCATCCACGTAAGTTATGGCTTCAATAATAAGAGCTTCTTCTCATCTCTCGACTTGGCATTATGTCAAAGCGAAGTAGATATTTCGATGTTTAATTAAAAAAAATAATGGAAGAGGGAATTTCGTGATGCATGCAGGCAGATGCAATGATTAAATTTGCAAAGTTGGATAATCTGTATAAGATTTTATTTGTTTATGCTCGTCTCATTTGCCGGTAGAGTTCGTAATATACATCAGAAGTGGATGACTATTCAAACGTGTACTTCAGGCGGTTCATTCTAATTACATTAACCCTTTCTTAATACCACCCGCATATCAAACTACTGTGTTGATAACCATATATCTCTTTCATCTCGCAATGAAATGTAGAAATACAAATAAAATACTGACATTATATTTTATCATAAACATTCGTTCATATTTAACATGGCGAATGTGATAATGATGATGTTAGGGTAAAGTTTGGGCCCTAAAGTTTCCTGACATTTATTTTACAGACGAGGAAATACACGAAAAAAACAATCACCAAGAAAATGTTTCCTGACCGGGGATCGAACGATGGTCGCTGCGTATGAGTTATCAATCACAGCGATAGACTTACTACTATTACTACTTCTACTACTACTACTACTACTACTACTACTACTACTACTACTACTACTGCTGCTGACGGATGCACTAGAAGGAATGATAAACGGAAAGAAAGTTGGAGGCAAAAAAATACATCAGATGATAGACAATTTTAAAATAAATGGTTTTATCCGGATACATAAAGGAAGGCTTAGTTAAGGACAAATGGAAAATGCCGAGTTTGCAGTGAAAGCTCTTGGGCAGAACACTATACAGGGTGTATCAAAAGGATGGCGCAAACTTACATGGTTGAAACTACACGATAATAGAAGGAACAATGTCCCAGTAAACATGAGTCCGCAAACGAGCCGTTTGCGAGGTAATTGTATGGTTACAAGCCGCCGCTGACGTCATTGTTTGTAACATCGTTCGGTTTACTCCTTGCGCACTTAAAGACGTCCTAGGTTCTTTGTTTACAAAACTGAACATTGCCGAAAGGTGGAGTTGCAATCAAACCATACGCGCAGAACGTACAGGACGGATACAGTACACAGTCTCAAAAGGTATCAGTCTCGTCTGAGGAGTGCCACTTGTGCTGTGTTGTAGTTACAATGGAAACTTACATTAACGAAGAGTATGCGGATATGCATTTCATGTACGGTAGGGCTAATGGCAATGTACGGGGGAGCTGCGCGCTTGTATCAAGAAACATATCCTGATCGAAGACACCCCGAAAGTCATACATTTCAAAGGTTCATCAGCGCCTGAGAGAAAATGGGGGTTTTGCACATGGCAGAGCAGTAGGTAGGCCTGCTCGCATTACGCCTAAGGTTGAGGATATGGTGTTGGAAGCAGTACAGCTCTCTCCAGGAACCTCGACGAGAAGAATTGCCACACAAGTGCCTGTACTAAGCCACAGTAGTGTATGGAGAATTTTACAGCGCAATTTACTGTACCCTTACCCCCTCCAACGAGTTCAATGTCTCAATGATGCGGACTTTGTTCCTAGAGTGATGTCAGTGGATGCAACAACAGACTGTAGTCGCATGTAACATTTTATTTACAGACGAAGCAGGATTCACACGCGATGGTGTTTTTAATTATCATAATACACATTCTTGGTGTGAAATAAACCCACATGTTGTTCATGAGTCACCACATTAACACCGTTTCTCACTGAATGTATGGTTAGGGGTACTAGGTGATCATTTCATTGCGCCATACAATCTTCCATGAAAACTTAATGGACGGAGGTACCTTTGGTTTCTGCGGTGTTATCTTCCAGGATTGCTTGAGAATGTTCCCCTTCAGCAACGTCGGAGTTTGTGGTACATGCATAATGGAGCTCCGGCACATTTTGCTGCTGCTGTGAGACGGCATCTAACGCGCAGTTACGGCGAAATATGGATAGGTCTAGGCGGATCTGTACATTGGCCTCCAAGATCACCTGATCTAAATCCTTTGGATTTTTGCGTCTGGGGTCACTTCAAAAGCGAAGTGTACAGCACACCCGTTTACACGATTGAAGTTCTGGAGCAGAGAGTTGTATATACTTGTCAAGAATTCAGAAATGATCCAGGGGTTTTCGAAAGAATTCGACATTCATTGCAGAGACGAGCACAGTATTGCATCCAGATGCAAGGAAGACACTTCGAACACCTCCTTTAACAGGTAACCCATAAGTGAAGTGAACTGTGAAATGTGAACTAAATGAGAATGAAAATTAACAGTAAAGTCTAAATTCAAATTAATTTGTACTAACTAGGACGATGTTTACAATGAAGTCAGTGGCGGCTTGTAACCATACATTCGTAATTATCTCGCAAACGGCTCATTTTCGGACCCATGTTTACCGGAACAATGTTGATTCTATTATCGTGTACTTTCAATCATGTAAGTTTGCGCCATCCTTTTTTATACACCCTGTATATGTATGGATATATAGATTTTCAATATTTACACATCTTTCTGTGCCTAAAGTTTTCTGTTCCTTCTCCACTGGTCCCTATCCATCCACTCCATGTCCTCCAGTCCTCTTGTTCTCATTCCAGTTCTTATTTTTTGCATCCATGAGTTTCGAGATTTTTATTTTTTTTTTGTTCCAGGTTATAATAATAATAATAATAATAATAATATAATGATGATGATTAAAGCATAAAAATAAGGCCCGTACGTATATAAATTCTACATTTTATCACCATGTTGTTTTTTGTTAAATTTATTACAGATAGGCCTAGGCAAGTGGATGAGAGGGAAAGTTTGATTGCTTTTCGTTTTATGTAAGAGACAGATGGGTAAATAGTGTAGACATACAATTATGTGCTACTTGCTTATGTTTTCATATATTTCTGTTTAATTAGGATATGAAACAGGAATATGCATGTACGGTCAAACAGACCCGTGAGCAATGTATTGCAATTTTATGTATTTCCTTTATATATATATAGACTCGAGTTCAAATCCCGACTCAAGCATTCTTTTTTCTTTTCATATCATATATATATATATATATATATATATATATATATATATATATAGTCCTGCCTATGGTTTGCGTAGCATTCAGATAGAATATCTTTAAATAAAGAGTACAATGTTTAGATACATTTTCCAAATTCACTTTATTTATTAAACGACACAGTGGAAAGTTTACCTCCAGTCATAGCAGCAATGTTGCTCCGTCGTACGGACGTAGATACTAGCATGTACAGTCAGGAACAAATAGCAAATGAATCACTCATATTGATCATCATTATTAGTATTCTCACATCTTCTTCTTCTTCCTTTCATGTGATAGACCTAGTGGTCTGTTACGGTCTCAATCCAACGTTTGAAGGGTCTGCCCAAAGATCTCTTGCCTGGTGGCTGGTAATTTAAGATTTGACGTGATATTCTTGTTCGGCTCATTCTTCTTACGTGAGATTTCCAGTTGTTTCTGTATTTTCGTACATATTCCATGATTGATTCTGTTTGTAATTCTTTGAGAATCTCATAATCCCTTTTATGGTCTGTTCTTGAGTAACCTGCTGTACGTCTCAAAAATTTTATTTCTGCCGCAGTTAGTCTTTGTTCATCTACACTGCGAATTGTCCAGGCCTCACTGCCGTAACATAATATATGGGTTTAAGTTATATTTTTGGTTGCGACTATATATATCTTTCGGTCTTATTATGTACAACATATTGTCGCATACAAACATTAATTGAAACTCGCGGACTGACGTAAAGCGAGTGTACGCGGGTTAACACGACATTAGTTCGCAAATCATTCACAAACGAAGCAGTTCAATGTTCCGATGTGTCGGATAATATTTCACAGAATTTCACTGTTTCTAAACAAATAATTTTCTCATAATGTCTCTTGCTTCATAGTTTGTCTGATGTTCCTGTTGTTTCTGCCACTACTGGTTTCACTTAGATCGTCTTCTTGTCGTCCCTTCACTGGTCCACAAGTCACACACAACTGACCCGTCCGACCCTCGTAACTGCCCATTTATGTGTGAGAGTAGGAAAATTCCGGGCGTTCAGTCGAGCCTCTTCCCGAGTGGAAGCCTCAAGAGTCACATACATAATTTTTCTAGATTCGACATATCTCGAAAATACTTTCTGTCCAAAGCACACCTTGAGAGGTTGTTTACTTGATGCACATGACCCGAATCTAACTCCTGTTGGCTTATGAGGAATATATATATTAAATCTGCACTTCATATATTTCTGCTTGTTGAGTGTTAGAGAAGGCATTATGATTTCAATTCTGTCAGAATAAATAAATTATATATTTTTATTATTAGGAATATTTGACAATACAGTGTTTCTCCTTCAACCCACAGTGATTTGTCGCCAGAGGTTCCTGTCTAAAGCATCTTCTTCCTTCAAATCTCTAGCTTCCATACTTCTTCTCACTCCATCTATCCAACGTCCACTTTTTCCATTAACTTTCGAATGAAGGATCGGCTTTGGCATTCTATCGTCTTCCAGTCTTATGAGGAGTCCATATCATTTCAAAACTTTTTCATCTATTTTTCTAGTATATGTATATGTATATATATGTATATATGTATATAAGCGTCACTGCTATAAAGTAAAATAAATATTCTCTTTAATTTGCTTACTTGATATAGTCAGCTACTAGATGGCAGTGAAGACAGTGTTCTCGCGACATCTAGTAATAATGGAGAGTATAATACATATATAAGAAAAATAAGTGTTTGAATTGGATTCGCCTGGTAGTGTAATGGATATCACGCTGAGGTACAGACTCAGAAATCCGGGTTCGAATCCCGTCCAGGCATTTATTTTTCTTATCATTCCATATTAAGCTTGCATTGCTCAATGTTAAACATTTAATTATAACATCTATAAAGCGTCACTGCTATAAGGCAAAAATATTCTCTTTAATTTGCTTACTTGATATAGTCAGCTGCTAGATGGCAGTGAAGACCGAGTTCTCGCGACATCTAGTAATAATGGAGAATATAATACATATATAAGAAAAATAAGTATTTGAATTGGATTCGCCTAGTAGTGTAATGGATATCACGCTGAGGTACAGACTCAGAGATCCGGGTTCGAATTCCGTCCAGGCATTTATTTTTCTTATCATACCATATTAAGCTTGCATTGCTCAATGTTAAACATTTAATTATAACATCTATAAAGCGTCACTGCTATAAGGTAAAAATATTCTCTTTAATTTGCTTACTTGTTATAGTCAGCTACTAGATGGCGGTGAAGACCGAGTTCTCGCGACATCTAGTAATAATGGAGAGTATAATACATATATAAGAAAAAAAATAAGTGTTTGAATTGGATTCGCCTGGTAGTGTAATGGATATCACGCTGAGGTACAGACTCAGAGATCCGGGTTCGAATCCCGTCCAGGCATTTATTTTTCTTATCATACCATATTAAGCTTGCATTGCTCAATGTTAAACATTTAATTATAATATCTATAAAGCGTCACTGCTATAAGGTAAAAATATTCTCTTTAATTTGCTTACTTGATATAGTCAGCTGCTAGATGGCGGTGAAGACCGAGTTCTCGCGACATCTAGTAATAATGGAGAGTATAATACATATATAAGAAAAAATAAGTGTTTGAATTGAATTCGCCTGGTAGTGTAATGGATATCACACTGAGGTACAGACTCAGAGATCCGGGTTCGAATCCCGTCCAGGCATTTATTTTTCTTATCATTCCATATGTATATATATTAACTTGCATGATTTCCCTTATTGTGCTGTTTCTCACTTAATCCCTTCTTGAAATTCTTGTCGATCCCTCCAAAAATCCATTTCTACTGCTAACAGCTTGTTGGCTTATTTTCTGCTTACTGTCCAGGTTTGGGACCCATATCATAAAATGCTTTATAACAGAACTTGAAATATAGTTTTCTTCAAAAAGATAATACGTATTATTATTATTATTATTATTATTATTATTATTATTATTATTGCAGTTTAAGGGTTACGCATTTCTGTCTCTTCCGGTCCCACAAATATTATATATTTTGGTCCAGCTTTGTCCATAATCATGATTGACTCCTTCGTTCTTTGATTTTGTATAATAGGTAGTGCCTATTTTGTTATGTTATTTTTTGTTAATCTTTTAAGTGCCCGTCTATATTCTTCAATATTCAATTGTCTTCATGTAAATTAAGTAAATGTGGTTTTATTATTATTATTATTATTATTATTAAAATTTATATTTTCAACAAAGTAGAATTATTTATAAAATGGTGTTATATATTTTAAGGGACTTAGACAAGAGAAAATATAAATAGAGCATGAAGAACAGAAGGTAGAGTTATGGCGAGGAATAACTGGAAATGTGGAACGTAATTGCCCTCACATGTATTGAGTGCTGGTGCTCAATGGCGTGAGATCATGAAGCCATTAAAACCCAGCATAATTCAACCGCATGAGAACTACAGGTATTCCAGGGATATACAATCAACCCTCTTACTCTATTCTGCAATAATAAATACAGAGTTATTTCTAATATCCATGAATAATGCTAGCTAAATAATATATACAATTTGTCCACTTAACAGTCTTAATTTTCATAAGTAATGCCACGAGTGATATTCACGACTCACGAAGTGAGGAGTGAATTTACCTAGAGAATTTGGAAATCAAGAGTGGCATTTGTTAGGACTATTTAACGAATAAAATTAAGCTGTTTATTCACAAATCATTATTTAACTATAGTTATTTTAAAATATTTATATATTTAATGTAAACGGCGATGTTTGAAAACAAATGAGAAGCGATAGGTACGCTTCATCTGCTTCTTTTGTTTACCACTGAAACCAGATCATACTATTTATTGCCAAAGGAACGCAATATTGTAAGAATGCTCTCTAGTGGAGAAAAAATGAAACACATCAAACTGTATATTAATTCATTTATGATGTCGTATGATGTAAATATGACAATTATATTTTTCTGGATTGTTACCTGGGAAACAATGCATTTAAGAAAGTGCAAACAGTGGTTTATTTTTTTGGTGGTATAATCAATTGCTACAAATGTTTTTATATTAACTCCCGCATGCGGCATGTGTTGACGTTCATGCACTATATATAAAATCTGGTAGCCGTATTTCTCACAGGCTCAGTCACTGCAAAATAATGGTCAGACCTGTTCAGAATATTAAAAAGGAGGATCTTTCTTTAATATGGTAATTATAACACAGATAAATATTTCGTGAAACACGACTCTGATTGGTTGTAAAACAGAAATCATTGAAACGTGATTGGCCATTGAGTCCCATTTGGGGCATGAGTTAAATATTCGCCGAAATAAACTTCCTTGATCGCTGCGTCATTCCACACAGTAAGTTCAATTATTTATTCTTTTCTTCTTCTAGATGGTAAGTGATCCCACTACACGCCTCAAGGGCTTTTGAGTACTAGGAGGTTAAATCTATCATCTTTCTAGACATTCAGCATGAGAAATTACTTATTGTAATTTACCTGGGGAATCACCAAGACGCCCATACACCTCGTGTCACCTGACCGTTACATCGCAATTTCACGCACTTTGAAACTGCATGAGAAAAAATTAACTTTCAGTCTACACATTTCCGGTGGTTTCAGAGGGAACTTTGATAGTTAAAAGTTTGAGAAGGAACCTGTGTTCGGAACCGAACCGTTTCGATACTAAAATAATTTCGGAACAGAGTAAATTTTAAAACTTATCCTTCATGATAGATAATTTATACTGAGAGAGGGCGACATATTCAGTCATCTGACGTTACTTGTTCTTTGTTCATAATGTTATATATGGTCACCGCTGTGGTCTCGAGGTAGCGTGCTGCCTTGTCACGCAGCGGGCCCGGGTTCGTTCCCCGGTCGGGGCAGTTTTTCTGGGTGAGGTTTTCATCGGGGTTTTTCCTCGCCTGTAAGACAAATGTCAGGAAAACTTTAAGGCCCAAACGGTCCCCGAAATCATATGGTCATCATCATCATCATCATCCTTATCATCACCATCATCATCCTTCACCGGTGTGGAAAGCAACGGGAAGCTACCACACCTACAATTCCCTAGTAAAGCTGCAAGCATAGCATGAAAATGCTATGATTGCAGTGAAGGACCTGCCTTCGGGCAGAATTACTATGGATGGATGGAATGTTATATATTGTTGAATGCAGGATTTTACGGCCGGTAGTCATGGTGGTAGAAGATTCCGGGCTATAGGGCCGTGGACCATAACCAATGTTTCTTCCAGACGTTTCTCCCTCGACTACGGAGGCCAAATTCAGTGGCGAGTTCTTGTACGTGATTTTCCCTGGTTCATACACATCCGAGCCTCCGACCATGGATGAACAACTTCCTGAAAAGTTTCTTAAAATAAAATAAAAAAAAACAACATTTTAGACACCAATAAGGGACGGTAACATTATTTGAAATTAATCTATAATAATAATAATAATAATAATAATAATAATAATAATAATAATAATAATAATAATACTTTATTTATTCTGGCAGAGTTAAGGCCATAAGGCCCTCTCTTCCACTCAACCAGCACAAATACAAATAAATATTCGACAAATATAGATATACACTGTACTAATTATAAACAGTTAAAGATACAATAAATGTAGCAATGTAAATGTCATGTACAAACAACATTTCATATGACAGATGACAGATGCGTGATTACCAATCGTAAAATTTCGCACTATTAGACAGGCCTGCGAATTTAATGTTTTTTTGCGGCATAGATTTTAACAGGTCTCTAAACCTAATTTTGGTGCGCTGAATTCAAATATGTTAAAAGGTTTTTCATATCACGTAAGGTTATTTTGCCATGTTGAAATTGAATATTTATTATTTTTTGCCTTAGGCCTATATGTAGTAGCCGTAATCCTTTAAATTGTTTTATTTTCAGTGCCATCTGTTTGTCATTCGACATTTCATCTATTCTCTCCTGGCATTGGCGTATTGTAACACACTTCTGAGGTTGGGGCGCCTGGAAGGCGGGGTTACGCTGCCCCGCTGATATGATGGGTGATGGCGATGGGTAATGATGAGGCAGGATAGGCCTTAAACTAAACTTAATGTAATGAGGTGAATATGATATTGATGATAATGATGGACAGATGATGTTCGGAGACCGTTCGGGCCTTAAAGTATCATGATATTTGTCTTACAGGTGAGGGAAAACCCCGAAAAACCTCATCCAGGAAACTTGTCCCGAGCGGGGATCGAACCCGGTCCCGCTGCGTGACATGGCAGCACGCTACCTCGAGAGCACAACAATGGACATCCTTTAAATTGTTGTAAAAGCTACATAGGCTTGATACAATATCAATTGTGCAGTTAAACAGTTTAAAATAAATAAAAAAAACTAGAAAGTAGCAAAAATTGAACGATAAGTTGATTGGCGTTTATTCTCCTGCAGAGAATTTTCTCTAATGAAACACCAACAATAGTAGGCAATCATGGAGACATTCCATCGATTCTGGTACCTCGTTTTTATGTCTTAAAGGAAACTCTCGCCATGTTCTTCACTTAGTGATCTTGAATTATCTGGTAAGCGCTGAAGATAAGAGTGAAGGAAGTGTAACTTGGGACTCATATTACATCGCAGTGCCCTGAACTTTTCGAGAATGGTTTTTACAATTTTCTCATATTGATCACCTTTAACATTACCCAAAAACGTATCGATGACGTAGTCACCAGACTTCTCCACCTCCCTCTCTGAGTTCAAATGTTATACTTATCTATACAGATATTCAGACTTACTGTTTATTTTTATAGTCAGTTTAAATTATACTCTCTTAATTATACATTATCATATTGTATACATTGAAATACACCTATTGAAATAGCCTGATTTAATAAGAAAATATAGATACAATATCTCAGGACCTAGAGCAGGTAAAACATGGGACTTACACAGTTCTAAAGATAAAAACGAGCTCTGTCTCTAGAATAGGTCTGTTAAAACTTGCTCACTAGGTGTGAAAAGATGACATCTCCTTTTACCAGCATCAGGTGGACTTCCAATGAAACAACCCAACTGATATATGAGTATCAGTGTCTTACCTTGTTAGCCTATTCGACGTAGGGTGAATAGGAGTGCCGGAACGTCTTTTCACACATAGTGAGTATTTATTATCGGCCCTGAGAACATACTTCCGATAATCAATAATATATAGGGTGCATGGAAACAAATGTACAGTGGTGTGTAGCAATGTCTCAATTAGACAACGCTCCGGACCGAGAAGTCCAGTTTTACTTAATTGCTTCCTCAATAGTCCTGTCTTGTCTGTCATAACATAATCTACTAACTTTAATACAAATAACATAGCATCTTTACTCTAATATTGTTTTATCAACATCAGACTTTATCGACGTTCGTTAAACCACAGTCATTTTACTTGAAACCCATCACAAACTGCATGTTTATATGAAGTTAATATTGTGTAATGTAGTTAATTTATAGCACAGTTATCAAACTTTATGTTGTTCTCGGTACACTGTTACGCAGTGTCGAATTTAGCGCCACATCGGTTCTATGGAAGTTAAATTGCCTGTTTTAAGATGATCTTGTATCGATCTGTGTAATCTAAAAAAAAAAAGTCAACGCCGTCTCGGTAGACACGTGGATAGTGAGCGGGGGCTGGGTTTGGACTAAGAAATCGGGTTCGAATCCTGGCGGTTCCGGAAGGGTATTGGTGGTGGTCTATACCGGGATTTTCAGACTTTGCTCCCGTTTCCCTAATTTCATCTGACAACACTATCCGAATCTCTTCCATCCCTTATCATTTCGTTTTATCTTAATTTATTCAATCATTAATTTATATTACCCTTCACATAATCTCATTTAGGGAAAAAAGCAGTCTGACGTCAGGAGTTTTAAAATATGTGGTTATGGTGATCCAGGGGGCACATTCGTGTACTTTCTCACAACCCTAAACTATGTAACAACTTAGGGCAGAATAGAGCCAAAGGGAGGGTTAAAGCCCTGGGTCCAGTCCAGAAAATGGGGATATGAGTCACGCATGAATGTGTCGAAAACAAGAACACCACAACAGACTACATAACACCGCAGAATATATTTCATTTTTATTCTTTCACAACAAACAAGGATGAGTCCTATAATACAATGAAACTACACCTACACAGGTTGCCGTGTCACGGGCATGATAACCCGAGCCCACACCTTGTTATAATCTAAATAAGATAACAACTCGCATTAAATGGCGACGATGATAGCCTATAGATCTAATGTTATTGAGAGAACATCCTTACGTTTTTAGTTTGTTTTACATGTTTCCGGTTATCTGTGAATAACAAATAATTACAAAAGTATTAAAATTAGTATTTTATTAGACTAAACGTAAGATACATAAAATGTTATTTACAAATATGGATCGATTGGGCAGGAAGTCAAAGGCCTACGTGCTGTTGACACTCCGTATCAATATATTACTGTGACTAGTGATAATATATTAAAACAATTGACAAAAATACAATTACATTGTAAGTTACATTAATTAAGCGAGGTATAGTTTTAAGTAATAATACAATAACATTTTGGTTACATATATATTTATTCACCAATGAGTGTTGTTCTTATTTTCCGCGTTTTATACAGAACTTTACCTACTTGTATTAAATTTTCTGGGTTTACCATTAACTCGTAGCATGCCAGTTTATCACAATGTGAATTTAGAAGTCTTTCTGACAATAACCGACGCCTCCAATATAACAAATAATTGCATTTTCTAACATATGTATTTCGTCTTCCGATCTCCCGCATATTGACGTTTTATGTCTCTTTGTAAGCACGGCGAACGTTTATCGTACAATCAGCGAAAATATCTTGTTGATTTATAACTAAGTACCTGCTCCTTATTTTTTCTCCACACATTATTACGATTTGCGGTTCCTTTTATCCATACCCATCCCAAACCTATATTTTAGAGTCCCCTCCTAACCTTGTCTGCTCAGAGGTTTGCATCTATATTCCTCATTTGGTGGTCGTAGAAAATTGCTCTAAGCATTGTTTGTTCACCTTGGATTAGTCGAGTACACGAATTTTACAATTTTCGTCGACCTGAAATGACTCAAATTCATATAAGATACCACAGTTAGAAACAGCCTTACTAAGTCCTGAACTATATTTAAGAAAATTCGTATATACCTTATTTAATATTTCCGTTGTTGGAAAACACCAAATCTCATTACTAGGGTCCGGATGTTTATTACCTTAAAATGTTTAAAAGATGACCAATAACATTCCCTTAAAATTTTCTTAAAATAACCTAAAACTGTAAAAAATTGATCTAATCGAAATTATACATTTTATAGTAATTAACTAATTAATAATCATTAATTTATTAATTGGAAATGGTCTAAGTCTAATAATGATTATTGATTGGGGTAACTACTGTAAAACAATGCACGTTCTTAGTAGTAATATAAAATAATTAAAATTAATAATTATTACTAGATGCATCTCATTTCTACTAAACTATTATTAAAAGTTATTCACTAAACATAGCTTAATTGACATTGCAATACATCGTCTTAGTGATCGTTAAGTTATCAAAAGTGAAGGAACGGCGGTTGTCAGTTAACACTGTTTCATACAGGCTCTTTGACGCATTGTCTGAAACCCTTTATTTGTATCTAACACAAATTTAAATTTGTAACTACTTCCCCAAACTCTCCATTTACACTGTTTATACAATTTTCAGTACTAATGACCAACTCTATTGATTTTGTGGTGTTATGGTTTATTACAAAGAAAGAAAAAAATGATTTAATTCAAGCCTATTTACCTTCGATTTCATAATCAAAAAGCGGTCCTGTGCACTCGTAATTGCCTTAGCATTTGCCCTATCAAATGCTACCCGTCTCACTATCTGAAAATAGTCACAATGGTATGTGCATGCTGTTAACCACGTGCCCAAACGCGTCAAAATGGGTTCTGGGGGTAAATCTGCACCAGGGGCTTTGCCTTTAAAACATTTAATTAGGATCGGAGCTTTAACAAATACTTTCTTTACTGTGGAAATTAGTCTACTTCTGAAAATTCTGGAATATTTGCACTGACAAACAGTTCACATAATTATTTAAAAAATAGAGATGACTTGCTGTTTGATGTGGAAACAGTTTGTTTTAACTGCAATTGAGACACTTTTTCTTTTGTTCACATTTTTAAGAGCCCGCAAATGTTTCTCGCGACAGATATGTTGATGTACCGTGGAACGTTTATCTGTAGCGACTTTAATTTCGCACACCTTGCAAAATGATACGCTCCCATCAGTAGAAAGTACTTGTTTACCGAATTATGTTACATACTGTCTTAAACGGATAGCACTAGACACTTTTTGTTTTCACATTTAGCACTGCATGAAAATCAACACAACCATGCAGAAACCATACTCTCGTGAGACAAAAGGAAAGAACAAT
Organism: Diploptera punctata; assembly: GCA_030220185.1. NCBI lineage: Eukaryota > Metazoa > Arthropoda > Insecta > Blattodea > Blaberidae > Diploptera > Diploptera punctata. The sequence continues at coordinate 600,729 of JASPKZ010001576.1, read as the reverse complement.
TCGAAGGATTACCACATTGAAGGGAAAGTCCCGAATTAATACACGTGGAGGCAGAGGACAGTGGTTTCACGTTATATTGAGATAACGCACTATGGCTTCTCACTGACCTGCCTAAGCAGAAAAAAAACAAGGTAGAAAAAAATAAAAATGAGCATTTAACCATAGATTATTTACAAAACTGACGAAGAAAAGTACGAAATGTAAATACAATTACATAAAATTGCAAATAAAATTTGTAAAATGGCTTTACAGAAAAATGTGGAAAAATTGAATTTTAATGACCCATAAAAACTCGTATATCTAACATATTTATTGCGCAATGCACTTAATTATTAATCTGCATTATCTCTGACTACTCATGATAAAGATGATATTTAATCAAAATCGGGGTCCTACTCATTACCATAGTGCATTAATGACCTGACTATCGCTCCATTAATTTTTTCTAACGTTCTAACCCGCCCCCAGAATAATGAGTATAGTGTTAAGTTGTACCCTCGCTTTAAGTAATGCTTTATCTTCCGTTCATTTTCAACGTCGTATCAAGATATTAAAATGTTTCACGTTGTGAAGTAGTTGTTTCCATTCCTCTGCTCTACCATACACCGTCCTATTTTTGAAGGTCATTGCTTTTGCCTTTCTAACATTTACGGTCAATCCCCAATTCCTATAGTATATTTCAAATCGGTTAAGACATCTCTGCAATCCGTTGATTCTCTTGGTACAAATAATTACATCTTCTGCGTAAAACATAACTGAAAATTTAACATTTCTTATCTCGGGGCCAAAATGTCTTCTTCTAGCAATATGTATACAATGTCATCAACGAATAGATTAAATAGCATTGGTGACAAATGCAACCTTGTATCACTATATTCCATGAGGGCTAAAGTGTCTAGAATATTTTAGAAAGAGAAAGAGAGTACTCACCATCTTCTTTCTCACTCATACGCATATCTCTTCACGGTGACAGCGGTAGGGCAGACACTCCCTGTAGTGAACATAGATCAGTGGTGGCATTCCCTTTTTCTAAAGATTCTTCCTGGCAAGTTTCTATGTCTTCATTTTCATTTTCATCATCGTCGGTATCGTCTAAATTTATTTCAAACCGATCACTAATTTCGTCCATTAAACCGTCTTGCCTGCCAATATGACTCTTCAATCTTTTCAGTGTGTTCACACGCTCTTCTCCAATTTTCTGCAGTCACTTTTAACAGAATACTCTGAACCAGTCGCCACTGACAAGAATTACCTGACACAAGAGTGACTGAAAGTGGGGGGTGGGGTGGAGTTTTTCTAGCATTCCTAAGTAATTTTACAAGGGTAGCCCATTGTGTTTTGCGAAGGGTGGAAGAACAGTTCTCTAGACAAGGATAGCACAGAAATCATGCCAACTTAGTCCTTTTACACTATACCCGTTTGACTGTACTGCTCTCGTAATGAAACCCTGACCTACCTTTATACAGAATTTAAGATATTTCTAAATTTACATTAAAGCTTATATCATTTTATAAGATAAACGTTCCCTATTCAATTTTTCCAAAATAGTACTTCGGTCGACAGTATCGAACGCTATCATAAAATCATTGAATACACAAATAATTTACCTCTCTTGGTTTTCAGATTGTCATCAATTAATATTCTCAGAACAAATATGTCGTCCATCGTGCAGTACCTTCTGTAAAACCTGCCTGATATTCTTAAATCCTATTGTTCACTTTAGCCTACTGTCTGATTCGTTTGTAAAGTACTTTACAATAAATTTTACCAAACACTGACAAGAGGCAAATTCCCTATAAGTTTTTGGCACATGAGTCCTACCTTTTCCTTTATATAGGGGTTGTATTATTACAGCTTTCGTCCAAGCTTCCGGATATTTTCCACCATTAAAAGTTTATTGAACACATAGTGTTAAACGATTCCGGACTGTGTGGCCGTGGTCTATAACTGGTGTTTCTTCCAGACGTTTCTCCCTCAACTGTGGAGGGCATATCGCTGTTGTGGGAGAACCGTCTGGAAGAAACACCAGTTATAGACCACGGCCACACAGCTCAGAATATTTTAACATGATTACCGGCCGTGAAAGCATGCAATTCATTGAACAGAGTTTTAAAATATTCTGGTAATTTATGGAATGATATAATTTTTTTCAATAATTAATCTGGTACACAATCGATTCTAGGATTAGCCCGGTCAAGTTAGCTCAAAAAATAGGAGTAGGCTTACAAAAAATTCGCATAGAGCTGAAAATTGGTACGAATGTTGGGAATACCATTATGAATGAAATGTGAAAAGTCCCCATCGATTCCACATCTGCAAAAAAAGTATTTAAGGTCAAAGTTCGCGAATATGGGCTTTTTGCATTTTTCAGCCAAACGGCAAGTTTTATCATAAACATAGGTCGAGCAAAAGTTGTAGACAATGCAATTATCTACAAAAAATATTATACGTTTTTCATAAGAATCACCATTCCTGAGATATGACCATTTGAAACACTGAAAACAATAATATGCACGCTTTTCAACCACAAGTTAACCTCCTACACATCATGGGATATTTAATATAATATAAATATTGGTTGAATAACTTATATATACAAGTTATATATTATATGATTGTGAGGATATACATAAAAAAGAAACTCAGTCCCTAATTTAATTGGGCCGTATAATCTTAAGCAACATCTGCCGACTATTCTATTTTTGTCCGGTTGGCGACAGTCATATACCTGTTTGTTTTCTGGAAGGCATAAACGAAAGACTTCTAGTGTAGTGTTCCTTTGCAGTGAATACACGTGACTATTGATACACGTGCTTGTTAATAATATTTTGCTTTGTTTGTAGTAAACCTTTGACTGAAAATTAAACAGTTATTGTTGATCGTGGAATGAAGACTTTGATCGATTCAAGTGTTTGAAGAAATGATGGTTTTATGAATACCTGAAGGACAAGAAAATCTGTGACAATTCATGTGCAGTGCCGTAAAATGTACACTCGGAAGAGTTCTATTGCTGCAGTTAAAAGACCGCATGAGATGGAACAAGCCAGTACATCTGAAATCAGTCCACCTCGTACTAGAACACGCGTAAGTGAATCCGTTTCTTGTTTTTAAATATTGCTTATTTTGTGGAGATGAAGCGAATGAAGAGGCTGAATAGAGAAAAAGGCGCAAAATGTTAGACTAAAATTCATAAACTTGCTACACTTGAATTTTAAGAATCCATTTTGAAGGTAGATCGGACTCGTTCTGATGACGTAGCAAAACATTTTACTGCACGTATTCAGTACAAATATGATTTAGTTGCTGCAGAGGCTAGGTACCATAATAAGTGCTTTCTTGAAACCCACCACTGGGGGTAAAATCGGTCGTTCTCAAGATGAATCTACTAATGTTGCGATGGAGAAAAAAGTGACGACTGTCAATTTTCATTGGAAGAATTACAAAATAATTGTAAAAATCCAATAGATCAATTAAGATTCAATTGAAGTTAAATTGTGATCATCACGATATTCTTAACCGAGCTCGGCATGAGAAAGAAAGTCAAAATGAAAAGGGAGAATGATTTAGAATCATCAAAGCTGCAGCAACAATTATTCGAGAGGACATTCAATCTTTAGTATTTGATAATACCAATTACCCCCCGCCTAGTCGAATGTTTGAAAATATTAACAGCGACATTCCGGAGTCATTGACTTATTTTTTGGAACAAGTAATTCTTAAAAATAAACAATTTAAACTAGAACTATTAAAACTAGTATGTACCAATATCAGCCACAGTATTATGACTGCTGTTAGCCTAGATATTTCAAAACAAAATTGCAATTGGGTCAATTAATAGATAATAGTTTGGAACCAATTCAAACGTTACTCCCACGTGCCCCTTAAATATTTTTAACACCATTATTTGCAATTGCAAAAAAGAGTTCTATTGCAAAATGTGGCTGTAAAAAAGTCGGATTATTTTGTTCACCGTATGTACCAATTGTCAAGGCCAGTCTTACTCCAATTTTTAGTTAAATGTAACAGATGAAGATTTATATGATTTCAATGACGAAAGAACTGATACGTCTTTCTCTGAACAATTAACAAATATCCAACAAGAAGAAGAAGAAATCGAAGAAGATATTACTGTCGTAGTATACTTCGAAGATTATCAGTCAGATTAACATTACGCGGAATTAAGAATGATTGTTGTCACTTAAATCATTCCCAATAGTACCATTTTTAATTAATATAATATCATTTAATAAAACTTAATCACAATAGATCGTGGAGTATACCTTTCGAAGACACCACATTAAAAAAATTCGCCAAGTACACTACCTCATAGGTGGTGGGGAAATGTGTGCATATTATGTGGAATACGGCTTCTTCAAATTTTAGAATCGCGATATCTCAAAAATGGCGATTCTTATGAAAAGTAGTATAAGAACAATTTGTGTAGACAATTGTATGATCTAAAACTTTTGTGTGACCTATTTTTATGATAAAACTTACAGTTTATGATAAAACTTACCGTTTGGCTGAAAAATGCAAAAAACCCATATTCGCGAACTTTGACCTTGAATAAGGTTTTTTGCAGATGTGGTATCGAAGGGGACTTTTCACATTTCATATATAATGGTGTTCCCAACATTCGTACCAATTTTCAGCTCTATGCGAATTTTTGTAAATTGAAATGTCTATTTTGACCGGACTAGATGTAATACAATGTCTATCTGATTCTGTTTTCCTAGTCCATTCTTTTTCTCCTTAACATAGTCAAACAATTTTGCAGTTTTTTGAACGTGTAATAATGTATGGCATTGTAATATTTATATCAACTACATTAAATCATTAAGAAATGGGGTATTTATAATGATGCTCTTTAACAAATCAGGCCATTCGCATCGCAGTTCAAATCTGGGAGTGAAATGCCTGATACATTTTACTCAGAGGTGTTTTAGAATTGAGGTACCTACGACAGGAGGTTTACAGCTTTAATTTCCTTCCAAAGAAATACACGCTCCAGGATTTTTACTCCCTTATAGATCCACCTGCTCTGGATGGATATGAATCCTTGAAGCGAACACTCATCTAGTCAATCGGTACAGACTTAAATAAATGTAAATTAATAAGGAATTTCAGTGTAAAAGGAAAAAAAAAAACAAATGAGATTTTCGCAACAGCATCAATGGGAGTAACATCATGAAGCGATCAGCCGATAAGGGACTGTGTGGAGTTTAAAATCATGTGGTGATTTCTCGTTTAAATTAGAAACTATATGGGAGTAGTGATGAAGTAAGAGGTAGACTCAAGTGCAAGAGGAAGCATGTGACCCGAGAAAGCGTATCTCAAAGAAAATGCGTAACTGCACAGTCAAATGACTTGGTTTGAATTGTATCCTAATAGCGAAACCCCATTAGTGTACGCTGTTGAAGTCTTCCACATTAATTGGTTCGTTATAACTGGGAGTCTAAGTTAAGGGGGATAGAAATTTTATTTTGTTTCGGGAGGTATATCTGAGTAGCTGAATAGTAGCTCAAGCAAAGCTAGAGATACTGGTTTCAAATCCCGGCCTACAAGCAAACCTTCTGATCATTAGCGTTGCAATTTAAATATCGTCGTTAAAGGATACAGAAAGTTCTCTGAGAGGTCCCCTTTTCAGGATTTAAATTATCTTACGTGCCTTAATTCTACGAGATAAGACCCATGACTTTTATTTCCTTCTGAAAAATCCTATACTCAGGATTTTACGCTCGAAACAATCGATCGGGGGTTTAACCTGCGGCTAGTTCCTTAGGACCGATCCTCCGTTTATCATTATTCTTTTCTATGAACATTATTATATATAACCTAATGATCTGAACTGTTAAAGAGAGTCCTTAAATAAAATAAGAGTACCACAATAATGGAGGATGGATGGCTAGCAGAGACGGGCGGTTAGAAAAATGCAAGAATTAAATTCATATTACAAAATCAGGTTGGTGAGTTTCAGGATTGGAACTCGAAAGATTTATGTGTACCGGAAGGTTCAAGTTATTCTAAAAGTTAGGTGATTTTAAAAAAAGACTAACGCTGGAAACGTTAGATATTATGGTTAAGTTTGAACTTTAATCAATAATAATATCATTAACAGCACTGTGACTCCCGCATATGCAAGAACCTATCGTCTTTAACATGCCGGGTTATTACATTATACATCATTAGTGTATTGTGGTGCAGCTAACACAAAAACAATACCTCAGTATTTCACCTCATTACACCTAGAAATTCATCGCCATTTGTAATGTGTATTGCTTTCCTCATAATACCGTATGTCTATAACAGTAAGAGAGAGACAGAGACATACAGAGATAGGAATAAATAAAATTATTAACTAAATCTATGATAACGATAATACTGTTACCAGTATTTCTAAGGCAGGGCTGTAAATATGTGCTCATTAGCTCTGAAAATACGTCCCTCCCCTCCCATTCAACCCTACGTCGGATAGGCTAACACGTTAAGACACTTGTCAGTTGCGTAGTTTCATTAGGAGTGCACCTGATGCGGGTAGGAGAGTGGGGACATATTTTCACATCTAGTTAGCAAGTTTTAGCAGGGCTGTTCTATAGTTTCAGAACTCTGCTAATCAACATCTTCGTGTGCACTTCTTGTAGCACTACAGATGCCCAGGGGGAATTCAAATTCTTTCCATGTGTTTTCTAAATATCTCCGGAATGTCGGTTCCAGTAGCAGTTACAATTATCTGAAGAAATTTCTCCAAATCCACCAGAGGAGTATTGTAATTAATGTATTTAATGCGCCAATAAAATAAGTTAGAAGGTGTTATATCTACAGGCCTGGGAGATCAAGATATATTCCTCGACCAATCCAACGCTGAAGAAAGCAGGCATTCAGTTGAAATGTATTCTGCGTAGCGAATCTTCAATGATGGCAACATAAAAACTTTGAATGTTCCTATGTTATTTTACGTAAACTTTATTTTCATATTTATATTATTCAGTTATCAATTTTTTTGTTCTAGTATTGTGTCTGATACCAACTATTCCATTGCCTTCGTTTAGATTGAAATATTATGTATTTACTTTGTGCATGTTATTTTGTTTTATTTGTGTTCTTATTCTTCTTCTACTAGTCCCTAGGTCTTTACACTAAGACCACAAGATCGAATTGCTTCAAAGTATTGATGATTTATGACTAAAGCAAGGAATTATACGAAGAAAAATAATCAATTGGGTTGGTGTTTACTTGATGAAAATCCATATTTATTAATTAAATAAAAATAAAACGTAGTTTTATTTGATTTTCATATTTATGAAATATATATGAATATATATGAAATAAATATAAAAATCAAATAAAACTACGTTTTATTTTTATTTAATTAATGAGGAAAATTGTACTAAAATATGAAATCATAATAACAAAATTTGAAAAATATGAAAATTATGACACAACATATTATGAAGCTACTATTTTTTAATTTCTTATATTTATATACACAAGCCCTGTATAATTTATGAGTACACATACCAGCACACAAATGAGACAAGAAGACTCAAGAAATCAAGAGTTTCACTGCATTTCCATTTTAATTAATTTTTCATTAATTCTGACTCAATATAAAATATCATGTTCGTGATTTGAAGCAATTCTAATGGCTCACATTGAAGTATAGTTGTTTGAGGAAACACGCTAACAAGCCGGAAGGTCGTGGGTTTGAGTCTTAGTGGGGTCAGGTTTTTAGTTGGACCAAACCTTCTGGCGGCATCATAGCCCTAAATTCTATTCAGCTCTTAATTGAAATGAGTACCAGACGTATGTTCTGGGGAAAAGGCGGCCGTCACGCAGGGACTGAGTACCCAGTGGACATCCCTTGGAGATTGTCTAGAAATGTGGAAGTCTCAACATCCATCTAACCCAAGAGTCTCCCAAGCCTGTAGTTTGACACTTTTTTTTGAATAAATTAATACTGGGTATATATAAAACACGATCAATTAATTTATCTAATGATATTTAATTATGAAATCCAGACATAAACAAAAACCAAACACAGTAACCGTAGTAACACGCTTCCATTGAATATACCACTGACAAAATTGAGAGTAGGTACAGCTCTATTTACCTTGCACAAAGATAATGAATTCCAGGATATGTAAATGCCACAATAACATTAAATTGGATGAATCAGAACACATGTATATCAAGTCCTAACAAACTAACTGTCTGGCAAGATAGAATCAATGACCGCACGGATATAAGCTCTCCATACGTCCCTATCCTGAGCTAATGTTTTCCAATCATCCCCCCTATAATCAAATTCCCTCAAATCATGGTTAATGTTATCCTCCCACTTCATTCTTGGTCTACCAACTGGGAGTTCTCCCTCTGGTTTTCCTACAAGAAGCTTCCATGTACGGCTTTCATTCCCACATTCGTGCCACATGTCCTGCCCATCGCAGTAGACCAAGTACTGTATGTCATATTTAGAGAAACAAGATGCTAAAATGAATTAATCCACGAATAATTCTAGGGTGTATTTCAAAACTCTCTTTGCAATTACAATTATTTTTAATCCTATACATTACACGTATGAACATGGTGAAATGTAATTATCATTATTTTAACATTAGTTTTTCCATGAAATTTGCCCGAGCACAGTATGGTATACTTGTGCTTTGAATAATCCAGTTATCAATTCTATTCGTAATACACAGTTAGGACCTTTTTCTATATTTTTTAACGCCTGTCAGTCTGAATTCTTTTGTACAATCAAAAAGTATGCTCCACACCATGTGATGATAATAATAATAATAATAATAATAATAATATAATAATAATAATAATAATACTTTATTTATTCTGGCAGAGTTAAGGCCATAAGGCCCTCTCTTCCACTCAACCAGCACAAATACAAATAAATATTTGACAAATATAGATATACACTATACTAATTATAAACAGTTAAAGATACAATAAATGTAGCAATGTAAATGCCATGTACAAACAACATTTTATAGGGTAATAACAATAATGATATGATAATAATAATAATAATAATAATAATAATAATAATAATAATATAAATATGATACATTATACGGGAAACACCAATTAATATATATATCTTACACTGGATAATAATGAAGTCGAGTTTAGAGCAAATATAAATTTAGATTTCTTTTAAAAGATGCCAATGTCCGGCAGCCCCTTATTTCTTGTGGTAGGGAATTCCAGTTGCGAGAAGTGGAGATGTTATATGACATGGAGTGATGTGATGTCCTATGTTGCGGTATATTAAGTAAGAGACTATGTTGTGATCTTGTGTTTAAGTTATGGTTTGAGGATAGATACTGGAAACGGGATGATAAATAATTGGGAATCGAGGTATGTAGGATCTTAAATAGGAGAATTAGACAGTGCGATTTTCTTCTCTCTTTTAGATGTAGCCATGACAATTCGTGGAATAATGGAGAAATATGATCGTATTTTCGAACATTAAATATGAATCTGATACACATATTATGGGCACGCTGCAGTTTGTCCGACAATCCGTCATTTATGTCAGTTAGTAGAAAGTCACAGTAGTCAAAATGCGGCATCACTAAAGTTTGGATTAAAATTCCTTTAAGAGTTGTAGGAAGAAAATGTTTAAGTCGCTTTAGGGAATGCATTATGGAGAAGATCCTTTTAGATGTTTGTTTTACTTGCTCATGCCATTTTAAATTAGAATCTAAGTAAAATCCCAAGTTTTTAACGACGTCGGTATAAGGAATTTGTTCATTATCTAATATGACAGCCGGCATGTTGCCATTGTTTATGTGGTGTAAGAGCCTTGGATGTCCGATAATTATTGCTTGCGTTTTGTTTACATTTAGTTTCAGCCCATATTGTCTGGACCATAAAGATGTATGCCTGAGGTCAGTGTTTACTTTGTCAATATATTCATTAATTTCGTCAGGCCTAAAGTGTGTGTAAATCTGTAGGTCGTCGGCGTAAAGATGATGCTTGCAGTTTTGTAGTTTCTTGGTCACGTCATTAATATAAATCGAGAAGAGAAGAGGAGCGAGGACGCCGTCTTGAGGTACCCCTTTCCTCACCAAGCTCCAGGAAGAAAAGCGATTATTAACAGAAACTGATTGCTGACGATTAGTGAGGTAAGATGTAAACCAATCAAGGCAGTTTTCCGACAGATGTAGTGTCTTTAGTCTCGCTAGCATTAAGTCTATATCTACTGTGTCAAAGGCTTTGCTGTAGTCGAGTAGGACTATTGCGGTGAGTTTGCTTTTGTCCATTGAGTCTCTTATGTCCTCTACAATGTCAAGTAGTGCAGTACTTGTGTGATGTCCTGTTCTAAAACCAGACTGATGTTCATCAAGTAAGTCGTGTGTGGTGAGGTAGTCTGTTAACTGTGAGTGTATTATGTGTTCCAGTGCTTTAGATAAACAGGGAAGAATACTAATTGGTCTATAGTTATCGAGTGTTGTGGGAGTGTTTGATTTCGGTGTAGGACGAACTAGAGCCATTTTCCAGAGTCTGGGATAAGTCCCGGTCATTATAGAGGCATTAAAAATGTGGGTTATTGTTGGGAGATTAATGTCTATTATTTTTTGCAGGAGAGTTATTGTTATATTGTCTATTCCTTGTGCTTTAGATTTAATACGTAATACTGCTCTTTTGGCGTCATCAGGTGAGATATAGGAAAAAAAGAATTTGTCTCGGGTAGGTTGGGAATATGACATTAGTTCATCTATTGTCTGTTGTTTGTGTTCTGTGTTGTTGTCAGTAGGGAGGCGGGTGAAATGGTCATTCAACTCATCTAGTGGTAGGTCAGCTGTTTCTACCTGTAGTTTATTTTGTCAGAGGCCTATTGATTTTAAATTTTTCCACATGCCAGCTGAGTTGGACATAGATTGTGTAATAACAGTATGGGCATATCTTAGTTTTGCATTCCTGACAGTCTGGTTGACTTTGTTCCTCAGATGTTTGTATGTCTGTAAGTCTGTCAGTTCTTTGTTCCTCCTGTATTTCCTGAATGCTACGTCTCTCTCAGTCATAAGCAAGCGGATATTATCAGACATCCAGGGTGCAGGTGGTCTGTTTATACGTCTAGTCTTGATAGGTGCGTGTTTGTCACACAATTGTAAAATCATGTCATTAAAATTTTCAACTTTCTCATCTACAGTCCTAAGTGTTCATATGTTGTTCCAAGGTAGGTTTGCAGCGTCATCAATTAATTACGCATAATTTATATGTTTCAAGTCTCTGTATGTTACAAGTCTAGGTCTACGTTTAGAGGAAAGCAGTGAATATTCAATATATATTAAGTCATGTGCAGAGATACCTGGAGCTTCTATCTGTCCACTAGTTATAACTTTTTGAGGTTTATTTGTTATAATTAAGTCTAGTAGTGTGTCAGAATACCTAGTATGATGGGTTGGTTCTGAAGGCAGTATTGTCATATTGCATGACTGGAACATTGTCTGTAATTGTATAGTGTTGTAAGAATTTGTGGCTAATAGGGTAGTGTTGAAGTCTCCTAGTACAATTACATGTTCATAAGATGGTATCAGATTTTGCAGAACTGTTTCAATGTCATGCTGGTGACCGACATTTGGGGGCTTATAAACTACTCCTAATAAACATTTCTGCATTTTTGCTCTAATTTCTATAAATAGGTATTCGGGTCGAGACGAGTATTCACTATGCGAATGGGATACAATTTTCGGTTGCAGATCAGAACGTATATACATCACCACGCCGCCTCCATTTTTCCCGAATCTGTCATTCCTAATCAAGGTGTAATTTTGCATGTTTACAAGAGAAGAACGAAGGGTATTTTTCAGCCATGTTTCAGAAATTAAAATGGCATGCAGATTTAGTGTTGAAAATATAGTTTGGAATTCTGAGAAGTGGGACAGGAGTGACTGTGCATTATAATTGTGTTATTTTGAGTGTATTGCTGTTCAAAGAGAAACGTGATTTTAAAAGGTCTGAGGTGGACGGGATATGTTGAGATGGGGACAATGGAACTGCCAAAGACCGAAATGGGGATGCAGGTGCATTACTTAAATCTATGGTTGAAATGTTACTAACTAAAACAAGAAAACCGTAAATATTAAATATCAATTGGTGTTTAGTATATGAAGTACAAAATTAAATTAATAAAAAATAGATTATACACGAAAAAATGAAGAAAAAAAAATGAACACAGTAAATAATTAAATACTAATAGCAATAAATTACAAAAAGTAACGAGTTTCTGAGTTGATAATTATCACTCTGACCTGAGATCTGCTAGATGATTTATTCGCTTTTTTCTGTCTCCTATCTTAACAATGACAGAACCATCTTGGGTCCAGACATTGGTTACGCCATGAATATTGATAGCTTCGCGGAGTAACTGATGCCTAGCACTAGTAAGGTCTTCACGAATCGTAATTCCACTGCCTTTCAAATTCTTTTTATTTCGAAAAACCTCACTTCGCTTACGGTAGGACACAAATTTAACAATGACAGCCTTAGGTCGTCCACCATCTGTTTTCTACCTACACGATGACTACGGTCAATGTCACTGACCTGGAGACAAACACCAACTTTCTCTGCTACCTGCAAGGCGATGGCATCTGTGTCTTTGTTTTCTTCCTCCGCAATGCCAAAAATACGCACACACTGACGCATTTGGTATTTTTCTAAGCTATCAATCTTAGATTCCAAAGTCACTATCTTGTTATCGCGGTCCTGAATAGACTTCTGGAGTTCACTGATTAAGGCGTGACTTTGCTCTAATGCCACTTTTAATTCTACAACCGCCGCAGCAACAGTCTCCTTTATTATGTTGGCAAAACTTGACAGCATGGTAGCATCTTGTAGCGACTCTTGTAAGACACGCTTCACCACCTCGTGTATTTCCATTGAGTTATTCTTCTTCCTCAAATCATAGTTAATGTGGGAGAACAACATTAACTATAATTTGAGGGAAGTAGATTATACAGGGAATGATTGGAAAGCATTGGCTCAGGATAGGGATGTATGGAGAGCTTATGTCCGCGCGGCCATGAACCTATGGGTTTGATAGTGCCAGTGAGTAAGTAAGTAAGTATTCTTCTTGGGGCCCATCTTATGAATTTATACTAGCCAAATTGTTTTAAATAACACAAACTATCAGTTACGATGTTTTAAGCGACTTATGATGTGTTCACACCTTCAAAATAATATGTTGGTCACGAGCGATATACAACACGTCTACTCACTTTCCGCCATTAAGTAAGTTATGGGAGCAAACATGTACCGCGCTATATATGATAGTTTGATGTAAGTGAGAATAATATTGGCCTTACCTACAAGGACTGTACTGATTTCATAACTGTGGAGTAAGACCTTATTTCCCAGCACAGCTTCAAGTTTAGCAGCAGCAGCAGTCTTCCTTACATTTAAATACTGTAATCCATTCACATTATAAGGAATGCCCTTAGGTAGTAAAAAGGAACAGTTTACTACCTGAGAGAAAGAGTAAGTGGTTATTATTCTAACATTGTTGTTCTACGTATTCATGTTCTTGTCACAGATTAGGAAATCCTTGTTATTGTTCTGTAGTTTCGGACAAAAGCCTCCACTTGGTCATTCCATGTCTCCTTTTTTCAATTAGTTTCTTTTATCAAATCTATTTATCTTGTTCCAGATGGGATTCTGAGGAATTTTCGCCTGTCTACCATATTACATTGTCAAAAAATTTCAAAACTACAGTCACTTCAAAAATGTTTTTAACCAATTAGTAGAAATTCTATTTTAAAAAAATGAAAGTTGAAAAATATGAAGGAATATTAAATTTTTACTAAAATATGAAAATTTCTCCAAAATATTATATAACATGAAAAAATATGTAGGTCTTATTTGATTCTACATATCATAAAATGTAAAGATACTTTGTCTCAGCGCTCTCTGACTAATAGTTTAAAACATGACATTTCATAAAAATCCTCGCTCTAGTTATGACGGTTGGGTGTATATTTCCTCTTGAATAAGGTTCATGCATGATAGAATATGAGGGAGTGTGGTCAGTTCTGTATTGGACTTTGTGGTTATTGCAAAAATATTTTGGATGCTGAGGTGGGATGTTTTTATTTCTATAGGTTGTTTTATATTTTAGTTTGCGGTTTATTTTTTAAATTTAAGACTTGCACCTAATTTTCCTAATTTAGTTCATGATATTTTCACGTTTTTAAACGTGGTATTGCTATTTGTTATTCAGTACTGTACTAGTAGCACAATGAAACAAATATCTAGGATATAATAAATGTTACACGAAATTTGAAGAAGTCCAAATAAAAAACAAATTTAGACGGTTTTGCGAATCTATAAAAATATTAAAACACAATGTAGCCCACAAAACAGACATTATTAAAATTTTATAATGTAATTGAATTGCCTTTGCTATTATATTCAAGTGAATGCTGGTTCTCAAGATCAGACCAGTATCAGGTAATCTATTCTCATTGTAAGACTAATGTTATACCTAGTTTAAAGGATATAAGTGACGCATTAATTAAAGTTATTTACAGGGAGTATTTGGAGTTTGAGAAAAATTCTAAAAAAAAAAATAAATAAATACATTTCAGGCATGTAAAAATATTGAGGGAAGGAAACTATTAATGCAAAGGTCAGATATTGTTTCAAAAATATTTATATTTTTGGGAAAACATTACGGAATTAAGAGCTACTGGCCGCACTATTGTTTACCACGATAAAAATTGGCTAAATAACGATAATGTTCCAGTGTTTGGAACGACAAATACGATGAAACTAGTTTTCCACTTAAAACCTCATATAAAAGGCCGGTGGCTTATTATTTTGTACGCTGGCTCTTCAACATGCTTCATTCTTCCCTTCTGACTTCTAAATCAAAACCAACGAAGGATTACCAAGAGGAAATGGGTAGCACTGTTTTTTTGGTTTATTAACCAATTATTGCCAAATATTCCACCCAACAGTGTTATTGTTATGGACAACGTATCATTCCAGAAAACTGAATAAACTACCAGTTACATCGACTAGTAAATCTTAAATGCAGTCTTGGCTCCACAATAAAAAAAACATCGAGTTTGATCGTGATCCACGAAACCTGTGCTGTATGCTTTAATAAAATTCAAGAATGACATTTTCATAACATACAAGATAGATGACATTACAGCAATGCAATCGCAGACTGTAGTGTGACATTTGCCACTTAAATGTGATAGTTAGTTTGGACACAGATAAAAAACATTGCAAAGCATAATGCAACATTCAAAACTAAAGCGAAAAGGCAATTAATGGAGTGTCAGGAGATAACTGGAGTGCTGCTTGTGAACAAGTTACAAAAAAGGACAACGGTATTGGGAGATATATGTATTAATGGATTATATAAGTCGCCGATTTGTGATTAATTTAGAGGACACGTACGCAGGAAATGATACAAATGAGGATCAGGTGGAAGTGTATGATGAGGAGGCCGTAGGATCCGAAGAAGAAGAAGAAGACGACGAAAAAATATCCACCACTGATGCATGATTCTCACTAAAAGAAGTAATTGCCTTCCCACCGTTTCCATACAATGCCTGAGGGAAGACCAAGAGCGAGAGAAAAATGTGAGTAACCATCTCTTTCTTAAACCGACCAGACTACTTTTCTCTCTTAAAATGGTCGGGCAACTAAATCATCACTGGTTATATACGCTATGTCTGAACCTTTGAGGAAAACCATTTCGCGGAATGATACATGTTACTTTGGCGTCAATTGCCAAAAGTCGTGTAAGACATCTGTTGGAAAGTACGTCGCTTTTCTCTGCTTTCCTAGTAAATAGTTTACTTTGATAATGAAGGATATGAAATTAATATAATAAATTAGGGAATTTTAACATTATGAGGTTATATTAATAAGAATCATATGAATCGTGAGTTCTTCTTACCTCATACTTCTATGTTTTTTTAACACAGCACCGCAGTATCGGAGAACAATCTTCCCCATCGTCAGCTGTTTTCACGACTGCCAATTTTTTTTGTGTTAAAAAACATAGAAGTATGAGGTAAGAAGAATTCACGATTCATTTGTTTCTTGTCATGAAATTAGTTACAATGCACCTTCTACTTTTTTATATGGATACATAAGAGTTGTTGGTCTAGAAGACATTTTGTGTATAGTAATTGCGAATTACTAAAACATCCTTCTTTTGGAATAAATTATATTTGAATAGTCCACCGCTGTGGTCTCGGGGTAGCGTGCTGCCTTGTCACGCAGCGGGCCCGGGTTCGATCCCTGGTCGGGACAGTTTTTCTGGGTGAGGTTTTCATCGGGGTTTTTCCTCACCTGTAAAACAAATGTCAGGAAAACTTTAAGGCCCAAACGGTCCCCGAAATCATATGACCATCGCAATCATCATCATTCATATTCATCTTAGGTTAAGTTTAGGATTAGGGACTCTCCTGGCGCACCACTATCATTATCATCACCCATCATATCATCGGGGTAACGTAACCCCGCCTTCCAGGCGCCCCAACCTTAGAAGTGGGTTACAATTACGCCATGCCAGTAGAGAAACCAGGAATGTCGAAAGACAAACCTGGAGCATTTGAAAAAAAATTATATTTGAATATGAAAAAAATTAATATTGATTCAATAAGCCTAGAGGGCATAAATAATTAATCTAAATCATTGAAATTAGGAAATGCTTAATTTGTAATAATGTTTGTGAAGATTATTATTGTAGAAGATAAATATATCAAGCTAAAAGTTTGTTAGATTTTTTTCACTTACCGAAATTATCAAAATTAAAATCCAGCGCCTACAGAGGAATTTAGGAAATAAATCAAAATTCGACCTTATGTTTAACAACAACAACAACAACCAACAGTCCTAATGCCAACCTAAATTAGTCATTCATCTGCAAGTTGTATGCGTACATAGAGAAACTTCGAATAGAGGGAAAACTGAGTACAGTGACATCTAAAAAATGTCGGTCGTTTACGATGAACTACAATGAGCAAACTACAATGGTAGCGCTGTTTCGTAGTAACAGAATATGTAACTAAATAAAACAAATGCAAGGTACACGGCATGTTCACTAGGTATTATGGGAAATTAACCGTTTTGTAAATTTAAATTTTTAACTGCTATCCTTTCGTTCTATGTAGACGGCACTGTAAAAAATATATACTATCGAAAGTTAAAATCGCTACTTAGATTTTATTTTATTCTAATTTGTAAGTAAATTCAAGCTTGTTTACGTTTTTAATGTGAATCTATTTTCAAAGATAAACTTACGAGAAGTGATAACATTCTAAGATTTGTTAGGTTAGGAAGAGCGATGTTAGTGTACAGCCATTTCTAATAAACATTTTAAAAATGTGACTTTATAATAGATTTCAGATGTACGACATGGCTAAGGGTCTTTAATAAATATTGTATAAAATATGTGTGTGAGAATAACGGGATAGGGCAATTGTAAATATTTATTAAAAGAGCTCATAATCCACGTTTTCATATTTTAATAAACGAAAATAAAATAACATGTTTTATTTATTCCCATTCTCCCCTTCTGTTAAAATTTAAAAAAAAATCTTTACATTAATTGATATGTTATTTATTCATATAACACTTCAATTCCATGATTATTCACCAGATGGCGATATGTAATTATAATTAATAATTTTACCACCAGACGGTGCTGAATTTCATATTAGTACCAGAAAAAAGTCGACAAAATTTAGGTGTAATTAGTTGTCTACACCAGCGCCGCTTGTTAAATGTACGCGAAACTTGTCCACTTTCTTCTCTGTTACCCTGTGGTTTCCGCATATCTAGCCACTTTAAAGTTTTGAAACTAAACATGTGTAGTGTCAATCAATATTGATGTTAAAGAATCCCTAACTCTGATTTAGACTACCTGAGTTTCGCCTAACCGTATGTTAATTTGTCTACTTTCTCACTGGAAAGCCCATATGCTGTTTGCTAATATTTAAAACTTGTATTATAGGCCTACTAGCCAATACCTGGCGTGCGTTGCTACGCCTAAATAGGCCTACTAGCTAATACCTGGCGTGCGTTGCTACGCCTAAATAAATTAAATATTAAATGTTAATGAAATTGTATGGTATACGCTGAGACGAACCAAACATGGCGGTTGTTAGTTTCTGATTTCGAATTTGAGGTGAACCTTCATTTCTAATTGCCGGATTTCGCTTATTTTCGGTTTATTTTAATGGGATATAGTGTGTTTCGTTGAGAAACGTCAAAAATTGTGATCGCTAGAGCGATTTTTAAATGTTCACTTCAGGTGAACTCCTACACCTAATGGTTTTAGAGAGTCCAGTTTTAAATTTAAACCATCCATGCACCCGCTCAAACACACACAGTTTTTTTATCGATCCAGTCGTTTAGGCAGTTTCGGATTTCAGGTAAATTTCCACGTCTAATTATTGGATTTCGTTAATTTTGACATATCTACCTCGGTTTGTTTTAGAGCAATTCCATATGTGACTGACTGACATTTACAACACTTTTGCAGCGAAATGGTTGCATAAATATTACAATTGATTGAAATTAGGGGTGTTATCTACGTGATATGATAGAGGAATAGTGTGTGGTTAAGACTGTACTTAAATATACAACTTTTGAAGAAAAACAGTGCTATTTATTATCTATCAAAGTATGTGTGACTGACTCACATAAATGTCAACTCATCATGCAGCTTAACATGTTCATCTGCATCATTCTCTGAAGTGTGATTCCTAATTCAATTTTCCAAAATACCGTTTGGAGAACACATTTCAAATTACATTCTCAACAAAAAACGAAACGAAAATCACAATTAAGACCAGAGTTATAACCTAATAAGTGATGTGTGACTGACTGACTACATTCTGTGACTGACTGACATATCTGAATTTTATTAAGACTTTAATATTGTGGAGCTGCAAATATTATACAAATATTACAAAATAATATGAAATTATAATAGATAAGTCTACCGTTGTGGCTCGTGGTAGCGTGCTGCATTGTCACGCAGCGGGTCCGGGTTCGATCCCCGGTCGGGACAGTTTTTCTGGGTGAGGTTTTTATCGCGGTTTTTCTTCACCTGTAAGACAAATGTCAGGAAAACTTTAAGGCCCAAGCGGTCCCCGAAACCATATGGCCATCATCATCCTTATCATCATCATCATCATCATCCTTCACCGGTGTGGAAAGCAACGAGAAGCTACCACATCTACAGTTCCCTAGTAAAGCTGCAAGCATAGCATGAAAGTACTATGATAGCAGTGAAAGACCTGCCCTCGGGCAGAATTACTATGAATGGATAATAGATAAAAAGCGATAATATGGAGATGAATAAAGAACTTCACTCCTTTTATCATGTATAGGAAATGTACAGTTTGATATGCTGTAAAAATATTAAATAAATAGTGTAATTTATTTAACTTGGTTACCATGTATCATTTTAAATTTCACAAAATAAAGAAAATATTAACTTCTTAACAACAAAGCGACTTCTCTATAGTTAAATATTCCTATTATTAGTATAATGTTATTGCATCCATATTAACTGATTAAAATTTATCTGATGCTGTTAATAGATTGAACCATTGAAATAAATAAAAATGCCGATATGGAATTTGCAGTGTTCGTTCCAGAACACTAAAATATGGTATAACAAAATGAGTCAGTGAAACAAAACAAATTTATACAGTGAAATCGTAAATCAAAATTTCGTTTAATTTTGCATGTGTTTTCAGGTTTCGGAATATGTGATGTTCTACTATTAATTTTAGAATAAAAATAATCCGTATTTAAAACATTAACTTCTAGAATTAGAAAAAAGTATATCTCATCGAAAAAAATACTCCTGCGTAAATTTCAAAATTTTCACATCGGTATGACAATTTCATGGAATTACTCTACATTTAAATCCTTCCGCTGACTGCCTTTTAGCTCAAATTGTCACATAAGACGGGCCAGTAATTATTTTATGAAACAGCTGAGCCAAACAGTCTACCAGATTTCCTAAACCATGTTTATGTTAATACACAGCGGTGTCCAGCAAGGAACTGACTGCGTCATGCGTACTAGCAATATAAATGAGGGGACAAAAAGTCAGTCAGTCACGGAACTCCAGAGGGAAAAATAATGACTTTACAAGAAAATGTCATCAATACGTTTTTGTTAGTTGTGTACCGATAACTTAGAATCCAAGAGGAAATTTTAATCCATCAATTATTATGTTGTGTACAGTAATTGTTATCCGTTTTCTGTGACTGACTGACCATAACTTACAGTTAACAACTATAGGACACATTTAAGGTATTACAATATTAGAATGCAATTAGTATTGTTCTATTTACGACCAAGGAGGACCAAAGCATGGTTTTAAAAAAATATTTTGTGAAATAAAACTAATTCATACGACCAAATCATTAAACAAGAAATAGGTAAAATTTTGCGTATTTTTTCAGGTTTGGAATATGACAAGTTCTACCGCTATTATTAGATTAAAATAATGCACATTTGAAACATTTTCTTATATAATTATAAAATTTGATATTTACAGATATATATTATATCAACAAAATTATTCCTGCGTCAGTTTCAAAATTTTCACCTCGGTATGACATTTTCATGGAATCGCTCTTTAATAGGATATCATGTTCAGTCAGAATCCAGGTTTCAATTCTCTAAGTTAACACCGGTTTAATTAGTGCTTCGCTGTTCATCGCTGTGGCATACTCGGTAAAGTCCTTACCATCCACTCCGGCGACTCAGGTTCGATTCTCGGCAGGGTAAGGGATTTTAAAAATAAATCTCAACCTTGGGACTTGGTGAGTGTTGCGTCCTAGTTGTACCCATTGGGTTTAATTCCTATAAAAATAATGGTGTTTCAAACAATCTGGTTTCTATTAATTAAATAAAAATAAAACGTAGTTTTATTTGATTTTCATATTTATCTGGTTTTTGTTTCGCGTGTCAAATATTTTTAATTTAAATACTTCACTTATTGAAAAATTAACATTTCTTAGCATTTTGCATTCTTTTATTTATTTTTTCTGGATATTATTATGTTTATTTGGTCCCATTAAACATGAGTCCATATATTAAACGGTTATGAAGGAATGCCAATTTTATTATGTGGCGCTCGCTGAGAGTAAATGCCAATTCTAACAAACCCTTCATAGCCTGATTCAATTCACGTTGTTCGATTTAGACTATAGACTTAGCCTTAAATTGGCGGAACAATAATTTCTTCTGCCTGTTATTTAAATGGTCAGGACCGCAAAGAAAACAAGATATTGTAAAAGCCAAGTTATTATTGTATACCTGCTAATACCGGCGTGCGCCGTTACGCATAAATAAATGATCTCTTTTCGCGTTTAGTCGAGTAAGTAAAAGGAAAAATAATTATACATTTATATCGTTATTATTTTTAGATATCCCGTGATGATTACCGGGCGTTGCCCTAGAATCTACTTATCTCGATCTTCTTGGCTTAAATTAGCAGAAGGACGAAAATTGTGTTTTTATGTTTATTTGAATAAGTAAAAGGAAAAATAATTATAGATTTCCTCTGTTCGTTATTCTAGCTAAAACGACCAGAAATCTAATTAATTATATTTCCAAACTACCTTTCATACAATTAAAATAGTAAACATAATTTAATCTTCCAAAATTTAATATTCAAGCAAGTAAAGTCGTATCGTAATTATTTTTAGATACCTCGTGCTGTTTACCCGGCGTTGCTCGGGAATCTACGTATCCCGATGTACTTGGTATAAATTAACTAAAAGACAACATTCGTTATTTTGAGTTATCCGCCGTGCGCTGTTCTAATTGCCCGGGAATCTACTTATCCCGATCTTTTATTTATTTATTTATTTATTTATTTAGCCTGGTGGAGTTAAGGCCATGTGGCCTTCTCTTCCACTCACCAGAACAAGCATATGTTACATATGAATACAAAAAAAAAACAATAATAGTCATATAAAACAGGACAAACATATGTTACACATGAATACAAAAAAAATTACAATAGTAGTCATATTAGACAGGACAAACATGTTACATATGAATACAAAAAAAGTTACAATAATAGTTATTGAACAATTCATTATCTGTCATATTGAATAATAATGAAATTAATGTCTAATAATAGAATGAAACTAAATACAATTAAAATTAAATTAATGATACAATGAATAAAAAAGGAATAACAGCTCGAATCTACTATGCATAAAAAGAAGAGAAAAAAAAACACTACAATGAATTAATCTACGCTTTTTATACAAGGCATTAGGTAAATATATTAACAAATCCTAAGTCTATTTTTATTAAATAATGCAAAAACGCATTATTAATTCTTAAAAAGTAGTATTAGTGAGTTGTTTCTGTTAGTGATTTTATTTTCAATTTATTTCTGAAAGATGGTAAAGTTTGGCAGTCTCTGACATAGGGTGGAAGTGAATTCCATGTTCTAGCAAGAGAAACTGTAAAAGATTTCGAATAATAGGTAGTATGATGAGGAGGGATATAAAGGACACTGTGCTCAAGGGATCGGGTATCTAAGTTATGTGTATCAGAGAGTTTAGTGAAGCGGTGTGATAAATAATAAGGTAAAGATGTGTGTAATATGTTATAGAGTAGGCATAGGGAATGGATGGTTCTACGATCTTGAAGACGAAGCCATGACATCAATGAAAGACAAAAATGGTTATTGTGAGTTATCAGTAAACGGTAAACAATATGCTGTCACAGACGTTTTTGATAGAGTTTTCTGAGGTAGGCCTATTCAATTCTGTGTACATTAATTTTGTGTATTTGTTATGGTTTAGATTAGATTAGATTTATTTAGCCTGGTGAAGTTAAGGCCATGTGGCCTTCTCTTCCACTCATCAGGACAAACATATATTACATCAGAATATAACAATTTGAATTAACTCTAATATTAAATACTAAATAAAATTTTGATTGAAAAGATAATATCTATTATATTACGATCTAATTTTAACCAGTTAATGTTAGTTAAAATTAAGACTAAAACTAATAATAAAATGTATAAAAGCAAAACATATTAAATTATCCCTGTCTAATGTACATACAAAACAAAGAAAAATAATGAGATATAGAAAACTAATTTTACGATTATACAGTATTTAAAACAAAGCAAAAGAAAATATTCGTTATTCTTAATATTATTTTCATAAATAATTGAATTTATTAATTGTTAAAAGAATACTATCAGTGAGGTGTATAAGTTAGTTTGTTATTAAATAATTATTTAGTTTGTTTTTTAAGGATGTTATAGTTTGACAGTCTCTGACATAGGGCGGAAGGGAATTCCACGTTTTGGCAAGTAAGACCGTAAAAGATAATGAATAATATATAGTGTGAATAGGAGGGATATGGGATCGAGTGTCAAGATTATGTGTGTCGGATAGTCTGATGAAGCGGCGTGATAAATAATTAGGCGCTGATGTGTAAAGTATTTTATAGAGAAGGGATAGGGAATGGACAGTTGTACGATCTCTTAGACGAAGCCACGATAATTGTTCCAGGGACGGTGTAACATGGTCAAATTTGCGAATACCACAGAAAAAAAGCGCGCAAGAATTATGAACACGTTGAAGTTTTTGAGTGAAAATAATATTTAAGTTTGTAAAAAGAGTGTCACAATAATCAAAATGGGGCATTGCAAGTGTTTCTACTAACATTTTCCTAAGAGCGAATGGCAGACAATTTCTTACGCGATTTAATAGGCAGAGTAAGCCATTTAAGCGTCCATAAGACGACTTTTTTATTGCACCGATGCCCCTTTTTTTTAAGCTAATATGTTATATACGTTAATTACCCCATATAAATTATCTAAATGAGGATAAAACTCTCTATTCAAATCGGTCAAGTAGTTTTTGAGTCCTTAAAGGACAGACAGACAGACAGACAGACAGACAGACAGACAGACAGACAGACAGACAGACACACAAATATATATATATAAAACTAGATCATACCTGACGTGCGCTGCTATCCATAAATAAGTGAAATGTGTTTTTATTGTTTAGTTAGGTAAAAAGAAAAATAATTATAAATTTATACCGTAATTATTTTTAGATACCCCGCGCTGTTTACGGGACTTTGAACGAGAACGTACTCTACTAGATCACCTCATTATACAACAAGCTCGTTAAACACATTCACTGCCCAACAGAATAGCTTTCAAAATGGAACCGGTTTCCAAAGCCTGGCTGAATATTTAAAACAGATGTAATTTGTTGGGGACTACTGCCATCACAGGTAGAAATCTTATTGTTTTAAATATTTGACTTGATTATCATCCTAATATTGAACGCCTGGTATCAGTGATCGCCTCAGATTTCATACAAATGCACTTGTTTTGACATCGCTGTTCTAGAAATAAATGTGAAAAACTACAGTAGTAATTTGCTTGCATTTTTCTCACGAAACTCTAAAACAACTCTGGAATTAACGTTGAAATTTAACTGTGGGCGTGAAAGCTCAGACAAATTTTATTAATATGCCTCTTATTTCAGGATTGAGGGTTTTATGTTCCATAAAAATGCTACTCGCGACTTTTGATTATACATTTCTTCTAATGGAAGCCATCTTAATATATTTTACATCATGGAAAAATCCAATGAGTTTGGCTCAGTTTAAACCGGACACGAGCACAGTAATCTGTGTTTGACATACATTGAACTAAAATGAGAGAGGAGGAAACACGATGATATATTAGGTAGTGTAACAGGCTCTTGGTTGCCCGGTTCTTAGCTCGAACGTTGGGTACCACGTGTAACAGGATCTTTTTTGGGTGAGTTATAATTGTTAGGTTTGCGTCCGGGGATATGGGTAACTGGACGGTTTAATTCTCCGGACTGCTCAGGTTCAGGGTTCCGTAAGAGCTGGATTCTTATCTAGGTACACGAGAGGATAAATAGGTGTTCTATAGACGGTAGACAACTCGAAGTGGCTCCCATACTGTTTTTACGACACTTAATTAACGCCGTAGATCACGGATAGCAGGATTGTAACTTATTGTATTAACACTCTGGTTTTATGTATTCTTTACTAATCACTGGTTACTATTTTTTCGGATCCTAATTCACTGTGCTCCAAAATTTTACAACACTATTAAATGCTTTAATTAAACTTTCACTGTTGGACACAAATCTACCAACAATCCAATCTCCGTCGGATAATGCCTGCCTATCGAGTATCGTGATAACGTAGACTTGGCGCCTATACCAATGGTGCGCGAGTATATATGTTAAAACGTACGGACTGAATGAGATCTGTATCGGGCTCGCTAGTAGACTAGTCGAACTAGTGCCAATTTTGGTAAAGCAATAAGTTTTATCATTTCCCGAGGGGTATGTTACTTTTCTCCGACCATATTCAATCCACGACATTTTACAAAGTTGCGATGTTACATGAATCGGGGTTGGTCACTTTTTGTAACTGGGCGTTTATAACACTTTGTTCTATACGCCCACATTGGTGCATCTCTCTCATAGTTTCCAAATATTTCGCTAATTAGTTTTGTATGACCTTTTAGAATGTTCTGTTTATTTCTCTGCTAAGAGGATACTTCTGGCTGATTGACATGTTCACGCTAATGTCTTGGGAGTAGTTATTCATTAGTTGAATTTGGGGTTTTCTACACCATTATGCGCAACTGTCTATTATGCTAGTGTTTGTAGTGCTTGTAAGTTGCTCATACAAAAGAAAATGTAAAATTCCTTCCTGTTGTGGAAGGATGGGCTTTTTCAATATTACAAAGCATAAGGTTTCAACAATTTTCTTAGTATACAATTATTTTAGTGTGATTTTTTTGTCATTAGATATAAATGTTATGGAGTTGATGTTATTATTTCTGGAATCCCTGTTTCTCGCTGATTAATTTGAGTACTGACAAATAATTTGCGGTAATATATTAAATAATTATTTTTAATCATTTATGCTTATAATTGGCGACGAGATATGGATGTATGTGTGCAAAGAGGAGGATATAGAATGATATACATATGTAGGTAGATAGAGAGAATTTTAACTCATTCACGTGTTATGTGTACGTATATATACTATACTCTATCTGTAGCCCCGCTAGCAGGAAAAGTGACTGCAGGCAGTGAGTCATCGAGTCGCGCTTCCCACTCAGTGCAACTGGCGCCTAGGGGAGTGAGTCATTCCAGCTGTATGCTTGTAATGTGAAACACGCTTCTATTGCAATACTGCATTCTCGTGTTATAACGTGTTGTAAAGTAAAATTAAGCAGTTGGTTAAGATCTATATAGTCTTAGTTCATAGTTATTATGCCTCGATCTGTGTTCACGGAACAGCATATAATAATAATAACAATAATATTTACAACAATAATAATAACAATAATAATAACAATAAAAATAATAATAACAATAATAACAACAATAATAATAACAATAATAACAATAATAATACCAACAATAATAATACCAACAATAATAATACCAACAATAATAATAACAATAATAACAACAATAATAACAATAATAATAACAATAATAATAACAATAATAACAACAATAATAACAACAACAATAATAAAAACAATAATAACAGCAATAATAACAGTAATAGCAATAACTATAACAACAGCAATAACAATAACAATAATAATAATAATATTAATTATGCTTTATTTTAGCTGGCAGAGTTAAGGCCATAAGGCCTTTTCTTTCCACACAACCAGCGATTAAAATAATTATACAAAAATTTAATAATTATTACAATTGAGGCGCTCACAATAATAACGGCAGGTCCCAACCGATATGGAATTTGAGATAGAATAATGATATGCACAGCTACCATCCACCTTTCATTTGTTGGAGTATTATAAACTAATTGGGATATGCCAAAGCTCTCATTTTCCACCTTTAAAATTTGTCCGTAATCAAAACGAACATATTCTCAGAGTAAAAATTACATATGCCTACTATGAGTGCTTTACATTATGTCGCTACACGTTCATGGCGTTGTAGTGAACGGTAGTGAATTAATCAGATGAACAGGGATATACTTTGTAATTAGAAAATAAGATATTGATGGTGCTCGTTTGCTTTTACGTAAGGTTACATCCATTATTGTAGATCATGATAATCCTGAGATTGTTAAATTTGGTTTATGTTATTCTAACTCTGAAGTGTATCAAAACATTTATTTTAGGGAAATAAGTAAAAGTTCACGTGTTTCATTGTTTAAGTTACAGCAGAAGTACATTGAACAGAGAAAGATAAAGGAAGCTAAATACAATGACCTGATGAAATTATTGAAATATATACCACCCATCTATCATGATTTTTATAACGGTCTTCGTCATGATGGTGTTGATGATGATGAAAGATGTGAAGATTTGGAAATAGAGCTGATTAAGTATTTCAAGGTGTTAAATGAAGGAAAAGCCAATTTTACTCCACTTTTTCTGTTTTGTATATTTTTTGTTCTAATAAACAACACAAAATCAGGAAACCTATTAATCACAATGGTTCAAGAATTTGCTCATAGACTTGAAATCCCATAATTCAAATACCCAGAAAATATCAAGTCATAATGTTACCTACTTTCCATGTTTTGGAATAAAACAGAAAATTACATTTATCTCAAAATTAACTTTGGTTGTGATCTGCCGTTATTATTCTAAGCGCCTCAATTTTAAGACATTGTTAAGATACAGACTACCAAAGTAAAATGATGATGTGATCTAACACTGGCTAATACTAACAAAAATATGGAATATAATAAAATTAAAATTATATAAAATGAAGTAAATAGCTTCCTAGATGATTATTTATAGAATTTTATATGTAGTTGTTATGCACTTAATACTTTCATTGTATCGAACTTAAGATACCAGTTAATTTGGATTTAAATAATGATAGCGATTGACAATCCCTGACATGATTGGGAAGTGAGGTCCATTCTTTAGTCATAGATATTGTGTAAGATTCAGAGTATGGGCATGTCCTGTGCTGTGGTATCAAATGTAATGAAGAACCTTGTGATATTGTTCGTAAATGGTGATGAACCGATCCATTTTGAAAAGTGTTGTTAAATAACTTGGTAAATATGTGTTCGGAATTTGGAATAGTAAGGTAAGTGAATGTAAAGTTCTTCTGTCATATAAGTGTAGCCATGATAAGGCCTGAAATGAAGGAGACACGTGGTCATAACGACGGAGATTGAATATAAATCGAATGCACGCATTATGAGCACGCTGTAGTCTGTCAGATAGATCAGTTGTTAGATTAGTCAGTAATATGTTGCAGTAGTCGAAGTGTGTCATGATAAGAGTCTGTACAAGTATTTGTTTAATTTTGTAGGAAGGAAGTTTTTAAAACTATTTAGGGAGTGAAGAATTGAGAAAATTTTTTGGATGATATTTACGTGCGACAATTAATAATGACAGCATCAGAAAATACTTTGCAACAATTCTTTTATACATTAAATAATATCTCTCTAAAATATAATTTAAGAATATCTACATCTAAAACAAAAATATTAGCTCTGACAGGGAAATGTGCAATAAGAACAAAAATAGTGATAAACAATGTAATTATAGACCAAGTTCAGAATTTTAATTATTTGGATTGTCATTTAGGCAATGACAGAAATTTAGATAAACACACTAAAATACAAGGATTCAATTATCTATGTGGCACAATTAAACACACTTTATTGAATAAGACTAGAAAATAAACTATTTTGAAGTTTTACAAAGTATTGGCAGTTCCATCTCTTATATATGGATGTGAAACCTGGATATTAAGAAAGGTAGTTAGTAAACAAATACAGGCTGCTGAAATGAAGATGTTGAGAACAATAGCAGGATACCAAAGGACCGATAAAAAGAAAAACGAAGATATAAGAACAGAACTTAATATATTTAACCTCGGTGAAAGAATAAAATATTACCAAAATGCTTATCTTCAGCACGTATTACGCATGAATGAACAGCGCATACCAAGAAGAATGTATAATTATAAACCAAAAGGGAGAAGAATGTTGGGAAGACCATTGAAGAGATGGAAGGACCAATTCGACCTATAATGAGAGCGGAACAGGCCATTGGGCTTAATCCTTGTTGTTGATGATGATGATGATGACAATTATGTGAAAAAAGTGTTACAGAGAAGTCGTTAGATGATTCAGAACACTATTCCAGGTGTAATCATCCATAATTGAGAGACCTTACGAGACTTGTAAAGAAATGTAGAAAAACGGGTTTTGTGCTAGATACGAAACCAAGGGTAACAAATCACGTCCTGACTGAGGATAAATTAGACGAAGTAGATAAAGAGTAGAACATATGCTAACACAATCTCTAAGGCGACGTATCCAAGAAACCGGTATTTGGAAGAACACAGCATGGCGTGATAAGAAACTGTTACATATTAAACCATACAGAATAACAATTAGTGCATGAACTTCGGCCATGTGATCCTGAGATACGATTTTGATTTGTCAGTGTACTTAAAAAAACGTGTATGCAAGAAACCTACACACGTTAGACGAACTGAAAAATTATATCAGATCAGAAATTAACTTAATAACAGAACAGCAACTAATACGTGTGAATCAGTGTTTCTTATCACCGTACCGAAAATATGTGGATGTAGAAGGAGAACATTTCCAATATCTTCTGTCACAAGGTACGTACTTATTTTCACTCCGTCACTCGTCTTTATCGTCCAATAATAATCTGAAAGAAGTGCCGTGAAGTTAATATGCCTGGCCGGCGCGAGTTGATGACTCACTGCCCGCAGGCACTTTTCCTGCTAATGGGGGCCACAGGATGGGCGAGACGCATTACATATAAAAATCCTTCTACAATATTTTTAATTGGGGGTTAAATTCTCAGGATAATGGTTAGTTGGTTGAGGACCGGTCTAGTCAAAGATGGATTCGTATTGGGACGGAGAGCAATGTGATCTTATCTCAGGAAGTTTATGGCAATAGATAAGTCGAATATTTGACGAAAAGCACAATAGAAAATGCGTTTTATTCAACACTTTATACACAGCCGGTTAGCGCCTAACCCCAGTTTATATCTTCAGGCAGTAGTTCGGGTAGCGAGTGATTTGGTCACTATTTAGTTTGCCGTTTACCGAAATCTCCTTACGTCCACTTTATTTGTTATTGGTGTTCGTTCTCACCGAATCTAAGTTTAACACAATATTGGTACTTAGAAAAAAATCGCTTTAACTAAAAATAAACTAAGTCCGCAATTTACTATGGACTTTATGTATCCTATTTCCACGTTGCAAAAGTGTTCTTAAGCGACTTGTTCCACATCCGAACTGGAGATATCTTGTGTATGGATACGACGCTCGAGATAAGAAGAAACCTCGTATTTTTCTCGCTACCAGACCTGCCTCCTTCAGGCATTTACATACATTTTTGTAACATTTGCCATTATTGACCTTTTTGATTTGGGGTGAGGATGACTTTGCGCGTGTAGACTCTCGTGTAGAGTCGCCAGATTTGGGTCCTAACTGCATCTGGGGTTTCCAGCTGACATGACAGTTTCATCGTGTAAAGTTTCGTTAACGGATCTTAACTGCTTAGTGTCATTTAAATTTTCAACGTGTACGTAGAAATGAATGTTTATATCCTGTTAGACAGTACTCAGATGGGTATTATATTAATTGCAAGAAAAACGATCTTCTTAGGGTGGTCTAGGTAAACCTATGTTTGTGTGACGACGGACAGGTTTATTTTCCTCGTACATGCAAATTTTGCTCTTCTCAGAATACTGTTACAGTACCGTGAGCATTTAAACTGTGCGGACAAAAGAAACATGAAATTTGACTTCTATTGTACAAAGAGACCGTCTGGGACTAGCTGGCGCTGTTTACAAACAATTAATTATTCAGTTTTATAGCAGTGTTTTCTTTATGTAATTGTAATGTTAATGTTTTTTTAGTGTATAATGCTATTGTGTTATGACTTAATTGTAATATTATTGTGTTTTCTTTATGTAATTGTAATGTTAACGTTTTTAGTGTATAATGCTATTGTGTTATTATTTAATTGTAATATTATTATTGTGTTTTCTTTATGTAATTGTAATGTTATTGCTGTTTTTGTTGTTTATTTTTCTTTACACTAGTACCAATTATTACTTTATTGTAACGGACTGTCAACAGCACGTACGGCTTACTGCCCGTGCGACCCATATTTGTAAATAATATTGTAAATATCTTACTTTTTGTCTAATAAAGTCCTACTACTACTAATTATTCAGTTAGTATTTATTAGTAATGCTTATTATGGAAGATGAAATTTTGTACCATTATAGATATTAACATTTTGATCTCGGCATTCAGTTCAATATTAATTCCAAAATACGAATCCAAACTTGACTAATTTATCTTTATTTTAAGCTGGTTTGACAGATTTGCTACTAATGCTACTAATGCTACTGGTTTAATATCTGCTGTTTTATTGAAGAGGCCTATATAAGTTCTGCTCTCAATATGTATAAGCCTATCAGAAGCATAAATTATGAAACAACAAACAGATAATTTTCATATTATATATTTACATTGACTTTTATTTCCTGAGGAAATGATTTATCTCGAGCTGCTAAATTATATTCTGAAGAGGTAAAATAAACGTCTGTATACTTTAGTAGTATGGGAATTTATTGGTGTATTTTGTTGATTAAACATTATATTTAGAGCGAGAGACGAAGAAGGGATGAACGGTCGGGCCGGTCAGTTATACTCGTCCGATCTCTGGCTGTAAATACAATGTTTATTCAACAAAATATACCAATCAATTCCAACAGTAGGAGAATGAAATGAAGTTTACTTTATTTCTTCAATATGTAACTGACCACTCCAATAAATCATAACTTCTACTTCAGGGAACATAATTCATAAGTAATACCACGAGTGATTTCCAAATTATCTAGAGCGTTTAGTAAATGAAGAGTGGCGTTTGCTAGGACTACTTAACGAATAAAATGAAACTGTTTACTCACAAATCATTCTTTATTAATCCCAAATGCCCCAGGACATACTTCTAACCCTCTTCTGAGCTTGGGGCGCCTGGAGAGCGGGGTTACGCATCCATTGATGATGATAGTAATGATGCGCCAGGAGAGGCCTTAAACCAAACTTAAGCTAATTAGGTGAATATGATATATAGATGATAATGATGGCCAGATGGTGTTCGGGGGCGGTTTGGGCCTTACAGTTTCATTACATTTATCTTACAGTTGAGAAAAACCACACCCAGGAAACTTTTCCCGACCAGGGATCGAAGACGGGCCCTCTGCGTGTCAAGGCAGCAAGCTACCTCGAGACTACAGCAGTGGACACAAATCATTATTTAAATATAGTTATTTTAAAATATTTATATATTTAATGTAAACGGCGATGTTTGATAACAAATGAAAAATATTTGGTTATGCTTCATTTGTTCATATACTGAAACTATATCATATTATTTATAGCCAAATAGAATCGCAGTATTGTAAAAATGCACCATAGCACAGTGATCCAGATTGCGAAAAAATCGGTAAAACTCTAGAAGTCACTATTTGGGCTCGAAATCATTCTACATGTGTAAGATTAACAATTTTAAGAGTAAAAAAAAAATATATCTTGGTCTGCAATACTTGATGCGAGGGCCTTTAATTACTTGTTATATGCAAAGAAGGCGTTATGAGTGATAACTTCGTACAGTTCCCTTCTAGATTTCTAGAATTACATGACACCACCGAAAATGAAACAAATCAAATAATATATGTGAAAGTTGAGATATCAGCAAGCTTACAAAACTGCCTTATTTCATGGGCATTGCATTACTGCAATCAGCTATCAGTTATTGTAGTGACAGAATTCCCGTCCTGAATTGCAAGCACACACACACACACACACACACACACACACACACACACACCACACACACACACACACACACACACACACACACACACACACACACACACACGGGGGGGGGGCAAAGGTAACGCGTTATCTGCACAACACACGTTCATTAAAGTACTGCGTAAATCTAAAGTAGCAAACTGTAGCAAAGGTTTTCACCCGCGCCAGTTTAGCAACATTTTAAATTATACTTTTCTTTAGAAATCGTCGTGGGAAATGGCGGCGTAAGCGTCTTAACTCAATATAACTTTCGTTTTTTTTCAAGTCCGTAATATAAGTTTTTTAATTTAATTATAATTCAGATGTGGTCTATTTATCTGTGCATTAGCAAGAATGTATAAGTCTATTTAACACAATTATAGCGAGAGACATTAAAATAATTATCACAAAGTGTTAATAGTATGTCCAAAATGTGGCATAAAAATTCCAGTTTTTATGATGCATAACTTCGCGCCCGAAAATTAGGTCTAATAGTTAGTATAGAGAATAATTTATTTCACAGATTGGTACCACATTTATTTGTTAGATGACTTCGGGTTTTTACCCCGTAATGAAAAGTAAAATTTTCGATTTTTGTCGGTTGTTTTTACATTTTACATAATGGAGAAAAAATGAAACACATCAAACTGTATATTATAACCAACATTATAGGTTATTAATTAATATTTGTTAGGAAACAACTCAGTAAAATCATTATTTAAGAACACTATTATTGAACACACAGGGACACGCCGTAGCGTAGTGGTTAAGGCACTGAGCTACAAGCCGGAGGGTCGAGGGTTCAAGTACCGTTGTGGTCAGGATTTTTAAACTGACCCAAACCCTCTGGCGGCACTATGGCCCTGGGGTCGACTCAGCCTCTAACTGAAATGAGTACCAGACGCTTGTTCTGGGGTAAAGGCGGCCGTCACGCAGGGCTGACAACCCGGCTGACATAAAGTGCCGATTGTCTAGAAAAAGTGGGAGCCTTAACCTCCTACTACCCCAAGGGCCTCCTGAGGCCTGTAGTTGGATCACTTTACTTCACTTTACTTTATTATTGAACACACAATTATCAAATGTGTAGTTCGAAGGAATCTATTCATTATTTGCTATATTCAACGTATTTGTTGGATAGTCAGAACTATGAACTGTTCAGAATATTAAAAAGGAGGAGATTTCTTTATTTTGGTAAACAGAATATCATAAATATCGAGGTAAAACGCGATTGTTATTGGTTGTGAAACAAAATTAATTGAAAGGTGATTGAATCCCATTTGGGGCATGAGTTAAATAGTAATTAGAAATATTTTAAATTTATTTTTTCACGGTTTCTGTTTTTTACATTTGGTTTATCTTAATTCAAAGAGATGCTTGAATTAGTGGAAAACAAGAGGAAGAGGAAGAAAGTAGCGAAACATTAATAACTAGTAATAATTAGAACTGGAGAAAGAGGGAAGAAAGAAAAATGACAAAAAAGAGGGAAACAAACGAAAAAATGAAAAAAAAATATAAATTGGGAAAGGAGGGAATAATCATAATTAAAATTAATATGAGATATCTAAATTTCTATAATATATCTTGCACAATTGGTGTAAGTTCCCCGAACACTTCTATAATAAAAGGAAAATTCTTGCGGAGAAGATTAAAATCGCTCCAGAATGTTTCAGAAAGTAAAACTAACTGCGCATGTCATTTTTAAATGCGACAAAAATTTATTACATCAGATATTACGAGTTTGAATTAATTTTTGTGCATATTTCTTTTGTACTTTTTTTTAATTTAAGGAGTTTCATCTGTTTTAATTTTTTTCTCTGTCTTGCTCTTAAAATAAACATGAGACGGTGCAAATTAATATCCTTGTCTCCAAGGACAAAGTTAAGTAGCAAGACAGTTGAAGGATAACATCCAACACGTCCGTAACAAACATCTAGAAATAAACAAAAGTCGGACGCTTCTCTAACTATTCATTTTTTACCTTTTTCATTTACTTAGAAAATAGTAAAAATAAAACTGAATATGAAAACGTGTGTTAAGTAGGAACTGCGTAACTAAGCTAATTCGTCTCCAAGTCCAATGTGTTGTCCGATTTTGCTGGTTTACGGAATATTTTTTTTTGTTCAATGCGACCACATTGTCATATCGACAATGGTATTTTCTCCTGGCATGTCCTTATTGTAACCCACTTCTGAGGTTGGGGCAACTGGAATGCGGAGTTACACTGCCACGATGATAATTATATGATGTGTGATGATGATGATGATAATGATGCGCCAAGAGAGGCCTTAATCATAAACGTAAGGGGGCCCTACTGACGAATTTCGATTTTTTTTTTTAGTGTTCAACTAATTATTTTGAAATTTTATCACATACATTATGTGCTTATAGTAGCGTTTTTGTAAAATATGGTGTTTATAACTATAATAGTTTCAGAATTATGATTCTTTAAACTATATTTTTTAATTTAATACACAAGTGATCTTCTTGGTGATATATAATATTAAAATATATAAAGTCGATTGTATAGAGAAATCCGGTATTTATGAAATTGGATGCAATGACTGTGACTTGAAATATGTTGGGCAAACCAGAAGATCCATTTTAACTAGATTTAATGAACATATTGCCCATTTCAGACTCAACAGAATTGAAAAATCTGGAGTTGCCCAACATATTTCTGAGTGCGGTCATGCTATCAATAAAAGTAACCTTAGGCTGGTTCGTTCGGTCAGGGATTTCAAATTCCTTAACGTCCTTGAAAGTTTGGAAATTTATAAAAATAAGGATAAAATAATGAATAAAGACAAGGGCCCTATTCCGTACAGCGCCCTCTTTTCTCTACTTGAAACAAAAGAGGATTAGTTTTAGTATGTTTTATTGTTCACTTATGAATGATTGCGTCATGTGACGTAGTTTGTTTTTAACTGAATTTGTTTCTTTACTTATTATCAATTCTGTCTTCAGTCAATATCTGGTCTTGAGAATGACAGCTTGGCTGTAGAAACTTGTTGACCATTTTAAAACATTAATTGGTGAAATGGGCATATTGACTACATATATATTTTTATATTTTTAATATTTAAAAAAATGCTCGTTACGATGCATTTTCAAATATTCTCTGATGAAATTTGAGATTCAGATTCTTTATGATTCCACTATTTAAGACATTTACTATGTAAAACATTCATAAAGGTGAGATACTGGTTATTATTTATTTCTTGAAAACAAACATTTTTTATCAGTCTCATTATTTTTTTCATCTCAATTTAAAAGAACATACATGTCTTAGACTAGGAACTACATAGCAAATTTAAATTATCATATATTGGAGAGTGTAACCACAAACTTTCACTTTGATAATTAAAAGTACATCGTAAGGAACATTTTAAGTTTTGGAAAATGTGAAAAGATGAAACAGAAAAAAAGCATATTAACATGTAAGTAGTAATGTGGGTATTTAAACTCTTACGTCGCGGACTCAATTTTGCTCTACAATAAACAGTTTTATATGGAAAAGATCCTAAAAATCAGAGATATTAAAAAGCAAATAAACAAAAATTCATTTTTCCCAACTTTTTAAATATTTTCACCAGTTGGTTCCCTTAATGAATATGCTAATGATGGTCAGATTATATTCAGGGACCGTTTAGTCCTCAAAGTTTCCTCACAATTGGCTTAGAGGTGAGGAAAAACCCCGACCTCACCCAGGAAGATGTCCCGGCAGGGGATCGAACCCGGGCCCGCTGCGTGACAAGGCAGCACGCTACCTCGAGACCACAGCGGAGGACTGTTTACGGATTATATACAATTCAATTTCTGATGCCAGCTTATTTAAAAGTGTCAGAAAGCAATGAAAACAAACTTTACGTAACCATAAGTTATTACACAGTTATATTATTGTAAAATTTGACACAAATTTAAATAATTAATACAGAATAAATTTTCCATTGCTTTATTAAACACTAACTAAATTAAACAGATGCATCTTATACGATGTTGCCAATTTATTAAGGGTTCACTAAATTGTAATGAATACATATATACAGGCTGTAAATGAATAATACCGCATAAATTTAACTGTTTATAGAGAGGTATTATACAAGTAATTTGAAATACGCAACCAATGGTCTACGAGAGAAAATGGGCTAGTTATAGGAAATCAAAGTAATCAACAATTAATACAGATAAATCAATAGGAGAGGAAAGTGGGAGAGAAAATTATACTAGAATAACTTCAGATCTTGGTAATAATTCCGAGATCCTGATTGCTAGTAATTCATCAACAACGTTTAATGAAATATTGAGTTATCAAATTCCTTAACATTTCGAACTTAGCAGATGATTGCACGCCACTGCACTTGATAAAGTAGCATCTGTACAATGAGAGCCTTAGCTCAGAGCGAAATACGCAGAATCTGTGTAGTTAACGTGTGGCTTAATGGTCAAAGCGATGGATGTGAGTTCGAACCCTGATGGTTCAAATCACGGCAGACTACTTTTTTCCCCTTTCCTTCTTCTTTTTTTCTTTCCCTGCCTGTGTAATGTGATATGTTGACACTGAAATTTGTTCAGTATAGGCATATTCAAAATACCTATTCCCGTATTGGTTATTACATTAACACCTGATTAGAAGTTACTTCAGTATCAGTCGCAGTACATGAAAGCATCATGGAACATCTTTGCAGTTATACTGAACTTTCAACACCTTTAAAATTGATATTAAAAGCTCTGTTGAGGTTATGTAATAAGATATTAAACATAAAATTGGTACCTGGTAGGTCAGTCGTCCTCAACTAAGTTATTAAACTTAATTAAGTAGTTCCAATATGGAAGACGTTCAAAAAACGTTTCATTTTCTGCATTTTAATAATTTAGTTCAGGACGCCTGACCTACCGGATACCAATTTTGTATTTAATATCTTATGTTCAATTTGCCGAAATGCAGCTGATTTGTGGTGCAGCATAAGTTAATGGCGCAAGGGCAGCTGCCATGTACGCGGAGCGGTATCCGAATAGACGCTATCCTCAACGAATAACCTTAGAGTCTGTTGATAGGCGTTTCCGGGAGCATGCGACGTTGAAGGTAAACAGAATAGACGCCGGTGAAAGAATTACGCGCCGCACTGCAGACCTCGAAGAAAATGTTCTTCATACAGTGGAAGATGATCCTTCTAATATTACTCGTGGTGTTCCACGTGCAATGGGCACGAACCATCAAAGTGTATGGGAAATCCCTGCACGAAGGCCAGCTCTATACCTTTCTTCTGCAAAAAGTACAAGCCTCACAGCCAGTGGACGTCGCTCAACGGATACAATTTTGTGATTCGGCTTTGTTGCAGCCACCACACTTCTTCTCCTCGATGTTATTCATTGATGAGGCAATATGTAATACGGATGGGGTGGTTCTGAACTGAAAAAACAATGATGTGTGGGATTATGAAAATCCTCATGCCTTGTTCGAAAGGGGTCACCAGCAGAGATTTTCGGTGAAATTATTGGTATACGTAATTTCTGTCCACATCATTACACAGTGGGCCAGAAATGAAATCTAGCTGGAAAAAACTTATTTCATTCGCCCTCATCAATTTATTATTTTTTTTTACTCTAATATAATTGTTATATGACTGTTCTTAACTCATCTGCAAAGGAGGGTACAATTCGAATGTTTATGAAGACCATATAAATATCGGAAGTTGTCGATAGTTAGGAATTCATCCGGTATATATCCCAGTTGTGATGTTCAAGTTCAGTGAGCTATTCTTCTTATTCTATACGGAGAATTCACCAATTTTTATTCATATATTTAACATTTTTCTATATAACCAGATATTAGGTTAAATACATGTGGAATAATATCTTCCAAAGACTAAAAAAATTACACAATCATTTTACTTTAAATTGAGCTACAAAGAAAACCGTTCTGAACAGTAGTACAAATTTTAGTTAAAATATAGAGGGATTTACGGACTTTAATGTCCGCACAAAAACATGTGTTAAAATTATTGCGTTTTTAAATTAGCTTTCTCATTACAGGAGGCGGTCAGCACTAAGGCCTATTGTTGCGCGCAGAGAATAATTGTTTGATTTAATATGGAAGAAAAGTGTTCGATACAGGCAATAAGTGATAATTTAGTAAACAAATTAGGATTAAGGGATGTTAGGAGAATGTTTTAAATGGTATTAAAAATAAATTTTTTGAAAAGCGATTTTCTCAAACGAACGAAGTTGTGCTCGAGAAAAACAATATTTCTATTGAAATATTCTGATTGGCTAGAAGTGGATATTAACTTTCCCGTTATTAAAAATTAATTTAAAACAATGACAGTCGTTGAAAAATCCTCTTTTATCTGCTGATGGAATTGGAAGACCCAAAATGACTTTCAAAGAGGCTGGAATAAAAAAAAAAGTTCACTTAAGCAGGAATTCATTCGTGATGAACTTGCTCTTGCAACAGAAATATCACTTCGGTCATATGGTAAACGGGATACTGCTGTTGTTTTAAAAATATTAATAAAAAAACCACAAAAATAACTTCAAAATAATACGAAACGTTACGTATCAGCCCTCTCAACTCCACCATCTTCTATGTTGGATGAAGCATTGTCATTTTTGTCAATAAAATATCAGTACGTCGATATAATAACATGAGGCTAGGTGCCAAAAAGAGAGGTTGTGATATTTTATCCACCCTATAATGCTACTAGGGAGGTTAATTTGTTATGCTACCTTTCCCAAGACAGACATTTCAGCAGAAATGAGACTATCTTTTTTTTATTCCAGCCTCTTCGAAATATATTTTGGGTTTTAACTTACGCAGATGGAACAGGATTTTTCAATGACTGTCATTGTTCTAAATACTTAATAATGGGAAAGATAACATTTATTTTTAGCCATTCAGAATAATTCAGAAGAAATCTTTTTTTCTCGCGCACAACTTACTATGTTTTACAAAATCGCTTTTCAAGAACTGTTTTTAAAAATATATTTTAAATCATTCTCCGAACATCCCCTAACTCTAATTTATTAGTAAATGATCACTTATTGCCTCTATCGATCAATTTTATTCCTATATTAAATCAAACGATTCTCTGCGTGACGGTAGACCTCAGCTGACGGCCGCCCGCCGCAAGTAATAGAAAAAGTTAATTACAAAAAACGCAATAATTTGCACACATGTTATTATGCTGGAATTAAAGTCCATAAATCATTCTATATTCTAACTAAAATTTGTACTACTGTTCAGTACTGTTTTTTTTCGTAGTACAATTTAAAATAAGATGATTGTGTATTTTTTTAGTGTTTCGAAGGTATGATTCCACGATTATTTAAACACTATGTAGTTGTGTAGAAACATGTTATATATGTCAATGAAAAGTACAAACCTTGAGGTAAAGTATCCATATAGAATTAGAAGAATAACTCACTGAACTTTAATACAAAAGTATTTATTTTTACAGCTCGGTACACACTGGGATGCGGACTACATGAGTTCTTAACTATCGGTAAATTCCGATGTTTATATTGTCTACATAAATTTTAGAATTCTACCCTCTTTAGCAGAGGAGTTAATAAAAGTCATCTGGCAATCATATTAGAGTTAATAAAGATAAATTGGTGAGAGTAAAATAGTTTTTCCAGCTATATTTCGTATCTGGCCCACTGGCATTGGCCCCTACTTTCTTTCCCAGAGATTAAATTGTGTCATTTATGAGACATTTTTAGAGCACGTCATACCTATATTGCTAGAAGAAGTTCCTCTTCACATCAAGGCTGCTCCCCATTTCTGCCGGAATGTGCGAAATTATTTCGAATGAAGTGTATCCTGGCCGTTGGATATAGGAAGAGGTAGTTCATGTGTAGTGTGGCCATCTCGCTCTCCAGATCTCTGTCCACTTGATTACTTTTGTGGGGACACCTGAAAACATTGGTGTATGCGA
This sequence comes from Diploptera punctata, assembly GCA_030220185.1. Taxonomy (NCBI): domain Eukaryota; kingdom Metazoa; phylum Arthropoda; class Insecta; order Blattodea; family Blaberidae; genus Diploptera; species Diploptera punctata. The sequence goes on along the minus strand of JASPKZ010001576.1, from coordinate 559,865 downwards.
CCCTTGTTGATACAGTTGCACGCATAATCGTAGCTTGTGATGTAATCCGCGAGAAACCTGGTATATTGAACGGGGTACGAGAATCCGTTAGTCGCCGATGTCGTCTGTGTTGTGAGAATGGAGGTAGGCAATTTTAACAATTTATTCTTATGAGCCTGCAGGTGCTTTACTTTTTTTTCTGGTTTAATCTAATGTATTGCTTTTTATTTCCCAATAACATTATGAAAGCCATGTGTACATACTACGTATCTCTTCATGTTATTATCCTTGTGATCACTGCAATATCATTATCTATATACATAAGTACCGTGCAGTACAATTATACACATTTTATTTGCGGAACCTATTATGTGGTCTTTAAAGTATGTGTATTATTATTACAACTTTTCAGACAATTGTCTGTACAATACGTACGTAGATATTTTTGTAACTCTGTACATTACAATACCGTATTCTGTAAAATAGTGAATAAACAATTAGACCAGAAGTAAATCTACGTACGTAACTAATTTACAGTATGTACATAATAAAGGAAGAAAGGTAAAGATAAGTGTACACATACTGTAGGTAGTTTCGAACGCGATGCATCAACCTTACATTTGCGTCGGTAGTAAGACTGCTATAACCACTAGGCTAAAGGTGCATACTTGTTACAAGTTACAGTCTCTGTATCATATTATTTCCATTTTGATTTGAAATATTCAGTGACCTGCCAACCATTTTATAAACAGTATAACTTGGACATTTTTATTCGTAGACCATTAGCTCATTATCTCAAAATGCTTATACAATACTCCTCTATACGCAGTTAAATTTGTGCGGTATAATTCATTTACACACTGTATATTGGCGGCTCCGTGGCGCAAGCGCTGGGGTACCAAAATTGAGTCTCGGTCATTCCATGTGGGTTTCGTGGTGGACGAAATGGAGTTTGGGCAGGTTTTTCTCGGGGTTCCTTCCGTTTTTCCCTGCCACAAATTCATTCCACCATTTCTCCATACTCATCTCATCCATTTCGTTTCATTTCATTCATCTGTCCTGTGATGGTGCATTAGGCGTGGTCGGTCGGCATCCTAGGGATTCACAGACCTCTATATATAGGGGCTCATCTCATCTCATCCCTCAACCGACACTGAATTGGACGTGAGTTAAGTATATGTATATACTGCTAGAAAGCAAACATGATGACTGCAAGAGCGATTTATTACATTTTAGAGGGTATTTACTCTTTCTCTTTTGTTGTCCTTTGTTCCGAAAATCCGAGAAAATTGCGACCTCTAGAATGATAATTAAATTTTCGTTTCAGATGAACTCCAATTCTAATGATCCGATTTTTCTGGTTAATGAATTCAACGTTAATATGTTATTTGATTGTTATGTGCCGTGTTTAGTTAAAAAACAAATATTACGGCGGCTACAATGTTAATAGTACAACACTCGCACACACACACACACACACACACACACACACACACACACACACACACACACACACACACACACACACAGACACTCAAACACACACACAAACACACACACACACACTATATATATCATTATCCATAGTAATTCTGCCCGAAAGCAGGTCCTTCACTGCACTGCAATCATAGCATTTTCATGCTATTCTTGCAGCTTTACTAGGGAAATGTAGGTGTGGTAGCTTCTCACTATATATACACTGCTCAAAAAAATTAGGGGATATTGTGGAATAACCTATTAAGACTATGTTTTTAGGAACAGTATTAGATGCAATCACTTTTTATTACTCCAAAAGAATGTCAACAAGAGTTTGAAGTCATTACGTAACCTCTGTACCACACCAGATGTCAAAGAGATCCTGATTAGGAATATGGCAAACAAACAAAGCAACATTAACATGGGTGAAAATGTTTCTTTAGTATGGTGTATGGTCTCCTCGAACGGCCAGCACTGCCTCACACCTGTATGGCATTGATGCAATGAGGTTAGCAATGAGCTCTTGGGGGATACGTGACCACTCTTCCATAAGAGCAATGTGCAGCTCTGGATCAGTTGTGGGAGGTGCTGTTCTGCCTGCAATGCACCTGCCTAATGCATCCCACACATGCTCAATCGGATTTAAGTCCGGGGAGGAAGCTGGCCATTGCATACGCTCGATACCCTCCACTTCCAGCATGTCGTCCACCAAGCCAGCTCTGTGGTGTCGTGCATTATCGTCCATAAAAAGAAAAGAATCACCTATGGCATCAGCATAAGGCACGACAAAAGGTCGGAGAATCTCATCTCTATACTTCACCGCAGTCAAAGTACCACCTTGGATAACGTAGAGGTCCTTACGTCCACCACTACTGACTCCTGCCTACACCATCAATCCACCGCCACCATATGGGGATCTTTCACGTACAAAAGCTGGATTGTTTCGTGTCCCATTTTTCCCTCCAGATGAATACACGCCGACTATCACATTCCACGTTGAATCGCGACTCACCAGAAAAAAGAACTGATCTCCATTCGGCATGCCTCCACCCACGATGTTCCTCCGCCCAGTTTCTGCGACCTCTACGGTTTGTGGAGTTAACCTGGTACACACCATGGACCTACGGGCATAGAGACCACTTCCATGCAGTCGATTACGGACAGTTCGAGTTGACACCCTGCGTCCTGTTGCTGTTTGAAGTGTATTTCGCAGTTGAGTTGCATTCTGGTGTCTATTCCGACGGGCTGTTAACATGAGGTAACGGTCATCCCTTGCTGTTGTTGCCCGTGATCGACTTGTCCGGCTCTTCTGTGAACAGTATCTGTTCTTTGAAAACGATTCCAAAGTCTGGAAATCACGCTTTGAGATATCCCAATGGCTTGTGCCACCTCTTGTTGTGTCTGTCCAGCTTCCATCCTTCCTATGGCCCCCCAAGCCATTGGTTCAGGTAAATCACGTTGTCGAGGCATCACTGTCCCTAAGGCAAGTCATTCACTAACTCAAAACTGGACTGTATTTAAAAACAGCAACAAAACATTCACCCCCACACCACCTTTCACATCAACAGTACAGACACTGCCCACTGGTGTGGTACAGAGGTTACGTAACAACTTCAAACTCCTATTTACATTATCTTGGAGTAATAGAAAGTGATTGCATCTAATATTATACCAAAAAACATAGTCTTAATAGGTTATTCTACAATATCCTCTAATTTTTTTGAGCAGTGTATATATATCATCATCATCATCGGCATTCATGGATTAGGTCTGTTGACCCGTTCCGACTTCAGCCCATCTTTTTCTAGGTCTGCCCACATCTCGCGTGCCTTTAGGTTAGTATTTTGTTATTTGTTTTGGATATCTATCTTCATTCATTCTGTGTATGTGTTGCTTCCATTTTTGTCTATATGTATCTATTTTATCAGTTATTGCAAATATTTCAAGTTCCTGTCTTATTTCTGTGTTCTTGATTCTGTCTTCGTTAGTGCACCCTTTAACAGATCTCAAAAATTTCATTTCTGCCGCCGTTATCCTACATAGATCTTGTTTTTTATGTATCCAGGCTTCTGATCCGTAGAGCAGTACCGGTACTGCCAATGTTTTATAAAATTTCAATTGGATCTCTCTTGTTGTTTTATTATTTAGTGATCGTTTTATCGTACCACATATTCCCTGGAATTTTGCTATTTTATTAGTTATATCATTATCATAATTAAATGAAATGTCACATCCTAGATAATTGAGATGGTTCACCTGTTCTATGATTTTGTTTCCTATTACTATTTTGGATCTGATTTGATTTTCCCTTGGAATGCTTAGTTTTTTCTATGGATATTTTGAGATTATATTGTTCACATATATTATGTAGCTTAAAAATATTCCTCTGAAGTTCGTATTCTGTATTTGCTATTATTACCTGGTCATCAGCGTATAATAATGTTTTCAAGTAGTGTGTTTTATCTAATTTTATTCCTTTATTTGTTTCTTCGTTCCATTTTTTTATTTTATCATTGATGTATAGGTTAAATAAAACTGGAGAGATACTGCATCCTTGTTTAACTCCTTGATTAGTATGAATTTTATTTTTACTTACTTCATTTCTAGTTTTTATAACAAAATTTGTGTTCCAGTAAAAAATCTTCATAGCTGCTATTAAGTGTTTCGGAATTCCTTTTTCTTTTAAAATCGTCCAGAGGTTTCCTCTGTCTACTTTATCAAATGCCTTGACAAAATCAATAATAGCTATGTGTGTTTCCTTGTTATATTCTCTTCTTTTGTTTATAAATTATGTTATCGTTAATATATTATCCATACATGAACGCCCTGGTCTGAATCTACTTTGTTCTTCTCTTAACAATACCTCTGCTATTTGTTTTAACCTAAATGTTAAGATTCTTGAGTATATTTTATAGCCTGCAGTTAAAATGCTTATTCCTCTGTAGTTGTTGCAGTCTTTACGTTCTCCTTTCTTAAAAATAGATTGTACTATTGCTGTTGTCCAGGTTTCTGGTATTGTTGCTTGTTTCCAACATAAATTTTAAAAATGTAATAATCTCAGTTTAAAAAAAAATCCTCCATATTTTATTAATTCCATATTAATTCCGTCTATTCCAGCTGCCTTTCTGTTCTTTGTTGTTTTCAGTACTTCTTCTAATTCTTCCATTGTTATCATATCTATTCCTATCTCACACTCATATATGTTATCTTTAGTTATTTTATTTTCATTATACCACAGTTTTTTATAATGTTCTTCCTATTGTTTCACCTCAATTGCATTGATCTGTATTGTATCTTTTTCTTGTTTATTTAGATATTTCATTACTTTATAGGCTATTTTTTGCTGCCCATGTATATCGTAATCTAGTCTGCTTATATATCTATCCAAACTGACTTTGTGTGCTTTTTTTTTCTCTTTTGTCTATTGCACTTTTATGTTTGTATTCAGCTCTTAATTCTAGTGTTCTATTCTGTACATATTTGTGATAAGCCTCTTTTTTATCTTTTATTATCCTCTGTAATTCTTCATTCCATATTCTTAAACCCTTCTTGTTATATATTTTATATTTTGTTCCTAATGCCTCATATGCTGCTTTATCAATGCTTTCTTTTATATTATCCCATTCTCGGATTATTTCTTGGGAAGTAGGTTTTAATATTAATTGTTCATTTAGCCTATTCTGATACAGATTTTGTATACTTTTATCTTGTAATAAATGTACTTTGAATGTGGTCTCTTTATTTCTATATTTGTTTTTAGTTTTCTTCCATCTCGCTAATATATTTATTTTTGAGGTTACTAAATAGTGATCTGAATAGATGTCACTTCCTCTAAATACTCTCGTATATGTTAATAATGATGATGCTTTCTTATTGATTAACACATAATCTATCAGTGAACGAAAACCTCGTGCTGACCATGTGTATTTGCGAATATCTTTTTTCTTATAAAATGTATTTGTTATTTTAAAATCATTAAAAATTGCGAATTGTTTTAGTTCTTGATTTTTTTCATTTATAGATGTTCTACAAATATGTTGCGAATACAGAAACAGTGAATATGAAATGGTAATTGGTATGGGTATATAGGGGATACGTTCTTAGGTTCCAAAATAAAATAAACGTTATGAGAATAAAATCAATTTAATAGGAGATTTTGAAAAATTTCTATTAATTATTATTGTCAGGTTCATGTAAGGCCTTAAAGAACTTAGTAATTTTTTCCCATTGTGCAGCTTTTAAAAGGTCTTTCAATTCAGATTGATATTCAGCTGTGAATTCAGCGATAGAAATCCTTATTTTGTCTTCGGATTTCTTGATTAATTGAACAGTTGATTTATTAACATTGACACAGCGTGATATGGATCCAAACGACTTGGTAACACGTAAACGGTCAAGTATTTCTATTTTTACTTTAAGCGGGAACACTACTTTTTCCCGCTTCGATACTAATTTTTCTTTCCTTTTACTCGACATTATAAATTGGGAACAAAGCAGCAAAGACACATGTTATTGAATCAAAATTATTGCAACGAATAACAAGTTGAAACAATAAAACACCGATCATGGCGAGGTCACAATTGATCAAAGTACCTAGCGGTACGTGAAATACGGCGGCAGCGGCTTTTAACAACGAACGTTAGTTTTAGTGACAATAAGGTTTATTTTACTTTGGTATTTATATGTTCATTTGGTTTGCATCTCTCTTTTTTAAAGCCGTACGTGCTTGTAGTAAAAAAAATTGCCGATGTGTTAATAAAGAATACCAATCCTTCTAATATACCAACTGATACGCGAAGAAAGAATTTTTTGCCGCGAACACAGGAACTGTGTCTCAATTTTTAACCCGCGAATAACGGAACCATGAGTAAGGAGCCTCGTATCCAAGGAGAAATTGAACTAATAGAGCCAGAGCTCCACAAAATATGTTTTTTTAATTTAGTGCTACTAGGTTTTTCGTTAAACTTTTAACGTTGTTTAGTGGTAAGATTTACCTGAAGGTAAAAAGTGAACTGGAATAAATTATAGTTCATCAAGAATAAATTTGGAATCTCTTTTTTTAGGATTTTTTTAAACTGCAGTAGTTTTTCCTTAAACCGAAATTAATATTATTATTCCAAACATTCCTGTCTTGCCCATCTTATCTTCCGTCAACTCTCTATTTTGTCTTGCCATAATTTTTATAGGCAAACAATTTATGAAAAAATTGAACAGATTAAATTATCTCGGTAATTGATCATGATGATGAATATAATAGGTGTGTGTTCAACTGGTTTAATAAATCAAGGAGTTCGACAAGGGTGTGCATTATCACTTACATTGTTTAATATATATTTTGAAGAAGTTATACGAATTTGAAAAAAATGAAGTCCAACAGCAGTAAAAATTAACACGGGAATTTATATGAATATCTTAATGCATACAGAAGTCAGAGGATGATTTACAAAGAGCCATTTACACGTTGAATCAATTGGGACTCTTATAGTATTAAAGCCTCAACTTCAAAAACTAAAATTATGGCTTTCCAGTGCAAATTGCCAGTCAGAGCAAACATAGTAATCAATGGTGAAATAGAACATATAGCACACTGCAACTATTTTGGTTCTGATATAACATACAGCTATGATTGGGATATACATAATAAATTAAACCGTTGTCAAATGATGTGTGACACTATAAAACGAACTCTCCGAATGACTCGAAGAGAAACTCAGCTCAGGTTTTATAAAATTATGTCTGTTCCTGTTCATTTATATGGATCTGAATCTGGGATACTTACAAAAAATATCTCGCACATTCCACTGAAATTAAATATTTAAGATCCGTAAAAGGATGTACGCGCATGGGTAGATTACACAATGAGTTAATGAGAAATAAACTGGAGATATTTTCAAAACTCGATAAACTAGAAGAGCACACACATCGATGGAAAGAAAATTTAGACAGAATGGTTAATACAAGATTACCCAAAACGATCAAAACCTACAAACCAAATGGATGAAAAATCTTTGGGACGGCCAAGAAAATGATGTACTTGATATCGGAACAGGTCACATTGACCTAATCCTAGAAAGGAAGAAGCAGAAGAAGAAGAATAAGAATGTGAAGAAGAAAGTTCATCTGATCATCTCAAGACACCCTTGACAGTCGCACCGTTCTTTTGGTCTTCTTCTCCTCTGAATCCTTTAGGTTGGTAGTGAGTTCGGATCCATTCGCTGCATATGATCCTGCTAATTATTCTGACATCTGTGAATGTCTTCCATAATGTTTACGACTCTTAATGTTGTCCTTATCATTGTTAATAACCATAATCTTGTACACGAAGAAAATAAATACGGACTTCTGTAGGACATTGACGTTACTCTTCAATTCAATGTCCTCTCTCTTCAGATTTTATATAAGATTTATTTTTTGACCAATGGTACCAGATTTTTGTTACGACATTTCTGTCATTAAGTACTGGCACTGGTGGAACTGTAATACATATATAAGGTTGGGGCTCCAGGAAGGCAGAGTTACTTTACTCAGTGATATGTGTGACAAATTATAACAAAGCACTAGGCGAGTCCTTGGAAGTCCATCCATAGTAATTCTGCCCGAAGGCAGGTCCTTCACTGCAATCATAGCATTTTCATGCTATGCTTACAGCTTTACTAGGGCATTGTAGGTGTGGTAGCTTCCCGTTGCTTTCCACACCGGTGATGGATGATGATGATGATATTGATTAGGATGATGATGGTCATATGATTTCGAGGACCGTTTGGGCCTTAAAGTTTCCCTGACATTTGTCTTACAGGTGAGGAAAAACCCCGATAAAAACCTCACCCAGAAAAACTGTCCCGACCGGGGATCGAACCCGGGCCCGCTGCGTGACAAGGCAGCACGCTACCTCGAGCACAGCGGAGGACTAAACTTAACATTTTTAAATATCAAAATTTACAAAACCTTTTATTCGCGATATCCAAGCGTGTGAAATGTGTTCAGCTACTTAGGAAAGAAAACAAATTAAAAATATTTGGTCTCATAAGGGATGATAATGGTCGAATACCATAATTATCGTTGACCTAAAATGGGTGACAGTAGAAATGCATTCAATATTTTTTGGGAAACCCTCGAGAAAAAGACCATTAGGAAGGAGTACATCGGGAGATTAAATTTTGGACTGATTTTGGTAAATAGGATATCGGGGATGAACTGGAATCAGTTGGCTGAAGATACGGACTGATTTGAGGCCCTAAGTGAAGCTGAAATGATCATGCGGGTTCCGTAAGCCATAGGCTGAGCTAATTTTTTTTCGTACCCTCTTTGTAGACTATACCCCGCATGGGACTTAGAAGTAAGTATCCTGGACCGACCAGTGCTCGGATATCAGGAAGTCGTTCTCTGTGTTTTTGGATGACAAAGAGTGGCGTCCCTCCCTAGATATGCGGTTTGCAGTATGTTAACGGCATCCCCGTGAATACAGGATGGCATAAGATAAAGGGCACACATTCAGATTCAAGAAGATATTTCAAATCTGTTTCCCCAGGAATTAAACCCGATGTGGAACGCAGCGATTCATGTCACCGCGACGGACAACTTCCATCTCTAGATTTTTAAATCTGTTTTTTTTTATAGCATGCATTTCCAGAATTGAGCCTATGTTTAATTTCTTTGTGCATCTCATTCCTATTTCTGATTATTGTTATTTTCCCATCTCATTCTCTGCCTGCACACTGAGGTTTTCTCAAGTTTCATGCCCCTCTTTCATTCCGAATTCGTGCCACATGTCCTGCCCATCACAGTCTATGAGCCTTAACTGTTCTTATTACATCTAGTTTCCTATAAATATCATGTAACTCACTGTTATGTAGTGTTCTCCATTCACCTCTCCCTTCATCTTCTACGAGGGCAGATCGGAAAGTAACGCACAATAATTTTTTTCTGCCTTGGTATTGCAGCTAGAATGTTGAAATTTCACAAGATATAGTATCCATCCATTCATAATAATTCTCCCGAGGGCAGGTCCTTCACTGCAATCATAGCATTTTCATGCTATGCTTTGCAGCTTTACTAGGGAATTGTAGGTGTTTCTCTTGAAAACTAGTTGCCATGTTTAAAGGAACATAAAATATGAGGTAAGATGTAAAAAAAGACTCAATAATTTACGAATTGATTGGTTTTACTTTAGAACATGTTTACGCCATCAACTAACTGTGACTGGTCATTAGAATCCTGTGGTGTGCTTATGTACTTAGTTACAAAAGTATTCTTGTATGGGATATCATCATCATCATCATCCATACAAGTACTAGGCCATTGGCATGTTATGGTCTCAAAGAGGAATTTTCCATCCAGCGCTTTTTTGGACGTCCCAGCGATCTTTTGCCTTGGTGGCAGTAATGAATTATTATTTTTATGTATTGCAAAAAGTCATACAGTTATAAAGGTTTATGAACACATCATACAGTAGTTCAGCAAATTGAAGACCTATCTCAAAGAAGGGTGCAACCAACAATTCTATGTGAGATTATTTTAGATATTAATGAAGTTATCCATGCTGTTTGCATGCAATAGTTAATACAATTAAAGACAAAAAGTATCTGCCTAAACCGGAATTTGAACTCAAGATCTGCTTTTTGCGCTCGCGCTAACCAATTGTACTTCTTGGGTAATCCAAGAGCAGACGTAAATCTCTCTGTAATGATATTCTCGTGTACCCCTGTTAGTGAACTTCTATTCACATTACAACAGGGTTGCTTCTACCAAGAATACATTACGTTGGGAAATAATTCATTGCCATATCAGCTAATTACAAACGTAATATTGGAATTAATGAACCCAGGCTTGCTGTCGCATACAATAGTTAATACCGGTAAATATAAAGTTTTCTGACTAAACACGGGGATTTCAAATAGAGAGAGATTTGTGTCTACAGTACTCCTGGATTGCCTAAGTAGTACAATTGGTTAATGTGTCAGCGTGTAAAGTTGGAGATCTTTGGTTCATTTTTCTATTTAGTTGTATTAACTACTGCGTGCGAACAGCAAGGCTGAGTTAATGAATTTCAATGTTACGTTTCGCTGATCTGGCACTGAATAAATTCCATAACCAGGTCTTCTTAGTAGAAGCGACCCTGTTATAGTGTTCTCTGACACCGGCACACGAGGATTTCAGTAGAGACAGATGTGTCTATACTCCTGGATTTCTTAAGAAGCACAATTGGTTAGTATGTCAGCACGTAAAGCTGAAGTTCTTGGGTTCAAATCCCAGTTCAGGAGAAAATTGTTCTCTTTAATTGAACAAATACTATCTTATAGCCAAATTCAATTGAGTGATAAATTTTGCCCTGCATTTAGCAGTAAGTTAAGTGTTTCCTTTGTAATTTGGGGAATTTTACATAAATAACACTGAATATTGCGTACATGTTCACGCCTTAAAATTATGTTCGCAGAAATTTGTTATTTAGATACAGTACTTTTGTGACAAATAATCCTTATATACAGAATGTTTCAGGATAAGTATTACAGACTTCTTGGGGTTATAGAGGTGACTTAATAGATGAATATTTGATGAGGAACCCATGTCCGGAAACATATCATTTAGATGTAAAATTGGTTTAAATATCGAAACACAATACGCCGATATCGTGTGTCTTGTGTTTCAGAATAAGTATTACAGATTTCTAGCGGTTGTACTATAAGTTTGGTTCCACGTGGCGACATTGATTAACGAATAACATTTACTGTAACATATAAATTAAAAGTCCACCGTTGTGGTCTCGACGTAGCGTGCTGCCTTGTCACGCAGCGGGCCCGGGTTCGATCCCCGGTCGGGACAGTTTTTCTGGGTGAGGTTTTTATCGGGGTTTCTCCTCACCTGTAAGACATGTCAGGAAAATGTTAAGGCCCAAACGGTCCCCGAAATCATATGGCCATCATCATCACCATTCTTATCATTATCATCATCATCATTATTCACCGGTGTGGAAAGCAACGGGAAGCTACCACACCTACAATTCCCTAGTAAAGCTGCAAGCATAGCATGAAAATGATTGCAGTGAACGACCTGCCCTCGGGCAGAATTACTATGGATGGATGGTTGGATAAATTAAAATTCTGTAAAGTGAAGTGTGTGAATCCTATGCGTGGTAAACGCCTTTTTAAACGAAAACGCGTAGCAAAATTTTCTACTCTATATTACACCACCTCCAAGTTAACTTCGCACGGGCGGAGGGGAAGAGTTTTAGCGCAAAAATCACCGAACTACTGAATCTGTGGAAGGGATGTAAGAGAAGATGTACATTCGATGACGTACTGAAATGTTTCAGTTTTAAATGTGGACGGAAAATCCCTAACCACGTGTGAAATATCTTAACATGGTTGTCAAATTAGTCATTTAAGCACGGAACGCTCAAGCGTTCGGATCATTTAAAATCACAGTATTTGTCGCCTCTCCGTTACCAGCCTCACAATAAATCACAAGTGGCAACATGTAATGGGAAGGGACAGCCCATTCCTACACTAACCCCAATAGTAACAGGGTTGTCAAATTACTCATTTTGCCAATGACCGTCTAGAAGGACGGACCATTATAATCCACGTATTTGTCACCTCTCTATTGTCCTCCTGCGACGAGTTTAGCGATCAAAGGAATGTGGTGTGGGGATGGATACTGGATGACAACACCAGTCAGGAAGGAAGTACAATCATATTGAAACATTCGCCCTATTTACGAAAGACAGTCACAGAAAACCGTAAACTGAAAACTGCATATTTGTGAATGAATAATACTTCCCTTCGACTCGGCTGTAGGAACAAAATAAACTACTTGCAAGAGTAGTAAATCGAATTGCAAGAATACCCTACCTCCCAGCGTTAAACCCGTTGGAGGAGGATAGTACCTGCCAGACAAAGAACATACACAGAGGACGGGAAGTGGCAACATTGTAAGGAAGAGAAAGACAACATGTTAGTTAACACATTTTCCGCCTGTGCAGATTACTTGGTGTAGTAATACTTTAATGTACTCTACGCTGCTCTCTAGTCTGCGATCTCCGATATAACTTAATTCGGGATCTTCGGCGATGGTGCAAAATTTAAGACATTTTTTCCACTTAGAATAAATTTCAATCTTCTAAAATTTGAACTTTAATATATTTCGATAACGATTACTTAACTTTAGAGTAAATTCATGGAGACTCCACTCCTAGAAAAGAAAATAGTTTTAATAGCAACGCCTTTATTTTATTTAATATACATATCGTATAGAAGTCCACCGCTGTGGTCTCGAGTTAGCGTGCTGCCTTGTCACGCAGCGGGCCCGGGTTCGATCCCCGGTCGGGGCAGTTATTCTGGGTGTGGTTTTTATCGGGGTTTTTCCTCACCTGTAAGACAAATGTCAGGAAAACTTTAAGGCCCAAACTGTCCCCAAATCATATGGCCATCATCCTTATCATTATCATCATCACCATCATCCTTCACCGGTGTGGAAAGCAACGGGAAGCTACCACACCTACACAATTCGCTAGTAAAGCTGCAAGCATAGCATGAAAATGCTATGATTGCAGTGAAGGACCTGCCTTCGGGCAGAATTACTATGGATGGATGGATCGTGTAGAACTTGTTTATAACTTAATTTATACTACATTTCAATTATTTATTTCTGATCATAAAAATTCACACAAAAGACACTGAGAACTCATTAGCTCACCGCCTAGCGAACCGGCACAAACGTTAATGATGAATGAAAATAATATGAACAATAAAAACATACAACGTGAATGGGGCAACATGTGCTAATAATCTATTTCTATTTAAATACGGTTTAGAATGTAGACCTTATAGATTTCTCGAGAGTCCAGTTTTGTATTCAATATATCACCACACTAACGACAAAACATTTCACTAATCTATTTTATGCTATGCATTGATTTTTTTTTAGTAGTTAACGATAATGCACTGCTTCCGGTGGGGCTAGAAAGTAGGCATAAGCCTATGCTATAGGCCAACGTAAATAAGTTTCTTCGAGAAATTATAAATACCATTTTATCTTCATTTCTAGTAAATGTGAAGGGGAAGTCCAACAATAGAAGAGTTATGTACGGGTCAGAGAGTTAGGCGATGATCTTATTTTCGTGCTACAACATTGTACTATAAGAAATGACGCTCTATTCATACCGATCTTCCTTTGTCTTACTCTTTTAAAACACGCCACAACGTCATTAATTGTTATTTACGTTGTAATTAGCGCTGTTCTCATTATACACTTCCGTATTAATACAAGTCAGAATAGCCAACCTATGCAATTCAAAACATTTCAGCTTAATTTCTTGCCTCCTACTAAATATACGTGATCTTTAATTGATTACTTGAATAATGTCGTATCATGCTCGCCTCTAGTGCGAGGTTCGCGGGTTCAAACCCTATTTTGGTCGATTTTTCATGGTATATGAAAATCATCCTGAGAATGGCTTCCTTCGTAAGGGAATTAGTAGTAGTAGTATGACTTTATTAGACAAAAAGTAAGATATTTACAATATTATTTACAAATATGGGTGGCACGGGCAGTAAGCCGTACGTGCTGTTGACAGTCCGTTACAATAAAGTAATAATTGGTACTAGTGTAAAGAAAAATAAACAACAAAAACAGCAGTAACATTACAATTACATAAAGAAAACACAATAATAATATTACAATTAAATAATAACACAATAGCATTATACACTAAAAATATTAACATTACAATTAAATAATAACACAATAGCATTATACACTAAAAACATTAACATTGCAATTACATAAAGAAAACACAATACTATTACAATTAAGTAATAACACAATAGCATTATACACTAAAAAAACATTAACATTACAATTACATAAAGAAAACACATTAATATTACAATTAAATAATAACACAACAGCATTATACACTAATTAATTTATATATAATTGTTAATAATTAATGGTATTGCATTTTGATAACATATATTTATTCATGAATGAGTGTTGTCCTTATTTTTCGCGCTTTGTCCAGAAATTTACCGAGGTTTATCCAATTTTCTGGATTTACCAATAATTCGTAGCATGCCAATCTTTCCCGATTTGAATTTAGAAATCTTTCCGGTAATAACTGACGTCTCCAATATTCTAAATCATTACATTTTCCTAATATATGTATCTCATCTTCAAAGTTCCCGCACATTGGACATATTCGCATATCGTGATCGTCGCTAATTTTTAGAAATTTCCATTCCCCTAGCCTAAACCAAGCAAGCCCTGATCTCTCCTTAAATCCTAGGTTGAGTATATACGATTCGTTTGCCCAGACGTGTTTTAGGTCTCTTTGTAGTGAGCGTTTTCCTGTACATTCGGCGAAAGTATCTTGTTGGTTTATGTCTAAGTACCTCCTCCTTATTTTTCTCCACACGTTCTTGCGATTTTCGTCCCTTTTTCCCATATCCAGCCCATCCCAATCCTTTGGAGTTCTCTCCTAACCTCGTCTGCCCAAAATTTAACATCTATGTTTTTAATTTGGTGGTCGTAACAAATTGCTCTAAGCATTGTTTGTTCACCTTGGATTACTCGCAACCAGTATTTGAGTACACGAATTTTGCAGTTAATGTCGTCCTGGAATGACCCGAATTCATATAAAATTCAACAGTTAGAAACGGCCTTACTAAGTCCTGTAATATACTTTAGAAAATGCGTATATACCTTATTTAGTATTTCCGTTCTTTGGAAACCCCAAATCTCACTACCATAGTGCATTACTGGCCTGACCATAGCTCCATACATTTTTTCTAATGTGCTGACTGGAATATCAGGCACTCGACCCAGAATACCGAGTACACTGTTAAGTTGTCCCCTCCCTTTAAATAATGCTATATCAATATGTTTTTTCCACTTTCCGTTCATTTTCAACGTCGTACCAAGATATTCAAAATGTTTCACGTTTTGAAGTACTTGATCTCTGTATTTCCATTCCTCTGTTCTACCATAAACCGTCCTATTTTTAAAGGTCATTGTTTTTGTCTTACTAACATTTACAGTCAATCCCCAATTCATACAGTATATTTCCAGTAGGTCAAGATCTCTTTGCAATCCCTTGATTGTCTTGGAACAGATAATTAAATCATCTGCATACAACAGGACGGGATTCTAACATTTCCTATCTCCGGAGCCTCAATTTTTTCTTCTAGCATTACGTCTACAATATCATCAATCATCAACGAATAGATTAAATAGCATTGGTGATAAAATGCAACCTTGTCTCACTCCCCGATTGGCTTCACTGCTCTCTGTAATGTGCCCTTGGTCTACTTTTATACAAAATTTAACATATTTATAAATTGACATTAAAGCATGTATCATTTTATGAGACAATCCTTTCCGATTTAATTTTTCCCAAAGTGCGCTTCGGTCCACAGTATCAAATGCCATCTTAAAATCAATGAATGAAGATCGTATGTCCCATGTCATATATTCAAGACTAAAAAAAATCTTGATTTCCCCTCTTTTAAAACATGAAATGATACACAGGGTGTTCCATTCAAACCTCCCACATTTTAATTATTCATAACTGACAAAGTATGCGGAATTATGAAATCAGGCCGGTATTAAACGAAACAGAAACCCATAGAATTTTCATTGCGACACTCTAAAACACCTCTATATGGCACCATTAGTAGCACGAACAATATCAAGTCTGTATTCGATTTCGTGCCACGTTCTGTCCAACATGTCCATTGGTACTGTTGCAATTGTGTCAAGGATACGGGTTCGTAAATCATGAAGATCTTGTATTGGAGTCGCAAACATACGGTCTTTTACATACACCCAGGGGAAAACATCCAGTGGAGCGGTGTCTGGCGAACGTGTTTTTATGTCATTATTGTCCAACATCCGACAGATGAATTAAGTGCAACAATGAAAAACATTCTTTGAGTTTCTCTTTCTTTCCATACCAACCTTATTTCATAATTCCACGTACTTTGAGAGTTATGATTAATCAATATGTGGGAGGTTTGAATGGGACACGGTGTATAATTATTATTTGTGCTGTATAGGATAATAACCATTTATTTTCAAAGTTTATTTTAATTTTGCATCTTGTATAATATTTAACTACTATTCTGTATTAAGAAGCTCACTCAAGAGAACCTTGATTTCATTCGTGGAATAAGCCATCTTAATCCCTTCATGGTACTATGTACTCTCATCGGTCCAAGTGGTTCAACTAGGGTAGGGTCTGATTTTGAAGACCGTAAAAATCCTAAACATGAGTTCCTTCGGAAGGGAAGTAAAGTTATAGATCCCTGTTCTAGATTTAAAATAAATTGAAATCTGAAATAGAAGAAGTCTGAACAAAGTTTGTCGGTAATTTCACGCCGAAATTAGAATTTTAAGGCTACCGACCTACGCTGTTACAGGACGTCGATAAATAAAAAACTAACTACCGGTAATTAATTTCCACACATCTTTGTATTTAATTACTTCCTCATATGTAATATTAATATATTATATAAAGTTTGTATCATTCCCCTTTTAATTACTTCCTCATGTGTAATATTAATATATTATATAAAGTTTGTATCATTCCCCTTTTAATTACTTCCTCATGTGTAATATTAATATATTATATAAAGTTTGTATCATTCCCCTTTTAATTACTTCCTCATGTGTAATATTAATATATTATATAAAGTTTGTATCATTCCCCTTTTAATTACTTCCTCATGTGTAATATTAATATATTATATAAAGTTTGTATCATTCCCCTTTTAATTACTTCCTCATGTGTAATATTAATATATTATATAAAGTTTGTATCATTCCCCTTTTAATTTCTTCCTCATGTGTAATATTAATATATTATATAAAGTTTGTATCATTCCCCTTTTAATTACTTCCTCATGTGTAATATTAATATATTATATAAAGTTTGTATCATTCCCCTTTTAATTACTTCCTCATGTGTAATATTAATATATTATATAAAGTTTGTATCATTCCCCTTTTAATTACTTCCTCATGTGTAATATTAATATATTATATAAAGTTTGTATCATTCCCCTTTTAATTACTTCCTCATGTGTAATATTAATATATTATATAAAGTTTGTATCATTCCCCTTTAATTAATTACTTCCTCATGTGTAATATTAATATATTATATAAAGTTTGTATCATTCCCCTTTTAATTACTTCCTCATGTGTAATATTAATATATTATATAAAGTTTGTATCATTCCCCTTTTAATTACTTCCTCATGTGTAATATTAATATATTATATAAAGTTTGTATCATTCCCCTTTTAATTACTTCCTCATGTGTAATATTAATATATTATATAAAGTTTGTATCATTCCCCTTTACATTAAATCTTTGTATGTCAGAGTAAATTCTATATTATGAAACTTTTCCCTAATTTTTTTTGTTTTATATTCTTTCCTTATGTATTTAATTACCTTCTTCAGTCTGTATTAATACTTTCGGAAATTCTTTACAATATGTGACGCGAAAAATTGTTCTATGTTCCAATCCTACACCATGCGCATTCGCCAACAAACGCGAAGCGGTTTACACTATGGAATCACGGAATATAGCCAAGATATACACGATATGTAACGAACCTAAAAGCTAACCTAACGCAATTTAAGCGCTCTAACCTGTGAAAGAA
This sequence comes from Diploptera punctata, assembly GCA_030220185.1. NCBI lineage: Eukaryota > Metazoa > Arthropoda > Insecta > Blattodea > Blaberidae > Diploptera > Diploptera punctata. The sequence goes on along the minus strand of JASPKZ010001576.1, from coordinate 541,746 downwards.
TGCAACGCCCAAAAATAAATAGTACGGTAAATTATGAAATTCTGAAGTATATGTGTACAGTTAATTAGAACATGCTATATGTTGGCTGCACTGGAACACGTACTTTTTATTTTATAGAATATTCGTTAAAATCATAATGGCTGCCACGTCTATGTAGTTAAATATCATAGAGAAAATGTTGAAATAATAGTTAGAAAAAGTCTAAAAAATCATTGCAAATGGTGAGAAATAATTTGAAAAATGAAACCCTGAGAATAAAATGTGACATAAGTTTATGAAAGAATTAAAAAAGTCGCGTCACAGTTCGCAAAGTTTAGCCTAGATTCCAAGTTATTTTCTGATTGATTCATTTTTTTTTCATTCCTTAACGTGTACCTTACTGTACGAGCCTAAAAATATTCAAACTCGGAACCCATGGCTTAAATTGCTGTAAGGGATGTTTTTACAGCTTATAACCATGTCGTCGAGTGGTAGTTAAGACATGAATTAATTTCCTTGTGAACATAGTTTCATACTTAGGCCTAGTGGGGTAGTTCGGGATTAAGTAGAGAATAACTTGAAATTGCTCCGGGAGGTGTTGCTAAGTAGCTGAATGTCAGAAGGTCACCACTTGAAGCTGCAGATCTTCGTGATAAATTTCTATCTTCGTAGTGAACGGCATATTTGATGACCGAAGAGCTGGCAACAATAGAAAACTTGCGCTTACAGTTTCTGTCTCCCACTCTTTGTAAACCTACTTATCTGTACCTTTATCTCTATCATAAACTATGTTTGTAGAATACATGTTTAATATTTGTAAATGTGACCATATTTCTTCACACCTCCGCAAACTAATCTGGCTCCATCTCCATTGTCGTAACAAAATGCATTATCAAAATGATACATACCTCTACACTTAGCGACTTATCCTCGAATCCATATCCTATCTTGTAACCACAATTTAGGTACACGATCGCACCAGAACCTCCTACTTCATATCCCGCAATACAAATCCACCCATTATTCTAATTTCTGTGCTGTACCTAACGCTATACCACAAGGAATCAAGACTGTCAGACTTAGCTCCCTTTAAGAGAAATTTAAATTTCTTTCCCTTGTAAATTGTCTTTTAGTGGATTAATTAATGGCTTCTTCATTTTTGTTTCTCTAATTATATTGGCTTCATTCATCATAATTTTAGTTTAATTTGTAAAATATTTAGTTATAGTTGTATATGTTATGAGCCTATGTAAATATTTTCTATATTTAATATTTTTCGTTGGTTGAGTGGAAGACAAACATTTAATTGTCTTAATTTTGCCAGTTAAAATTATTATTATTGTTATTATTATTGTCATTATTATTATTATTATTATTATTACTATTATTATTACTATTATTATTATTATTATTATTATTATTATTATTATTATTATTATTAATAGTAGAGGAAGTTCGGATAATGTGGATCCTTTGGTTGAGTGGACCCTGTTAATATCTCCTATAATTGGTGCTGCCCTCGAACAGAAAATATTTTAACTTCTTCCACTAATCAACATTGACGTGTTCAGGGCCTGCTTCTATTATTCTTTGTGAGCAGAAGGGTTTATTTGTGACATTTATGAATACAACGAGTTAAAAAAATTTTCAAGCTTAATTTCTGCTATTGAATGTTGTAGTATTGAAAAATCTCCTAAATATATTATGTTATGTAGCTGCTGCTTTAATATGCTGACTGGTTTGGTTTGATGTTATACGACGTGGCGGCTATATAAAATTATTAAACATAATAAACCAATTCGGTTAATATGGACCCTCCATGAGGCAGTTAAAGTGGACCTGGGTGCACTTTACACGAATACGTATATTTTATCAATGAGGATGCTATATGTAAAAACCATGTACTTAATTAATTTTATTTAATATCCTTCTAATTTCACTAAACCCAAAACGCTGTCTGCAGATGAATGACATGTGAATGTTATAATTAACAATAACGTCTCAAAACATTAAATAAATATCAACAATTTTAATCGCGATCAGCCATACATATTTTCAGATAAATTTGTGTCTGTCTGTCTATATAAGTTAATAGAGCAAACGAAGTTAAAAATAATTTAAAAGCTAGGGTGGTTTCTGGGTTCCACTTTACCCGAATATGGAGGTTAAAGTGGACTTTTCTTGTAATGTGAAAAAGTTTATAAATTATGAAGATGTTTCCACATTTGAAAAAAAATAACAATGCTATTTCATAGTTATAACACTATTGATAATTAAAATATAAAAGTATGAAATATTTACCTAAAAGGTCCGTCTCCTCAACTTTATTAGTTATTTATTTGTAGCGCTTTTGGGACTAGTCCCATCAAACAGCAGAATTCAAAACTGGTGCTTCACTGAACATCTCGTAGAGGGGGTTATACGTACTGGGTGCGTTTTCATTTATCAGATGGTCGTTGTTGTTAACTGTCTTCAACATTTCCATCTCCTCGAGTACGTTTTTCTTAGCTGGATTATATTCTCTCTGCTGTATTGTTAGGGTGTTTTTAATATTTAACATAAGATGTCCTTCATGGATAACGTGTTTTGCATAGCTTGATTTTCCTTCTGCGTGAATAGTCTCAGAAACGCTCTTTAAATCTGATGTTAAAACTTATGTTTGTTCTTCCTATATAATTTTATTTTGCAATCTCTACATGTCAATTTATAAACTCCTTTGCTATTGAAAATGTTTTTTTCTTTGATGTTATTGCTTATTATGTTATTTAATTTGTTATTATGTATGCTATTTTTATGCTTTTGTCAGCTTTCGTTATTGTATTGGCTAATTGTGATGTTTCGTTTCGTGTATATCAGAGTTATCCATGTTTTTTGTTGTTATCAGATTCTCTTTGAAGTTTAGTTATGTTAGATATATTGTTCTTTTTTGTTTATTTACAAGTTTATTTATAAATTGTTGATTATAGCCGTTGGTTTTTGCCATATATTTAATGTAGTTGAGTTCTTGATTATAATTGTCTTCGCTTAATGGAAGTTTTAACATTCTATTTATTAAGCTGTTAAATATACTTAATTTTTGTTGAAATGGCAAGAGCATTGTTTGTAGGTTTCCGGTAGATGCTGATTTCTAATTTATTGTTGTGTAGATTTTTTGTTATAGATAAATCTAAGTAGTTTATACTATTATTAACTTCTATTTCCTCGGTGAAAGTGATTTTTTCATGCTGACAAAAACATAAAAATAGCATACAGAACTAATAACGAATTAAATAACATAACAGGCAATAAAATCGAAGAAAATAACATTTTCAATAGCAACGGAGTTCATAAATTGACATGTATAGATAGGAAAAATATGTATATAGGAAGAACAAACAGAAGTTTTAATATCAGATTTAAAGAACATTTTCGAGACTTTATTCACGCAGAAGGAAAATCAAGCTATGCAAAACATGTTATACATGAAGGACATCGTATGTTAGATATTGAAAATACCCTAACTGTAATGCACAGAGAAAATATGATAGAAATTTTGAAGAAAGTTAATAACAACGACAATCTGATAAATGAAAACGCACCAGCACGTGTAACCCCTCTACCAGATCTTCAGTGAAACACCAGTTTTAAACCCTGCTGATGATGGGACTTGTCCCGAAAGCGCCACAGATAAATAACAAATAAATTTGAGGAGACGGACCTTTTAGGTAAATATTTCATAATTTTATATCATAATTTTGAATAATAGCTCAACGGAACGTCATCATTAATCTAATTAATGTTGACTATTGATAATCACAGTAATTAAACAAAATTTAAATCCCTTAATTAAAAGAAGAAAAACAAATTCAAAATAGGGGTACACATTACCGGAAGTTCCTCTACATTTATTAGAAAGTACTATACGGCAGTTTATCAAATTATCAAATTTATTAAATAAAAGTATTGTTATTCTTCTTGATATCTTACAGGTACTTTATACCTCTCAACCCGCCCAGTGGCACGACCTGTCTGGAGAGGTATTTTAAACTTCGGATATCACATTACTTTTTCAACCACTCGAGGACAAGAATGACCACCCCGAATGAGTGATCAGTTCAATCCGAGACAACACAATACTAAGCCGAAGTCACCATTCACACATTCATACTAATCATTGCGAATATAATATAGATTAATATGATGTAAGATGACGTTCAGGGACCGTTTGAGTCTTTAAGATTCCTCTTACAGGTGAGGGAAAACCCGGTAAAATACCGTTCCCTCAGGAAAATTACCCCGACCGTAATCGAGTCCAGCTCGCTGCGTATGAGGCTACGGTTTTACACGAGAACTCTGTTGTCAAAAAATAATAAAGAAACATCAAATTATAATATTTTATTCAAACTGTATACCGACAAAATTATTCATTCAGCTATGTATTTTGTATACGGAATGTTATTGAAATTGTTAAAGGAATATTTAGTTGCGCCATTTTAGAAACGTCTTATGTAATTAGGCCTCTACATACAAATAAATTAACAACTTGTTATAAATTTTACCACCTAATAATTAATAGTTTTAAAAAACTAAAACAACACGCTTTAATAGAAAACCGAACTAAAAAATGAAATATAATTTTAATTTCCAACAAGCTTGTGATAAAATTAAAGTGGTCAACAAAAATCATCTCTAATACATATAGAATAAAACTACAGTTATCAACAAGAATAAAATAATTTTACTCAAAAGCTTGGGGTGCTTTTTATGATTTTTACAATTTTCTTCTTAGAGACTTTACTTTTACCAATATCTGTTTATTATCAAATATATTAATTCATGTAGAGCACCCCACGCTTTTGATGGTAAAATTATTTGTTTTTGTTGATAACTCTACGTTTATTCTATGTGTTGGATATGGTTGTTTTTGTCGACCGCTTTAATTTTAGCCCAAGCGTGTTGGAAATTAAATTGATTTTTCATTTTTAGTTCGGATTTCTAATAAAGCGTGTTGTTTTAGTTTTTTTAAACGGGAAAGATTGGCATGCTACGAGTTATTGGTAAATCCAGAAAATTGGATAAAACTCGGTAAATTTCTGGACAAAACGCGGAAAATAAGGACAACACTCATTCATTAATAAATATATGTTATCAAATTGCAATACCATTAATTCTTAACAATTATATATAAATTAATTAGTGTATAATGCTATTGTGTTATTATTTAATTGTAATATTATTGTGTTTCCTTTATATAATTGTAATGTTAATGTTTTTTACCCTCCATGGTATCTTTACCTTGTCGTGGTGGAGTGGCTTGCGTGCTTAAATGATCCTGAGAGCTATGCCGGCGGTAGCATTGCTGCCGATAGGGTTACCCATGCCGGACTGGTCGAAGGTGATAAGTCAGACGAAAAAAGTACCTTGGGCGAAAGAGTGACGATCTTTCACCGTAAAAATACAACCGTGAAGAAATGCGGACATGGGTTCATCTGGGGTAAAATTTTCCGGAGGTCAAATAGTCCCCCATTCGGTTCTCCGGGCGGGGACTACTTCAGGGAACCCATGCCAAAGGCTCAAACACAGGGACATGTTCCTAGGAACATGGAATGTTAGGACCTTATACAATAGCGGGGCACTAGAGATATTAACGCGGGAATTGGATAAATCGCCCTTGGATATAGTCGTTTTACAGGAAGTTAGGTGGCCAGGAGAAGGTAGTCAGGAATCAGGAAGCTTTGCATTATACTATGGGGGTGCAGAAAGACCTGCATTTGGAACAGGTTTTTTAGACAGAAGGAGGATCCTATCCGCTATCTGAGATTTTAAGTTTGTTAGTGATAGGATATCATACATAATTCTAAAGGGTAAACAACATGATTTTATAATTGTAAATGTACATGCCCCCACAGAAGATAAAGATGACAAGATCAAGGATGAGTTCTATGAAGAATTAGAATGCTTATTTGATAGCCTTTCACGATATCATATGAAAATTGTCTTAGGAGATTTTAATGCAAAAGTGGGGCGGGAAGATATATTCAAACTAACAATAGGCATATTCAGTCTTCATGAAGATACTAACGACAACGGGGTTACATTAGTCACATTTGCCACATTGAAGAATCTCATTGTTAAGAGCACAACATTTCAGCATAAGGATATTCATACATACACCTGGACGTCTCCAGATGGACAAACTCGGAACAAGATAGATCATGTATTAGTGGATAAATGCTGGCACAGTAGCATCATCGATGTTAGATCAGTTAGAGGGACAGACTGCAATTCGGATCATCATCTGGTCAGAGTGAAAATCAGACAACGGCTATCGCTTATGAGAGGAACAAACGCTAAAGATGATTCTGTAAAATTTGAATTAAAAAACTTGAAAAATGATGAAATGCGGCAAGATTACCAAATAAAAATTGCTAATAGATTTGAAGTACTGGAATCTTCAGATGACAATGTGGCAAACGAAGAACAAACTGATATAAGTAAAGAATGGAAGGCTATAAGAGATACTATTACATTGTCAGCATCAGAAGGCACTGGTTGTTTAAAAAAGAGGCAAAACAAGAAATGGTTTGATGAGGAATGTGCCAACCATTGTAAAGAAAAGAAAGCTAGCAAAAATGAAATGGTTACACGAGCCACATGAGGTAAATTTAGAGCAATTGGGTAGTGTTAGACGGGAAACCACCAAGTTACTAAAGAGTAAAAAGAGGGAATATTTGAGAGAGAAGATTAATGATCTTGAAATGAAAGCAAAAAATAGGAACATTAGAGAATTATATCAGAGAATCAGTATAGAGAAGAAAGGGTTTCAGGCTAGAAGAAACATAATTCGGAATGAAAATGGGGATATGATTGCAGATTCTAGGAGTATATTAAATAGATGGAAAAGTTATTTTAATCAGCTATTAAATGTACAAACAGAAAAGGACATTGAGGAGGATAATTTACAGACAGCAAAATTGCTAGTCGCAGAACCAAGTGCATTAGAGATTGAAATGGCGATTGAAAAATTGAAGATGTATAAAGCATCAGGTTCAGATGAGATCCCTGCAGAACTGATAAAATCAGCGGGAGAAAAATTGATGGACAAGATACGCTGGTTGCTTAGTATGATTTGGGAAAAAGAAGCTCTTCCAGATGAATGAAAGGAATCAATTATCGTACCAATTTATAAGATAAAAGGAGATAAAAGTGATTGCAACAACTACAGGGGCATCTCATTACTTTCAACTTCGTATAAAATTCTAACAAATATATTAGTAAGCAGACTTACTCCCTATATTGATGACATTCTAGGAGATCATCAATGTGCATTTAGAAGAAACAGGTCTACAACAGATCAGATTTTTAGTATAAGACAGATTTTAGAAAAGAAATGGGAATATAATGGTACTATATATCAACTATATGTAGACTTCAATAAAGCATATGGTTCAATTAAAAGGGAGAAGTTATAGAGTATCCTGCTGGAGTTCGGAATTCCTAAAAAGTTAGACTTATACGGATGTGTCTAAATGGCACAAAGAGTAGGGTGCGTGTAGGCAATCAGTTTTTGGACACTTTTGAAATCTACAATGGGTTGAAGCAAGGAGATGCACTATCTCCTCTACTATTTAATTTTGTACTAGAGCATGCCATTAAATCTTTAGAGAATGAGGAAGGCTTACAACTGAATGGTAGTAATAAACTGTTAGTTAGTTTATGCTGATGATGTAGTACTACTGGCTGATAGTGAGGAGATACTAAAGGCCAACACGCACACACTATTGAGTAACACTAAGAAATTAGGACTGGAAGTAAATATCAATAAAACTAAATATATGGTCACATGTATAGAAATTCATTATATAATGGAAATGGACAGCTAATGACAAATGGGCAAAATTTTGAGGAAGTGGCTGAATTCAAATACCTAGGAACAATAATCACAAATAGGAATGAGATGCACAAAGAAATTAAACATAGGCTCAATTCTGGAAATGCATGCTATTATGCATTGCAGAGACTTTTGATGTCCCAACTCCTTTCAAAAAACGTTAAGCTGAAAATATATAAAACTATTATTCTACCAGTTATATTATATGGGTGCGAAACATGGACTGTTACTTTAAGGGAGGAAAGGAGATTACGAGTGTTTGAGAATAAAGTTCTTAGGAAAATTTTTGGACCAAAGAGAGATGAACAGACAGGTGAATGGAGAAGACTACATAACAATGAACTACATGGTCTTTATAGGAAGCCAGATATAATAAGAACAGTTAAGTCTCATAGACTGCGATGGGCAGGACATGTTGCACGTATGGGGAATGAAAGACGTGCATGGAAGCTTCTTGTAGGAAAGCCAGAGGGAAAACGCCCAGTTGGTAGGCCAAGAATGAGGTGGGAGAACAACATTAACTATGATTATACAGGGAATGATTGGAAAGCATTAGCTCAGGATAGGGATGTATGGAGAGCTTATGTCCGCGCGGCCATGAACCTTCGGGTTTGATAGTGCCAGTGAGTAAGTAAGTAAGTAAGTAATGTTTTTTACACGCTTTATATTAGCTTGACCTGTATCTATATATCTATCTATCTATGTAACGGAATTTTTCAACGCGATTTTCACCCACTTAAGATCATTGGATCGACTTGAAACTTTGTATACTTGTAGAGGACCCGTGATAATACAATAATTTCATATTTATTTTCTAAAATCCTGGCTATAATAATCAGATCATCAAAAAAAGTGTTTTTATATCAACGTAACGGAATATTTCAACGCGATTTTCACCCACTTGGAAACATTGGATCGAATTGAAACTTTGTATACTTGGAAAGGACCCGTGACAATACAATAATTTCATATTTATTTTCTAAAATCCTGGCCAGAATCATCAGAAAATCAAAAAAATGAAAACTGGTATAATAGGTTGCGGACTTGTCGAGTTTTTAGTCAATCGTTGTAAGAGCTCAGTTGGTAGAGCAGTGAACTCTTAGTGGTATATAATTTCAGTAATCCATACGTCGCTGGTTCAAATCCGGCTGGGAGGGCTTTTCTTATAGAAGGGTATTACCGTTAGCTCATACTATAATAGTATCGAATTTAAAGATATTTACATTTTTATCTTATTCTGTAAAATATTAAAACAAAAAAATAAAAATAAATAATAGTTCTAAAAAACTAAAAGAACATGCTTTATTAGAAAACTAAAAAATGAAAAATAATTTTAATTTCCAATACGCTTGGGATAAAATAAAGTGGTCAACAAAAAAATTATCTCCAACACATATAGAATAAAATTAGAGTTATCAACAAAAAGAAAATAATTTTACCATCAATAGCGTGGGGTGCTTTTAATGATGTTTACATTTTCTTCTTAGAGAGCTTACTTTTACCAATATCTGTTTAGTATCAAGTATATTAATTGATATAGAGAACCCCACGCTTTTGATGGTAAAATTATTTTCTTTTTGTTGATAACTCTAATTTTATTCTATATGTGTCGGAGATAATTTTTTTGTTGACCACTTTATTTTATTCCAAGCATATTGGAAATTCAAATTATTTTTCACTTTTTAGTTTTCTAATAAAGTGTGTTCTTTTAGTTTTTAGAACTATTATTTATTTACACGCTTTATATTAGCTTGACCTGCATCTATCCGTCCGCCCGTCCGCCCGTCCCGTGGGTGGGTGGGTGGATGGATGGATGGATGGATGGATTGACGGACGGAAGGACGGACGGGCGGACGGGCGGATGGGCGGATGGGCGGATGGGCGGATGGGCGGATGGACGGATGGGCGGATGGACGGATGGGCGGATGGACGAATGGACGGATGGACGGATGGACGGGTGGACGGATGGACGGATGGACGGATGGACGGATGGACGGATGGACGGATGGACGGATGGACGGATGGACGGATGGACGGATGGACGGATGGACGGATGGACGGATGGACGGATGGACGGATGGGCGGATGGGCGGATGGACGGATGGACGGATGGACGGATGGACGGATGGACGGATGGATGGATGGATTATTATTATTGTTATTGCTGCTATTGTTATTGTTATTGTTATTGCTACTATTGTTATTGTTATTGTTATTACTATTGTTACTACTATTGTTACTTTTATTGTTACAACTACTGTTACTGTTATTGTTTTTGTTGTTGTTACGAATTGTTGTTACTGTTCTTGTTACTGTTATCGTTACTGTCATCGTTACTGTTACTGCTGTTGTTGTGATTGTTGTTATTTTGTACCAGAGGTGTAACGTAAGAAGCTTAGTTAAAACTAAATGGTCTGTAAATGGAGGTCATTAACTATGGCATTTAATGTAGAAGATTCCGGTCGTAAAGTAACCCCCTCCTCAGGTGTCCGGATGGAGACAGCAAAAGAGGTTACATATCCTACAGTGGAATTGTGGTGGGGTATCACAATTGAAGAAACTAGAAATTCAACAAACGTTAAGTAAAAGAACAAATTGATGTGGTCATCATAATGAAACACAACGTTAGAAGAGGCACTCTGCAATATTACTCTTTTAAAAATTATCAAATCTATCTCCTTCCTATGAAGAGACAAATGACCAGTGGAAATTATAATAGGAATTATAAGTCATTTTGAAGATCAAAGAAATGAATAATGTTGGTGAGAAATGTGATATTGTAAAATACATTTTAGCGGATGCACTTCGCGTATGATTCACATGACAGTTCTTTAAATAAACACAACAGATATTTACACAAAATTTCGAAATTGCCTTTATTTATTTCGCAAAATTGTATTACTTCTTCGCAAATATTTTGCTACTAATTTAGTATCTTGCTTCACAATTTATTTGATTGTCCTGTTCTTTCCACTCGCTGACGGTTTCACTTAGAATGTCTTCTTGTGTCCATTCTTGAGATCGTCTCACTAGTCCACAACCCAGATACAAATGGCTGCTCCGACCCTCGCATCATCTTATATACGCGAGTAAGAGAATTCAATATTTTCTTCTTAAACTGGAGAACCGAATTTCCCAGGATGGAGGTGAAGACGCACGTGGAAATTTATTCGCAGGCTCACCGATTCGTGAATTTTGAGTTGACGAATCCCTCTCTATAATACGAGCCGAAACACGAATGTCGCTGTCGCCCGTGAAATTTATAAGCCAGGCTAACAATATCAGTTGGGAAAGTAGATATTGCGGTGTCTATAACAACAATCTACTTGATATAACTCATTGGCTGCTCCGACCCTCGCATCATCTTATATACGCGAGTAAGAGAATTCAATATTTTCTTCTTAAACTGGAGAACCGAATTTCCCACGATGGAGGTGAAGACGCACGTGGAAATTTATTCGCAGGCTCACCGATTCGTGAATTTTGAGTTGACGAATCCCTCTCTATAATACGAGCCGAAACACGAATGTCGCTGTCGCCCGTGAAATTTATAAGCCAGGCTAACAATATCAGTTGGGAAAGTAGATATTGCGGTGTCTATAACAACAATCTACTTGATATAACTCATTTTTAAAATAATTAACAAAACAATGTTAGAGATTTAATTACATATTTTGATACTGTTGACTACAGTGATGTTAATGCACCTGGTAATCAAATTAAATATTTTGTATCCTCCAATAATATTAATCTGTTATACAATACAAATTATGCACCTATACACTGTAATTGTATTATAGCGTCACTCTTCACTTTGACGGGCGGCTTACTTTTTCTCTCCTAATAATGTTTTTGGTATTTTTAAAAGTGCACCTAAAAAGAAACCGTAATTGAATTTGATTGACCATCAAGCGGAGACTTCTTGAATTTTGACTGTCATCGATGTAATCAGTGACGCTTTAATAGCAGCACATATCCTCATTTTACAATGACATGCACTGAATTTGCTGGAAATGTAAAGAGAAATACTATACGTGCTATTTGTATTCGACATAAAATTGTTATATCCAGAATATAATTGGATAAGTAACCACACCACACTAAAAGAAGATTTTTGAAATTCGGAATTTTAAAAAAAAAGCACAGTGGACCTCTTTTAGAAATTAATTTGAAGAAGAATTAGCACCTGATACATTTAATTTTAATAATGCTACTCATGATAGAAATGTCAGAAAATGTTGTAACGTTATTAATGAAGTTGCAAAGCGTCATATACTATAGAGGAAAATCACACATTAACTATTCTATTCCAAACATTTAGAGGATGAGAAGAATGAAGAAAATCATTCTAAGAAAAAGTTCAAATGTGATGGCACTACTTGGGGAAGATAGGCGCCTTGATGAGATGATGAGTAAGAAAGGCAAAAATAAAATAGAGTTTTAATACATTTCTGGAAAATTTGAATTCGAAAGCAAAATGTGTGAATGTTCACAAACACATACTAACAATCAACATGGCCCATAGAACAGAGAATAAATTGAAACAAGAAAAGTTGCTCTGCATTGTGGCAAAGATACAGCCGAATCATTTAATAAACACTATAGTCAGATAACTACATTCGTTGTACAGATAGAAAAAAATATCAGAAAGAGGCTTGGAAAAGCCTGATATAGTCAATACGGAATATACTCTGCCGGAACTTTAGTATGTTGATCAATCACCAAGAACTAGTAAGAAGTCTGGATGTGCTAAAATTGTTGGTCCCTTCCATAAAAATCTGATGATAGTTGTACATATTTCTTGCCTACATCTTTTCAATCAGGTTTGGAATGGAAATGTTCCAGCAAAAAAAAAAAATCATCGCCCCATTCTTAAAATTAACAAATCAGCTGAAACGATTCCTTAACGATTCTTTATAAAACAACTATGGATATTATGTTAAGAGTAAACTGAATTGGTACCGTGAAAATAATAATGTAATTTGTCAACAGCCAGGCTCCCGTAAATTCCACTCCAGAATGTACTCATTACACATGTGCTATGGACAGGCAGGAGACGACCCTGTCGGTATTTGTAGACTTGAGGAGTGCTTTGATTTTTTTGAAGGATCAAATTAATTTTAAAATACGTGGTACAGGGGTTGATATGAAGTTATTTCGGTGGATATGTATTTGTTTTTATTTCACAACGTTGTAATGCTACTAGAATCAAAGGATATATAATAAGGTATAAAGAGCAGAATAGGATACTGGCCCGAGGGTCTGTCTTAAGTTGCACATAATTCAAAATGACGATTAACGGCCATCCACAAAACTTACAATAAGGTCATGTAATTCAAACTACTTCGTTTGCTATCAGAAAACAAGGAATATTTGCTTTGTACTAAAAACTAATAAAATATAATTACCTAGGCACACACAACACCATATATTGAAATCTCTATTAATGGACAAAATATCGAAGAAATACAATAATCTAATATAATAGAGTTCATTAGATAAAAATCTAAAATGGAGAACATAGGATATGCAAACAAAGTGATAGCAAAGACAGGATTGCGACTCAGTATTTTGAAAAGCTCAGTGGCACTAAATAGCGTAGCTCTTAAAATAAATATCTTCAACGATTTCTTCTAAACTTACTTAAGATATTTGGATATAAAGCACTTGTAGCCATAGCATCAGTTCCTTGGAGATTGTTCAGAATGTGCTTGAGACGTGAATTATTGCACATTTTAACCTGCAACATACAAATTGGTAGAGAAATCCAACGATCGGGCTTGATTCAGCAAGTAAAATTATCTTATTATAGACTGAAAACTACTCATTAACATATGAAATTACACTGGGAATAATTAAAACTGAGACGAATAAACGAAATTAGAAATAATTGCTCTCCTCCTTTAGAGATCGAGGAACTACTCTTACTGCCTAATCATCTGGACTATTAACATATAGAACTTAATCTAAATTTAATGGAAAACTTCAAAAGGAGTGAAAAAAACAGCACTGTAATAAAATTGTTAGGATTGGAGACGGTGTTCCAGAGGATTGATATATTTACAGATGTTTCTTTTATCGACTATTGTTAGAAGCTTGTATCTATTGCGTACTTTTCGCCTTTACCTATCATTAAGAATATTTCAAACACATTTGATGAGGAATTCCAGGAGATGAATACAGCTCTGCAAACAGCTACATTATAATTTACTTCTCTTCGCAGAAATAGTCCCATTCTATGACGTAAAATCAACATTGTAGTCAATACTGTCACCTCATAAGAATAGAAATAGGAAAGTAATAGAAATGCAAACTTCAATAAAATCACTCCTAAACCATAGAAAAGTTACCTCATTTCAATGGATCCCTTCTAATTATGGGATATTTGTTAATTTAACTGCTGACTTGCTAGAAAAGGACGGAGAACAAGTAAAAATAATTTCCCAAAATTTTCGTTTCATTCCACAAAACATATTACTAGTAAGCCTATATAATTCCATGAAGACATTCAAAAAGAGTTTCGAACAGTTGGTGAATTGTCCTGTCTTCTAACAAATGAATCAAAACTGTATAATCTCCCACAAAAAAACTGTGAATCTATCAGAGTGTTTACTATAGAGATTTCATTTTAGACATAGGTTTCAAGGTCGTGACTGTATCTCCCACCATATAACATAACACTCACTCTCAACTCCGTGAAGGTACGCAGTCGTACTCATATATCAAAGTAACACTGCAAGAAGAACCGGCTCATCATATGACTGTCACGTGAGCAGTTATGTTATAAGGAGTAGGAGGTTGGCAGCGGAGATATTTGACTACTGATGTGCCCTTGAAACCTCTGGTGAAAATGAAATAACTATAGTCATGACTGTTTTGCAACTAATTTTCATAATTTATCCACCTAGAATCTCCGATGAGCATGTTGCCCTGAATAGGCTCTTCGGTGATGGACTAGAACCAGATTATACAATGCAGTGCCATCAGCAAGGACAATTTCAAGACTTTAGGGAATTTATTGACAAGTTAGAAGGCGAATATACATATAGTAATTATGTTGAGCAGTAAATAAATAAATAAATACCTGGATTTTTTGTATCTATTGATAGTAAAAATAGCTACTTTTAAATAAGGATGTTGCATTTTAAGTATAAAAAAGAGAAAAATAAACTTGAAAAAATGTTCATATTAAAATTTAATGGAATTAGTGTATATGTTATAATTCTTTGAATTAAACGCAGTTTGAAATGTTTATTTTACCTAAACAACATAAAAAGTAAGTACCGGCTGTTAGTTTGTTTATCTAACGAGGCTGTAATATATAAATGTTGTTTACACAGTGTTTTTAATGTTTTCATAATCATAGTAACCAATGTTATCTTCGGTTGTTTGTTTTTGTTCCGCTTGGAATGAATTCACTGCAATAGCGTGCATTTTATATTATCCGTTTTTTTTATATTTCTCCTACTTTTCTATCTTTGCTGGTTTATTTGAAACTTGCTTTTGGCTTACTTCGAATCGTTCCCTAGTTGACTGTCTTTATACTCCAAGATTAACAATTCGTAACAATTTTGGAGTTTATGTTTTAGCATTGCTTCTGTATAAACACATATTATTGTTTGGGTATATTTTGTGCATATTTCATACTAAAACATATTAAAATATGAATTATATGCAGTATTATAAGAAGCTGTTTGACGAAATGTTACATTTTTACAAATTTATCTTTAATTAAGTGATAAAACACAACTTTAGTTTGCTGTGGCGTGCGGTGACCATAGCAATCACCCCATCTGTATGACGGAAATGCCTATGCCGGCGGTAGCTTTGCTGTCTAAAGGAATAAATACCCATATCGGACAGGTCGAAGGCGATAAGTCAGATGACCTTGATCGAAAGAGTGAGATCTTTAAAGTAAAAATACAACCGTGAAGAAACGCGACAGTGGATTCCATTGGGGTAAAAATTTCCGGAGTTAAAATAGTTCCCCATTCGGTTCTCGGGACGGGAATTACTAATGGAAATCCATGCCAATTGGAAAACCCTGCTTCAGGATATCGATGTATGGACAGCTTATATCCTCTCCGTCATGAACCTTCGGGTTCGATGTGCCATTAAGTCAGTTAGTATGACGAATATGTCTTATAGTTCATAATTTTTTCTATTCAAAATTGTTCAATTTATAAATAGTATGAGTATTTATAATTGTATATGTGTTTCTATAGATCTGCCATACTAGTACGGTATCCATCCATCCAGAGCAATTCTGCCCGAAGGCAGGTCCTTCATGCTATGCTTGCAGCTTTACTAGGGAGCTATAGGTGTGGTAGCTTCCCGTTGTTTTCCACACCGGTGAAGGATGATGAAGATGATAATGATAAGGATGATGATGATGGCCATATGATTTCGGGGACCGTTTGGGCTGGTACGGTATATAAAATTAAATTCTGGAATTCATACTCATACAAGCATATTTCAATTGTACTCAAGTGATATATACTTAAAATGTGAAGCAGACAAGGCTGTCAATAGCTGATGTTGAAAAGTCTGCACATACTCTTAAATTTACAATTTATCGACAATTGTAAATTATATATATTCCAAATTAATTTCTACCCGTAATATCTTGTGTATGCCTTATAATGTCACCCATATTAATTTTCAAATCACTTCGCAAATCACATTTATCGGTATAATTTACCACATAATTTTATTTTTGTTGTTGCTTTGTGTTAAAAAAAACATATTCATCATAAATATTATGACTTAAAATATTATTTCGAAATATTCTATTGTTGAGATATTAACGCTTACATAAATAGCCAATCGCGTTTCTCGTCTAGCATCATCCAATAACATTTCTTCATCAAAGTATTTCTCAATAATCGATAGGTCGAAAATTCATTCGATCTATGGTTATCGATTAACTTGTACATTTTTTTGGGTTGTGACGTACGACAGATACACATAGCTGGTATTCAACAAGAAATCTGTGGTTTAGACACAAGCTTCGTCTAGTGCGGTTATCGCTGGCCTTAGCAGGCAGCTACAATACGAGTATATGTGCATGTGTGAACTCATCTGTATCGTAATAGTTGATGTTAGTAGGGATAACATAGAGAAAACATTCGGTGTATCCCTCTATGTAAGTATTGAGAATGTAGGAGGCTCCATCAAGCCACGAATGTTAAGTCTGCTGGCTCGGCGTGAAATTTTAATTTTAATGTTCACGCATAATTGATTTGAATGAAATTTGGCAACTGTGTTATCGCATTTCAATCCAAATTTATGAATGTACTAATTATCTCAGCAGTGCTGGGGTTCAATGCACGCCACTGTTAGTTTGAATTGTTTGGCAATGTAATTAGGAATCTAACTTATTCTTAAATATTTATGTGTGTATATATCTTAATATATAAAAATTTTGTTAATATTTAAAAAATTCGTATCACGTTGTTTGTCCGCGATGGAATCCTAAACTACTGAACCGATTTTAATAAACTTTTGCACACTGTGTGCAGTTTGATCCAACTTGAGACTTAGGGTAGTTTATAACTAAATTTATAGTCGCATTATTTTTTATTGCAAATTATTTGTTTATTATTTAACAAAGAGTTGTAATTATCTGTGAGTTCCATACGATTCGAACAGATGGCGGTGTAAGGTAATTTGGTGAGGTAATTGGTTTAATTATTTAACAAAGAGAGATCCAGATGGCTGTGCTTTGTGTTGCAACCGCGAATTTCAATTGAATTACAAATATTGATTATTTCATAATTTAAGTGTGTTCAGTGTTTATTTTATTTTCAATATTATTAATTTTGTGTGTAAGTATTAGTTTTAAGTAAGCTGGCTGAAAGACAACAACTTAATTTAAATTTTTAACGTATACATTAGCCACAGCAAAGCGTGGTCGGGACTTCTAGTATATATATATATATATATATATATATATATATATATATATGTGTTTGTGTGTGTGTGTGTTGACCTCGGTGGACAAGAAGACTTGTTTTTCTTTTGGCCAGAGGGTCGCGAGTTCAAATCCGACCAGGGTCAATGGATTTTTTAGAATGCAAAAAATCCAAGGGAAAAATCCTCCAGGAAGGACTATAAACTGTGGATCCCGGTTTTGAAGATTTTCAGGTTCGTAAAAGAATCTCAAGCATAAATTAATACCTCTGAGCAAAATTTAATCGATCTTCTCCATCTGAGTAGTACCTTACTTCTCTATTAAATGTCTCATTGATGCGATGTGCTGACCACATATCACTCACTGACATATGTAGTTAAATAAGCGTGACTAAATAGGAAGATCGCGAATTTCCCACTAGGGGAGCACCCATGTCTCCATGGCGGATGTATGTGAAATCTACATTCAAACTTTCCCCACGTTTTACGTACCATATGTTTAAATTAAATATATCTGCCGTTTATAACCATATGTATTTTTAATGTGTGTTTGTATGTATGTATATATACTCAGGGTATTTCAAAATTAGAAGCTCAAACTGATACGGTCAAAAGTAAACGATAATAGAAGCAAAAACTTTCTAGTAAACATGGGTCCGCAAACAAGCTATGTGCGAGATAATTCTAAATGTGTGGTTACAAGCCGCCACTGATTTAATTTTAAAATCGTCCTAATTAGTACAAATTCATTTGAAAAGTAGAGTTTTCGATTAATTGTCATTCTTTGTTGCTTCAACATTCACTCACAACTTGATCTTCCAAGAAGTAAATTATTACTTGCATACTATACAGTAAGTTTGTACACTCATACCTGTTACAGGAGGTATTCAAAGTGTCGTCCTTGCATCTGGCTGCAATATTGGACTCGTTGTTGCAGTGACATTTGAATTATTTCGAACATTCTCGGATGATCTCGGAATAATTGGCAGGCATGTACGATTCTCTGCTCCAGTACTTCAAAGGTATCAACGGGTGACCCCATACACAAAAATGCAAAGGATTGAGACAAGTGATCGTGGAGTCCAAGATAAGGCCCTCATCGACCTATCCATCTTGGACGATATCTCCGCGTTATATGTCTACTTACAGAAGCAGCAAAATGTGCTGGTGCTCCATTATGGGTGTACCACATACTTCGACATTGCTCAAGGGGAACATTCTCAAGCAATTCTGGAAGATTCTGCCGCGGAAGTCGAAGATACCTCTGTCTATTGAAGTTTCTTGGAAGAATTTGTGACCCAATGAGACGATGACCAAGTATCCCTAACCACACATTCAATGAGTAACGTTGCTGATGCGGTGACTCATGAACTGCATGAGGGTTTATTTTGCTTCAAAAATGTGTATCATATTATGGTAATAAAAAATACTATCGAGTGTGAACCCTGTTTCGTCGCTAAATAAAATATTATTTGTAAAAATAGGGTTGACTACAGCCTGTTGTTGCATCCACTGAAAAAAATTCACTCTAGTACTAATCTCCGGATCACTGAGACCTTGAAGTCTTTGGAAGTAGTTAGAGTACAGTGAATTACGATGAAAAATCTCCATACACTCTTGTGGCTTAGTACAGACATTTATGTGGCAAATCTTCTCGTTAAAATTCCTGGACAGATTTGTACTGCTTCCAACACCATATCCTGAACTTCTGACGTAATGTGTGCAGGCTTCCTGCTACTATGGCACGTACTAAACTAGCCTGTTCTCTTAGGCACTGATGGATGTGTGACTTTCCGGATGTCTTCGATCATGGTATATTGACTGTAAAAACGTGCAGCCTCTCCTGCATTGCCGTTACTCCTAACATAGATGAAATGCATGTCCGCATACTCTTCGTTGCTGCATGATTCTATGTTGACTACGTAGAGTTCAGTACACCAGACACTGTTCAGAAAAGTGATATGACTGCTTCAATTGTGTACTGTACTGCCTCACGTGTAAGGTTTGATTACTGCCTCACTTTTTGACAGTGTTCAGGTTTGTGAACAAGAGCACGTCGTGAGTCGCTTCTAAGTGCGCAACGAGTGAACCATATGATGTTTACAACGCAGGACATCTGTGGTTGCTCATAACCTCACATTCGTAATACTCGTAATAAATATCGCACACGGTTTGTTTGCGGACCCATGTTTACTGGACTTTTTTGCTTCTGTTACTATATACTTTCAATGGGTACATTTGCGCTATTGAATTTGGTAGCCCTGCGGATGTGAAACTTAGACTCTTGCTTTAAGCGAGGAGAAAATATTTCGTGTATTTGAGAATAAAGTTCTTAGGAACATTTTTGGACCAAAGAGAGACTAACAGACAGGCGAATGGAGAAGACTACGTGATAACAGTGAGCTATATGATTTTTATAGTAAATCAGATATTATAAGAACAGTTAATTCTCGTAATGCAGGGCACGTGGCACGAATGAGGAATGAAAGAGGGACAAGGAAACTCCTCTTGGAAAACTGGAGGGAAAGTGCCCTAAAGATAGGCCAAGAATGATATGGGAGAATAGCATTAACCATGATTTGAGGGAGGTAAATTATGTAGAGGATGATTGTAATAGGGACGTATGGAGAGCTTATGTCTGCGTGGCTATGAAGGTACGGGTTCGATAGTGCCAATTAGTTAGTTAGGAAGCACTGAGGCAGAACACTTCTCACTGAAAAAAACTGTGCATCACAACAGATTAGACATAACACTAATCGATAAATCTCAAGGAACAGTTTCCTTGGTTGGCATAGCTACAGTATGGGTAAGACTCATAAGCATAACGTATGCAGGTAAGATTATATAAATAAAGAAGGCAGTCTTACCAACATTTTCTATATTGCAAAGACATTTCCGAGCATTAAATAAAATCTGATCAAAGCACAGTAGCACAGTCAGTGATGTAATTTGAACATTTTGATCTGACTATGCTAAATTCCATGTTAAGCATTACTCCTCGACTGTAATTGGAACAGCTGATACTGTTTCTGGATTTAGCAAGTGATTAAATTATACAGTCTACAAAAAATAATTAGGGAAATTTCAACAGATATGTGCGTATTTGAGAAAAAAGAATACAAGGGAAACTCAATTGAAATTTTACAAAACAATAGCCGTTCCAACGTTAACATACGGGTCTGACACTTGACCTATAACATTATCTGATAAACATAAAATTGAGACAATAGAAATGAGATTCCTGAGATCTGTTGCAGGTGTACCTGTAAGAGATCAAAAGAGAAGTCAAGATATCAGAGATGAATTACAAGTATATAATATGAACGAGAGAATATACAGAAATAAATATATATTGTTTGAACACATGTAAAGAATACCAAATAATGGTTTATCGAAAGAGATATTTTATTATAGATCTGAAGGTCGAAGAAATGTAGGAGGACCGAAATAACGTTGGCAGGATGATCTGTAATATATTGTACAGCGGAGCCAATAAACCCATATCTTGAAGATGAATAATAATAATAATAATAATAATAATAATAATAATAATAATAATAATAATAATAACAATAATAATAACAATAATAATAATAATAATAATAATAATAACAATAACAATAATAATAACAACAATAATAACAATAATAATAACAATAACAATAATAATAAAATAATCTTTCTTCTTTATTAGGAATTTCTCTACAGTAACTATAGTAGTTTTCCAATAACCCATTGTACATTTTATCCATCCATAAATCCCTATACTCTGCATCACACTCTGTTAACCCTTCGACACTATATCCCTATGCATTCATTGATTCAATTGTTCTTTTGGTCTACCTTTTCTTCTGTTGCTTCCGCTTAAAAATTGAATATCATCTTAATACCCTCTTTACATGGCCAAATCATTTCAGTTTTTTTCTTCAATAACATGTAGAACATATTTTTGAACATCCATTATTTCTCTGATTATAGTATATATATCCTCAACTCGTGTCCAACTCAGGGTCGGGTCGAAGAATGAGATGAGATGAAGCCCCTATATTTATAGAAGTCTGTGAACTACAAGGGTGCCGTCGGCCATCCCTGACGCACCGTGACAGGGACGAATGAACGAAATGAATCTGTTGGAAGATATTCGCATTTTTAAGCCTGTAATATTCTGAGCGGGGGGTGTGTCTTCTATGTTCTACTGGGTTATTACTGTTCCTGGTGATCCTTTTGCATTGTATTTGAAAGTTTTCCCTACATTCTGCTTCTTAATTGTCGCCCGGAGCTAACCTCCCTCACACTGGTGTGTTCTGTCCTCTTCTCTGCAGGGTTGCGGATGAACGAAATGGACGGGATGAGTATGGAGAAATGGTGGATTAAAATTTTTGGCAGGTGAAAACGGGAGAAACCGCGAGAAAAACCAGCTCAAGCTCCATTAGTTCACTACGAAACCCATATGGAGTGACCGAGACTCGATCTGGAGACCCCAGTGGTGAGAGGCGAGGGTCTAACCGCTTCCGCCACGGAGCCGCCTGTTTGATTTTAGTATTTTATAATATTATTTTAGTATTTTGTAATAATAATAATAATAATAATAATAATAATAATAATAATAATAATAATAATAATAATAATAATAATAATAATAATAATAATAATAATTTATTTGATGGAGATACATTGAGGCGGTTAGAAGCAATGGTGTGTAAGTGAAAGTTCTGCAATATCGAGAAAAACAGGTTTAAATTTGATGTTGTATAATAAAATCATAGGTAATTAAAAAAATATATCAATCATACCTTGTCTACTGATAATGCATGTACTTATATCCCTTTAGCACTAAATAAAATTATGCTTCAAAAATGTAATTATGCACTAAACTCTTTTTTTTTGCAAATAATCACTTAAATCCCTTTTCTTCTAACCGCCTTAATTATACAAGGAATGATTGGATAATATTATTTCAGGACAGGGGAGTATGGAGAGTTTATGCCCGCTCGGCCATGAATCTCAGGGTGCGATAACGCCAGTTAAGTAGTTAATAATATTAAGGGAAAAAGGGTTGGACGATGAAGATTGGAAAGACAGATAAATGTGGAGGAGATGACAGTAGGTTAATTGGGCGGAAGACAGATAAATGTGGAGGAGATGACAGTAGGTTAATTGGGCGGAAGACAGATAAATGTGGAGGAGATGACAGTAGGTTAATTGGGCGGAAGACAGATAAATGTGGAGGAGATGACAGTAGGTTAATTGGGCGGAAGACAGATAAATGTGGAGGAGATGACAGTAGGTTAATTGGGCGGAAGACAGATAAATGTGGAGGAGATGACAGTAGGTTAATTGGGCGGAAGACAGATAAATGTGGAGGAGATGACAGTAGGTTAATTGGGCGGAAGACAGATAAATGTGGAGGAGATGACAGTAGGTTAATTGGGCGGAAGACAGATAAATGTGGAGGAGATGACAGTAGGTTAATTGGGCGGAAGACAGATAAATGTGGAGGAGATGACAGTAGGTTAATTGGGCGGAAGACAGATAAATGTGGAGGAGATGACAGTAGGTTAATTGGGCGGAAGACAGATAAATGTGGAGGAGATGACAGTAGGTTAATTGGGCGGAAGACAGATAAATGTGGAGGAGATGACAGTAGGTTAATTGGGCGGAAGACAGATAAATGTGGAGGAGATGCCAGTAGGTTAATTGGGCGGAAGACAGATAAATGTGGAGGAGATGACAGTAGGTTAATTGGGCGGAAGACAGATAAATGTGGAGGAGATGACAGTAGGTTAATTGGGCGGAAGACAGATAAATGTGGAGGAGATGACAGTAGGTTAATTGGGCGGAAGACAGATAAATGTGGAGGAGATGACAGTAGGTTAATTGGGCGGAAGACGATAAATGTGGAGGAGATGACAGTAGGTTAATTGGGCGGAAGACAGATAAATGTGGAGGAGATGACAGTAGGTTAATTGGGCGGAAGACAGATAAATGTGGAGGAGATGACAGTAGGTTAATTGGGCGGAAGACAGATAAATGTGGAGGAGATGACAGTAGGTTAATTGGGCGGAAGACAGATAAATGTGGAGGAGATGACAGTAGGTTAATTGGGCGGAAGACAGATAAATGTGGAGGAGATGACAGTAGGTTAATTGGGCGGAAGACAGATAAATGTGGAGGAGATGACAGTAGGTTAATTGGGCGGAAGACAGATAAATGTGGAGGAGATGACAGTAGGTTAATTGGGCGGAAGACAGATAAATGTGGAGGAGATGACAGTAGGTTAATTGGGCGGAAGACAGATAAATGTGGAGGAGATGACAGTAGGTTAATTGGGCGGAAGACAGATAAATGTGGAGGAGATGACAGTAGGTTAATTGGGCGGAAGACAGATAAATGTGGAGGAGATGACAGTAGGTTAATGGGCGGGGAAGGGGGGACCAGATCCATGTGGAGGAGATGACAGTAGGTTAATTGGGCGGAAGACAGATAAATGTGGAGAATTTTGATGACAGTAGGTTAATTGGGCGGAAGAATATTGAAACCTACTAAATAAATGAATAAATAAATAAGTAATAATTTTATAAAAGGACACTATTTCTTCAGGCATAATGTATCTGATTATTAATGTCCTAATTCAATTCTGTAAGAAAAATAGCTGAGAAGTAGTTTTAGGACGCGAGACGCAGTTTCTTTTTTCTTCTCGATAGAAACAACGCCCAGAATCTTACGCAGTTAAAAAAATGTATCAAGCTCGTCCGGATTTGTGCCCGCGTACCTTGGAGCAAGAGGCGAGCATCGTCACCAATACTGATGATGACGATAATGTTGTTGATGATGATGATTATAATGATAATAATAATAATAATCATAATAATAATAATAATAATAATAATTATAATTATAATAATAATAATAATTATAATTATAATAATAGATGAGGTTACTACAGCTGTGATCTTTTTTCCCCTCCAAGTCATCACTTATTTGTATTCATCACATGCTTCAAATGTAGTATACATCCCTCTCAGTATATTTCCTTCCACTTATATCTTGCCCTTCCTTTCTTTGCTCTGCAGAATTTGCCATTTCATGATCTACTTCTACCATTTATGATCCTTCATTCTAACCACATGTATAATAATCCATCCATCCATTGTAATTCTGCCCGAGAGCAGGTCTTTCACTGCAATCACAGCATTTTCATGCTATTCTTTGCAGCTTTACTAGGGAATTATAGGTTGGTAGCTTCCCGTTGCTTTGCACACCGATGAAGGAGGATGATGATAATAATAATGTTAAGTGTGATGATGCTGGTCGGATGATTTTCGGGGACCGTTGGGCCCTACGCTGCCTGACATTTGTCTTACAGGTGAGGAAAAATTCCGAAAAAATCCTCACCCAGGAGACAGTCCCGACCGGCAATCGAACCCGGGCCCGCTGCGTCACAAGGCAGCGCCCTACCTCGAGACAACAGCGATGGACTGTATAATAATAATAATAATAATAATAATAATAATAATAATAATAATAATAATAATATCAACAATAATAATAATATTTAATCTAGATCTATATACCGGTACTTCGCGTGTGCGAATTAGGTTCCTCCCTAGTGGAAGTGTTTTAACCAAGCTATTTTAGTTGCGCTGATGTCTGCGAGTGGTATTGGGTCGACATTTCACCTCAGTGAGACACCTAGCGGGTATCTAAGGTATTATATGGATGGGTAACGGTAGGTAAATTTTGCACAGAGGCCTCTTTATTCAGGTTTGTGGTACTTTTATGAACCTCAAAATCTTCAATATCGGGACCCACGGCTTAAAGGTCCGACCGGACGACTTGTCCTTTGAATTTTTCCCCTAAACATCCATGGACCCCGGAGAGGTTTGAACGCGAGACCCTAGGAACTAGAGCTAAGGAACATAACTATTAGCCCAACTTGGCCGACAATAATTAATAATAATAATAATAATAATAATAATAATAATAATAATAATAATAATAATAATAATAATAATATTATTATTGTTATTATTATTATTATTATTATTATTATTATTATTATTATTATTATTATTATTATTATCATCATCTTCTTTATTAGGAATTCTTCTACAATATAGTAATTTTCCTACATCCAACTGTAAATTTTACTTCTCCATAAATCCCTATTCTCTGCATCACTTTCTATTAATCCTCTCGACACCATTCAGTAGACTCATTTTTCAGAACTTAGCTGTCACAAGCCAGGTGAAATGGAGAGTAATGGATCTCCTTAAAAACGAGGGTTTATTTTGGCCAGGATTGTAGTACTCAGTCAGGACTTCTTGCCAGGAAACGACAACTGCTGTCTTATAGGGAAACATGTATCTTCAACGGCTAGAGGAAGTATACCTTGCACAAAAATCATCTGGTCCTCCAGGTTGGGGATATAACGATATGCTAGCTCCCTGTCTTATGGAAAAAATGAAGTATGTTAAAAACTCAATGTGAATAATAATAATAATAATAATAATAATAATAATAGTAATTATTATTATTATTTTATACCCGTATTATTATTATTATTATTATTATTATTATTTTATATGCGTGAAATCTAATTCATGGAGCAAAGCGAGGAGATTAAAGGCAGATGAATGGAGAAGACTATATAAATTTGAACTACACGATCTTTATGGGAAGCCAGATGAAATAAAGACAGTTAAGTCTCGGAGAGATCGGCCGCAGTGGACTAGTGGTTATGCTCCTTGCCTCTGGTCCCGAGGGACGCGGGTTCAAACGCGGCCGGGGTCGATGGAGCAAGTCCTCCGGGAGGGACTTTATAAGCCGTGGGTCCCGAGTCTGAAGATTTTCAGGCTCGTAAAAATCCTTAAGCCTGAAAGAAAAGGCTTCTAAGCAAGATTTACCGAATTTTCCCGTCCTAGCACTACCTTGGTTTCCTAGATGTCAGTATGAGGCGGAACGCTGACCACGGGCCACTCAATATGACATCTATACGAAAACAATTGTAACTAAATTAATATGGTTCAAAATCTTCCCTGTAGGGGGAGAGCGCCTAAGTCTCTGTAAAGGGAAAACATGGGCTTACAATACAATACAAGTCTCGGAGACCGCGATGGGGAGGAGATGTAACACGAATGGGGGATGAAGGAGGAAAAAAGAAACTCATTGTAGGGAAACCAGAAAGCAACCGCCTAGTGGAAGAACAACATTAACCATGATTTGAAGGAGGTAAATTATACAGCGGAAAACATTAACTCAATATTGGGATAAACAAACCGAAAATATATACATCTGTTATTCTCTTGTTACATTTTATGGATCCGAAACACGGCTCTTGTTATAAGGGAGGAAAGAATATTTCGATTATTTGAGAATAAACTTATTAGGAAAATTTTTGGGCCAAAAAGAAATGAACAGATAGCTGAATGGAGAAAACTTCATAACAGTGTGCTACATGATATGTACAGGAAACCAGATATAATAAGAACTGTTAAGTCTCGTAGACTGCGATGGGCAGGACATGTGGCAGGTGTGGGGGATGAAAGAGGTGCATGGAACCTTCTTGTAAGGAAACCAGATAGAAAACGCCCAGTTGGTAGACCAAGAATGAGGTGGGAGAATAACATTATCCATGATTTAAGGGATGAAGATCATACAGGTGGATGATTCTTTATTTTCATCTCATTGACAATAATAATTTATTTTAAATGTAATAAGACTTGCATATTGTTACGTAATATATTGTATATAGTGCACTTTTGCATGGAGATTATTGATGGAACGTTCTGGACACTTCTGTATTGTGTACACCTGCTATTGAGTCATATTCTTTTGTTTTTTTAATAATGCAAGTCATGGTATGATTTCATTTAGAAAATGTTGGGAGGTGTTAATTAAATATGTCTTTTTCTTATTGTTCATCATCATCACCATCCAGTGATTAAGCATCTTGGCTCGTTCCGGTTTCATGAAAGCTAGAAGTGTTAAAATTGTTCAGACCACCTTCTGTGTGGGCGTCTAACATTTCTCCTTCCGTGCCGATTATAATTTAGCAATTATTTTGGAATTTTTCTTATTGTTATTGGATTGTATTATAGGCGGCTCTATTAAAAATTAATATAAAGTTATGGAATATTCACCTGAAAGTTCCGTCTCCTCAACTTAATTAATCATTTAACTGTAGCGCTTTCGGGACTTGTCCCATTATCGGCAGGATTCAAAACTGGTGTTTCACTGAAGATCTGGTAGAGGGGGTTGCATGTATTGGGTTCGTTTTCGTTTATCAGGCTGTCGTTGATTCAAAGAACATTTTCGAGACTTCATTCACGCAGAAGGGAAATCAAGCTATGCAAAACACGTTATCCATGAAGGACATCGCATGTTAAATATTGAAAACACCCTAACAGTAATGCACAGACAAAATAATCCAGCGAAGATAAACGTACTCGAAGAGATGGAAATCATGAAAGCAGCTCACATAACGAAAACGAACCCAATACATGCAACCCCCTCTACCAGATCTTCAGTGAAACACCAGTTTTGAATCCTGCCGATGATGGGACAAGTCCCGAAAGCGCTACAGTTAAATGATTAATTAAGTTGAGGAGACGGACCTTTCAGGTAAAAATTCCATAATTTTATATTAATTTTGAATAATACCTCAACGGAACACATCATGAATCTTATAAAAGGCTCTATTAAACTCAAAACTGCCAACATAATTTACGCTAATTTCAGGAAATTTCCAGAAGCTTTGTTTGAAAGCTTTAAATACGGTTACACTAACTTCAGACCCCACATGGAGAGTAATTAGGTAGTGAGCAGACGCTGCTCTTCTTCTCCGCGATGAGGCATCTCGTAATCTTTGGAATTGACTTATTAGAAATTATGAGTATTTAAACAGTGCAAGGGAAATGTTAACTGATTTAAACTAACGGGAAAGTGAAATAAAACTAAATTGTGATTCAATGAAGTGTTAATAAATATTAATTTCATTATTATAAATTTGACTTATGCGATATTATTAATTTTATACAGTCCATTCTCTGCTTGTGGCCTTTTGTAAAGATTCCTGAACTGGAATCCGCCATTCCACTGAGGATGGTTGGAAAATATTAGCTCAGGATCGGGATGCATGGAGAGTTTACGTCCGCGCGGCCATGAACCTATTGGTTTGACAGAGCCAGTGACTTAGTTAGGGATGTATGTTGGGCTTATGACCATTAAACCTATGGGTTCTATAGTGCTGGTGAGTTAGACTAGGGTAATATATCCATATGCATTCAACCACTAAGAAATAATGCACGGGATATGGGTGACCTGATTAGTTAAATTTAAGTGATATTTATGAGGCTGAGCGCTAAAACGACCTGAATGACGCTATTCAAACATGGTTACGACACCATTGGGAATTGCGAATGCATGAATAATTGCATGTTTTGTTTACAATTAATATTTCCTACTGGTGTGTAGTGAAACAATAAATAAACAAACCATTAAACTTCGTTTACGTTTTAAAGGAGACCCACTGTTGCAACCTAAGTATTTTTTAATAAAATGAATTTGCGTGCGATGTTACGCGGTCAGTCTAGCTTGTTTTCGGTTAGGCGTTGCATGTAGAATGCTAAGCTATGTGACAGGGAAGGTTAGTTGACACGCAACACAGTTTATTGTTTTGTGAAAATTGTGTCTACTGCCAGAAACAAACACAACTAGAGCACTGCCCTCTATATTGGGTTCCCAGAATTTATTAAAGTGTAGTTAGTATTTAAATAGTTTATTTTAACAGGAATTTATTGACATTTCGAATCAAAGAAATTACATTTTAATTTAAATTGCGCACGGGCCTGCTTGGCTGTACGTGCATATTTTTCTTTGAATAAAATTAAAAATAAACATAAAAATATATAAACTAGTAGTAGTAGTAGTAGCAGTAGTAGTAGTAGTAGGACTTTATTAGACAAAAAGTAAGATATTTACAATATTATTTACAAATATGGGTCGCACGGGCAGTAAGCCGTACGTGCTGTTGACAGTCCGTTACAATAAAGTAATAGTTGGTACTAGTGTAAAGAAAAATAAACAACAAAAAATCAGTAACATTACAATTACATAAAGAAAACACAATAATATTACAATTAAATAATAACACAATGGCATTATACACTAAAAACATTAACATTACAATTACATAAAGAAAACACAATAATATTACAATTAAATAATAACACAATAGCATTATACACTAAAAAACATTAACATTACAATTACATAAAGAAAACACAATAATATTACAATTAAATAATAACACAATAGCATTATACACTAAAAAACATTAACATTACAATTACATAAAGAAAACACAATAATATTACAATTAAATAATAACACAATAGCATTATACACTAATTAATTTATATATAATTGTTAAGAATTAATGGTATTGCATTTTGATAACATATATTTATTCATGAATGAGTGTTGCCCTTATTTCCCGCGTTTTGTCCAGAAATTTACCGAGGTTTGTAATACACGTCAACATTCATACATAATGAAGACGTAAAAAGAATGTATATATGTAAGTCTACATCCACAGTACATACACATTTACATTCATACATAAAAGGCATGTGTACACATATAAAAAGTATAATTTTATACAACAATACAAAAAATGTTATTTAGAAGCAAGGTTGATCGATCTCCAGTTTAAAACTGTTTTTTATATTAATCTTTCGTATGAATTTCACAAACATAAAATTGTAAATTTCGAGTTCAAAAAGTGTTCAAGCTCTTTCCTCAAAATACTGCTATTACCTATAATTACGTACTATCCAAAATTTCATAGAGCTTTCCTGAAAAAATGGATTTAACCAAGTTCTAAGGAGGCGAAATAATAATAACAATAATAATAAAGAGACTTCTGGATGGTGTTTCTCTTGAGGCCGAAACAGGTCAACAAATGGCCAAAATTCGTGAATGTACTATGATGATGATGATGATATTAATAATAATAATAATTATAATAGTAATAATAATAATATGTTCAAAATTAGACAAAATAAGAAATACTGTCATAAGAGAAAAAATGAATATTGGTTGTTCAATAGTAGATTATATACGGTATAAACAATTAAATTGGTATGGGCACGTACGACGAATGCAAGAAGAAAGATTACCCAGGAAAACATTGGAATGGTGTCCATCTGGAAGAAGGAGGAGAGGAAGACCTCGAAACTCGTGGATGCAGAAAATAAGAACTGGAATGAGAGCAAGAGGACTGGAGGACATAGATTGGATGGAGAGAGACGAGTGGAGAAGAAAAATAAAACTTTAGGCACATAAAGATATGTAAACATTAAAATTCTCTATATAAATAAATGAATGAATAATAATAATAATAATAATAATACTTTTTTAATTTATGAATATTCCACAATACAGCGTTTCTCCTTCAACTCAAAGTGATTTGTCCCCAGAGGTTCCTGTCTAAAGTATCTTCTTCCCTCAAATCTCTAGCTTCCATATTTCTCTTCAGTCCATTCATCCATCGTTCTCTAGGCCTGCCTCTTCCACTTCTTCCATTAGTTTTCCAATTAAGGATCTTCTTTAGTATTCTCTCTTCTTCCATTCTTATGAGGTGTCCATACCATTTCAAACGTTTTTCTTCTATTTTTCCTAATATTTTTTTTTTTACAACTTGCATAATTTCTCTTATTGTGTTGTTTCTGTTCTTATCCCTTCTTGAAATTCTTGTCGATCGCCTCCAAAAATCCATTTCTACTGCTAACAGTGTTGGTTTCTATTTACTATTCAGATTTCGGACCCATACAATAAAATGCTTTTTAACAGAACTTGAAATATAGTTTTCTTCGTTCTGTATATATTTCTATTCCAAAGCGCTGAGTTCAACATGCTAATGATTCTTTTCCCATCAGTTATTCTTCTTTCAATTTCTGTAGTTAAATTAACACTTTTATCTAAAATAGATCCTAAATATTTAAAAATTTTAACATTACATATTCTTCCTTCATCACATTTTAGGTCATCTGTTATATCCAATGAAAGATATTCTGTTTTATTACAATTTATTGTAATCTCCGTTTTTTGTATTCCATCTCTAATTTCCTTGACATGAAAGATGCATTATCTGCATCCTGAGAAATCACCATCTGGTTATCTATAAATAGTAAAATGTTAAGAGAAGTAGCCATTTTAGGTGCTTATACACCTACAAATGGTAAATTCCAGTGCTGAGATTGATAAATTTTGGGATATGATAACAGATACTATAGAAGTAATCCCCAAAAGAAATAATAATAATAATAATAATAATAATAATAATAATAATAATCTTTATTAGGAATTTCTCTATAATACAGTAGTTTTTCTACAGCCCATTGTAAATTTTACTCCTTCATTAATCTCTACCCAATCTAGACTCTTTTATGAGGACTAGTTTCTGCTGTCATAAGCCAGATGGAGCAGAAACACATCCTTTAAAAAACAGGGTTCATTCTGGCCCGGATGACAGTACACTGTGAGGGCTCCTTGCTAGGATACTGCAAATGGTGCCTTGTAGGGAGATGTTGGTTCGTCAAAGGCTAGAGGAAGATAGCCTTGAACAAAAGTCACCTGGTCCTCCACGTTGCGGGGTATAAGGATGGAGAAAACAAACTATGGTAAAAACCTAATGTGAAGGATATAATAATAACGATAGTAATTCGATTTATCAAGATATTCTCCGGGATTAAATTATATAGACATCAACAATTATGATTTAATCAGGATTAAAATAATTAACACATATGACTATACTCAACAACATTGAGGTAAATGAACTTTATGAGAAGGTAGATATATTAAGAACAGATTGGCAACTGGGATGGGCAGTAATGCATCACGAATGGGGAATAAAGGAGGGGCAAAGGGAAAACTCGAAGTAACCGAAAACGAGTTAGGATAAAAATAATATAAATCATGATTTGAGCGATTCGAGCGGTGGTACTTGCCTCTAGTGCCGAGGCTCGCAGGTTCAAACCCGGCCGCGGTCAATGCATTTTTAGGAATAGAAATCCCAGGGAGAAGTCTTCCGGGAGATCCCGTGGGTCGCGAGTCTGAGGACTTTAAGGCTCATAAAAGAACTGCAAACCTGAATATAAACACCTCTGTGCAACATTTAACCGACCTTCATCCATCGATGTAATATCATAGTTCATACTAGATGCCACTCGTTGACATATGTAGGTAAAAAAGCATATTTAAATTAGCTTGTCAAGAAACACTCGATAAATCTGTAGGGTCTTTAAATTTCTTTTTTAGTTTCTGGGATGACTGCAACATCTACATCTCTCTCTTTAAGTTCTTTCTGTAGCTCTAATTCTTTATTACATATTCCTCTTACATTCCAAGTGCAGATTCTTATCCTCTCCGCTATTCCCAATCATTTGTCCTTATCTCTTGCTGTGGTCATATCCTGAATTCCAATCCGGCCTTTGCTTTGAGATGAATCCAGTAGTAATAAATGTCCCCTGACCGCGTTACGAGCGCTGTGCAGGGTAAGGATAATGACAGGGCTGCTGCCTCAGAGCATCTATCCACGCTCCTCTAAATATTAACCCCTTTAGAAGTTGCTACTTCCGCCCATTGGGCCGTTGTCATGATCGCGTGGTATCACGTCACCTCGTAGACCGTTGCAGACTTCTTGGACGATGTCAACCTACTGGCAGACGTCTCCCAGACGTCTCTCACCTCTAACCAATCGGCAAGTTAGCAAAGGTAAACTTCCCCGATTTGGTCATCTGGTTTATTGAGTGCTCGGCGCTCCCATCACGTCGACCATGTCATAAATTAATGGCAAGAACATATTAATATAAATAGTGTATTGACAACTCTGCTTTTTGCAGACGATCAAGTAATAACGACAACATCAGAGAATGCTTTACAACAATTCCTTTATACTTTAAATAACATCTGTCTTCTTCTTCTTCTACTTCAGGATTTAGGCTTGTTTACTAGCCTGTTCCGGATCAAAATTGCTACTCTTTCTATCTTTTCTTTGGTCTTCCAAAACTTCTTCTTCCTTGTGCTGAATAGCTGTATGCTGCTTTTGGTATTTATTCTCAGTCATCATTGCCAAGTGTTCCTTCCAGTTTGTTCTGTATTTCTCTATTGTAGTGTTTAATTCCTCTACTTTTAGTTGTTGTCTTATTTCTGTGTTATGATTTTTGTCTGTTCTTTGATATCCTGCTATTGGTCTGAGGAATCTCATTTCAGCAGCTTGTATCCTGGCAGATTGTTATGTTGTCACTGTCCATGTTTCGGATCCATAAGTAATAATATGCACTACTATTGTCTTGTATAATTTCATTATAGAGTCTTTCTTGGCATTATTTCTCACTCAAAGTTCTTTTTAGTGTTACTGTTATATAATTAAACTTATTTAGTTTGTTATTTATATCTGTTTCCGCTGTGTATGATATCTCGCAACCTAGGAAGTTATATCTTACCACTTGTTCTATTGGTTTATTTTCAAATATTATCTTTGTCCAAACTGGATGAGCGCACTTGAAGCCATTGTTTTTATTTTCCTGATGATATTTCCATGTTGTATTTTTTTTTATATTTCATTTAGTTTATATAGCATTCTTTGTAGTTCGTCCTATGCTTATGCTACTAAAATCTGATCTTAAGCAAAGGCTACTGTTTTTATTACTATATTTCTTAAGTTAATACCCTTTGTCGTCATTTGCTTCCATGGTCTTATCACGTCATCAAAATAAATGTTAAAAAGAGTGGTTGATAGTGGACAACCTTGTCTAATCGTCCTGTTATATGTATTGGTTTTCTTTGATTTATTTTCATTTTTGTTTTCTCATACATTTTTTTAATTACTGCTATCAAGTGTAGTGGAATTCCTTTTTCACTTAATATGGTCCATAATTTTGGTCTAGACACTTTATCAAAGGTCTTCTTATAATCTATAAAGAGGATGTGCGTCTCTAAGTTGAATTCTCTTCGCTTCTCTATTATTTTTTTAAAGTGAATGCGTTGTCTGTGCAGCTTCTTCCTTTCCTAAAACCTATCTGCTCTTCTTATAGTATTGCGTCCACTATAGTTGTTAATCTTTGGATTTTGCATATATTTTGTAAGCTGCACATAGTAATCTTATGCCTCTATAATTTTCGGGCTTTGTTTCATCGCCTTTTTTTAAATATTGAAATTATTTTTCCAATTATATTCTTCAGGTATTGTATTTTGTTTCCAGCACGTTATAGAATTTTAATAATCTTTCTTGAAAATTCTTTGGGGCATTTTTTTATCAATTCCATGTTTATATTTTTTATCCCCCATGCTTTATTATTACACGCTTTATATTAGCTTGACCTGTCTATCTATGTAACGGAATCTTTCAACGCGATTTTCACCCACTTAAAATCATTGGATCGACTTGAAACTTTGTATACTTGTAGAGGACCCGTGACAATACAATACGTTCATATTTATTTTCTAAAATCCTGGCCATAATCATCAGAAAATAAAAAAAAGTGTTTTTGTATCAATGTAACGGAATCTTTCAACGCGATTTTCACCCACTTAGAAACATTGGATCGACTTGAAACTTTGTATACGCGTAGAGGACCCGTGACAATACAATAATTTCATATTTTGTTTCTAAAATCCTGGCCAGAATCATCCGAAAATCAAAAAAATGAAAACTGGTATAATAGATTGCGGACTTGTCGACTTTTTAGTCAATCGTTGTAAGAGCTCAGTTGGTAGAGCAGTGAACTCTTAGTGGTATATAATTTCAGTAATCCATACGTCGCTGGTTCAAATCCGGCTGGGAGGGGATTTTTTATAGAAGATTATTACTTTTAGCTCATACTACAATAGTATCGAATTTAAAGATTACATTTTTATCTTATTCTGTAAAATATTAAAAATAAAAAATAAATAATCGTTTTAAAAAACTAAAAGAACACGCTTTATTAGAAAACTAAAAAAAATGAAAAATAGTTTTAATTTCCAATACGCTTGGGATAAAATTAAAGTGGCCAACAAAAAAATCATCTCCAACACATATAGAATAAAACTAGAGTTATCAACAAAAAGAAAATAATTTTACCATCATAAGCGTGGGGTGCTCTATATCAATTAATATATTTGATAATAAACTGATATTGGTAATAGTAAAGTCTCTAAGAAGAAAATGTAAAAATCATAAAAAGCACCCCACGCTTTTGATGGTAAAATTATTTTCTTTTTGTTGATAAATCTAGTTTTATTCTATATGTGTTGGAGATGATTTTTTTGTTGAACACTTTAATTTTATCCCAAGCGTATTGAAAATTAAAATTATTTTTCACTTTTTAGTTTTCTAATAAAGCGTGTTCTTTTAGTTTTTTAAAACTATTATTTAATTTTTACATTTCTTTAATATTTCTATCATTTCTTGCATCTCTAATTCATCTACTTCTGCATATTGTTCATTTGTTTCTACGAGTGTTATTTCTTCTTTATTTTGTTTGACCGTCCACAGTTCTTTATAATAATTTTCTAATTCCATATCTTGTATAGTTAGCAGATTTGTTTTGTCTTTTACTTCAGAATTAAGGCTTCTAATAAATTTATATACTTTGTCTTGTCTTCCGTGTAAATTGTGGTTACATTTCTGCTATGTGTCTGTCCCAATGTTCTCTATTTAATTTTCTGGTATTTTTTTTTACTAATGCTCTTGTTCTATTATATTTTATTCTGTTTTGGTCATTCTTGTTTAAGTATTTTAAGAATCCAATTTCTGGATTTCGGGATCCCATTTTTAGTCCTTCGTTTCTTCCTCCTCCTTTCTTTGTTCCTAATACTTATTTTGCTGTTTTATGTATGAGTCCTTTTATACTATTTCATTCTTCTTCAATTTCCTTTTTTGGATCTTCCGCATTGTATAATCTTCTAGCCTTCTGTTGTATAAATCTTGTATCGATTCTTCTTCTAACAAATTTATTTTATAAATTTATTGTTTGTTTTCTTCCTTCTTCTTTAATTCTTTATTCCAATTTCTATACCATTTCTTTTATATATCTATTTTACTAATGAATAGGTAATGACCACTATGGATATCGCTTCCTCTGAAGACTCTTGTGTCTCTGACTAGATTTTTGATTTTTTGATTAACCATAATGTAATCTATTATCATGATCCTATCTCACATATATTTATGTATTTACTTATGTCTGAAGTAATTGTTCGTTATTCTTAATTGGTTAAAGCATGCGAAATTTAATAACGTTTTCCCGTTATAATTTAGCGTTTCTTCTCCATTGTTTCCCATTACATTTGTAATTGGTGTTTTCCGTATACGTGCATTTGCATCTCCTGCTACGATTAAGTAATCGTTTTTGTTTGTTTGATCTATTATCTTTTGTAGTTCTTGGTAAAAGTCTGTTGATTCTTGTTTTCTGTCTTCCTCTGGTGCGTAGATTCATATTACAGTAAGATTTCCTTTTGGATCTTATTTTCATTATTCTCTGATTTATCCTTTCGTATGCAGTTATTGTTTTCCTTAATCTTGTGCTTACTAATGTTGCTACTCCTGCTTGAGCTCTTTCTGTTAGTTCAACTCAACTATAAAACATTATATAATTACTTAGATCTTGACTTACTCTTTGTTTCTATCTAAAATACAATTTAAGAATATTTACATATAAAACAAACATATTAGCCCTGAAAGGAAAATGTGCAATAAGAACAAACTTAGTGATAAACAATGTAATTATAGATCAAGTTTAGAATTTAATTATTTGGGATGTCATTTAGATAATGATAGAAATTTCGATAAACACACTAAAATAGAACGAATCAATTATCTATGTGGCAAAATTAAATGTATTTTATTGAATAAAACTAGAAAATAAACTATTTTAAAATTTTACAAATTATTGGCAGTTCCATCTCTTCCTATGGATGTGAAACCTGGACATTAACAAAGGCAGATAGTAAACAAATAGAGGCTGCAGAAATGAAGATGTTGAGAGTAATAGAAGGATACCAAAGGACCGATAAAAAAAGCGAAGATATAAGAACAGAACTTAATATATTTAATCTCTGTGAAAAAATAAAATGCTATCAAAATGCTTACCTTCAGCACATATTACGAATGAATGAACAGCGCATACCAAGAAGAATGTACAATTATAAACCAAAAGGGAGAAGATTGTTGGGAAAACCATTGAAGAGATGGAAGGACCAATTCGACCGATAATGAGATCAGAACAGGCCACTGGGCTTAATCGTTATTGTTGATGATGATGATGATGATGATGAAGTTGGAAAATATTATTGAAATGAGGTGAAGCCTCTGTTATTGAATATCTCTGATCAACGAGTTTGCGGGTGATCAGACTTATAGAACCAAATGGATGACACGAGTGGAGAAGTTATGGATTTAAATTTTTGGCGGGAGAAAACGGGAGAAACCCCGAGGAAAAAAAAACACTCTGGCTCCAATTCTTTCATCACGAGCCACACAGGGAGCGGCCGGGACGCGAACTCAAGACCTACAAGTGTCAATACCTCTAAAATATGTTTCCCTTTGGAAAGTAAAATTACTATATTATTAAAATATAAGCTATTTATAAGATATGGCAATAATTAGAGCTGGGAATTTTAGGTGAAACATTTTGGTGAAAAAGGTGCAAAAAAGGTGCTTTAATTTAGCAGAAAAAGGTGCAAAGAAAAGGTGCAATTTTTTAAATAAAAGTTACAAATTTCCCATGTAAATAATAATTAAAGATTATCAAAACCAATTACAACAAGTAACTAACGACACAAAATTCACGCATGTTGTCTTATATTAAAGAGTCTGTGTAAGTACTTATATGCTGCGTAACAAGATTGCATTGATGTTTTTCATCAATATCACAAAGAATGCACCTGATAACAGATCCGTCACTCTGAATTCCATCTGCACTAAACTTTTTAACAATATCACGTAGTTTATAGCAGTTCACTTTCGGTTTCGGCATACTGTATACTGGTAACTTAGGAAAATAGCAGACCGCACTAGTCAAATATTATTTTGAACTGAAAAATTTATTCACGCACTCAACAACCTCTCTTGCTTGAACAATAGCTTTCGCATAACTGTGGTGCAATGAGGCGCAAACTAATTTAAAAGGAATAGCCTAACGGGATTGCACTGAAGTGGAAGTAATGTGATGTCGACTGATACGACATATTGTTACCAACCCTTGAAAGCGTATTTGAATAAATGTAATATATATATATATATATATATATATATATATATATATTAATTTGGTAATAAAATGTTCCAAAGAAGACAAAAAATGTTTGAAAAGGTGCAAAATGTGCTTCTATTAAAGAAAAGGTGCAAAAAGGTGCTAGCATTGAATAAATGTGCAAAAAGGTGCAACTAAAACACAGTTATGGGCATTTATTTAATGTTTTCTTTGCAATACTAGCTAATTTGAACATTATAGTAACAAAAATAAAGTGCAGCACCTAACATTCCTAGCTCTAGTAATAATATATGATAATATAAGAATATAATATATTGTTAACTGGTATGTTAGAAGTGAATGGCGTTGAAGAAATTAAAGCGAAAATCCAGCTTCATCAACATAAATGGAGACAGAACGTTCTTAGGATGCCAGAACATCGTTGTAGTTCCATTTATAGTTCTCAGACGTGAATAAACCCAAAAACGTGTTTTTGGCAGTAGAAAAAGGTATAACTGACTAACTCACTGGCTCTATCGAACCCGTAGGAACATGGCCGCGCAGACATGTACTCTCCATACATCATTATCCTTAGCTGACCTTTTTTCAATCATCCCCTATATAATATACATCCTCGATTCATAGCTGATGTTATTCTACCACTTCATCCTTGGTCTACCAACTAAGAGTTTTCCCTCTGGTTTTCCTACAAGAGGCTTCCATGCTCCTCTTTCATTTCCCATTCGTGCCACATGTAGTTTATATATATATATATATATAGGGAGAGAGAAAGAGAGAGAGAGAGAGGGGGGAGAGGGGAGAGATAGAGAGAGGGAGAGAGAGGGGGAGAGAGAGAGGGAGAGAGAGAGAGAGAGAGAGAGAGAGAGAGAGTAATCCTATTTATTTATTGGCCTGATAACGTTGCAATTTACTGTGATCCAAAAAGTAACGTGATCTTTTAATTAATCATGCAAATAGACCCTCCCTGAATAGAAACAATTTGCCCATACACACTACAATAATTACTAAAAGCATATATAATTAATTGTATGTTTGATTTTAAAGTTAGTTGAACTGCACAAAACGCCCATCAAAA
Source organism: Diploptera punctata (assembly GCA_030220185.1). Taxonomy (NCBI): domain Eukaryota; kingdom Metazoa; phylum Arthropoda; class Insecta; order Blattodea; family Blaberidae; genus Diploptera; species Diploptera punctata. Next base: position 501,647 of record JASPKZ010001576.1, on the reverse strand, counting down.
TAAACATAATGTTTGTGGCAAACCTTTGTACATTAAACGCACTTCGGTTAATTGCTTTATGATTCGTTTTTGTTGGTAAATTATTGTAATAAATATTAGTGTTACCTTAATTCATGTAGTTTATATATATATATATATATATATATATATAGAGAGAGAGAGAGAGGGAGAGATGAACAGACAGGTGAATGGAGAAGACTACATAACAATGAACTACATGGTCTTTATAGGAAGCCAGATATAATAAGAACAGTTAAGTCTCGTAGACTGCGATGGGCAGGACATGTAGCACGTATGGGGAATGAAAGACTTGCATGGAAGCTCCTTGTAGGAAAGCCAGAGACAAAACGCCCAGTTGATAGACCAAGAATGAGGTGGGAGAATAACATCAACTATGATTTGAGCGAAGTAGATTATACAGGGAATGATTGGAAAATATTAGCTCAGGATAGTGATGTATGGAGAGCTTATGTCCGCGCGGCCATGAACCTACGGGTTCGATAGTGTCAGTGAGTAAGTAAGTAAGTAAGTTAATTCATGTTAACAATACCGCAAACTAGCGTTATCCATGTGCTATTTCTCAGAAATATTTGGTTTAATAATATATAGTAATAATAATGATAATGATATTAATAATAATATATTCCCGCCATGTTATCTTTACCTTGTCGTGGTGGAGTGGCTTGCGTGCTTAAATCATCCCGAGAGCTATGCCGGCGGTAGTATTGCTGCCGATAGGATTACCAATGCCGGACTGGTCGAAGGTGATAAGTCGGACGAAAAAAGTACCTTGGTCGAAACAGTGACTATCTTTCACCGTAAAAATACAACCGTCAAGAATGCGGACATGGGTTCCACTAGGATAATATTTTTCGGAGGTAAAATAGTCCCCCATTCGGTTCTCCGAGCGGGGACTGTTTCAGGGAACCATGCCAAAGGAGACGTACATGAGAGCTTCTTGTAGGAAAAACAGAGGGAAAACGCTTAGTTGGTAGGCCAAGAATGAGATGGGAGAATAACATTAACTATTTTTTTATTATTGATTTCGTACATCTCAATGATGGATAAATCATATTTGAAGAGAAAAATTATACGCTCAGACCGGGACTTGAACCCGGGACCCTTGGTTCTCTAGACCAAGTGCTCTACCAACTGAGCTACCTGAGCAAGTACCGATCTAAACGCAAATCTTTCTCTAAATACATTGTAATTCCCGTCCACCAAATGCTGTGAAGCCATGCTTCTATCTTGCAAATGGCGGCTCCTTTATTAAGAAGACATATTTGGGAATTATACATTACAGCCAGTACGGCTTTTTCCAAGTTTTTATTATTGATTTCGTACATCTCAATGATGGATAAATCATATTTGAAGAGAAAAATTATACGCTCAGACCGGGACTTGAACCCGGGACCCTTGGTTCTCTAGACCAAGTGCTCTACCAACTGAGCTACCTGAGCAAGTACCGATCTAAACGCAAATCTTTCTCTATATACATTGCGTTTAGATCGGTACTTGCTCAGGTAGCTCAGTTGGTAGAGCACTTGGTCTAGAGAACCAAGGGTCCCGGGTTTAAGTCCCGGTCTGAGCGTATAATTTTTCTCTTCAAATAACATTAACTATGATTTGAGGGAAGTAGATTATACAGGAAACGATTGGAAAACATTAGCTCAGGATAGGGATGTATGGATAGCTTATATCCGCGCGGCAATGAACCTATGGGTTGCCAGTGATTAAGTAATAAATATACTATATTCACTTTATTAGGAATTTCTCTACAATAAAGTAGTTTTCCTACAAACCACTATAAATTTTACTCCTCCATAAATCCCTATTCTCTGCATCACATTCTGTTAATCCTCTCGACACCATATTTCTAATCATTTATTGAATTCACTGTTCTTTTGGGCTCCCCTTTCTTTTGTTGCCCTCCGCCTCAAAATTAAATAATATTAATTGTAATAATGACCTTAAATTTAATCGGCCTTTCCTATTCAAGTAATACCATAGTAGCTACTAGATATCTCTACATGTCACCCGCTAACATCTGCAGGGAAATAAATGTAACGAAAATTAGCTTGGTTGAGTACCTCCCGATTCCAACTCAACTTGGGAGCCCACCAACTCCAGCTAGAGACTTCAGTCAAGTATCTTGGACTCCATCTGGATTCCAAGCTTACTTACTTACTTACTTACTTACTCACTGGCACTATCGAACCCGAAGGTACATGGCCACGCGGACATAAGCTCTCCATACATCCCTATCCTGAGCTAATGATTTCCAATCATTCCCTGTATAATCTACATCCCTCAAATCATAGTTAATGTTGTTCTCCCACCTCATTCTTGGCCTACCAACTGAGCGTTTTCCCTCTGGCTTTCCTACAAGAAGCTTCCATGCACGTCTTTCATTCCCCATACGTGCAACATGTCCTGCCCATCGCAGTCTACGAGACCCAACCGTTCTTACTATATCCGGCTTCCTATAAAGACCATGTAGTTCATTGTTATGTAGTCTTCTCCATTCACCTGTCTGTTCATCTCTCTTTGGTCCAAAAATTTTCCTAAGAACTTTATTCTCAAATACTCATAATCTCCTTTCCTCCCTTAAAGTAACAGTCCATGTTTCGCACCCATATAATATAACTGGTAGAATAATAGTAGCTTACTTTCCAAATTCATATTCGACATCTTCTCCATCAATCAAATGCAGCAATTGCCTTACTATATCCATTTTTCAAGTCGACAAACCTGCCAATAAGGATCAAACTAACTCTCTACAAAGCGGTGATCCGCAGCATGCTGCTGTATGGTTGTGAAGCCTGGAGCATCCTCGCCGCTTGTCACAAAAAGAAAGTACAAATAATACAAAATAAATGTCTTAAGATCATATTTTCGGCCCCGAGGTACACGAGGATCACAGAGCTGCACAACCAAGCTAAAGTGCCATATATTGCGAATCAAATGGAAAACCAGGTGGACAATATGTACCACAAAATACAAATTCACACGAACCCAATTGTTCGCAATATAGGGCATAGGCTACAGCGGCGTGCTGTACATAAAAACATATTCCAAAGACCACCATAAAAGCCCTAGATGGTCCAGATAACAGAAATGAGTGCTGTACCACAGCTAGAGTAGTGTGGCTCACTCCACTTGGTCGGCTTTCGGACTCTCTGCTTGTCCGACCAATGGTTTACGACGCCCTGCTCTAGAGGTGCTACACCTCATTTCGCCCATATTCTTAAATATTCTTAAATAATAATAAATAACACAAAAAAGCACTGAACACTAACGCCGCTAACTAGCGCCATATGATGAAATCACATAACGATAGACACTCAGGTATTAGCCGCCAGGGAGCTACAACTGGTTCCAAACGCGGCACACTGGGCAGCGCTACGCGCTGCCAACACATACATACATACATACCTCCCGATAAGGAACACCTTTGTTCTTACGGAGAGATTTACGGATTTATAAAAAAAACTTTAAAGAGGATAATTGATTGATTCCATGGACATGAATGTTGGAAGTTTTATTAACCAGACTAATTAAGTTTAGGCTTACTTCCTACAGATGTCAGCGTAGAGCATGTGGTTAATACATTGCCTCGAGGAGATATCTAGTAGGAAACTAAGGTATTACTTGGACGGATGATGGTTGGTTAAGTTTTGTTCAGAAGTCTTTTTATTCAGTGATTCTTTTACGAGCCCAAAAAAATCTTTTGACTAGGTAACCACGGGTTAAAGTCTCTCCCGGAGAACTTGTTACCCTTAAATCCAGCGACCCCGGCGCGGGTTTGAACTCGCGACCCTCGGGACTAGAAGGAAAGAATATAAGCACTAGACCACCACATCATACGATATTATAGAGGATGTAGATGATGATTGCTATTGCCATATGATTTCGGGGACCGTTTGGGCCTTAAAGTTTTACTGACATTTGTCTTACAGGTGAAGAAAAACCCCGATGAAAACCTCACCCAGAAAAACTGTCCCGACCGGGGATCAAACTCACGCAGCGGGCCCGGGTTCGATCCACGGTCGGGACAGTTTTTGTGGGTGAGGTTTTTATCGGGGTTTTTCCTCACTTCTAAGACAAATGTCAGGAGAACTTTAGGCCGAAACTGTCCCCAAAATCATATGGCCATCGCAATCATCATCATTCATATTCATCTTAGATTAGGCTTAGGATTAGGGACTCTCCTGGCGCAGCACTATCATCATCATCACCCATCATATCATCGGGGCAACGTAACCCCGCCTTCCAGGCGCCCCAACCTCAGAAGTGGGTTACAAATACGCCATGCCAGAAGAGAAACCAGGAATGTCGAAAAGACAACCTGGGGCATTTGCAAAAAATATATATATATATATTTTTTTTTTTTGCAGATAACTTGTAGATTGGAAATTAACCATTGCAGACCTTAAAGAATTAGCAGAGAAGACAGAAATGATGGTACCAAATGAAAATGAAAGTGCATTAATTAGTTTTATGATTCGATCTAACAAAGGGAACTGTCTAACCTTGCATGTCGAAACCAGTTTTGTAATTTCTCCCAGAGAAGTGTTGTGTTGTGCCAAGGCCGTGTCCATAAGAAAGTCTGCCGTTTTTAACTGTAAGGCACAGAAATCAAAGCCAGAATCCAGCAATGGGAACCCATTGTTCGGAGCAGATGGACTCCCTGCTTCAGTAACAGCGGAGTGAACTTAGGCGGGACGTGGCGCGGAAGGCAGATAGTAAGGGTTATCCAATCTACCTATTCCGGAATTATATTACTTCCCTATAGTTTAAATGAGAGATTTGGCACTGGATTTTAGTACCTTGTAGTTAAAAATAGCAGATAATTTTACATTTAATTAAATACAGATAAAACTTAGAGTTTTATGATTTTCAGATCTATTAGGCCTGCAATATAAATTTGAAACAGCTGTTCCGGTACTTTGTACCTTCTTCAGATATAATTATAAATGAATGAATTTTGTTATTTTATATAAACTCCAGTACATAACAACTGTAACTATGCAACTTTATGTAAACAAATATTTTTTAAATAAAGAATCTCTATTATAAATTTTAAAGAGGCGATTCATTTAAATCTAGTTGGGAATTTAACAACCTATTGCTATTCTTCAATTTACTTATCTCTACAGTTTCTAAAAGATATAATTTTTTCCCTTTGTCACAAACGTGTAAAACTTTAACATTTGAATCAAAATTTCTGACAAAGGAAAAAAAATATATCTTTTACAAATTGTAGAGATAAATAAATTGAAGAATAGCAATAGGCTCTTAAATTCCCAACTAGATTTAAATTAATCGCCTCTTTTAAATTTATAATAGAGATTGTTTAATTAAAAATATTTGTTTACATTAAGTTACATAATTTCAGTTGTTATGTACTGGAGTTTATATATACTCGTATTATAAAATTCATTGATTTGTAATCATGTCTGAAGAGGGTACAAAGTACCGAAACAGCTGTTACAAATTTATATTGTAATAAATATGAAAATCATAAAACTTTATGTCTTATTTTCATTTAATTAAATAAATATGAATTTTCAATAAACAAAAGGCCAAATCAATTGATTAGATAATTTTTTTGTGCACGGCCTAGGTACATCATAACGCTTCTTTGGAAATAATATCATGGTAGGTTTCCGTATGCAATACTTGACAGTTCCCTTGTTTGTAATGAAAAACAAATGTAGTGATGTAATATATAAGATCCCCAATAGTGTAAATACAGTGGAGAGATTCTTAATGGGAACAATCATGTGAAGATAGCTATTCAAGAGAGGGAGAGAAAAGATCGAATGAGAAAACAGATTATTCCAGAAAATGAAAAAAAAATCTTTAATTATCTGGAGAAACGCAAAGTTTATTATGATATGATGACATTTCTGACGGAATTACAAAATAAAAAGCACAACTGTGTTATTCCAGGAAATTGATATAATATAATAATAAAATTGAGTTCAAAAAGCTGTGATTGATTGGGATTAATGACATTCTTATAGGAAATCGGTCACCGATTCTCAACATGAATTTCTCTCTTTTTCTTTCTCTTAGTTTAGTCTCTCAATTTGCTCTCGGACAGAACTAAATTGCACATGTTGAGTAACCAAAGTACTCGTAGGACATTTGTTTTCAGGTGAAACTAAACTTGTAAGATCTTAAGAAATACAAAAGATGGAATGGAAAATAATAAAAATAGCTGTCAATGATAGTTCAATTTTTTGGGACCGAGCACAGAATTACACGAAAAATTAGAAAAAATGTCGGTAAAAGTCTTGATTAGAATGCTTTTAATGAATAACGTATTATATATCGCAGTAAATCCTTCTCCCTATAGCCTACTATGGAGTAAGTTCTACCCTACAGTATAGCATATATGTTTGTTTGTGTTGTTATGGGCTCTAAAACGTTTAACTAAATAAATGTTGGAATGTTTTAAGACGTGTTCTACGTTTATTTATAAATGTATGTCAGATACATACCATTGAGGAATGCAAACAACTTTTTGAATTGATTTTTTTCTTAAACAGGCAGTCTTACGAAAAAAGTATTATTATGTTTCTGCAGACAATGTTATATGCTAAAACATTGATATGCGTTATTTTTCACAAGTAATGCCACGAGTGATTTCCAAATTACCGATAAATTCACAACTCACGAAGTGAGGAGTGAATTTTTCTAGAGAATTTGGAAATCAAGAGTGGCATTTGTTAGGACTATTTAACGAATAAAATTAAGTTCCTTACTAAAAAATAATTATTTGAATATACTTACCGGTATTTTAAAATATTTATATAGTTAATGTAAACGGCGATGTTTAAAAACAAATTAGAAATGTGAGGTTATGTATATTCACTGCAACTCGATCATATTATTTATTGCCAAATAGGATCGCAATATTGTAAGAATGCACTCTAGTGGAGAAATAATGAAACACAATAAACTATTATAATCAACATTATAGGTTAATAATTTATATTTTGAATAAACAACTCAGTAAAATCACTGAATCTATTCATTACTTGCTATATTCAATGTATTTGTTTGGAGAAAAATAATGGTCTAACCTGTTCAGAATATTAAAAAAGGAGGAGCTTTCTTTATCACAAAAGCAGGAGCTGATGAAGATAAATCGATAAAGAGCGAGGTGAAACACGACTGTCATTGGTGTAAAACAGAATTCATTGAAACGTGATTGGTCATTGACTACCATTTGCGACATGAGTTAAATAGTCAATAAAAATGACCGTTAACGAGTTTTTCGTGAAAACCGATTTTTGTTACCTGTAATCTCGAGCAACATTTTTAGTGACACACATATCGATGGGAACTTTTGGAAGTTTGTTTATAACCACAAAAAGAAGGTTCTTTCAAAAATTCAGCTTTCCGTACATTTTTTCCGAAGTCGGTCTTTCTTTGTCTTTATTGTCTGAACAAAATTTAGATATTATAAACTATACACTGTAATTTCTAAATATTTAAATCTTATGATAAAGCTATGCTCATTATCGTCATCACACAACCTTTACTGACGGAAATAATACGACACAATTCACTTGTTAATATTCGGCAGTCGTCACGAATAAGGTCACTGATTCGCTGAATGTTGCATGGAATCACTGTAGCCGACTTTCATCACCCAACGGTGTTTGCTCTTCAGTTTACAGTGAGGAATCCATAGCCTAACAGTGCCGTCTTCCACTGTTGATTCACCATAACCATTCTTTAGCCTTTGACATGCGAATGGGCGTTTCGACCTCCGCATTCGATAATTCAATCACAGAACGGTGTTTAATACATATGTCGATGTCAGCCACTTTGCAAGAGGATGTAGTTGCTACCACCTGTTTACTTAGATAACTGTTACTGTTGTGGACGGAGGTTGTGGAAATGCGCCAAATTCAATTTTTTCACATAATTAACTTGATTAAGGAGAAAACAGGAGTCATCATTATTCGCCCAAGTTAACTATGCACACGTAGAGGTGAAGTGTGTGAGTCGCCAAACTATGAAAGACACAATCCCTAAACATATGTGAAATATTATTACATAATTCCCAAATTAGTCATTTAGTCGACAACGTCTAAAGGTTCAGCCTCACAACATAAATTAGAGAACGAGAGTTGGAAACATTTAATGAGGAAGACAAAGGAGGGACAGCTCATTCCCCAATAGTAACATGGTTGGTGGATAATTCATTTGGTCAACGGATATTATATGTTATGGATCATTTAAAAATCACAGTATTTCCCAGGGCTCCCCTTCCAATCAAATAACACAATACAGAAGACAGGCAGTGGCAATATACTAAGAGAATAAAGAGAATCGACAGCACATTCCTAACATATTTTCCACATGCAGATTTAACTTTGACAAGTAATATTTATTGACTGATCTTCGTATATTGCAAATACACTAATGTAGCGAGATGAGTAGAGAGAGGTAAGAAGATAAATATGTCCGTAGTCACAGGTAATAAGTATGTATGCAATCCCGACATTTAAGGGAATCGCTTTTTTAACTTAAAATAATAAATGTTTTTCGAGATACTACGACATTCGTAATTATAGGCTAACTAGGAAAAGAGTCCTAACTTTGTCTCAGTAGGCAGAAGGCTTGGAGTATGTACGTAGTAGGTATGTGTTGTATGTGTTTATATAGTCACGTAGCATATATATTGGGGCGCACATAGCGGTGTTTAGGTGGATGCCAATTAGTTGAAATTAACTTAGATGTTTCATAAAATTTCCAAATTATTCTTATTTATTTTTGAATATTTCATTGATTTAAGAGAAATAATTTACTGCTGATAGAGTCTCTTTTAAAGTGTTCAGTTCTACACAACTCACTGACGTCTTGTCGCACCTACCGCTCACCACAATTCCGATACGACTGGCCAATCAGACTGAACTTCGAGAAACAGATCATTCTAGAATCGACGTATCTTGAAAATTACAAATTTAGAAAGCAGTTCTAGAGAGATCTTTTTCAGGCTGCAGACATCCTGAATCTCTCCCCTATTGGCTTATGAGGAGTCCTTACTGTCGCCCACGAAATTCACAGACGGTAATTTGAGCAACGACTCGAAAATACATCACTATTTATATAAATAACCTTGTAAAAATAAAAACATGTACCAGTAACCAAAAGTATATTTGGGAACAAAAATCACTACAGGCGGAAGTAATGATTCTAAAATGAATAAGGGGATAAATAATTGTACATCAGCTACATAAAAATTGAAGTGTGTTTTATGGGATCAGAATATGTGTTCTAAAATAAAAGAAACATTTCTAATATATTAATATGGAATACAATGGTATACGGTACAAAAACATGGGAGTTAAAAGAAAGAAAAATAAATTAATAAAATTATGCACAACTTAACTTTCCAAGGCTGAAATATTTAGAAGAGATAACATAGGTAATAGTGCAATTGAATAAAATACCAATGTTCAAACTTCAATTAAGTTCTTCATTAAAAGCAAACAATTAAAATGGATGGTCATGTAAAAAAATGACAGAAGACATTCCCAAGAGAAATACTAGAATTATTGCCATCTCGTAGTAGTAGAAGTAGTAGAAGAAGAGGACAATAACTATATTGTCAATATAGAAAGAAAAATTCAATGATGGAGATTGGAATGACAGAGGAATGTGGAGGACAATTACATATTAATAGGACGCAAGAGTATGTAAACCATTGTGAAACCTGCTATATACAAAAATTATTGATGAATTAATCCCAAGAAATTTGATATAGAATAATTGCAAACAATATATTTAAGAAGGGGAATCCAAGATCTCAGGCATAAACAATCTGTGTTCTAATTGTTAGATTTGTTTACATTTGTAGTCCATATTCATAAAGTTAATCAGTGAATATAATCGAATGAGTTGACTTCAAACTTTAATTATGCATTTGATGAAACATTGCATTGACGTAATAAGAACTTATAGATAAGAGATAACAGCTGAGTGTAGCGATATGAAGTAAAAAATGAAGAAAACTAAAAGTGTGGGCATGTGCATTAATATAGACATCAAAGCAAAGTGTGTTATGTTTACACACATATTCCATGTGTTTATCAGTTACCGTAGATAAAATTACCACACAACATTAAACTAATGTTTAGCTAACATTTTTATTACTTTTCTCAGATAAACTCAATTATTATGATTTTCTTTTTATTTTATTTTTGGACAAGATTTAACATATTTTCTCAGATGTTAGGTAGCATGTCTGCCTTATGATAAGAGTATCAATTTTTTTACTCGATAATATTGATGTTGCATGCCAACACGGTCCAATTTTGAATCCCTGTCCTAATATTCCTCTGGGGTGCTGGATTTTATAAAGGTAGATTTAGTAATTACAACACATGTAATCGGTGAAAGTCAAGTTTATTTTTGTGCTAACTTAATATGTAATTACAATTAAAACAGGATCAAATATTTCAATCAAAGTCCATTCCTAGGACTAGAGGGGCCTCGAAGTGTATAACCTCGGAACAGGCAGCACGTGGTCCTCAATAACCACGTAAGTGTGCCCACCGAACACGCAAGCCTTAACACGCACTGATGCTACCTAACGTACACTGCGATAGCCGAACACAGACTGAGCTACTAACACGAGCTCCTAACTCACACTGAGTGAGAGTCTTGTAGTCATCTACAGACCTGAGTGATACGCAGAAGTTGGCAACATTATTCAACAAAATGCTACCAACACAATTCAGCGTTACTGTATTCAGGCGCCTACAAACGGCAGTAAGATGAACTACATCATTAGCATAATAACCGACGGCAGGTGTCTGCTATTACCGACAGAGAGAGCGACTCTTGTCGCAACAATTGATAAAAAATCTTCATATCATCAGCATCATCACCCTAAATTCAGATTAGATTCAATATTGTCATTCGCTATTCTTGAAGACGACTGTGACTTTTTTTCAAATTTATTTGCAGCTTATCCCATCTGTGATACTCCATGCATGGACTTCCTTATATAAAAGTTATTTAGAATTGGGTTATTAACATTTCATACTTAAACAGTCTTACTAATAAAAATCTCTTATACAGGCTTTCACCAGTTGTTTAATTATACAATATATAAGCCTTATGTAGATCACGTATAATTTGCTTACTAATAAACGTTGTGCTGGAGCTATATAACAATACAACGGTTATACACAATACGTCATATATTCGTCATCATAATGACGTCAGAACAATATTACGCGCAGTTTGTAACGGAAATAAAACAACACTAACTAGTGATTAATTGTGTAAGAAATGAATATGGATAAGAATTAATAGGGATTCCCTAATTGGGGAGGTACTGAAAAAATAAGTGTGTTTTAAATTATATACATTTTCCTTTACGCTATGTCAAATATATCGTAGAATTAGTTTCACAGATAATGTGCTGCCATCTAACGTCAAGAATTTCAAACAATTGTTGGAAACTAATATAAGTTTTTCCCATTACTTATGAATTATGTGCAGTGTTTTAAGATGCGTTAGAAAACGTTCAAAATTGTAGGAAATGTTACCGGCAACAGAATAACGCTTTAAGCGAAAAAAAAATAGTAGTTTTGATTGGGAATCGAACCTATGACCTCACGGACCGTAGTCAGAAGCTCTAACCACAAGACTATCAAGCTGACATATGGTTTACCTCTATAATTAAATGCATTTTTATATCTGTATGTGTGTTATGTATTAATGATGCAAGAAGACCTTCTTAAACTAATATTAATGAAGCATTTAAACTACATTCAGGTTAAATCTTGTCTACAGCAATTATTGTACAACACATTCTTTTGTGAATCAATGTTCAATTTAAAAATATTATTAGGCCTAATCGAGAATGAGTGTAACAAAAGGCATTTTATGATGTCATTATTTTCCTACCCAGATCTTTATTAAATATTATTTATGTCCTGTGAATCCATCAAACAGTCGTTGAAGTGTTGCATTTTGCGTTAAATTTAAGGAAACTTTCATCAATATCATAAAAAAACAATCAGTTGATCTTGAAGTCCGACATTTTGTCTAGTTATACAATCCTTAAACAAGGCTGGATGCATGTATAACGATTCCCATGTAAAGTTGTACACTTCTTATATACTGAACAACTAATACAGTGTTTATTAGTAAGAATGTTCAACTGAGATGTGTATAAACCTTGTTATAAAAGTTATATGTGGATTTTTAGTAAGAGGGAAAGTGTACAAATGACAATTTACATCTTATAAAAAATTAAAATCTAAGCTATTTACAAATTTCATAAAATATATCCTGTAAGTTTTAATTAGTTATTTTTCTACTAGTGGCCAATTGTCTACTGGTGCTATTAATTTCCTTTTCAATTGTGTTCTTGGTTTGATTAATATACAATAGTCAAATATTAAATGAGCTCCCTTCTGTTCACTTTCTTTACATTTGCATCTGGTACTACCATTTATCTTGAATCTGTTGTACTACGTATGTTCTTGTTCTGCTATGATTTGTTAATACTGTTTTTAATAGTGGTGTTAATTTGAATTTTATTTTTAATCTGTCAGTTACCGATGGGAAAAAGTTCCGGGTAGAATGTCCTTGAGATGCTGTTTGCCCATTCTACCTGCCACTTCTGGCTCTTCATCTTACAGTTCTCTGGAGATTGCACTTTTTAGAATTTTATTGTATGTTACTTCCAAGATATTGTTATTTGTTCCCGTCGGTCAGCTCTTTCATTTCCAACATGCCCAAAATGTGTTTACATCCATCAAAAATAATTTTAGATTTATAGTATTCGAAGTCCCTTAATTTACTTCGGGTATTTCTATTAATGAAAACCGTAACTCTCACCTTGTGTTGTTCTCAATTATCATCTTCCTGTAGGTTTGTAAGATACATGAGACATTTTTTAGGGATCCTGTCTTCACTCATGCTACTCATAAGAATTTTTCAACTATTTTGACGATTAAGATATCACATACAATGTTTACTACCTGAAATGTACTCAAAATATAGTTTTTCTCGAGCTAATATGATAATTCCAAAGTTGGCAATGAAGGCTAATTTGTGAAGCTTCTAATTTTTGTTTATTATATTTAATAATACAACTTCGCAAACCAATGATTGCAATGGAAATGTACAATTTACTGCTTTAAAATTATGCTTTCGTTTCAACATAACTTCAGCGGAGGCCAATGCAATGTTAAAAATAATAGTTTTAAAAAACTAAAACAGCACGCTTTATTAGAAAACCGAACTAAAAAATGAAAAATAATTTTAATTTCCAACACGCTTGGGATAAATTTAAAGTGGTCAACAAAAAATAATCTCCAACACATATAGAATAAAACTAGAATTATCAACAAAAAGAAAATAATTTTACCATCAAAAGTGTGGGGTGCTCTATGTAAATTAATATATTTGATAATAAACAGATATTGGTAAACGTAAAGTCTCTAAGAAGAACATGTAAAAATCATAAAACGCACCCCACGCTTTTGATGGTAAAATTATTTTCTTTTCGTTGATAATTCTAGTTTTATTCTATATGTGTTGGAGATGATTTTTTGTTGACCACTTTAAATTTATCCCAAGCGTGTTGGAAATTAAAATAATATTTCATTTTTGAGTTCGGTTTTCTAATAAAGCGTGCTGTTTTAGTTTTTTAAAACTATTATTTATTTGTTTAGTTTTTAGTTTTAATATTTTACAGAATAAGATAAGAATGTAAATATCTTTAAATTCCATACTATTGTTGTATGAGCTAAAAGTATTACTTCTTCTAAATAAAATCCTCCCCAGCCGGATTCGAACTGAAATTATATACTACTAGTTCACCGCTCTACCAACTGAGCTCTTACAACGATTGACTAAAAAGCCGACAAGTCCGTAACCTATTATACCAGTTTCAATTTTTTTGATTTTCTGATGATTCTGGCCAGGAAGTTAGAAATAAAATATGAAAGTATTGTAGTGTCACGGCTCCTTTACAAGTATACAAAGTTTCAAGTCGATCCAATGTCTCTAAGTAGGTGAAAATCATGTTCAAAGATTCCGTTACATAAATACAGAGGCACTTTTTTTTATTTTCTGATGATTCTGGCCAGGATATTAGAAAATAAATATGAAATTATTGTATTGTCATGGGTCCTTTACAAGTATACAAAAGTTCAAGTCGATCCAATTATTTTAAGTGGGTGAAAAACGCGTTGAAAAATTCAGTTACATAGATAGATACAGGTCAAGCTAATATAAAGCGTGTAAAAAGGTGTTCATTCTTCCCTACAACACAGCTGGAAGACTGTTTAAAGAGGGGAGGCAATCAATTTCAGAAGAAGTTTGACCCGGTTCTCCAGTAACTGCTCTTATCGAAGAAAACAGACCTAAGGCATGCTTTACGAAGACCACTTTCGGATATATTGTGAATTTCACTGGGTGCCACTCACAAGTTGATGCGACATAGGCTCAATTATAGAAATGGATCCTATTACGAATTATATGGACCTATGTCATCCCAACTTACCTCTAAAAAATGATTCTTGTAAATATGATATTTACCGCGCTACCGGGGTTAGTTTGGCGCAATAAAACAACAAACGTGATAGTGTTAAACTCCACAGTCACTTTGTCTATTTCTGTAAAACTATCAGCGACAGTTCATTCACAATTTGCTGTAAATTAGCTTTTTTTTAGGTTTATTTATCACACAATTATTTTAGAGTCTTTGACGAGTTCACTTGTTGCAGTTTCTTTTCTATCGCTGCTCACTGTATCGCTGCCAGTTCACAACTGACTGACTTCTCGCCATCGATCGAGAAGATTTCCAGTATCGACATTTCTGGCATAGATGTTTTCCGATAGGGGAAGTAGAGGCTTACAGAAATCTGTGGAACGGAGGTCTAGACACATCGGTAATCTGCGCGGGTCTTTCGACTAGCGAGTCAGCGACTCACGAATCTATTTCTATCAATTCGAGACAACTATTTTTGTCTTTTCTCGCGACATTCAAACGTCATTATTACAATGCGTCACAATAATAATCGCTCGCATGCGAGATTAAACAATTTTTATAGTTGAATCTTCTCACACGTGTCAGTCACCTGATAGGGATCAATGACAGGAAAACACTTGTATTTAGCTTTTCACTGTTGCAGTGACGTGTTCGTATTATTTAACATTGTTTCCTGGAACAGGTAGAACAATTGGATAAGTGAAAGCCATGCTATTCTTAATAACGCTCCGAGGTTTAATACTTATCTGCATTAACTCCTCGTATAGGAGACAAAATTATGATTTGAGGGAAGTAGATCATACAGGAGATGATTGGAAAATATTGGCTTAGGATAGGGATATATGGAGAGCTTACGTCCGCGCGGCCATGAACCTATGAGTTTGATAGTGCCAGTGAGATTGTTAGTTAGTTATAGGTGACAAAATAATATCTGTAACAATTTTGAAACTCTCAAGACTTCCAGCTACCTGGATCTTCAATTGACTGCCATATGTTAATTCTGTTCCTTCATAATATTTTCTCAAGTTCTATTTGTTACATCTTTCGCTGCGTTCCCTTAAGTTTACGAGCGACTTCGGAGGTCGGTAAATTCTTGTTTTGCTACATCGGAATTCAGTGGTATTTTGCAACCAGTTTTATATTTTAAGACGGTACCTTTATGTTAAGTAAGCCATCTCTTCTTTAATTATGACTTTTTTTTATCAGTCTTTGTTTCTTCATCAAGGAAAGTAGAAATCAATATTTTTTTCTATAAAATGCAGCGTTGTTACAAAATCGGTATCAGGAAAATTGTTCATAAGATAATACAGCTATCTTGTCATAATTTTACCTTCCGAAGGATCTAGGAGAGAAAAGATTATTTCATATTATATTTCGAAGGCGAACGTTTTTATACTTATCAACTAATAAAAGTAAAAAAAAAAACAGTAATACAATTTGAGGTATTCTGCGTCTACTTTTTATAATATTTTTAGAGGTATAATTGTTCTCTCATAGTGCATTTGTTGTGTTTAATAACGGGGGTTTCTGTTATTTGTTGCATTTATTGTTGTAATCACTCTAGTGTGCAGTGTTTTCTATATTGTAATAAGGTCGATGTAATCGTGGTGGTATTGCTTCTTTGTTCATTGTACTATGTTATTCTTACGTCATTTTGCATTGTTGATTCATAAAAGATGGTATTATTGCCTCACTGTGATGATTGTTCGTTTATATAAAAGCGGCTGCCGCAACAATGCTTAACAATGATTAACATTTGCGTAGCGGTAGTCGGAATCTTTGTATTTAATTATATATAACAGCTGTGGGTTAACAAAGCGAGCCACTGGATAACCATCATAGTAAGGTGATAATGTACATTCGATTTTACGTCTAACTGCGATATGGACATGGTTTTTGTGGATCAGTTTGGATCATATAGTCAGAGAATTCTTGTGATTCCAAGGCCCAGTTTATCCAAGAGCTGTTAATACGCATAACCAAAAGTTACTTAACTAGTTGGTTAATTTATAACATGTCGTTAATTAAAAACATTTTATTTCTCATTTCAACAAGCAGTTAGTAAAATGAATGTTAAACCAGAAATAGTAGAATTTGACCACAACTGCAACCATTAACACGTTTGTTCTATGTTTATGAACAGTTTCATGATGTGATTCTCGAATGTTTCCATTCTTTTGTGAGTTACTATAATTTTGTAATTGTAATTATCTAAATAAATTATTTGTTACTTCTTAACCCATTCGCCTCAAAAGACGAGGTACACTCGCCATCAGTTAAATGACCTTCAACTCAGAAGACGAGGTACAGTCGCTTAACTCTGCTGTTATATATTTTGCAATATTTTGTATACCCCTTGGCAGCGTAATGTTTTGTTAACATTTATAATAATAATAATAATAATAATAATAATAATAATAATAATAATAATAATAATAATAATTATTATTATGATTTATTTTAGCTGGCAGAGTTAAGGCCATAAGGCCTTCTCTTCCACTCAACCAGCGAATAGTAAAATTATACAAAAATTACGTACATATTACAATTTTAAGATATTAAAATACAGACTAAACAAAATACAATGATGATGGATCTAATACTAGCTAATGCTAACAAAAACATAGAATATAATAAAATTAAAATGATATAAAATAAAGTAAGTAGCTTCCTACATGATTATTAATAGAATGCTCTATATAGTTGTTATGTAGTTAATGTTTTCATTGTGTCGAACTTAAGATATCAGTTAATTTGGATTTAAATAATGATAGCGATTTACAGTCCCTGACATGACTGGGAAGTGAGTTCCATGCTCTAGCCATAGATATTGTGTAAGATTCAGAGTACAGACAGGTCTTGTGTTGTGGTATCAAAAGTAAAGAAGAGTCTTGTGATCTTGTTCCTAAATTGTGATGAGCCGATAAATGTTGAAAACGTGTTGTTAAATAAGTTGGTAAATATGTGTGCAGAATTTGGAATAGTAAGGTATGTGAATGTAAAGTTCTTCTGTCATTTAGGCGTAGCCATGATAAGGCCTGAAATGAAGGAGACACGTGGTCATAACGACGGAGATTGAATATAAATCGAATGCACGCATTATGAGCACGCTGTAGTCTGTCAGATAGATCAGTTGTCAGATTAGTCAGTAATATGTCGCAGTAGTCGAAGTGTGGCATTATAAGAGTCTGTACAAGTATTTGTTTTAATTTTGTAGGAAGGAAGTTTTTAAAACTATTTAGGGAGTGAAGAATTGAGAACACTTTCTTGCAGGTATTATTCACCTGGATTTTCCAGTCTAGGTGTTGGTCCATATAGATACCCAAATTTTTTACTACTGAGCTGTAGGGGATATTTTTGTCATTTAGGAGAATGGTAGGGATATTTTCGTAATTTATAATGCTTTGGATTCGCCGATGTCCTATAATTATGCACTGTGTCTTGTCAGTATTTAGATTAAGTCCATGTTTCTTCGACCATTGGGAAATTGAGTCTAGGTCACTATTTAATTTGTCTAGTGTGTCATGTACATCGTCAGGATGGGAGTGAATGTAAATTTGCAAATCATCAGCGTATAGGTGATATCGACAATAGGTAAGTCTAGTGGATATATCGTTAACATAGATAGAGAACAGAAGTGGTCCTAACACTGAACCTTGTTGGACGCCACCCTTCAGTGATAGCCAGGATGAGGAAAGTTCTGCATTGGATACACATTGCTGGCGACCATGAAGATAGGATCCAAGCCAGTTAACAGCATTGTCCGAAAGATTCAGAGCGCGTAATTTTGCTATTAATATGTCAGTGTCAACAGTGTCGAAAGCTTTGCTGAAGTCCAAGAGTGTAAATATTGTCATGTGGATTGGTCTGACTATAGCTTTTTTTCCAGAGTTCAGGGTAAGTTGAGGTCATAATTGAGGCATTAAATATATGGGTTACAGTTGGGAGTATGACATGGAGTATTTTCTTTAAAAAGTTGATACTTATATTGTCTATACCTTGTGTTTTAGTTCTAATGCGGTCCAGGGATAGTTTAACGACGATTGGCATTATATAGGAAAAGAAGAATTTTTCTCGGGAAGGAATAGGTGTGGATAGGAGCTCATCTATAGTTTGTTGTTTGGTCGTAGTGTTTATGTTAAGTGTGGCATATGATGTGAAATGTTGGTTTAGATCGTCCAGTGATATGTTAATGCTCTCTCCTTTGGTTGTCGGCTGCCGTAGACCCATTGATCTAATACGTTTCCACATATCACTTGCATTTGTGTTTGGATCAATGAGACTATGAGCATACCGCAACTTAGCGTTCCTAATGTTTTGATTCGTTTTGTTTCTTAATGTCTTATATTGTCTTATGTTAGCGTCACTTTTGTCCCGTCTATATTTTCGAAAAGCAGCATCCCTCTCAGCCATCAGTAGTCGAATTTCCTGGGACATCCAGGGAGCTGGGGATTTAGTAATTCGTCTAGTCTTCAAGGGGGCATGTTGGCGTAAAGTTCTAATATCATATTGTTAAATTTAAGCAATTTTTCGTCAATTGTGCATAGGGTCCAAATATCATGCCACGGCATGTCGATAGCGTCTGCAATTAGAGCTTGCTGGTTAATATTTTTTAAATTTCGATACGTTAATAATTTAGGACGAGTCCTAGGACACTGGAGAGAGTATTCGATATATATGACGTCATGGGCTGATATGCCGGGGGCAGATATTTGTCCGTAGTTTATAATTTTCTGTGAATTTGTCGTGGCTATGATGTCTATTAATGTATCAGTCGTCGATGTGTGATGAGTTGGTTGTAAAGGCAAGACATACATATTGCATGCGTGAAATAATACCAGTAGTTCTGATGATGAAGATGAGGAAGAAAGTAAGTTAGAGTTAAAGTCGCCCATTACTATATATGCTGATAATGCGGCAGTAAACTTAATAAAGGTGTTTCTATGTCACTAAGATACTCTACTTTCGGAGGTTTGTACACCACACACAGGAGACATCTCTGTAAACTAGCTAAAATTTCAATGAAGAGGGATTCTGGTCGTGCATTATAATCAGGGGAGGAGTGAAGAATGACTTTGGGCTCTAAGTTCGATTTGATATACATCGCAACTCACCCACCTCTTTTCCCTAGTCTATCATTGCGATAGAGGGTGTACCCGTCAATATCAACAAGTGAGGAGTGAAGGGAAGGTTTAAGCCAGGACTCAGATATTAAGATCGCATGCAGAGAAATCTCGGAAAATAAATGTCGAATTTCATGAATGTGAGGCAGAATGCTTTGAGCATTAATATGGGCGATTTTAAGAGTAGTTGAACGAGGAGAAAAACATTCTTTTAGCAGGTAGGCAGTGGTTATTAAAGGAATGTATTTTGGCTTTCTCCCTTAATGTGATCTGAAGTACCATTATCTTTTGTTTGTTTTGAATGTCTGAATATAGACAATAATATTTACGGTGACTTAAATTCGGTTTCTGGGAAAATTTATTGAGTATTTAAACCTGAAGCGAATGGGTTAATTTTAAAAAAATGTGAGTCTATAAAGCAGTAGGCCTCCATTAGTCTATTAGTTCTGTACGATTGAAATACATATTTTTTGTATTCTGTAATTGTGAATACAAGTAGGAAGATGGAAATGAGGAAGGCTTACAACTCAATGGTATTAATAAGCTGTTAGTTTATGCTGATGATGTAGTATTGTTGGCCGATAGCGAGGAGATACTAAAGGACAATACGCACACACTGTTGAGTAACACTAAGAAATTAGGATTGGAAGTAAATATCAATAAAACTAAATATATGGTCACACGTAGAAATTCATTATATAATTGAACTGGACAGCTAATGACAAATGAGGGAAATTTTGAGGAAGTGGCTGAATTCAAATACCTAGGAACAATAATCACAAATAGGAATGAGATGCACAAAGAAATTAAACATAGGCTCAATTCTGGAAATGTATTGCAGAGACTCTTGATGTCGCAACTCCTTTCAAAAAACGTTAAACTGAAAATATATAAAACTATTATTCTACCAGTTATATTATATGGATGCGAAACATGGACTCTTACTTTAAGGGAGGAAAGGAGATTAAAAGTATTTGAGAATAAAGTACTTAGGAAAATTTTTGGACCAAAGAGAGATGAAGAGACAGGTGAATGGAGAAGACTACATAACAATTAACTACATGGTCTTTATAGGAAGCCAGATATAATAAGAACAGTTATGTTTCGTAGACTGCGATGGGCAGGACATGTTGCACGTATGGGGAATGAAAGACTTGCATGGAAGCTTCTTGTAGGAAAGCCAGAGGGAAGACGCCCAGTTGGTAGGCCAAGAATGAGCTGGGAAAATAACATTAACTATGATTTGAGGGAAGTAGATTATTCAGGGAATGATTGGAAAGCATTAGCTCAGGATAGGGATGTATGGAGAGCGTATGTCCGTGCGGCTATGAACCTACGGGTTCGATAGTGCCAGTGAATAAGTAAGTAAGTAAGTAGCAAGATGGAAATCGTTGGGAACAAGAGAATGCGTATCCCAATTATTCTTCTTTTGAAAGAAATCTCCTTTTGGAAATTATTTCCAAACATGAAACAAGTTAAAGAAAATAAGGAAATTAGAAGAGTAGTTTTGAAAGATAAAGTTTGGATTTGATTTCTTCACATTTTAATAATGTCATAAAGTTGTTTTATTTGCTTCATTGTAGGTTGATTAATATCTGCATGTGCACTGAATGTATCAAATGCATCAGCCATTTTAATTTCAGCTAACGAATAGTTTAACTGGTTGGAAAATTATAGTTAAGCCAACCGAGAGTTTTAACAGATTGTTGTTGTTAACCAGTGTTGATTGTGTTAAGTTTATGTTAAATTATTTTAACAAGCAGTTATACGCAACTAAGGTTGATTAAACTGGGCACATGGTTTGAGTGATATGTGGGCATTCTTTTAATAGACGATGGTCAATTTTGTATTATTTCGAGAATAAATACATCATTTATGACAGTTTCTAAGATCGATAATTCCTCATATGTTATAACATGAGATTTTAAATAATAGTTTCAAATTTTATTAAACAGTAAACATAGTGTGCCGAACAGTTATGGAAGTGATAGACTGTGAAAATAAATTATGTTCTCACATGCTGCTTTCCAGTGTTATTAATCTCTAATCCCTATGGATCGTCAATACATATTTTTGATTAGGTGTCAGTAAGCACTGAATATTAATAATAATATTTGTCTGGTTCGCTACGGGCCTAGATGTGAATTGCCAACAGCATTAAAATATAGCTTCACAGGAAAACACCCTGAACTATAACAAAATCCTATTCGCTAATCTGCTAACAATAAAACATATCTGTTCATGGGTGAACTTACAAAATAAAGATTGGTAAAAATACCAAAAATCATTGGTAGAAATATTTGTAAATGGCAGTACATACCCGTATCATAAGAACCTATACTGATTTTCACAATTGAGGGGCTCAGTGGAATAAGGGCCCATCCCAACCAATGGTTGATTTTTAGTTATTTGCAGATTATGTATCCTATGGCCATCTTCTGTTAATCTTTAGAAGCTCATAATTCTAACTTTGCTCAAAAGAGGGTAAATGAGTCTTTATGTCTAAGAAAAAATTCTAACTTCTTCACGCGCGCGGGGAATAAAGGCCCATCCCAACTGCTGACACGTGACCGTATATTGTCCGCTACTCTGTAGTCCGCTGCAATACTGACTAGCATTGCCGGCAAATATCAGTAAATGCATAATGGCTGATGTGGCAGGTTCTTGTGCAAATGGAAATAGTGTAATAAAATATAAGAAAAGAAAAATAAATGTTCAAGAGTGGAATAAAACGAAGCAGAACATTTTACGCAACAATGGAAAGGAATATATATCGGCCTGAATCAGTTGCTTCAAGAGGTGTGGACGAAATTGCTAGTTGTTTATTAAAAGCTGTGCCCCTGATTGAAAAATGTGCTAATAAAAAGAAACTTATAATGTATATAGCGATTCATGTGTTGTTCAAAACAATAATTTTACAATAATGCGACTTTGGCTTTACATGATTGATTGTGGTTGGTTTGAAGAAATTGAACATAATTTTCTTGTACCAGGTCACACTTTCGTTCCCTGTGATGCTTACTTCAGTGTGATTGAAAAAGTTAAAAGAAAAACACAAGTGGTTTATACACCCGAACAGGGGGTTCACCTCATAAGAAAGAGTTGAACAAAGAAACCATTCGCAGTAATTGAGATAAATGCAGAAGATTTGAAAGATTTGGATAACTTCAATGTTCACAAAGAGAAATGTGACGCTGGACAAGCATAAGGTAAACATCAGAAAAGCACCCCAGTTTCGTTTTGTGGAAAACAGACATGTAATGTATGTAAAATCCTGTTTTCGGTGATTTGGCTTTAGAGGAAGTAATACGCCTTTAAAAAAGGGAAAGGAAAGTGTCCTGTATTACGAGATTTAATACTGAAAACAAAATATCCTAATGGTAGGATGATAAAGAAGACATCATCACTCTCATGACATTTGTACCACCTGTACACCAGACATTTTAACAGTAGCCTTAAATCAGATGATGATGATGATGATGATACAAATGCTGTAAACGTAGAATACATAGATTAATGCAATATTCAAGTTAAAAAGTGTTATTTACTTTGTTTATTTATGTTGTATATTTTATATTCTCAATTTTCTTTTCTTTTCTTTTGTTTAGACATATGAAACAACATAGTGGTCTATACATTTGCAGGCAGAAAGCTTATTTTATGTACAAGACATGTACCAAATATTATCAATATGTGCTCTATATATTTTACTCAATGTAGAATTTAATAAAATGTTATTTTTCTCCAAACTTAGTGCAGTTGGGATGGGCCCTTATTCCACTGACCCCCTCAATTGTTAATGTAAAAACAAAAAATATTCTTAAATAGAGAGTGATTTCAAGGAAACCGAGAAGCTCGGTTACAAGAGAGACGTAGATTCTGACGGACTGCACCGCTTATCAAATACTTGATCCATCCATTCATAGTAATTCTGCCCGAAGGCAGGTTTCCACTGCATTTTCAATGCTATGCTTTGCAGCTTTACTGGGGAATTATAGGTGTGGTAGCTTCCCGTTGCTTTCCACACCGGTGAAGGATGATGATGATGACTATTTAACTCATGCCCCAAATGGGAGTCAATGACCAATCACGTTTCAATGATTTCTGTTTTACAACCAATCAGAGTCGTGATTCACGAAATATTTATCAGTGTTAAATTTACCATATTAAAGAAAGCTCCTCCTTTTTAATATTCTGAACAGGTCTGACCATTATTTTGCAGTGACTGAGCCTGTAAAGAAATACGGCTACCAGATTTTATATATAGTGCATAGATGTCAACACATAGCGCATGCGGGAGTTAATATAAAAACATTTGTAGCAATTTATTGTACCGCCAAAAAAAGAAACCACTGTTTGAACTTTCTTAAATGCATTTTTTCCCAAGTAATAATCCAGAAAAATATAATTGTTATATTTACATCATACGACATCAGAAATGAATTAATATACAGTTTGATGTGTTTCATTTTTTCTCCACTAGAGAGCATTCTTACAAAATTTCGTTCCTTTGGCAATAAATAGTATGATGTGGTTGCAGTGATAAACAAAAAAAGCAGATGTAGCGTACCTATCGTTTCTCATTTGTTTTCAAACATCGCCGTTTACATTAAATATATAAATATTTTAAAATAACTATCGTTAAATAATGATTTGTGAGTAAACAGCTTAATTTTATTCGTTAAATAGTCCTAACAAATGCCACTCTTGATTTCCAAATTCTCTAGATAAATTCACTCCTCACTTCGTGAGTCGTGAATTTATCGATAATTTGGAAATCACTCGTGGCATTACTTATGATAATGATAAGGATAATATTGATGGCCGGGCGATTTTTGGGGACCGTTTGAGGCCTAAGCTTCCTTGCAGGTGAGGAAAAACTCCGAAAAAAACCTCACCCTGGAGCCTGTCGCGACCGGGAATCGAATCCGGGCCCGCTGCGTGACAAGGCAGCGTGCTACTTCGAGACCACAGCGGTGGATAAATACATGATATAAAAACAATTTTTTTCCATTTGCAATCCGTGAATACTGCCTCATTTATAGTCCGTAGTTCAGACAAAAAAAAAAAACGGCCACCAGGAATATCCTACGCAGCATATAACATAATGGAGGACTGTACTAAAGTTTTAGATAACTAAAATTTTCAGTCTCTCAACGGGCGTGCTTTTCGGAGTCTGATGGACAAACCTCAACAGAATACACCTCAAATAAATCACACTATGTTTGACATATCACTGTTCCTGTATTTGTGGGCGTGTCTGGTACTGTGACGGTTGCATTCCCACACTTACGTCATCCCGAAATTGCATTCTCATCGTCTGTGGACTGTATTAGACTACCACCGGATATAATATGTTCCGTAAATTAATCATATTTTAAAAATTCACTTCTGGCAGCTTTTAAGACAACATGATTTTAGGTACACTTAGCGACAAAAAGAATGGACCGACTCTTGATCTCTAATATTTTAAGTTCTAACGCGCGATTCACACGAGTAAATTAATTGCACAGTAGAGCTATAATACGTTTCCCTTCTTCCTTTGAAGAGTATTCTTTCAAGCACAATCAGCCAGCTTACGCTTAGCTCAGTGCTTAGTGGCTTGATTCGTATGCAAAAAGTCACAGGTTCAATTCCCGTTCAGGTCACATTTTTTCATTGTTAAAATGCTTTCTATTTTATTCTGTCTATCCATTCTTAAAGAAAAAAAACGTACAAACTATTTGGAAGTATTACCATTTTTATTATTTATTTATTTATTTATAAACAAGTTTATAATACGTATAATAAAATGTCTTCCTGTACCCAAAGTTTTTTTAAAAATTTTATCTTCTTTCTCCATTCTTCTCTATCACACTCAAATTCTTCCAGACCTAGGTCCCTCATACATCTTCTTGCATCATCCATCCATTTAAATCTAGTGGACGTCTCTTTCCTTTCCCAGGTGGAATCCATTCCAAAGCTTGTCAGGGTAATCTTTTCTTTGGCATCCTATGTGTATGACCATACCATTCTAGTGTCTGTATCTCACAAAATATAATATTGAATTTTGTACTTTCATTTGTTGTCTGATGATTGTATTTATGATTTTTTCCAATTTAGAATGTCTAGTTGAGCGTCTAAATCAATCCATTTCAGTAGACATAAGCTTTAAACCCAAATTTTTATTCAACTGCCAAGTTTCTGCACCGTATGTTAGCGTGCTTCGATTTATAAATTTATAAATTTCTAATATGGTATCCATTCATATGCTCTTATCCTACAAAACGCCGTTTAACATTATTATTACTGATCTGCCTTTTTGAATTATGTATTTTATGTCATTTTCTTGAGTTAATTTTGATCAGCAGTTAATTACAATCTTCACATCCTTTGATATATCCCATTATAATAATAATAATAATAATAATAATAAAATTATTATTATTACTACTACTACTACTACTATGGACGATTAATAATAACAATAATAATAATAATAATATTTGTTATTATTGTCCATCATCTATGGGCTATTATTATGCTGAACTTGGCATATAGGCCTATAATGTAAGTATTTTAATTGAAGGGTGAAACGTTTTCCTCACTAATAAGTAATAAATAAATAAACATATAAATATATAAAGCTATATTATTTTTATTATATAAATTTATAGCATTATTATTAAAATGTGGTACTGCACACACAATTAAATTTATACCGGTAGCTAAATAGTGTTATAGAGTTTACTAAGGCAGGAATATAATAGCGTAAAGTGGATGTAGATTACGTGGCAGAAATTAAATTTTATAGCACTTACAGGATGTATTTTGCGAAAATACAGATTAATAAAAAACATTGCTGAAGGATTCGAAAGCTGGCTTTCATACATATCTCATCTTCTTGTAAGCGGTTTAGCGATTTACGCTACTCGAACATCAGATACCAGTTGTCTAAATATTTGTTGTCTTGCACTTTTGCACTATGAACGAGAGTTTAACTTTATTTGAAATGTCGCAATTTGAGTAATATTGCATTTGTCGAACACTAGTAAATATCTAGAAACATGTCTCCTTCATTGTTCTTTAACTATTTAAGACAATTAAAACCAAATACAGTGTATTTAAAACATTTAACCTGCGTTACCTCGTGAATCACAGCGTTAGCTTTTGAAGCATGCGCAGTGGGCCATAACAAGGGCTGCATTTTTGAAGTCACTCATTCTTTTTGTCGCTAAGTGTACGTCGTTACCTCGTACGCAAAGGGCATGGAAACTTTAAGGGGGAAATGGTTCCCGAACAACGTTTGGCCATTAGAATGATTCATGTCAAATTCAGCTTGTTTAATAGGAATGTATGAGTGAATGGCCTGTCTTGTCTTATGTGTCCGTATTGTCACAGAAATTGGGCTGATAACTCATCCGGTGAAGCATTTCTTATCATTGTACGGTCAAAAAAATAAATGTGATATAGAGTTCAAATCTTGTCCTGACAGGTTAAAACTAAGGTATATATACCTTTGTCTTTAAATTATTTATTATTTTTTATGGGTTTTAAGCTTTTTTTTATTTCCCTTATTATTTAGTGAATATATTTAAGTAGTCATAAAGTTAAAAGAGGAATTTAACCTATATATATATATATATATATATATAGCTTTGAAAGAACAGTAAGAGAGAGGTCCCAGGGGTAGAGAGAGAAAGAGAGATATGGGTTTTAGCGTGCGACTGCAGCGGATCCGTTCACTGGGAATGAGAAGCGCTAACTCTGGGTCCGCTTAACGTCGTGTATCATAAAGAATGTTATGGATTGCTCTATATATGCCTAGTTTAGATTACTATATTCTGTGAGTATTCAGAAGTCTAAACTATTTTATATAGGTATCACTCTATCATAGCAAAACCTTTTCTATATTTAGTGATGTTATACAGTCTATCTTTCTATCACTAGAACAACTCTCCCAATGTATAAAATACGACCCGATACAAAATGGGGTGGAAATGTCTGAAGTCTGACAAATGTAACCACTCTCTATAGCAGAACGTTAAATAAAGTGAGAATCGATATGGCGGGAGTGGGTGTCTTGATCCGACAAGTGGTATTCCACCCCAATCCTTCAGGCTATATACAATTACATGCTACAACCCAATATGGCACTAACATATGTTCGGTACCTACACCTCGACACTTCAGGGTTTCAGATTATGATTGACAAGGTATAAATGTTTGCAGTACACAGTGAATGTATATGTGTATACCTCATATCCTGAATTATAGGAATCACAGTCCGTTATAATTTTAAAAATTATAAATGGCTAATACGTAGAAATTCAGTATATAATGGAAATGGGCAGCTAATGACAAATGAGGGAAATTTTGAGGAAGTGGCTGAATTCAAATACCTAGGAACAATAATCACAAATAGGAATGAGATGCACAAAGAAATTAAACATAGGCTCAATTCTGGAAATGCATGCTATTATGCATTGCAGAGTCTTTTGATGTCCCAACTCCTTTCAAAAAACTTTAAACTGAAAATTTATAAAACTATTATTCTACCAGTTATATTATATGGGTGCGGAACATGGACTCTTACTTTAAGGGAGGAAAGGAGATTACGAGTATTTAAGAATAAAGTTCTTAGGAAAATTTTTGGACCAAAGAGAGATGAACGTACATGGTCTTTATAGGAAGCCAGATATAATAAGAACAGTTAAGTCTCAGACTGCGATGGGCAGGACATGTTGCGCGTATGGGGAATGAAAGACGTGCATGGAAGCTTCCTGTAGGAAAGCCAGAGGGAAAACGCCCAGTTGGTAGGCCAAGAATGAGGTGGGAGAACAACATTAACTATGATTTGAGGGAAGTAGATTATACAGGGAATGATTGGAAAGCATTAGCTCAGGATAGGGATGTATGGAGAGCTTATATCCGCGCGGCCATGAGCCTTCGGGTTCGATAGTGCTAGTGAGTAAGTAAGTAAGTAAGTAAGTAAGTAAGTAAGTAAGTAAGTAAGTAAGTAAGTAAGTAAGTAAGTAAGTAAGTAAGTAAGTAAGTAAGTATAAATGGCTAATACCCTGCGTGCTCTGATACGCCTAAATAAATTAAACGTGTTTTTATGTTTAGTTTAATTAAAAAGAAAAATAATTATAAATTTATATGCTAATTATTTTTATATTTTAGAATTTAGAATTTAGAATATGGAATTTATTGCCTTTTTTTTCAGAATAAAGAAAATACATATGCATTTACATTGCGCACGGGCCTGCTTGGCCGTACGTGCATTATTTTTCCATGAATAAAAAATAAAACTAATAATATAAACAAATACCTACAAATACACCTGTATCAAAAAAACAATAACAGGCTACATATAAGTAAAATCTATGTCTACACTACATCACAATAATACATATCTACATTCATCCACATTCCGTACATTAATATTAAAAAAAATGCTAGAAAACAAATTAGAAAAAAAACACACACACACATACACCCACACACCCCCACACATATACACACCGCACGCTCATACCCCCCTCCCCCCGTCCCTGCAGGCATTAAGTGCACTATCAGATTATTCAACTTATCAGACCTACTTATTATATAACATGATTAAAGATCGAAAACAAAGACCATATTGAGATTCTTCTTATTGTTAATACATATATCCTTAATCTACAATTTTGTTATATCTCAATTTTCTTACTGTACCCAAAAATTTGCATGTTTTTGATTCACTCTCGATCCGTCCTAAAAGATCCCAACACGCCACTCTCCCTCGATCCGACCTGAGAAATCTCTCCGGCAGCATCTGTAATCTAAGTTATTTTTTATATACTCCATGCTGATTATCTCGCGTCACCCGATATTCTTAGCGTCAATGAGCTGAAAGAGAAATATGAATATTGTGAGATATCTCTAAAAGATAGACTATGTTGTCGCGGACTTTGTGTAGAATGTTTTGAGATATTCAATTCTGTGTACATTAATTTGGTATATTTGGTATGTTTTAGGCACCTTAAGCCATTTAAGTGGTCAAAAATGACTCTTTAAGTGCACGAATGCACTTTTTCTTTTTTAGCTCTGACCCTATAGTACATGGGGGTAATATATTATATACGTTAATTTTCCAGGAAAAAATCTCTAAATGATGGTAAAAACGACATTCAAATCGATGAAGTAGTTTTTGAGTTCATAAAGAACAGACAGACTCGCATGTTATCGGTTATTATACATGAAGATATGGCGGGTTGTACCGGTTGTTATGGGAAGGACGTATTAATAGATAATATAACGAGATTTTATCGATTAATTCACAAGAAATGTGTGGTGTTGAGAGTTAATATGAACATACCTTTAGTAATTCTGGGCAATGGGTTGTAATTATTTTGACTTTAAAATGAAAATTAAAATTGTACCTAGTAAAAATATTCGGTTAATCAATTTGGGGTGCTGGTTGTCCCCCCCCGCCAACATAAATTATGCACATGCAGTAAAAGTGATAAAAACTAATTATATCCCCAACACGTGTTTCGCTCATTCATGCAGCATCATCAAAGTTTATTACTATCGAACAATAAATCAAAACTAAGTCAGCGCGCCACATGTTCCACCTCGCACACTATCACCTGTAGGTTGCGTCCTCACGTGACATCACCTACAAATGACAAATCACCCGTAAACATTAATTTAAAAATTCGTTAATCTTTTAGCTGGATTAACATTATACACATTCCGAGCTAAGTTCCAGTTGTACTGTAAACAAACTTGCATAAGATATTACTTCGCCGACACTGTCTATTGCGGGAACCGTGGTGCTACTTTTACCCGCCATATGACTGAATTGTGTATGGAACTGTTATCGATAGAAATATAGTTCTTAGGCAATGTCGTATTTTAAGGGAAATAAGGCTGAATATTATAAACTTCCTCCATTTTTTATTTATTTGCGACAAAAAATATATGGGCTTACTAGTCAGACGTTATGGTAAATTTTCCATGATGTCGATAATAATAATAATAATAATAATAATAATAATAATAATAATAGCTTTATTTTACCTGGCAGAGTTAAGGCCTTAAGGCCTTGTCTACCATTCAACTAGGTTAAAAAATACAAAAAAAAGTCTTACAACTAAATTACAATATATATATATATATATATCTATATAAACGAATACAAGTTATGAATACAATACAATTAATATTTATAATGTATTTTGATTTACTCTAAATTTAACGAATTAAATATATAATATGTACAAGATATATAAAAAACGAGGAAAAGATTAATGACATAGTATAACATTAAATAAATAGAGAAAAATTATTAGACAACAGGTAACTGTATAAGCGTGACTTAAAGGTGCCAAGTGTACGGCAACCCCTGATATCTTGAGGAAGGAGATTCCAGCAGCGGGCACAGGCTACTGTGAAGGAAGTAGAATAGGAGGAAGTGCTATGAAGAGGAATTGTTAGCAGACTGCTATCTTGTGACCTAGTGTCAATATTGTGGTAAGAGGATAACTTCTCAAATCTGGACGCCAGGTAAGTAGGAATGTAGGAATTCAGAAGCTTGAAAAGTAGTGAAAGAGAGTGCAATTTACGTCTGTCAGTAAGTCGGAGCCAAGAGAGGTTATTAAAATGTTCGGAGATATGGTCATAACGGCAGATATTGAAAATGAATCGAACGCAAGCATTATGAACATGCTGCAGTCTCTGCGACAAGTCATAGTTTAGATCATTATATATAATGTCACAATAATCGAAGTGTGGTAGCGCAAGATTCTGCACAAGGATTTGTTTTAACGAAACTGGGAGAAAATTCTTTAAACGTCTAAGATAATGTAAGATGGAGAAAGTCTTTTTACATATGTGTTTCACTTGTGTTTGCCAGGTTAAATTTGCGTCTAGATGTAGTCCAAGATCTATTACTGAAGAAGAATAAGGGATAATTATATTATTTATAGTAATGTTTGGAAGAGTAGATATGTCAAAGTTGTCCCATTAGAATTACTTGTGACTTGTTAGGATTCAGATTTAGACCGGTACTTGAAGACCAGTTAAAGATGGATGGATATGAGATTGTCATTCATTTTCGTCAAGCTGTTATAGAGAGAATGAGGAGGCGAATGTAGGTAAATTTGGAGATCATCAGCATAGAAGTGATAACGGCAGTGCTTTAGTACAGTTGGTAAGTCATTTATGTAGATTGAGAAAAGAAGAGGTCCGAGAACACTGCCCTGGGGGACTCCAGCCGGCACGTCGATAGACACCCTTTATTTGATATTTCATTATGAGCAGATTTTATATTCCATTCTTGTTTAACTGTAAATTCTGATTATGATTAAATTTAGACTAATATTTGTACAATGAAAATCGAATGGTTTAATATAAATACAGCGTGGATAGTTTATTAATTGGATTTAGTTCATCTTTTGGGGATTGATATCTTACTTAGTATTTTCATATCCTCAATTACTAATGTAGGATATTTTTCACTACACTGTTTGAAAACATTAAAGATAGTTTATCTCTGTTAGCTTTTTAAAGGTTTTCCTATTTTATTCTTTAAAATTGTATAGGACGAGCTGATATTTGGAAAAATTGAAATTCTAACGTATTCCGCGTGCGGAAGAATTAAACATTGAATTATTGTTTGTTTATTTAACGTACTAGAACTGTAATTATATATTTTTATATTCTCCCATATACGTAACTTATATTGGCATGTGATAGATAATACATACTTTATTATTATCTTTTTTAATGCCCAAGGTGATCTTTTTGAACATTTCTGGTGTTCTCTCCTGGCATTGGCGTAATTGTAACCCACTTCTGAGGTTGAGTGCGTCAGGAGATTATGCTAAGCTTAATCTAAAATGAATATCAAAGATGATTGCGATGGCCATATGACGACCGGGGACCGTTTGGGCCTTAAAGTTTCCTGACATTTCTCTTACAGGTGAGGAAAAACCCCGATATAAACATCACCCAGGAAACTGTCACGACCGGGAATCGAACCCGGGCCCCTTGCGTGACAAGGCAGCACGATACCTAGAGACCACAACGGTGAACACTTTATTATTTTTATTCCCTTTATTTCGAGCGTCAGAGAACGAACTACATTTTCTTACAGACTTAAAGGTAAAACCAATATTCCACCGATGAAAACGGTGCATACATCTGGTTTGTTTGCATTATAACTAGAACTTAGCTCGGAAGAGGTTTAGGTTCTATTTTTAGTTTATTTTCTTGGATTTCTGCAAAGTGACGCCTGACTTAATTATGTTATTTTGACTTTTGAATGGATACAATAAGAAATAGCAAATAATATATCCATAAACGTGCTCTTAAAATATCTATAAGATGAACCCGTAACAATAACTTTTACATGAAATGGAAATTATTGCTTTAGACAAGCTGTATGTAGGTCTTAGTTAATATAACTACAGAGAATTTAACATCCCAACATATATGATGATGATAATCCATCCATAGTAATTCTGCCCGAAGGCAGGTCCTTCACTGCAATCATAGCATTTTCATGCTGTGCTTGCAGCTTTACTAGGGAATTGTAGGTGTGGTAGCTTCCCGTTGCTTTCCACTCCGGTGAAAGATGATGATGATGATGATAATGATAAGGGTGATGATGATAATGATGGCCATATGATTTCGGGGACCGTTTGAGCCTTAACGTTTTCCTGATATTTGTCTTACAGGTGAGGAAAAACCCCGATAAAAACCTCACCCAGAAAAACTGCCCCGACCGGGGATAGAACCCGGGCCCGCTGCGTGACAAGGCATCCCGCTACCTCGACACCACAGCGGTGGACTTGATAATAATAATAATAATAATAGTAATAATAATAATAATAATAATAATAATAATAATGGTTTATTTTAGCTGGCAGACTTAATGCCATAATGCCGCCTCTTCCACTCAACCAGCGAATAGTAGAATTATGCAAAAATTATGTAAATATTACAATTTTAAGATATTATTAAAATACAGACTAAAGAAAATACAGTGATGATGTGATCTAATACTAGCTAACATAGAATACAATAAAATTAAAATGATATAAAATAAAGTAAGTAGCTTCCTAGATGATTCTTGAGGGGAATGCTCTATATAGTTGTTATGCAGTTAATGTTTTCATTGTGTCGAACTTAAGATATCAGTTAATTTGGATTTAAATAATGATAGCGATTGACAGTCCCTGACATGACTGGGAAGTGAGTTCCATGCTCTAGTCATAGGATTTATAGACCATGAAAAAGTTTTTGTATATGGTAAAATACAAATAAATAATGGGATATAATGACAAATAAAGGTATTCCATAACATTTGATTATGGCTATACAAAAATTTATATGTAAATAATAAAATTGTAATAGACAGGGTTTTAAGATCTAAACATAAAAAAATGGTAACAATAAATCGTGGTGTCAGATAAGGGCGTCTTTTATCACCTTATCTTTTTAATTTATATATAGATGAAGTTACGTTAAAGTGGCAAATTAATTTAAATAAACATTCTAAAATAATTGATAAATTCTTGGATACGTTATTATTTGCTGATGATCAAGTAGTGATTTCCAGTTCAGAAGATGATCTACAAAGAGCTATTTTTAATTTGGAAAAAAAGTGCCAATTACAATTTAAAAATTTCAAAGACTAAAACTAAAATTTTAGCATTTAAAGGACATGATATCTTTACGAACAAAAATATAAATTGATAATAATTTTTTAGGGCAGGTGAACAGTTTTAAGTATCTAAGTTTCAATTTATGATATGTTAAAAATGAAGATATTAATGACAAAAATAATAAATTTAATCCAATGTGTGGCACTATTAAATGAACCCT
The DNA here is from genome assembly GCA_030220185.1 of Diploptera punctata. Lineage (NCBI taxonomy): Eukaryota > Metazoa > Arthropoda > Insecta > Blattodea > Blaberidae > Diploptera > Diploptera punctata. The sequence goes on along the minus strand of JASPKZ010001576.1, from coordinate 467,126 downwards.
TAAAATCACAAGAATATAAACAAAAATTACATTTTATAAAGTGATAGTTATTCTTGTATTGATGTATGGTTCAGAATGTTGGACGATCTCTAAAAGACAAGAACGAAGATTGGAAGCAGCTGAGATGCGATATTATAAGAAATATAGCAGGATATACTCTGCTGGATAAAAAGAGAAATGAAGATATAAGAAATGAACTAAATATTTTCAAACTTACAGACCGAATAATTAAATATAGCAACAACTGGAAAGAACTTATTGATATAATGCAAGAAGGAAGATTTCCTAAATGTATTGCTAAATTATAAACCGCGCTGAAGGAGAAATGTTCCTTGCCCACACAGAAGATGGTCTGAACAATTTTAACAATTCTAGCTTTCATGAAACCGGAACGAGCCAACAGGCTTAATCCCTGGATGATGGTAATGATGATAAGAAAATGTTGCATCTAAATCGGGATTTGAACCCAAGATCTCGAATTTTAGGCGGTGACGCTTAGGCACATGCCCCGAAGGAAGCGCAGATGCTCTCTTCATAAAATCCGAGTCCTCTGTAAGCAATATAAACTATTCGCAGTACATAACAGGGGTGCTTCTACAGCAAAAAGCTAATTACGCACCTGATATGGAAGTTATGTGGCCAAACAAGCCGCCTGTTGGCCATTGTCAACATTATTAATTAATATTTGAACCTGAGCCGAGATTTTAACCGAAGATCTACATCTTCACGCGATGGAGCTCTATCATTGAGCTACATAGAATTTACTCGTACCGTAAGAAAATCTATTAATTCAATATTGAAGCATGAACATGGAATTTACTAAAACAGATTCAGATACGTTTATAATTGTATATTTCTTTTATGAATTGGTATTATTGGAAATATCGTTTTTGCGGTTGGTATATCTCATAATTAAAATGATCACAATAAAAAAACAAACACTAATCATTTTGATGAGGTCCATCGCTGTGGTCTCGAGGTAGCGTGCTGCCTTGTCACGCAGCGGGCCCGCGTTCGATCCCCGGTCGGGACAGTTTTGCTGGGCGAAGTTTTTATCGGGGTGTTTCCTCACCTGAGAAAAATGTCAGGAACATTTTAAAGCCCAAACAGTCCCCGAAATCATATGGCCATCGCAATCATCATCATTCATATTCATCTTAGAATAAGTTTAGGATTAGGGACTCTCCTGGCGCAGCACTATCATCATCATCCATCGGGGCAACGTAGCCCCGCCTTCAAGGCGCCCCAACCTCAGAAGTGGGTTACAAATACGCCATGCCAGGAGAGAAACCAGGAATGTCGAAAGACAACCTGGGGCATTTGCAAAAAAAATAAATTAAGTAATAATAATTTTGATGATGATCACAGTAAACAAAATCAATGTTGCTCTTAAGAAGATTACGAGTATTTGAGAATAAACTTCTTAGTAAACATTTTGGACCAAAAAGAGATGAACAGACAGGTGAATGGAAAAGAATATATTAACAGTGAGCTACATGGCCTTATAGGAAACCAGATATAATAAGAAAAGTTAAGTCTCGTTGATTGCGATATGTCAGGATATGTGGCACGAATGGGAAATGAAAGAGGTGCATGGAAACTTCTTGTAGGAAAACCAGAGGGAAAATGCCCTGTTATTACGCCAACAATGACGTGGGAGAATGACATTAACCATGATTTGAGGTATGTAGATTATAGAGGGGATGTTTGGAAAACATAAGGTCAGGATGAGTTTGTATGGAGAACTTATGTTCTCACGGTCAAGAACCTAAGGCTTCCATAGGCCAGTGAGTTAGTTAGTTAGTTAGTTAATGTTACTAGGAATTAAATTTTTTAGAGCAGAGAATATTTAGACAACAGTAGCTTAGGGTGCAACCGCTGTATATAATAACAGTTTTGCGTAAGAAAAGTATTGAAATTTGCTGTCTTGTTGAAGTATTACCGCCCCGGAAGAAAATGCCAGTGTATACATTTAACACAATTCATGAGGCTCTCCAGCCCTGGAGAACTAATACCTTCGGCCTTTTTTTATTGGCGAAACATACAATATGTCGCCTACAGTAGGCCTACTCCAATGAAGGACTTATGGATTCACTTCGGAGAATTGTAGCTCCTTCTGTAATCAAGGGTAACATTAGTGGCATTATTATGTAATTTAATTAATGAGGTAATATTATTTATCAATAAATTATATTATTTATTAATAAATATTCAATTGTAGTTGATATAAATTATAAGCAATTAAATTGGTAGGGGCTTGTACGACGAATTCAAGAATAACGGTTACCCAGAAAAAATAAAAAAAACATTGGAATGGTGTCCGCCTGGAAGAAGAAGAAAGAAAGGAAGATCGCAAACTCGTGAATGCACGAAATTAGAACTGGAATGAGAAAAAGTGAACTGGAGGATATGGAGTGGATAAATAGGGACGAATGGAGAAGGAAAATAAAACTTTAGGCATAGAAAGATGTATAAACGTAGAAAATCTGTATATAAAAGAATCAATAAAAAGTTGTCGTTTCTTTATGTTAACAAACACATAAAGAGAACTTAAATGTTGACTGAACATATGTCGTGCTTCATGAGGTGCAAACGCCGAGGTTCGCTTGTAGTTACTGAAACTTTGGAAATTATTCTCATGTTTTTTAAACAGTTATATCGTCCATAAAAATATAATATTTGGTGTTGTATTAAACTTTGTTGTTCTTGCATTTATGAATGCTCAGAACGACAATATAATCATTAGGGCTCGGACATGAAGTTAGATTAAGTGCACTCTTACTATACATAATATTGCTTGATGAGAGAGTGGTAGAGGGTGTAGTAGCAGCAGTCTGACTAGTATGGCATTTGTGCTTTACTGTTTACAGGAAGTGTAGGCGGGTAATGAAATAAGTAGATAATTGTTGATTACAAGTTTATTTTGTTGCGTAAAATATTTTTTCCGATTGAGGGTCTTTCCACTTTTCAGCGGTTTCCCTTTTACCAGCCGGCTGCTGGCCCTTCACATCCACATGTGTCAATCACAGAGGTAGATGATCATCAGCCAGTGTAGGGGTGACATGTGGTTAGCATGTCGAGTCCCCCAGCCGTTATAGCTGGTTCCTCAACCTGGAGCCGCTACTTATTGTAGCTACCCAATTGCCTCACGATGCTGGGTGGGCACCGGCCCCATACTGGCCGAAATACCATGAGAAAATTTCTTCCCCCATGGAGACTCGAACCAGCGCAAGTCCCGTAGCTCTGCGCCAAGGCTTCCTACCTTAACCGCTCGGCTACGGCGCGGGACAAAATATTTTTTAACTTTTTTAATAAATCGCTACAGTACAACAAAAAGTATCAAATTGAAATAAATATACCTAGAAGCTTCGGACCTCCCTCACGCTGAACCAATCGCCTATGCAGATGACGTTGTTCTTGTCCCCGGAAATTCAAGACGAGAAATTGAAAACAGAGCGCAGGACATCATGCAAAAAATCTCCCAATGGACAACGGATAATAAACTTTCCCTGTCGACCCGCAAAACCACCGGAATGATAATCAAAGGAAAGCTACATCCCGAACGACCGCCCACTATCAGAATGGGGCAGAGGGGCCTGCGCTTTGTACAAGTCATCAAGTACCTCGGGGTGAGCAAACAAACGAATATGAGGATCGATGCGCACATAGAGGACATCACAGGAAAGGCAAAAAGGCTATTCCATGCAATGGCACGACTTGGTGGCCAGAGCTGGGGATATCAAACTGTCAACAATCTAATACTATATAAGACGCTGTACCAACAAATCTGCGCCTATGCTGCCCATGGATGGGCACGTAAGCTCAACAACAATCAGAAAAGAAAGCTACTAGCAGCACAACGACAAGTCCTAATTCAGGTCACCAAAGCATACAACACACTACCGCGAGCTTGCCTACCTATGATAGCAGGAGTACGTCCCATCGATCTTTATATTGAAGGTCGAATACATCGCTATAGGCTGCGTAGAGGACTCCCAATCTACATTCAAGAGTCAGTTCTCACCCCCGAGCTTTACACAGAACCAGATGAACGGGACGCAACCTATAGAATCATCGATTCTCACCTTGACGAAAAATGGCAACAACAATGGGAACAAGAACAGCATGGTCGTCGAGCTCAGGAATTATTTCCTAGAGTACGGGCGAGAATGCGCATGCCATGGATAGTGTGCCGAACCACCAGCGTGACTCAATTGCTGTCAAGGCATTTCAAGGGTAAACTGTTTGAGAGAGGATTCGCCGAAACAGCAGTGTGCAATTGTATGAAACCTGAAGAGGACACCGTCACTCATGTGCTATATCATTGCACTAAGCACGGTGTCTTCAGAAGGGAACTCGAGTTTGCAGCTATGGAGGGAGGAGTCCACTGGCCGCCGCCCCTGGAGTACTGGACAAGGAAGCAACCATACTAAGCAATCACACGCTTCATCGGTAGAGTTCTATGATTAAGAACTGAAGAAGATGGCAGAAGAAGAATGATCCATCATTAACATTCCCATCTCCACAATCACACACACACACGCGCGCGCGCGCACACACACATACGTACACATAAACACAAACAAACAGCAAACACAAATTACACACACACACACACACACACACACACACTAACACAAAGAAACATAATTACGTATCATTAAAACAATTATAATTATTTTAAGTATTATGTATATTTATTTTATGAATCACTAAACACAAACTCACAGACACAAACAAACGCACAATACTTTTTACTTTATGTAACATCTACACTTCACATACCCGAAATCTGTATGCATTATGATTATTTATTGAATAAAGATTAAATAGTAGTTAGGGACATAGAGCAGACCCGGGGATAAGGGAATTATGCCCGAGGTAACAGGGGGGGCTCTAAATAAAATTTAAAAAAAAGTACAACAAAAAGTTAAACAAATTTATAATTTCCGTACATTAATTATCTTTGTGCATCTATAAATAGAATGCTGCATACAGTATTACAAAAAATAACAAGTTCATTATTTCTGCACAATTATTTTCTTCCTACAGTTTTAAATAAAGAGGTAACACAAAAAAAAAGTATGTGCACTGTACATAATATTTTAAAACTCTGTAGAGCTGTTAAAATGAATAACAATGTATTTCCATAAAGTTTGAAAAGAAAAACGTCTTCGGCGACAGTTCAAGCAAAGCTTATATTTAGAAAAACTCCTTTCTACTTCACATGAGGTAACTGGAGCAAAACGAAAGTAGGGTATATTACAAGTATCTAACATGGAGACAGTACATGCGTTCTGTTGTCCATTAGAAAATCATTTATATTGCAAATAGCTGAGTATACAGGGTTTTTCAGCAATTCACTTTGCAATTTCGGTTTTGCAATTTCAGTTTTGCAATTTCAGATGCCAAAACTACCTCCTGTTTCATCAAAATGTCGCGATACATTTTCTACCAGTTTTATGGAATCAATCAATGCTATATGCGAAGTGCCCAGTTTTTATTATTATTAAAGGTATACCTTTATAGACGTTGTTGATTACCAGAACATTTTGATACAGTCGTCCTCACATCAGAGATTTCACAATTTTATCGCCGAACTTTCTTCAGCATCAAATGTATTAACTACTTTAACAATCACTTCATTATGCTGTAAGTAGTATGCAGTGGTCTGCAACCAAGTCCCCCATCGAGTTAAAACAGATTGAGGTGGTAAAGGGATTTGTGATGCAATTACCTTAAATTTCTGTTTCCTAGAAGGGGCCTTTAAAAACATTTTCTCATGTTTGATACAAAATGTCCACATCAGAGAAATGCAACATAATTATTTCGGCTACTCGGTGAAGTCCATGGGCCAAGCAAGTTAGAAGTATCATTTTCCGATATCGTTCTTTAATTATGGAAGCTGCTTTCAACATATAAGGGGCTGCGTCTGTTACAAATAGAAAAATATTGTCTCTTTTTATTTCATTGTCCATAGAAGAGACATAGCAGTTTCAAAAAGGTTCTCGATTTCAGAATGATTGACTTTATTTAAGTCCTGGGCAGTTAACAAAAATTTGTTCCCGGGGTTTTCAGGTGATAATGTCCCCACTATCACATTTCCTACATACCTTCTGGACGCATCCTGGGTTTCATCGATTGACACCCATATTTTATGATCTGCCACAGTATTTCTAATGTATTTCGGAGCGTCTTTATAACAAGGAGATGAATAATACCTGCGTAAAGTTGTTTCACAAGGAACTTTTCTTCCCGTATATTTCTCAAAACATTTATAACCTGGATTTTGCAGTTTATTGAAAGGAATATTAGCGGAAACCATCACTTTGCATAAATCCTTATAAAACTCACGCTGATTACAAGTGTCTGAAACTCGTTGTGCAGTTGACTGTATTTCATCGTGAAGCTTATGTTTTACATTCCCAATGTGTATTTTAGATTTGATAAAAATTCTTCTCTCCCCCCTTAAACACAATTACAAAACATTTTATCTTATTTTAGGCAAAAATACTCACGGCCGTACTCACGTACAAGTGAATTCATCTTCTGTGTGTTTGTTTTCGTCATGTTGTAATCATTCATCAGATCATGTTGATCGGTATTATGATTTGACTGCATACTATACTTGTAGCAGCACAGCAAAGACGCCACTGACTGTGACACTGCGCATGGTACAGGACTAACCACCTTGTATAGTCAACTGTTTGAAAGCGACACGGCAATGAGAAGGCAATGAAGTCCGAGCTCTAATAATCACAATCAAACTGATAAAGATCGAAATTAAAACGATATTTTTTGGAAATGAATAAACTGTTTTATTTTTCTATAATGAAATATTTGTAATGAATTCAAGACAACATTGAAGCAAGATAATCTGTAAAATAATCAGTGATCAATTGGAAACATACATTATAAACATATTTCATTGCGATGAACTAATGAAATTGCATAAGTATAGTTTTACGTAATAATAATAATAATAATAATAATAATAATAATAATAATAATAATAATAATAATAATAATAATAATAATAATAATAATGATAACAATATTAATTATCATTATTTTCATATAATAGGTATCATGATTATCATTATTATCGTTATTAATATTATTATTATCGTTATTATTATTGTTATTATTATTATTATTTAAAGAAGTTATCTTCTATTTCACCAAATTATACATAAGTAATGTTAACGAATAAGAATGATCTATAGTTTAATTAGTTACAATACTCAATATAGCGCTTATAATACAAGTATAAAATATAATAATAATAATAATAATAATAATAATAATAATAATAATAATAATAATATAATAATAATAGTAATAATAATATAACAACACAGACCAACCACTAAAATATCATTTTATTAATTTGAGCCCTTAATTATGTATTTTTACGTGCTAATCGCAAAAATAAGCATAACAAGTGCGTAAGTCGTATTTTTTAAATTTATATTTTACCTCTGTTGTAAAAACTGTACCTCTGCAAGTTGCAAGTCACTGAGCTAAATAAATCGTCATTTAAGAACAGTGGTGTAGAGTCAAACGTGAGAAAAGGATTCGTTTTCAGCATTTTCGGTTTTGTGCAATATGGCAATTTGCGGTTGTGTTAATTCTCAAAGTACAATCTGTAACATTTTGTGGTATACAAATATGAACAAAATATCACTGACGTCATTAAAAAAATATACTTTACATATATTGATATTCAGCAGGGCGACCAAGATTAATGTTAGGTTTCCCATAAAGTGTGTTATCTGTGTATAGAGGCCTTAAAGAGATAGTCAAGGGGAATGAAAAAACTTTCAGATTAGTTATTCCAATTGTGTGGATAGAACAAATTAACCTCTGTTACAAAATACTATTTTTTAATTGGTGGTTATAATCTAAAAAATATATTTTACATCAAACCTTCTGCCATCCGGGTATTTCTATACCTCAACCTCCAGAGTCAGTATTTTTGCGTTACTTCTTTCATTACTTGAATCAAACTGAAGAGCAAACTAACTAATTCCGAGCTAACTTCCAGTTGTACTGTAAACAAACTTGCATAAGGTATTACTCCGTCTATTGGGGGACCGTGGTGCTAGTTTTACCTGCCACATAAACGAATTGTATACGAGAGAAACATTGTTGTTAGGCAATATCGTATTTTACGGGAAATAAGACTGAATACAATATAAGATGGTGCCAAAAATTAGGAACTTCCGCCATTTTATTTTTATTTATGACACAAAAGTACATATGGCCCTACCTAATTACACGTTACGCTTTCTTTATTTACCGGTGCATTTTTATTATTAGCAGACTTTGTGCTCCATGCTGACACACTTATAAGTTATGCTGTTATTTTCACCATATATTCAATGGTTAATGTAGAATATTTTCACTAAACTGTTTGGAAATGTTGAAAATAATTTGTTTCTCTCCGTTTTTGCAATGTTTAATAAATTCTACAGAAATGTTGCATTACGAAACAATTGATATTCTAACGCATTCTACATTGCGCATGCATAAGAATAAAATAACGCTTATTTAATGTATTACAATTGTAATGATATATTTGTATTTTTTATTAACTTTATTTTAAGTGTTAGCGAGCGAACTACATTTTCTCACACGCTTAAAGGTAATACCATCATTTGACCAACGAAAGTGCAGTCATACATCTGGTTCTTTTTAAATTACAACTGGAACTTAGCTAGGAAGAGGTATAGATGATAAGTAGGCAGATAGTCTTCCGTGTCTCAGTGCCTACATTGACGTCAGATCCAATCTTTTTTGTGCCTGAATGTTCGTTGTGTCTAAGAGGCAAACGCTAGGTCTGATATTAAAGGGAGTGTCGTTTTAATTTGGAACAACCTGTAAACTGTTTAACTTGTTAAATTAGTTCACAACTATTATAACGAACTTCGCATTAACAAGAGGCCTTGGAAAATGGCCTTCTATTTGTGTGTTGCAAGGGCTTAGTGTAATCCTGTGGAGAATGCAAAAGAAGTGGCTTGATTACCATATCTCTCTGCAAATTGAATGTCATCTTTGGTGGTAAACGTTCATCATTTGTTAGCGTTCCCACGATGGGAGGCGATGCTCCTCTGTCATCATGGCGTCTAGCTAAATCCCCTTAACCAAAAGTAATACTAAACGGCTTTTATAATTTGTCGATTTGATATATCTCTTTAAATATAAACTGGCGTAAGTCCAAAGCTAGATTTTTAATACTTCATTTCAACCTGTCAGAATATTAGAATAAAACCATGAATTTCCTCTTTGTATCCTACATATACAATATTATGAAAAAAATTTCATTATATAAACAACTGAAGATCACTCTGATTTTTAATTATGACACATAGGTGTGCTCCATGCTCATATTTTTACTTTGTTTCCAACTGTTAAGATTAGCTGATACCACTGAAAACTTAGAAAACTATCTTATCTTCTTGTCTTGTAAGCCCATGTTCCCCTTAACACAGATTTAGGTGCTCTCCCCGTAAAGGGAAGAATTTGAACCATACTAAATTTGTTACACTTGTTTTCGTATAGATGTCATTTGAGTAGTCCGTGGTCAGCGTTCCGCCTCATACTGATATCTAGGAAACCAAGGTAGTACTAGGACGGGAAAATTCGGTAAATTTTGCTTAGAGGCCTTTTCATTCAGGCTTAAGGATTTTTTACGAGCCTGAAAATCTTCAGACTCGGGACCCACGACTTAAAATACCTCCCGCAGGACTTCCTCCTTGGATTTTTCCATCCTAAAAATCCATTGACCCCGGCCGGGTTTGAACCCGCGACTCTTGGGACCAGAGGCAAGGAGAATAACCACTAGACCTCCGCGAGAATTCTCTTATATGTAACTATTCAACCCCTATCAAATTTACTCCTCTTTTTTAGTAAAACTAAATGTTTATCTATTTGATTAGTTATGTAAGAAAAACAACATTACAACTAACTAACTCACTGGAAGTATGGAATCCGTAGTCTCATGGCCGTGCGGACATAAGCTCTCCATATATCGTATCCTGAGTAAATGCTTTACAATACCCCCTATATAACACTGGTCTACATATGGTTTTTTCTGCTGACTTGGATATTTTAACTGATCTTACCTAATTAGACGTCATTAGATTTCAAATATCTACTTAGAAACTCTCTGTCACGTCACAATGTTTCACAAATCACAGTTAAAATTATACGAAAATATTCTTACGTTCTAAAATTCAAGCTGCATGCAAAAAGCCTTAGTCTAATGCAAAGTGATTCAAGTAACAATAAAAAATAACTAAATATTACTGCGAAGAGGCAGTCCAGAATTTCCCTAGTTACTAAGAAACTTTCGCTTCTTTGATTTCCCGGAATAGCTGGAATCAGGGATATCACGCTGCAAACACCAACAGTGGCCAGCAATCATATAAACGTTCCACCTGGCTTTATATCTGTGTTCCATGACCTTAATATCTTGGTGGAAGCGCTTGGCCAGCTCTTTGCTTACATCACCAATATTTGAGGGCAATGTGTTCATGTTTTATTTATTTATTTATTTATTTATTTAGCCTGGTGGAGTTAAGGCCATGTGGCCTTCTCTTCCACTCACCAGAACAAGCATATGTTACATATGAATACAAAAAAAAAATACAATAATAGTCATATAAAACAGGACAAACATATGTTACACATGAATACAAAAAAAATTACAATAGTAGTCATATTAGACAGGACAAACATGTTACATATGAATACAAAAAAAAGTTACAATAATAGTTATTGAACAATTCATTATCTGTGGCTATACCGGAAATGCAGTTTTGCACTCATATTTGATCACAAACTCTCGTATGTTGAGAGCGAAGTTTCAACTAGGGCTTTATAATTGTCTGCCTTGAAGTTGCACCACAATTCTTTACAACATCAGAAAATGAACACGAGCATTCTTCTCTAAGGACATCATGGTTTTTAACACATTGGTGTCCGACAGCTGTGCGTTCCACCCGCCCCTCCTAGACCGGACATTTCTGTCAGTGAGGTGGACTTTTAAATTTTAAACCGCGCTAGCACAGTGTGGTATTTACATCAATATATTTACAGTCAACAACAGTAATTCTTTATTTGTGTTCTCACTAGACCGTCTAGTAGAAATTGATGGTGTGATAACATAGAAACATTCCTCTTTATGTAAAGGCATAGTGCAAAAGAGCATATGTAGTGAGTTTATTTTCTTGTGTTCACTGCAAACGCGGCAAGGTTTTGGAGGAGTATTTTTCTTTCCAGTCACAATTGGTGTTAATTTATGTTTTTTATATACACCAGACAGGGACAATTTAATATGCCTTGCTTGTATACATTTTATTATTAGTTTTAGTCTTAATTTTAACTAATATTAACTGGTTGTATTATAGATCGTAATATGTATATTATATATTATCTTTTGATCAAATTTTTACTTAGTGTTTAATATTAGAGTTAATTAAGATTGTTATATTCTGATGTAATATATGTTTGTCCTGGTGAGTGGAAGAGAAGGCCACATGGCCTTAACTCCACCAGGCTAAATAAATCTAAATCTAAAAATCTAAAACAAAACCGAAATTAAGAGTTCATGTTTCGCATCAATATAATATAACTGAGAGAATAAGTTTTACGAGTATATATTTTCAGTTTAACGATTTTTGAGTGAAGTTGGGATGACAAAACAACCTGTAATAAGAAATAGCACGCATTTCCAGAATTGAGCCTATGTTTAATTTATTTGTGTACATCATTGCAGTTTATAATTATTGTTCTTAGATATTTGAATTCAGTCTCTTCTTTAAAATTTCCCTCATTAGTATTTAACTATTCATTTCCGTTACGTATATAATGTATTTCTATGTGTGGTCATAAATTTAGTTTTATTGACATTTAATCCAGCCTCAATTCGTTTGTGTTACTCACTAGTGTGTGCGTGTTGCTCTTAGTATCTCCTCGCTATCGCTTAATAGAATTGAATTATTTGGATATACTAACATCTTATTAACACCATTGAATTGTAGGCCTCGATCATCCTCTAAAAAATTGATTGTATGCTATAGTACAAATTGAAAAGTAGAGAAAATTATGCATGTCTTTGCTTTAACTATTGTGGATGTCAAAACTCTGAGAACTGTTTTCCTACCTACACCCTTCTCTTTGTGCCATTTAGAGACATTCGAATAAATTTAACTTTTTCGGAATTCCGAACCCCAGCAGGATACTATATAACTTTTCCATCTAAATTGAGTCGTATGCCTTTTCCATGTCTATAAATATTTGAGGTGACCAGTCTCATGGCTAGTGGTCAGCGTTTCTGATCACAGTTCTTGAGGTCCCATGATCTGGAATTTAGGTTATTATCATTTATCCTCCATCATATCATCAGAGTTACGGTTCCCATCGTTCTAAACTAAATGCACAAGATGTCAGCTCTGCATGACGGCAGCGTTTACTCCCATAACTTACGTTTGGTACTCATTTACGTTAGAGGTTGAGTCGACTCCAGGGAATAGTGCCACGAAATCGTTAAGGCAATTTTTAAAATCCTGGCTCGATCGGGACCTAAACCCGCGATCATCCGGCTTATAGCCTTAACCAGTTACGCTATGGCGAGCCTCCAGCATGACATTTTATTTTCCAGTTCCAATTTCATAATAAACCGATTGCAAACCCCTGATTAACAATATTATTTTTAACGGACTGCCATATTTCGAATATACAAAATACTAACTAACTAACTCACTGGCACTATCGAACCCGTAGGTTCATGGCTGCACGAACATAAAAGTTGTCCATACATCTCTATCCTGAGCTAAGGTTTTCCAATCATCTCCTGTATAATCTACTTCCCTCAAATCATGGTTAATGTTATTCTCCCACCTCATTCTTAATCTCCCAACTTGGCGTTTTCCTTATGGTTTTCCTACAAGAAGCTTCCATGAACGTCTTTCATTCCCCATTCGTGCCACATGTCCTGCCATCGCAATCTACGAGACTTAACTGTTCTTATTGTAATTAGCTTCCTATAAGGACCATGTAGTTCACTGTTATGTAGTCTTCTCCATTCACCTGTCTGTTCATCTGTCTTTGGTCCAAAAAGTTTCCTAAGAACTTTATTCACGTAAATAAAATTGTAGGCTTAATTATCGAAAGTACTATATTTCAGCTGATACTGTCATTACTCATTAGGTATATGCGAAGAAGAAAAATTAAATTAAAAAACTGGTTGCTGCCAAAATGTTGCCAGCAAAAATTCCTGATGACTCATGCGTAGATACACGTGTTTATAAAATTGAGTCATCTGGACAATATTGTCCGATCTTTTCATATTTACAATTCAACTGCCCTCTAATGTTAAGTAGCACTGTTAAGCATGATCCCCCTAGCACGTAACTGCTTGAGAATTATGTGGATTCAGTAAATGATCAAGGGGAATGCTAACTACTCGCGAGGTAAAGAGGTTACCTATTATGAATGCAAGTTTCATTAATTAATTAATATTTCACAAATTACACAGCTCGAAGCTAGAGTTTTAAACTGCGCAATTTTGTGTATTTCCCCTGAGAACAATTTGCTTTTACCTAGAAACTCTGTAAAATACATTCCTACAACACATTTTTAGAATGTACACCTCAAGAATAACGCCATGCCATACAATTAATTATATGCACTTTGAATAATTAAATACAACTCCAATTCATTTAATTGAGTTTTTTTGTTTCTAATCTGTGAAAAAGTTACCATTTCATTACTACAAAACATTTTTATGCGTGTCACCTGGTGAACAAGTGGTTATTGTTCTCGTCTGTAGTTCTGAAATTCGCGGTTCCAAACGCGACTGGAGCCAATCAATTTTTAAGGGCACAAAAATTCTGAGTAAAATTATACTAAGTAAAAGAGGTCCAAGCGTGAAATAAGAGATCATACTTACTTACTCACTGGCACTATCGAACCCGTAGGTTCATGGCCGCGCGGACATAAGCTCTCCACACATCCCTATCCTGAGCTGACCTCCGGAAAATTTTACCCCAGATGAACCCATGTCCGCATTTCTTGACGGTTATATTTTTACGGTGAAAGATCGTCACTCTTTCGACCAAGGTACCTTTTTCGTCTGGCTTATCACCTTCGACCAGTCCGGCATGGGTAACCCTATCAGCAGCAATGCTACCGCCGGCATAGCTCTCAGGATCATTTAAGCACGCAAGCCACTCCATCACGACAAGGTAAAGATACCATGGAGGGGAAATAAGAGATCTCCTAACAAAATATGTTGTCTCTTTCACATCTAGATTTAAATTGCAGTAGTAATTACCTACGCAGTTAAAAGGCATAATACATTAAAAAAAAACAACATTTTTTAACCTTACGCGCGCGCGTGTGTGTGTATATATATATATATATATATATATATATATATATAAATTAAATGTTTTATATAAAAGGAATTCTGAGACTCTCCAAGAATTACACACAGCGTCAGTCATGGAATATGTACAAAAATACAGAAACAACTGGAAATCTCACGTACGAAGAATGAGCAGAACACGAATACCACATCAGATCTTAAATTACCAGCCACCAGGCAAGAGATCTTTGGACAGACCCTTCAAACGTTGGATTGAGACCGTAACAGACCACTAGGTCTATCACACGAAAGGAAGAAGAAGAAGAGAAGAAGATATATATGCCAATGAAAGCCAATTTATCTGAGCCAGGATTTGAACCCGAGGGCCCTAACTCTATACGTTAGCGCGATCCCAACTGCGCCACTCTGGCATCCCAGCACAAACATTTAATTTTCTTCCTAACAGATAATTCTGAATTCACGAGAGGCAGCGGGACATCGATCGAACTGCCACCTAGTGGCCACTTTAATAAGTAAGCGTTTTTAAAGTAAGCCTTTTTTATACAAACGTTACTGATATAGAGTAAAAATTATCTTTAAAATGTTTACTTGTTATAGTAGCCAGTAAATGACAATTCGATCGATGCGATGTCCGCTGCCTCTCGTGAATTAAGAATTATATATTAGAAAGAAAATTAAATTTTTGTACTGGGATGCCAGAGTGGCGCAGTTGGGAGCGCGCTAACCTATAGAGATATCGGGTTCAAACCTCGGCTCAGACATTTAATTTATTTTCATGTAATATATATGATTTTTGCTGATATAAGTATGATTAAGAAAGTTTTCTTGCATTTTATATAAGCTGATTACCCAGGATTGGCAAGAATTTTTATCCTAATCTTGTTGAAACTACTCAGCTTGGCGACCACGAAAATTCTGAATTCGTCACTAATCTCTGTCATTTTGGAAGTTTTATTTTCGAGCCCTTCTGAACTCCCATCCCGTAGGGTGTTGCACGTGGGCATATAATTGATATCGCGATTGTGAAAATTCGTCTCAGCTACCAGAAAACTATTAATTCGACACCAATATTGGTCATTTAGAATTATTTTCACATATCCCCAGAGGTGCTAACGGTCAAATAATGATTTAAATGACATCGGATATGTCACCAATGATTTTAACGGCCCAGAAAACTGTAGATTGGACACTAATCTCGGTTATACGGAGATATATTATTTTTAACTCTTTCTCACCCTCGTGTCCTTCTAGGGAATGTATGTTAGTAAGAGCTCCCCTCCTACCCGCGTACCGGTGTACTCCCAATGAATCAACACAACTGACAAGTGAGTACCAGTTTCTTAGCTTGTCAGCCTATTCGGCGTAAGGTTGAATAGGAGAGAAGTGACATATTTTCCTACCTAATGAGCACTTATTAACAGGCCTGCACTCTGGTGCTAGTGGGTAAACTTAGGGTAAGTCAACGAAACTCTTACAATTACAATTAGCTTAGCGATACCGACAACCCGGATTCGAGACTAATAACACATTTCGACTATTCTTACATATCACTCCCCTCTCATCTCCTCTTATTTCTGCTAGCGACTTCTTACTCCCACAGTATATTTTTTAGATCGTAAGCCATGTGTACCAAGCTCGATTGAAATGCGTTCCAGAGTTACGCTGGAACATATAAGTTACATATCGTAGTAAAAATACTGAAGCACAAAACAGTATTGCAATTGATTTGCATTACGACTCCAGACAGTATCTCGCATCTATGCCTTACCTTTTCACCATAGTTCCTTAATAAAACATGAAAGTATTTCTACTTTTTTATTCGTGTCATATGATCTGCTTATGTGAATCTCCTAGACATAACAACCCTGACAATATTAGTAAGATACAGCAACATTTGTTCATTATGAAGTTTGCTTTACAATTATGTTAATATTCCTTATGGACCGTATCTAATAATAATAATAATAATAATAATAATAATAATAATAATAATAATAATAATAATATTAAAAGACTTAAAATCAATAAGGCTGCAGGTGAAGATGGCAGAACTCCTCAAAGTGGCAGGACCAAGGACCATAAAAGAAATCACAATACTTGTGCAAGAAATGTGGCAAACAGAACACATTCCAGAGGATTGGAAGACTGCGTCAATCCACCCGTTACATAAAAAGGGAAACAGAACAGATGTGAAAAATTATAGAAGGATTT
This sequence comes from Diploptera punctata, assembly GCA_030220185.1. Lineage (NCBI taxonomy): Eukaryota > Metazoa > Arthropoda > Insecta > Blattodea > Blaberidae > Diploptera > Diploptera punctata. The sequence goes on along the minus strand of JASPKZ010001576.1, from coordinate 450,520 downwards.
CATTATTATCAGTCCCATACAACATTTTATCTCAATGTCTGCTCGACAGAGCGACGGCAACTCGAACCGAATATAGGAGAATATCAAGCAGGATTCAGACCAGGCAGATCACGTCCACAACAAATCCTGAACCTTAAGCTAATCCTTAGACACCTGATAATTTGTAGCAATGATTTAGTGTGTATATTTGTTGACTTTAAAAAAGCTTACGATTCGGTTGAACGAGAATCACTATTTGAAATATTGAAAGAACAAGGATTAGACCCTAAAACTCTTGCACTTATTAGACAGACACCAACAGATACAAGGGCTAAAGTTAAATTCATGGGGGAAATTTCTGAATCCTTTGAAATTAAGACAGGAGTAGGACAAGGAGATGGACTTTCTCCACTACTCTTTAATTGTGTTCTTGATAAAGTAATACAACAATGGCGTAAACAGAAAACAATATTTAAATGTAATCAACAAATCATATAAAAAAAAAGTAAAGTGATTCCACAACAGGCCCGGAGGCACTTGGGGTAGTAGGAGGTTAAGGCTCCCACTTTTTCTAGACAATCGGCAATTTATGTCAGCCGGGTTGTCAGCCCTGCGTGACGGCCGTCTTTGCCCCCAGAACAAGCGTCTGGTACTCAGTTCCGTTAGAGCAGTGGTACTCACTAGAAATTACAAGAGAGCCAAATATAAGAAACCATATCTGTTGAAACAGGAATATCCAAAGTTTTGTAGAAATTCAATAAAGATAATATAATTTTATACTTAGAATTAAAAATGTAAATGTAATGTAATGCGGGTAAATTTATTCCAAGAGCCTTAATAAATATCTCCAAGGACCGCATGCGACCCGCGCGCCGCGTAATGAGTACCGCTGCGATAGAGGCTGAGTCGACCCCAGGGTCATAGTGCCGCCAGAGGGTTTGGGTCAGTGTAAAAATCCTGACTCCAACGGGACTTGAACCCTCGACCCTCCGGCTTGCAGCTCAGTGCCTTAACCACTACGCTACGGCGTGCCCCCGTCCGATAAACGAAAACGAATCCAGTACGTGCAACCCCGTCTACCAGATCTTCAGTGAAACACCAGTTTTGAATCCTGCCGATGATGGGACAAGTCTCGAAAGCGCTACAGTTAAACAACTAATAAAGTTGAGGAGTCGGACCTTTCAGGTGAATATTCCATAATTTTATACTTTAGTATTTAATATTACAGTTAACTGTGATTTCTATATTATAATGTAACATATGTTTGTCCTGGTGAGTGGAAGAGCACGGACTTAACTCCACGAGGCGAAATAAATAGAAATAATGAAAAGTTGGAACCACCTCTTCTTTGGCCTACCGACATTTCTTCTATTTTCTGGGTTATAATCTAAATAATTTATGTTATTCTGTCTGCATGTTCACTTCAATTATCCCTACGTTGCTCTATTTTATCCCTAAGCATATTAAATAAATTTCTGACATCCTCATTTCTTTTCTTTCATCCAAAACCAAGTAACCTGTTGCACTTATTAAAAATCTCTTCAAATATTTTATTAAACTTGAAATCGTTCTTGTCTATTATACAGCCTTAGACATAGAATTTGACCGATACCTTCGAACCTATTTTTCTGCATTCCATATTTGTTTTGACTTATATTCTCTCTACCGTTCATGTGTGTTTCAGATGTTGGAATAATAATAATAATAATAATAATAATAATAATAATAATAATAATAATAATAATAATAATAATAATAATAATAATAATAATATAATAATATAATAATAATAACAATAATAATAATTATTATTATTATTATTCCAACACCTGAAACAAAAATGTACGGTAGAGAGAATATAGGTCAAAACAAATATTTGGTAAACAGTGACTAGATGCCACATGTCCATGGGTCTATGAAACTAGTAAAAAGAACTTTTGAAAGCCGGTCAAATTCCGCGTCTAAAGTAATACAAGAGTATGATTATTTTTTGTTGAAGTGAGAAATCAGAGAAAAAAGGAATTAGATGAAGAAGAAAACGAAGAAATGTGAAGCGCGGAGGTAGATTGAAACAATCGGATTGGATCGATACGACAAGTGGGTGCCGTTTGATCTTTTCAAATGAAGATAAATGATCGCCCGAACTCGAGGCTGACTGAGAAGGCTGGGCCCTGTAATTTCTATTTGCTACAGATACCTACCGGCTACTTGTATTTTGTAGAGTCACATCAGAGGCGGCACGTGCATAAACGTAGGCTATGTAAGTATTACTGCAGAAATGATAACTCACGACATACCTGTAACAAAATGAAAACTTTGTAGTTGAATGCAGGCTTTCACGGCCGGTAATCATGATGTTGAGTGATTCCGGGTTCTGTGGCCGTGGTCCATAGTTGGTGTTGATACCAGACGTTTCGCCCTCAACTGCGGAGGGCATCTTCAGTGGCGAGTGCTTCTAGGCGTGTTTCCTGGTCGGAAGCTCTACTTAGAGTGAACGCTGCGGGTGTTGTATTGATACTAGTGGTGGGAGCAGGGTGAGCGGGCGTGGCTCTTGCTGATTGGCTAGCCAATCAGCAAGAGCCACGCCCGCTCACCCTGCTCCCACCACTAGTATCAATACAACACCCGCAGCGTTCACTCTAAGTAGAGCTTCCGACCAGGAAACACGCCTAGAAGCACTCGCCACTGAAGATGCCCTCCGCAGTTGAGGGCGAAACGTCTGGTATCAACACCAACTATGGACCACGGCCACAGAACCCGGAATCACTCAACATCATGAAAACTTTGTGTTGGTATCAAATTACGTGGTCATGGTCATGTTTAATAAATGCTCATAATCATTCACAGGTTCATACAACGTATTACCACATCTTATTATGTCTACACACTTATCCTTTTTCTCCAAATTTCTCTGATTAATTCAATCTAGTTACAATAGCAACAACAAATACATTTGAATTGTAGCATATTTTTTAAAAATATATGCTGTATACTCTCTGGTTTTCCTACAAGAAACTTCCATACACGTCTTTCATTATCCATTCGTGCCACATGTCCTGTCCATTGCAGTCTACGAGACTTACCTGTTCATGTTATATCTGACTTCCTATAAACGCTACGTACTTCACTGTTATTTAGTCTTCTCCATTCACCTGTCTGTTCATCTCTCTTTAATCCAAACATTTTCCTAAGCACTTTATTCTCAAATACTGGTAATCTTCGTCTTCCCCTAAAGTAAGAGTCCAATGTTCACATCCATATAATGTAACTGGTAGAATAATTCTTTTATATATTTTCAGTTTAACGTTTTTTGAAAAGAGATTGATTGCCAAGAGTCCCTATAATGCATAATAGCACGCATTTCTAGAACTGAGCCTATGTTTAATTTCTTTGTGCATATCATTCCTATTTGTGATTATTGTTCCTAGGTATTTGAATTCAGCCACTTCCTCAAAATTTCCCTCATTTGTCATTAGCTGTCCATTTCCATAATATAATGTATTTCTATGTGTGGCCATATATTTAGTTTTATTGATATTTACTTGCAGTCATAATTTCTTAGTGTTACTCAGTAGTGTGTGCGTGTTGTCCTTTAGTAACTCCTCGCTATCGCCCAATAGTACTACATCATCAGCATAAGCTAACAGCTTATTAATATCATTGAGTTGTAGGCCTTCTTCATCCTCTAAAGATTTGATGGCATGCTCTAGTACAAAATTAAATAGTAGAGCTGGTAGTGCATCTCCTTGCTTCAACTCATTGTGGATTTCAAAAGTATCTGAAAACCGTTTGCCTACACGCACCCTACTCTTTGTGCCATTTAGACACATTCATATAAGTGTAACTTTACAGGAATTACGAAATCCAGCAGGATACTATATAACTTCTCCCTCTTAATTGAACTGTATGTTTTTTTTTAAGTTTACGTATAGTTGTTGTACAGTACCATCATATTCCTATTCCTTTTCTACAATCAGTCTTATATTAAAAATCTATCTGTTGTAGACCTCTTTCTTCTAAATCCACATTTATGATCTCCAAGAGGAACTGTCAATCACTATCATTATTTATATCCAAATTAACTGACATCTTAACTTCCATACAATGGAAATACTACTTGCATAACTACTATATCCAGCGTTTTGTGTGTACCTATTAATATTCATCTAGGAAGCTCTACTTACTTTATTTTATTTTATTCCATGTTTTTGTTAATGTTAGCTAATATTACACCATATCCGCTTTGTGCTTTGTTTAGTCTATATTTTAATAATATTTTAAAATTGTAATAAATATTGTTTTTTGTATGATTTTATTATTTACTGATTGAGTGGAAGAGAAGGCCTTATCACCTTAACTCTACCAGTGATAAATAAAGCATTATTATTATTATTATAATTATTACTCTATTAGTATTGTATTATTATTATTATTATTATTATTATTATTATTATTATTATTATTATTATTATTATCGTCTCAATTAAAATGTGGGCATGAAAGTACCGAACATTTTTGCTCAGATGTTTCTTATTTCAGACATGAAATTAAAGTGCCGTAATATTATATTACGATGCGAGGTTGGGAAGTAGTTTTTACAGAAGCGAGGAAAATATTAAAAAACAGAGATATAGTGAGGTTTTTAATTTCCGAGATTCTGTAAAACACTTCACAAACATGCGTTATACTTTATGATGTTTTCAAAATAATAAATATGTAAAACAATAACATATTTGTTGGAAATATTTGCGTTCATTATAAACAATTGACTAACGTTAACAGTGTGGGGAATGTTTATTAGTTGAAAATACATAAGGTCGTGACACAAATCAATGATAAATGGCGGCAAGTATGTATTTATTGTTTTATATTGTTTCAAATAAAATTCAGTCCATTCAAAATGCAGTGAATTGTTTCGTATAATGTATATTAACACTACCTTTTGGATATATTTTGTATATACATTGTATGTAGTAAACATATAGGGTAGTGGTTTTACTTCCCACACGTGGTTTGTAATATGTAATATTACAGTATAGTTATTTAGGTTGGCAACTCCAAAATGTAGGAAGTTGAACTTTCAGTCATGGTCGCCATTCCTGTAAGTACGACAAAACACACTATCACGCAAAAATATATATTACGGAATCCACATTTAGGGATTCATCCATAGTAATTCTGCCCGAAGGCAGGTCCTTCACTGGAATCATAGCATTTTCATGTTATGATTGCAGCTTTACTAGGGAATTGTAGGTGTGGTAGCTTCCCGTTGCTTTCCAGACCGGTGAAGGATGATGATGATGATAAGGATGGTGATGATGGCCATATAATTTTTGGGACCGTTTGGGCCTTAAATGTTTCCTGACATTTGTCTTACAGGTGAGAAAAACCCCCGATAAAAACCTCACCCAGAAAAACTGCCCCGACCTGGGATCGAACTCGGGCCCGCTGCGTGACAAGACAGGACGCTACCTCGAGACCGCAGCGGTGGACAATTTAGGGATAATGGCAGTTGAAAGAAATCCTTCCCATTAATTTTTTGTACATAATCTAACAATATTTAAACTATTCATTAATTCGTAATCACATTTTATTTCAGCTAATTTTCATTAGACAAACTAAAAAGTTGGTAAAAATTTATGAGGAGGATACTGCAGTAGTAAGTGTAAAACTGCAGTTAGAAGCCTCCGGTCTGCATATATTAACTTTATAAAACAGGATACTGAAGTTATAGATATGAGCTGCAATTACAACGAATGCCATTTCCAGTAATGAGAATACGCTCGATGCAATTCTACACCGGATTTTTCTTTGTTCTAACATTGGTATTAGTTCTAGTGAATGAACAATCACGCTAATTGTGTCCCATATGTTGGTAGCGCTGAACAGATAATTTAACACGCAATGGTATGGCATTTCATTATAACCACAGCAATAATAATGCTACTGATCATTAACAAAAATAGATTATAAAACAAACTGCTATAAAAGATAGCAATAACAGCTTTTCGGTTAATATCGTGACTGGGAATAAAATTGAAGTATTTTATTTTGTGACAAATTTAAACTTTCAGATAGACATGTAGATACTGTAATTATTTGTCTGAAACTAAACTGAGTAAGAACGTGAACAACATTTTAAAATTTCGATTAAATTTAATTAAAATTAACTAGATAAGAATTAAAAATTTAAAATTTTTTTATCCTTAAATTGCCACAAATCCGGCAGATGTCGTCATCCTCAACTAGGTTAAACATTTTTATTAAAACATTAAAAAACTCTAGGCCTTTCGGAAACCGACTTTCATCTTCAGCAGAACTATCGGCTACTATCTGTTGTAGCTTATAGTTCTGCTAAATATGTAAGCCAGTTTCCGAAAAACCAACAGTTTTTTAAAGTTTTTAAAACATTACCCTAGTTGAGGACGACAGCACCTGTCAGGTATATATTTTAATATTTTGTGACTATTTACCTCGATGGAATTTTAACATGACATTTAATAGTGTTGACTTCTAAATAGCAGTGATGTAAAATTTGTAATCATTAGATCCCGCACCAGATACCTGAATAGATCCTAATCTTCTCTCTAATAGGTCTACATAACATGTGCATGTTCAAAACTGATGATATCGTTTCGTCCGTCGCGTCGGATGAGAACATTAAGCCTTAGCGGACCCCTTGGTCCTTGCTATGTGCCGACACCGGAGTTCACTTTCTGTTTTCTCTTTATCATCATCGCCCATAAAATACACTTATACTACATAAACACACTTAAACATACACTCAGTCTAAACTCCTTTCTCTACATGTAGAGGAAGTTCGGGTAATATGGACCCTTCGGTTTGAATGGACCCTGATATCTTCTTTAATTGGTGCTGCCCTCAAACAGAAAATAATTTAATTTCTTCCCCTCATCAGCTTTGACATGTTCAAGGTCTGTGCATTCTATTCTTTATGCGAAGAAGGGCTTATTTGTAGCATTTATGAAAACTACCAGTTTAAGTTTTCCAAGCTATGAATTAATTATTAGTTTCTGCTATTGAATATTGTAAATATTAAAAAAATTCCTAACTGTATTATATTATGTAGATACTGTTTTAATATACTGATGGATTTGGTTTGATATTATGTAACATGGCGGTTGTATAAAATAATGAAACATAACAAAGGAATTCGATTAAAATGGACCTGGGGCCAATTATTCATCCTAAATGATTAATTGATGAATAAGTTAGGATTTTACGAATTGAAATTAACCAAACCTTTTTAATTAATAATGAAAAAAAATCTTATTATTCCTATCCCACATTACACGATGAGGATGCTATCTGTAAACAAATAACATGCACTTAATTCTTCTTCTTCCTTCCAAGTATTAGGCCAAGGCCTGTTACGATCCTATAGAAAATTTTCCCTCCAGCGTTTCATAGGACTGCCCAGTGATCTTCGTACTCTTGGTATATAATTATAAACAGCTTTGGGGATCCGATTTGAACTCATTCTTTCAAGATGGTGTTTCCAATTTAGTTGGTACTGTTTAATATATTCCAAAATTGGCGTAGTCTTCAATTATTTTAAGATATCGGTGTTCCTTTTCCGATCCCATCTGGTGTAACCCGCTGTTCTGCGCATGAATCTCATTTCACAAGCCGTTATTCTGCTTTCATGTTGTTTTTTTAGTGTCCATGCTTCACTACCATAGGTCAACACTGGTGCACTTAATTAATTTTATTTAGTATCATTGTAATTTTACTACAGCCAAATATCGTCGCTGTTAGCAGATTAATGACATGTGAATGTTATAATGAACAATTTTCCTAAACATTAAATAAATATCAACGGTTTTTAATTACGAAGAGCCATAAATACTCTCAGATTAATTTGTGTCTGTCTGTATAAATTAATAGAGTAAATAAACTTAAAAATGGTCTAAAAGCTAGGGTAGACTCTGGAATCCACTTTACCCGAATATGGAGGTTAAAGTTCACCTTTCCAGTAATGTAAAACAGTTTATAAATTTTGAAGAAGTATCTATATTTGAATGAAATAACAATGCTATTTCATAGTTATGACACGATAATCACTGTAATTAAACAAAATTCAAATCCCTTAGTTAAAAGAAGAAAAACAACAAAAACAAAATAGGAATCCACAGTACCCGAAGTTCCTCTACACATAATCTGCTGAATTGGGGCATAAATTGAAAATATGCCACAATAAGGCTCTTTATATTACAGCGTGGAACCGGAATCACGAAACATATAATGAGATGGCACTGAAACAAAGAAATATGTGTGATCATTAAGGAAAAAGTAGCTTTCATTGTGTCATTGTGCAATTTTACGTAAATTTAAGTTATTTATAAGCTTCGTTTTCTACCGTTACATTAAAAATATGAAATAAATTAAATCAATATATATTACATGACAAATTATCAATTTGAGAATTACAATTTGATTTCAATATTCGATCAAATTATAAAATGACTTATTTTTAAAAATAATAATAGTTATTCTTTTAATTTTTATTTTACATGCTGTAGCATAAGTCAGTGAACGGAAAATGATTTACACAATATATATATACATATATATATTCAAATTTCCTCAAGCAGTAGTGTTTGAAGTTACATCCCGTATCCAAACCCCAATTTCAACCAATCTGAATTTTTTTGCAACCATGTGCAGTGGTTAACTGACTAATCCCGCACCCTGTATTTTATTTTGTATTTAGCTTCACCATATTGGAGGCTGCCTGAAGACAAAGCATACTATTACAAAAATAACACAGAAAAAAAGTGTGTGTGTGTGTGTGTGTGTGTGTGTGAACATAATAATACAATTACAACAATTGATATTGTGACGAACCGTAACAGCGGGTAACGGTGGTCTTGCATTGGTGGAAATAGTTCGTAAGACCCGCGCATATCATTCATAAGTCTGTACTTCCCTTCCAGAGGTTTATCTAAGCTTCAACCTTCGCTGTTGGGAGAAATCGATGCCAGAAATTTCCAAACTGGAAAGGTCTCTATCGTCCCCAGCCTATATAATCTGTTGCGAGGGTGAAGAGCGAGTCAGTTGTGAAGTGACAGAGACACAATAATCTGTTGCGAGGGTGAAGAGCGAGTCAGTTGTGAAGTGACAGAGACACAATAATCTGTTGCGAGGGTGAAGAGCGAGTCAGTTGTGAAGTGACAGAGACACAATAATCTGTTGCGAGGGTGAAGAGCGAGTCAGTTGTGAAGTGACAGAGACACAATAATCTGTTGCGAGGGTGAAGAGCGAGTCAGTTGTGAAGTGACAGAGACACAATAATCTGTTGCGAGGGTGAAGAGCGAGTCAGTTGTGAAGTGACAGAGACACAATAATCTGTTGCGAGGGTGAAGAGCGAGTCAGTTGTGAAGTGACAGAGACACAATAATCTGTTGCGAGGGTGAAGAGCGAGTCAGTTGTGAAGTGACAGAGACACAATAATCTGTTGCGAGGGTGAAGAGCGAGTCAGTTGTGAAGTGACAGAGACACAATAATCTGTTGCGAGGGTGAAGAGCGAGTCAGTTGTGAAGTGACAGAGACACAATAATCTGTTGCGAGGGTGAAGAGCGAGTCAGTTGTGAAGTGACAGAGACACAATAATCTGTTGCGAGGGTGAAGAGCGAGTCAGTTGTGAAGTGACAGAGACACAATAATCTGTTGCGAGGGTGAAGAGCGAGTCAGTTGTGAAGTGACAGAGACACAATAATCTGTTGCGAGGGTGAAGAGCGAGTCAGTTGTGAAGTGACAGAGACACAATAATCTGTTGCGAGGGTGAAGAGCGAGTCAGTTGTGAAGTGACAGAGACACAATAATCTGTTGCGAGGGTGAAGAGCGAGTCAGTTGTGAAGTGACAGAGACACAATAATCTGCGGAAGAGGAGAAACTGTGCAAGTGGATTTGCGCTAACATTGTTGTTATAGATAAACTGTAAAAGAAGATTAATTATTACATAAAATTGCAATTGAAATTTCAGGAAGAGTTTATAGCAGTGGTTCCCAACCTTTTTCGAATCGCGGAACCCTTCCACAAAACGTCTGAGTTGGGTGAACCACGGACGTTTAAATATACATATAGTAGACATGCATAAAATTCAATTTCAAGCAAAATATTTAGTAACCTTAAATTAACTTAACCCTTAACGGTTAAAACCTAAAGTTACGCTAGTAATGGCTTAAAAGTTACACGATGTGTAGGCCTAGTTGTAGCGAAATCAAATGCATTCCCAACGTTGTTACTTAACTGTAAATCAGGCATACGCGGTTAATATTAATTTATTGTGGAAATAATGAAATAAATTCCTATGTCACACAGATGCAACAAGAAACATTATAGGGTAATTTAATTAAAAAAATAATAATATAATAATAATAATAATTACTACTACTACTACTACTACTACTACTACTACTACTACTACTACTACTACTACTACTATACTACTACTACTACTACTACAATGCTGCAGAAATGAAGGAACCAGTAACAGACCTAACCTCGAAACCCGCCATTACGGAAACGTTTTGGCTAACCCCTTGAAATATTTGGCAAACCTCCTGGGGGTTTGCGAACCACGTGTTAATAAACGATGGTTTACAGAGTTAAATAAGTTATTGTGGAGTATCTGTGTTGTGTTATTGCGCCGAAACTACGTGAAGACGACCCAACGTTACCCTGCGACAATATAATATACAGTCAGTTGTAGGGGTATTAACGAGATGTTCCATAGTTAAGATTGTTTCTTGAGATTTTCAATGTTTCACGAACAACTATGATGGCTAGATCTTACAATAGGTTACATGTGGAGCTGAAGTAAGGAAATGTAATAACATTTTAAAATTAAAACTCATGTCAATGGATATTATTTTTTTTAGATTAGCGAACTTTTGAAAACTGGAACTAAAAACTAGAAATTTTAATACGCGAAAGAAATGTTTAGAATTCGGTATTGAATTAAGGCATATGTGTGTGTTCTAATGTTACCCACTGCATTTTACGTGCTTCATGTTCCGCGCTGAGTGGATAGATGGCGTTAATGTGGTCTATTTTCAACTTACGCACCTTTTCAGCAGATCATTTTTCGTAAAATATATTATGATGTGTTCGTGTATTATGTACAGAGAGAAGTGTAGGATGAATGTACGTTTTATATTTATTTAGTGTAAAGTGGTGATTAACAAAAAAGGAGAAGGCGAATCCCGTGCCGGCCTATAGAAAAGCACCAAGGGGGCCGCCAGGCTAAATATACCTATCCGACGGACTCGCTATCAACTGTTCCATATAACGTCTCAACATATGACTCATTTGCTGCACCAACGTCATAACTTGTAAATCACGATTTTTCTGGACAAGCATTTGAAGTTTTAAATACTATAATTTCAAGTCTCCCTGTGTTATTAACTAAAATATCATGATTTTTTAGTTATGACATTGTTGCAGCAAATGAGCGATATGTACTACGAAGAGGTTTGTAATTTAATGCATGGAATTGGTGCACAATAGAGCGATAACATATTGCACACCACCATCTCTCCTGGCATCTAGATTGAACATTTTGGAATTAAATTAATTTAATTAATCTAACAGTTACAATTTTTAATTTCGCCGGATATCGAACCGGGACCAGCTAGTTAGGAAGCAGGCATGCTACCATCTGAGCCAACACGGCGGATATTATGGCAAACATAAGTAATAAAGAAAATAAGAAATATGCAGGGAAAAGTTCACCTGAAAAGTGTAGGAATTGGGAGAAGAAAGCAAGCCAACAATTTTTTGCACTTCCAATTCATTAACGTAAAACAAATTGAAAGATGACCAGCCGATATGGAATGGATAGCTCGCTAGAAATACATGTAAATATTGGTAATCGGTATATATACTAGGCCATTCGATATGTAATGGCAAACACTATTATAACACCACAAAAATATTTAGATTACTAACTTCATTTGTAGTCAACTATTTGATGCCAAATCCTTGGAAGATGGCGCACTTCATCTTCAGCACCATTTCTGATCGATCTAGAGCTTTCTGGATATAAAATCGATTGAAATCGAATGCTTCGTTTATGTTCTCTGATCATTGAGAAGGGATCCTGTCTGATGAATTTGGTGGATGTTCGAGTACTTCCCAATTCCAACTTGTAAACAAATTCTACTGAAAACATTTTTATGCAGTATTACGTACCTACTACTATGTGAGAAACACTGAATGTATTCACAAAATAGGCCTATAGCTATTTCGAAACTTTGAATATTACAGATTTACAAACAAAGACTGCTCAACAAGATTGAAGTGGTCACCACTAGGATCGCTGATTTACAACAGTGTCCCCATTACTTATAGAATGCCCTAGTAAATACATTCATATTCCCAATACTAGTAATAGCAGACAACATTCTCATCGTCATCATAACATTCTACACACGAATTTAGGAATTCTTAACCCATTTCGGTTTTAGCTAGACAGAAGAAGTGGCTTGCGATCTACATTATTAGTAAAGCTCTTTTACTATATACTTTACCCCCCTCCAAAAAAACTCAACTCGCGTCCGACTCAGGGTCGGGTCAGATGAAATAAAACTATATGTAATAAATGAGGTGAGTGTGGATAAATGTTGGGATTAAATTTGTGGCAGGGGAAAATGGGAGAAATCCCGAGGAAAACCTGCCCAAACTCAGTTTCGTTCACCGTGAAACCCACATGGAGTGACAGAGACAGGAACTCGAGATACCAGCGATGTGAGGCGAGTGTCCAACCGCCTGCATCATGGAGCCTTTTCTTTCTAAGAAAAATTATGATAAAAATAAGTTCCAGTTGTAATCTAAACAAATTTGCATAAGGTATTACTTCCGCACCGATACCGTCTATTGGGGGAACCGAGGTGCTACTTTTATCCGCCATATGGCTGAATTGTGTAAGGAACTGTCATCGATAGAAACATTGTTGTTAGGCAATATTGTATTTTACGAGAAATAAGACTCAATACGTAATGCTTAACATTAATGTATTAAAATTGTAATTATATATTTTAAGGGGGCTGATTGGTGAAAAATTGACCATTTGAGATCAAAATTGGCATTTTTTGTTTTGTGTGCTACAAAATAGCCCGTACTCTAATGTATATGTTGGCAAAGTTTCAGAGGCCTATGGCGCTTCTAAGTGCCCTAAATTACGTCAGAGTTAAAAGGCTGCGTCAGTTAAATATTACCTGTATGCAAATCTTTAAACTTGTTTTTCCACACTTTTATTTTCACTTCATTTTTGTACATTCAAAATTGAATGGAATTCACAAATGTTGTCCTAGAAGGTTGAACGTTTTACTGCATGTCCTAAAAATAATGGGTAACAAATTAGTGTATGGGTTTCATGATTGAAGTAGTATTTTAAGAAATAAAAATAAAATGCATGCAATTATTAATTTTTTTTGTAATTCCACGCATGAGGTACAACATTTTTTTCCCTTTGTATTCACATTATCAGAATTCTAATGCATGATGTTTTTCTAAATATTTTAGGCGTCCTGTAAAAACATCAGACATTTTACTAAAAAATTGTGCAACCCATTTAATTATAATATATGCAATTTCTTAAAAATATAATATTTAATAAATCATAAAATATATGTCTCGCAAGAATGAAACTTAAACACGTCTTTATGTATCATGCAGTGAATGTTTGTACAAAAAATCAAGTCTCTAGCTCACAAAATGTAGAAAATAGAAATTTCACTCAAGATTTTCCCTTAGACCTTATATAGAAATGTGGTAGATTATACATACTTTATTAATTGTATTTCCATAATTTGGAGTGTTTTTTTTACACTCTCAAAAATAAAAACATTATTCGACCAATGAGAAAGCAGCCATACATCAGGATTGTTTACATTGCGACTGCAACTTGACTCGAATGAAGTATAGACGGTTTTGTCCGTATAATTTGTATTGCATATATTCATGCGTAAGCGTTGTGATAAGGTTTCTCTATAATTATGTTAATGAACTACCTGTATCTATAAATTATTAAATAGCAACACGCAATCTGATACAACAACCACTCTACTCCTCATAATTATTTCTCATAAACATGTGAAGAATGAAAAAAAAATTCTAATGGCCAAAGAAGGGACGCAACAACCCCTATCTCCTGTAGTTTAAGGCATTTTCTTTCAAAAACATAATTTAACTAACTCAAGAGCAAAGATCAATATAATCTGTGTCAGAAGGCTCAAATGGGGATTGGGAACGATGGTTGATGCTCCAAAACGACATACCTCAGCTGGCGTCCCAGGATGACCCTGGTTAATCTTTTAATGTACACTTTGCAGCTACATTCGTGGTAGAAAATTGTAACTTCATCCTTTAACCCTCTATGATCACTCTCTCCCTCTCCAACAGTACTCTCTAGTCCAGCTATTCAAGTCAATGGGCGCTTTTAGCGCTGTATAAAACACTTTAGCACAAATTACTGTGGAAATTTGTGAAATTCGCAGAATGGACCGTTGCTGCAGCGGAAGCGCCAAATTCAAATCGTTCAAATACATTGGCCTATTACGCGGTCCTAATGAAATTAATCGTTCGACTAAAAGGGTATAGGGAATAAGGGATTTATTTTAATATATGAAATTTATGAAATTGACGAATATATCGTTTAACATAAAATATTATTACAAAAAGAAAAAGTTTAGAACTTTTTATTATTAAAATATCACTCCTGCAGTTGTCCTATGTTATATATACCTTGCTCTCTTATCATCGTCTAACATATATACTTCATAAAAAGCTAAAAGTATTACCTAGTGGACTGTAGGGTTACTTTTAAACAAATGTTCAGCCATTTGTTCATAGCATTTCTTACAAAAAATGTAACACTTCTATGTGAAAATCTGCGGAGATTAGGGGGTTACATTAGAGAGCACAAGAAAAATAGGCATATGTGCAAAAGCAATGTAATAATGCAAGAAATGATCTAACTACAGCAGCCAAACAATTGTATAAAAATACATCTTTGTATTTTTTTAATCTCATACGTATTTCATCTTTATTTAAAATTCGGTCATGAAATAGGAATGAAAATAAAAAGGAATGTTAATTTATTAAAATTTAAATCTAGTATTTTTAACTATCGATTCATTTTATTTCTTTGCATTACGTAATTACTTAAAAGGGTAACATCCCTAAGCTTCATGGATAGTATAAAAGCAAAACTTTATATGAAATTTACAACTAGTTATTTGAAATTCATACTTAAGAAGCAGTTATTTATAAATGACTGCTCGCTCATCATATTTAAAGAAAACTATTTAACATAACCTCTAACATTATCAATGCCAGTTTCTCAGTAAAAGATGTGTATATTTGGAAAGAATTGTTAATGTTTGTGTCAGGTCTAGAATGGTGTAGTGGGTTGGAGAACTAGTCTGGAGAACTAGAGGTCCACGGTTCGATTCCTGGTTCAGACATATTTTTTCTTTTCATAATATCATTATAATAATATAAAGTTAAATGTTATACTAATTATATCATAGAGTAATTTATACTACATGAAAAACATTTACCACTAAGGTAATGGTAGTGTTCACTGAATAGCAATTTCCCATAAGAGGGACAAAATGCATTTGAATTAAAACAGATAAGTACAAATTTAGTTTTTACGAGGAGTTTGGAATTAAAGGGAAACTAATTCATACTTGGTACAAGTAATGGCTCTGAGTATCTGGATGATAGAGCGTAGTGTGTGAGGATGGGCATTAAATATAGATCAGCTGCAATTAAATTCCTAACTTTTTTCTGTTAATAATATGTTATCTAACTTTGGCTGTAATGTACTGTTATTAATTCACTAATCACTCTGTTAAGTTAACCTCACAAAGGTAAACAGAAAATGAAGTTAAATTTAAAACATTAATTACACATTTTTAACAGTCATACTAATATTGCCTGTCATAACACTTAAAAAAATAAAACTAACTATATATATATTGACGATGATATGACGTACCAGGAAAGACGAATACAGAGCCAACTACGGAAGAAAGCAAAAGAAGAGAGGGAAAAGGCAATATTGTAAAAGTCGGGTATCAAAAGATCATGATAAATGACCAGTGGGTAAACTGGAATGCGATGCCTCAAACAACACACCCACAAAGGCACCAACAACACCCGAACGTATCCACAGTCCCAAGGACACACAAACCACAACAATCAACAGTATGGACACAGGCCTAAACAGGGAGTTAAACAATCACGCCGTCACACAACATCCGCTAGCACCAAGAAACCACGAAATAACTGCTACCTTAAAGACTTGAACACATGGTACATATGAAAGAGAGATAGAACTCGAACATGCACTCCAGGAAATCAATTTTGATATACTAGGTCTGAGCCAAGTAAGAAAATCGGGAGAAGACATAATAGAGAGGACAAATGGAGGCATATGGTACCACCTGGGAACAACACCGGGTCAAAAGGGAGTGGGCTTTATAATAAGAAAACAAGCAAAGCACCTAATACACGACATAGTGGGAGTGTCACATAGAATTGCAGCGTTGGTTATCATGGAAAAAAGACATAAAATCACGATTATACAAGCCTACGCCCCAACATCAGCCAACAGCGATAAAGAGACACAAGATTTTTATGACCTACTAGAGACCACAATAGATAAGTACAGATCACCAATAATCATTGTGGTGGGCGACTTTAATAGTAAAATTGGCTGGAGAAACACTGGAGAAGAGGAAATAATAAGCGCACACGGATACGGTACGAGGAATGACAGGGAACCAGGCTAATACAATTTGCGCAAGTACAAGAACTGAAGGTATTAAATACTTACTTCAAGAAACAGCCACAGAAAAGATGGACCTGGCGATCCCCAGACGGAAGAACATTAAACGAAATAGACTTCATCCTAGGTAACACCCTGAGAGTAATTGAAGATATAAACGTGGTGCAGAAACTAAAATTCGACACCGACCACAGGATGGTCAGAGCAGTGCTGAAAATACCCAGAGGAAATCCCTACCAGTCTAAACCTGCGAGACCGCCGATAGAAGCACTGGACAAAGGAACGTTCCTCACACAACTAAATGAACAAATGCTTAAAGAAGCCAATTAGTTCAGAATGGGACACCATGGAATTTTATAAGACCATAGAACAAGGCATACTTCTTGCCAGCAATAAAGCGACCAGAAATAAAAACACAAAACGGTCTAAACACAAACTACAAGAAATAACAATCGCACTCATAAACGAGAGAGAGAGAGACTTCGACAAAGGAATTTGCACTCTTCAGAGGAGCAAGCAAAATACAGGGAAATAGACAAACTAACAAAAAGAGCGATACGAGCGGACATCCGTGAACACCGCACAACCATGACGAGGCAAATCCTCGAAAGCACTAAATCGACCAGGAAAGTGACACGAAGCGAAACAAGGGGTAAACAGTGGATGCTGGGAACCAAGAAAACCTCCGGAGAATGCACGTCAGCGAGACTAAATATCATAGCAGAAGCAACAAACTACTACAAACATC
Organism: Diploptera punctata; assembly: GCA_030220185.1. NCBI lineage: Eukaryota > Metazoa > Arthropoda > Insecta > Blattodea > Blaberidae > Diploptera > Diploptera punctata. The sequence goes on along the minus strand of JASPKZ010001576.1, from coordinate 432,971 downwards.
TATACACAAGCAGAATTCCACCAAGCACGCTATCGGAGAAAACACAAGATGATACCAACACGATTCCGCCCATACTCCAAAGCGAGGTTAGAAAAGCGATCAAAGAGCTAAAGTACAGAAAAACCCCAGGAGAGGACGAAATATGGAACGAGTAATCGAAATACGGGGAAGAGATACTAGTACGCCCAATCACCACATTATTTAACAAAATTCTAGAGGAAGAAAGCATACCTGAACAATGGACAACAAGCACAATCTTACTGCTGCATAAAAAAGGCCCCAAAGATGTGTTAAACAACTGTAGGCCTATAAGCCTCATGTCCAACCTATACAAATTATTTTCGAAGGTAATAACAAGAAGGGTCACAAAATCTCTGGACGAAAACCAGCCCAACGAACAAGCAGGCTTCAGATCAGGTATCAGTACAGCGGACCACCTTCAGGCAGTAAATCAGATCATAGAGAAGTTCAATGAATTTAACCTGTCACTGTACATATAGCTTTTGTCGATTACACCAAGGCGTTTGACTTTGTCGAGCATTCAAGTGTACTGCAAGCTCTAGAGAAACAAGGAATAGAATCAAAGTATATCAAATTTCTAGGCAATTTGTATTCCCAGAGCAAAGCAAAAGTGAAGACGGAACGAGAGGGAGAGATCTTCCGACTAGGCTGAGGAGTTAAACAAGGCGACCCAATTTCACGAAAATTATTCACAAGCGTACTAGAGGAAGTATTCAAGAAGCTTAAATGGGACAATAAATATGGCATCATAATAAATGGCAGAAGGCTAACCAACCTACTATTTGTGGATGATGTCGCACTATTCGCCAGGTTTCCAGACGAGTTGCAACAAATGCTAACAGAACTGAACGACCGGATCAATCATGTCCGGCTTGAAATAAACTACAACAAAACAAAAGTAATGACGAACGGGAAGCCAACACCAATCTCGATACATGCAAAAGACATAGAATTTGTGGAGGACTACATTTACCTTGTACAGACTATCTCACTACACCAAGGAACAGAGAAAGAAGTACAAAGGAGGATCACACAATCTTGGAAAGCCTTTCGGGCGCTGAATTTCATACTTCTAGACAAGTCCCTAAACCACAGAATAAGATTAGAAGCCCTCACCTCAAGCGTATACCCGGTCTTAACATATGGGTGCCAAACCTGGGCCCTAACAGAGAGGCAAGGAGGAGCATTGAAAACTGCCAAAGGAAGATGGAGAGGAAGATAGTGGGTGTCTCACTCCGGCATTAGATTTCCAACATGGCGCTACAGAAAATTACAACTTCAAAGAATATTACTAAAAAAAGCCCTCTAAACAAAGTGCACATGGGGCGGTCATGTAACAAGACAACAACAAGGCAGATGGGCGCGGGAAACCATCATGTGGGACCCCTACATTGGCACACGAACACGAGGTTGGCCAAGAAGAAGATGGGCAGACACGTTCAAACTGATGCTGGGAGGACATTGGTCAACCACAGCCCGCAACAGGAACAAGTGGAAACAACTAGCGAACAATCTAAAAGTGGACTAAAATTCTTAATAAACTACAGTGAAGTGCACAAGTAAAAGACTCTATAAACATAATGTTCACGTGAATTAGCTCACCACGTGAACCACTTAAAACTTTAAAATTGAGACCCCCCCTCTTGTAGAAGGCCCTAGCACTTCATGGGACATAGTGGCTACATCCATGCATTCATTCATATATATATATATATATATATATATATATATATATATATATACTATATATACACACATTTATAGTGTAATATTTGTAAATAAGCACTAACATTCATGACGTTACAACACAGTATTTGTATCTTCACACTGGTCAAGATTACATATGAATTAAAAAAAAATAATAATAATAATAATAATAATAATAATAATAATAATAATAATAATGCGACGAGCAACACAATGCAGCAGAATGGAATACTAAAACAGGTATGTAAATTCTTGTAGAAAATCCAGAAAAAATCGATACTGAATAGGATAAGAATAGGGTGGAAAGATAACATCAGAAAATATTACTTCAGCATACACTAGGATAGCTTATGTCCGCGCGCCCACGAAACTCTGGTGTGATAGCGGTGGTGAGTTAGTGCTTGGTTGGTTAGTATGTATGATGAAATGCCCATTTATTTGATTCCACCTCTTCAGAAATGTGATCGAAGTCGCATTTAGTAGTAGTAGTAGTAGTAGTAGTAGTAGTAGTAGTAGTAGTAGTAGGACTTTATTAGACAAAAGTAAGATATTTACAATATTATTTACAAATATGGGTAGCACGGGCAGTAAGCCGTACGTGCTTTTGACAGTCCGTTACAATAAAGAAATAATTTCTACTAGTGTGAAGAAAAATAAACAACAAAAGAAAAAAAGCAATAACATTACAATTACATAAAGAAAACGCAATAATATTACAATTAAATAATAACACAATAGCATTATACACTAAAAAATGCAATAACATTACAATTACATAAAGAAAACACAGTAATATTACAATTAAATAATAACACAATAACACTATACACTAAAAAAACCGTAACATTGCAATTAAATAATAACACAATAGCATTATACATTAATTAATTTATATATAATTATTAAGAATTAATGTTATTGCATTTTGATAACATATATTTATTCCTGAATGAGTGTTGTTCTTATTTTCCGCGTTTTGTCCAGAAATTTACCCAAGTTTATCCAATTTTCTGGATTTACCAATAACTCGTAGCATGCCAATCTTTCCCGATTTGAATTTAGAAATCTTTCCGGTAATAACTGACGTCTCCAATATTCTAAATCATTACATTGTCCTAATATATGTATCTCATCTTCAAATTTCCCGCACATTGGACATATTAGCATATCGTGCTCGTCGCTAATTTTTTGCAATTTCCATGCCCCTAGCCTAAACCAAGCAAGCCCATATCTCTCTTTAAATCCTAGGTTGAGTATATACGATTCTTTTCCCCAGACGTGTTTTATTTTATTTATTTATTTATTTATTTAGCCTGGTGGAGTTAAGGCCATGTGGCCTTCTCTGCTTTAGGTCTCTTTGTAAACACAGTGAGCGTTTTCCTGTATATTCGGCGAAAGTATCTTGTTGGTTTATATCTAAGTACCTCCTCCTTATTTTTCTCCACACGTTCTTACGATTTTCAGTCCCTTTTTCCCATATCCAGCCCATCCCAATCTTGTGGAGTTCTCTCCTAACCTCGTCTGCCCAAAATTTAACTTCGGTCTCGGAAAAGAAACTCAAACCTAAATTAGTGCCTCTGAGTAAAATATCAACGGCCTTCCCGTATAATTAATACCTTAGTTTCATAATAGATGCATCATTGAGGCGATGTGCTAGTCATATGTCACTCACTGATATCTGTACATATATCAGTGAGTGACATATGACTAGCACATCGCCTCAATGATGCATCTATTATGAAACTAAGGTATTAATTATACGGGAAGGCCGTTGATATTTTACTCAGAGGCACTAATTTAGGTTTGAGTTTCTTTTCCAAGACCGAAAATTTTCCGACTCGCGACTCACGGCTTAAAGACACTCCCGGAGGACTTTTTCCTTGGATTTTTCCATTCTAAAAATACATCGCTACCCTCGGGAATAGACCACTGTGGCTGACTTCATAAAGTACAGGAGATGGAACAAATGTGGCATAAAAAGTCACTTCTAACACTCGAAGAGCAGGTTATGTAGCAGAATGCGATATGAAAGCGAGTATGTAACATTGTTGTAGAATCCAGAAAGAAAGCGCCAATGTATAGTCTAATAATAATAAGAAAATATGGTATTAGAAAAAAAAATACCTGAGGATGTAGATGAATTGAAGCTTATGTTCGCGCGCCCACCAAACTCCGGTTTGATTAATGACAGTAAGTTAATTTCTAGGTTGATTCGCTTATATTATGAAATTCCCGTATGTTTGTTATTCACCTCTTCAGAAATGTAATCGGACTTTTCTGACCCCCTATATAAACATTAACTAAGTCCTTACATTCGTTTTGTAGATTAATGCTACTTCTATGGTTTGAGAGTTTTAGATTGTATCCTGCAGTCTTCTAGAATCTAGAATAAACCTAGGGATTTCATAAAATACATTCAAGAGGTTGCATCTTCTTTGCAAACCACATTCTGCTCTTCCTCTCTCTCTCTCTATCTGTGTGTGCGTGTATGAAGTGAAGGTATATGAATAAGGTAGTCTCCCCTGATCTCTGCACACTCTTCTAAGAACGGGTGAGTAACGCAAACACCCCCGGGAATTGTAGAATGTCACGACTTTGTGAATTGACTCTTTCTCCAGACTAACCTTACTTGTGCAATGCTTTGGGGGGAAACTTTATGAAACCTTCCCTTGTGACATTCGTACTTCTACTATCTCAATCTATAAGTTGCAATACTCATTTATTTAAATAATTACCAAACAATATATCTGAACATTCGTCCATTTTTATTTCAGCTGCCTGTTTTAGGAATCCCCTCCCTTCTTATATCAAGAACAATCCCGGTACAATAGACCGAAATAAGCTTACTGAATACTTTAAGTTACTAACTAACTAACTAACTAACTAACTAACTAACTAACTAACTAACTAACTAACTAACTAACTAACTAACTAACTAACTAACTAACTAACTAACTAACTAACTAACTAACTAACTAACTAACTAACTAACTAACACTATCGAACCCGAAGGTTCATTATCGCATGGATATAAGCTCTCCGTGCATCCCTAACCTCAGCTAATGTATCCAATCTTCCTCTGTATAATTTACGTCCCTCAAATCGTGGTTAATGTTATTCTCCCACCTCATTTTGGGTCTACAACTGGACGTTTTCTGTTTGACTTTCCTACAAGAACCTTCCATGCGCCTCTTTCGTGAAACATGTCCTGCCCATCGAGGTCTATGAGACATAACGGTTCTTATTGTATCTGGTTTCCTATAAAGACATGCATTTTAATGTTTTGAAGACTTCTCCATTCACCGGGTCCAAAAAAAAATTCTAAGAACTCTATTCTCAAATACTTGTAATCATCTTTCCTCCCTTAAAGTAAGAATCTATGTTTCGCATTCATATAATATAACTATTTAAGTCATGCCCCAAACGGGAGTAAATGACCAATCACGTTTCAATGAATTTTATTTTATAACCAATGACAGTCGTGTCTCACCTCACTCTTTACCTAAATTCTCTTAACAATCTCATGCTTTTGTGATAAAGAAAGCTCCTCTTTTTTAATATTCTGAACAGGTCGGAGTATTATTTTGCAGTAACTGACTCTACAACAAAGCCAACAGATTTGTACAAAATGGCAGACATAAGATTTTTCTGTGCTTCAAATAAAGATATAGACAAAATAATCCAGCAATATAAGACTCAAAACACTCAAAGTAATATAAATATATTTGATAATTGTGTGTTTAATAATTGTGTTTTTAAATAATGATTTTTCTGACAAGTGAGTTGTTTACTGAAGATATTAATTAATAACCTATAAAGTTGCTTATAATATACAGTTTCTCCACTAAGGTGCATTCTTACAATATTGCGATCCTATTGAAGTTTCCCACGCCAGATGCAATAAATAATATTATATGATCAAGTTGTACAGGATAAACAAATGAAAGTTAACCACACAATTCTGATTTTTTTTCAAACATCGCCGTTTATATTAGATATTTAAATAGGATGAAGAACTTTAGTTAAGGGACAATTGTGAATGTTTGTTGCAAACTGATAGTCTATAAGTCCGTAGTCATTCATATTTATTTAGTTTTTAGTTCATGTTAATTACTAAGATTGGTTGGAGAAACCCCTCAATTATGAGGAAAATTCTAAAAAAAACTATATTTCAATAATGCTTTTTTAGTAAAGAGCCTAATTTTATTCGTTAAATCGTTTAAATGGTCCTAACAAATTCCACTCTTGATTTTTTTAAATCCTCTGGATAAATTCACTCGCGACTTCGTGTATTTATCGATGATTTGGAAATCACTTGCCACATTATTTGGGATAACCAAGCGATTCTCAGTGATTCTGAAAAAGAACTACAGTGAGGAGATCAAAATCTTTTAAAATTATAATGCATTTTGTACGTATGACAATAAGAGTTAAAAAACTAAATCGAAGGGCATACAAAGGGAGGAATTAAGGTTGGTTAAAACAGTGATTGATATGCAGATCATTGAACAGGTTAAAACCTTCAGTTAATTGGGAAATAAACATCACATATCGGTGTGCAGAATTTTGATAATAGTGATGTAATGAGGAGACGTTTTGAAAAAAAGACAAAAAAACATCCGGATGAAACACTATAAAATTGCAGGTATACTTGTAGTGTTGTTGGGATCAGAAACCTGACACTAGAAGGGAGATAAAGGAGACTGGAAATACTACAGATGCGATTATTCAGATTGGTAGTCGGGATTACCAGACGAGATGAATTCCTAATGAAGCAATACGAGAAAGTCTAGCGTTAACAATGTAGTAGAAGATATCTCATAATACAGAGACAAGTGGATAAAACACATATCGAATGTGATTTGAGATATTTTCTAGACGTGCGCTGAATTGTAAACCAAATGTAAGGAGGGAAGGCTTATATGAAGAAACTAAAGTTGTGATAAGAACTGATGGAAAAAGGTCAGAAGAAATTTTAATAAATCAAGGAGTTAGACAAGGGTGTGTCTATGGCCCACTCTTTTTAATATATATATCGACGACATTATGAAACAATGAAAATTATAATGGACAATGGCCTTAAATTGAACAATAACTCAAGTATTAATAACTTACTTTTCGCCGATGTCTTACTACACCATGATGAAGATCTGTTACAATTGGCTGCTTACAATCTAAATGCAATATGTAGCGATTATAATTTTAAAATTTCAATAAGTAAAACAAAAGTAATGGCATTTTGTGGAAGCAATACTCTGCGTGCAAAAATAGTAATTAGAGACGAAATTTTTGAACAAGTATCCCACTTTAAATATTTAGGATGTGACATCAGCTATGAGTACGATAAAGATATTGAACACAAAACACATCATTTTAAAGCTATTTGTGGTACAATAAATAGAACATTGAATAATAAAGCCCATAAACAAACAAAATTAAAATTTTATAAAACAATGGCTGTCCCTGTCCTTTTGTATGGGAGTGAATCTTGGATTACCACTACCAAACAAGAAAGTAAAATCCAAGCAGCCGAGATGAAATTTTTAAGAAGGCTGCACTAGAATGGACCAGATAAGAAACGAGGATATCCGTGAAGAACTGCAGATCTACTCGATAAAAGAAAAGATATTTAACAACAAGATACAGTGGAAAGAACATGTAGAAAGAATGGAAGAAAGTAGATTACCAAATAAAATCTTCCATTATTTTCCAAGAGGAAGAAGAGATGTCGGACGTCCTCGGAAGAGATGGTCTTAGATCTATTAGTGAAGACGGAACAGGCAACTCTTGCCTAAACCAGGAAGTGAAGAAGAAGAAATGTAAGGAGGGATATTGGGAGACCACTGAGAAGTTGGTCTGACCAATTTTTTTGTCTCAGAAAGGACCTTTGAAGGGTTTTGATTATAATGAACAGCATTAACTTAATGTTGGTTGACGCTCTTAAACCCCGATATCAGTATGACTTTATCCGTTCAGATTTACTCTCTAAACACTTCATTTATATTCTTAAATAAATTAACATTTAATACTACTTGCCATGTGGTTACTTGTTGATGTCACTCTGAGCTCACAGATTTCTTACTAATCTACGAACTCTAAGAATAAACCACGACGGGCAGCCGCCGCAAATTGTTACCCACACGTTGGGGAAAAGCGATTAAAACAGCCCGAACTGATACATATGAACCTGTATACCGCAGTGTGAAAACACAATACACAATATCCGAGCAATAATACATGAAAACACGACCTCAACCAAAGTAGGAGCACGACACGTCAGCAGGAAGGCAGACGCTAGAACAACCCCACAACAGGAGAATGAAACACCGAATAATCAATGAAAGACATCAAAGCGAGTAAGAATTCCTATGCATTACGTCGAATGTTGAAGAAAATATAAGGTATTGTGACACAAAGTGGATACCTATTTTTTAAAAGATTATTAAAAATATTACCTTGAAAAAAAAGTTTAGTTAAAATCGTGTTGGTTTGCAAAAATAAAATATAGAAATTATATTAATGAACTCTTATGAAAAGCGAACGATCATAGATAATAGTAATTATTGATTGTGGGCATATCAACAAATATAAATGTAGGAGTAACACAATTTAATTATTTGGGTAATAATATATCACAGTTTCATAATCAAAAAGATGTGGAAACAAATTTAGAAAATATTTTTTTTTTAATAACTTTATTGCTAATTTACAATCTATCTTGAAAAGACAATAAGTAAATTTGTTAAAATACATAACTTGTTAGGAGAATACTGCCCATTGACAGCACTCCATTATACAACATTTTATGCAAAAATGAAAGGAAGTTCTAATATTTTATTTCTTTTAGTCTTATTTCTTGACTGTTGTCTAGAAGATTGATTGCAAGATGATTAGGATGAACTTCGAGTCGCCGCAGATATCGAGTGCTGTACTTTTCTATTTCTTCTTTTACAGTAGCTATTTTAAATCATGATGAATGGTGGCGTTGTTACATACCATGGAGCAGCAACAATAAAACGAAGGGTCTTAGACTGAAATCTCTGTAAAATTTCAATATTGGAATTGCTGGCAGTTCCCCATAATTGAATACCGTAAGTCCAAATAGGCTTGAGTATAGTAGTTATATATTAGAAACACAATTTTTCAGATTAATAACACATATAACTTCTTATTTCACTAATTACATTAAGACAATTAGAAAATATAACAGATTAAATGGTATAATTAGGAGAAATTTTGGAAAACAAATGAGGAAAGAAATCCAATTGAGATTTGATAATGGTATAGCCAAACCTGCTCTACTATACGGAAGTGAATGCTGGACACTTCGAGCAAAAGATAAATCCCGCATTAATAGTTCACAAATGAGATTCCTCCGATCACTAACTGGAGTAACATTAAGGGATAGAATGAAAAGTAATGAGATAAGGATGCAGTGGAATAGTAGGAAATGGTTGAACATATACAAAATTATCAGATTAATTGGTTCCAACACGTCCAGAGAATGTCAAATTCCCGTTTACCAAAGATGATTTACCGCCTCAACCCTAAAGGCAAAAGAGACCTCGGAAGACCCTTCAACCGATGGAAAGATCAGTTTTTGTAGTCGCAGAACGGGCATCATCACCCAATACTGCATTCGGAAGAAGAAGAAGAAGAAGAAGGAGATATAAAAAATATTATATATTATGCAATATAGAAGAATAAATTAGATAATTTATTATTTTGAAAAGGAAAGGTAAAATAACTGTTAACAAATGATTGTGTTTAGTCTAAGATAAAATCACAGATGACAGGAAGTATTGTAAAAGAAGTTTTCGCAAATCAAAGTGTGTCACTCAGAATGTAACAATGATCAACAGTGCAAAAGTTCAACAACCTCAACGGAATCTAGGGGGGATGTAAATTAAGAAAAGGAAATACCTGTCTCAGAATGAAGTAAAATACGCAAGTTGTATGATCTTACTGACGGAATAAAGACAACGTTACAAGAAAGGAATGAGTTAATTGGCGACATGATAAAAATTCGTGAAACAAAGAAATAAAATATGTTTCATTTATTATATAAAACAGTCAAAGTTTTATATGAATTTCATAAATATTACTTTAATAAACCTTCGTAACAGCTGTTTATTAAAATTAATCTTTATGAATATCATAAACTTAAATATAAAAAACTTCGACAGTTTTATTTAATAAATTAATATTGATTTTCAGCGAGTAAACACCAAATCAATTGATTCTTTAAAGAAAAGAATGATTCACTTAGGTCACAAACTATGTAAATTAATACACCATTAAAAGAGCAAAGTAGTTCTAATATTCAAAACGAAATCCATCCATCCATAGTAATTCTGCCCGAAGGCAGGTCCTTCACTGCAATCATAGCATTTTCATGCTATGCTTGCAGCTTTACTAGGGAATTGTGTAGGTGTGGTACCTTCCCGTTGCTTTCCACACCGGTGATGGATGATTATGATAATGATAATGGTAAGGATGATAATGATAATGGCCATATGATTTCGGGGACCGTTTGGGCCTTAAAGTTTTCCTGACATTTGTCTTACAGGTGAGGATAAACCCCGATAAAAACCTCACCCAGAAAAACTGCCCCAACCGGGGATCGAACCCGGGCCCGCCGTGTGACAAGGCAGCACGCTACCTCGAGACCACAGCGGTGGACCCAAAACGAAATAAGTGAGAATAATATCCGAGTTCATGAAATAAATTAACTACTCTTTAAATAAATAAATAAATAAATAATATATATATATATTGTAACCCGAATTTCCCTCCATATTGTTTTAGTTTCAAATATAACATTTTGAGACTCATAGTGGCCAACCTGAGGAAGTTGACTCTTAAACGAAAGCCATATATGAGCCAACAATTGACTATTACAAAGATAAATACCAACTAGATAGTATAACTGTCACAGGATTGATGGTCGGGGCAAGATGTATTATACCACGATTCTTAGCCAAATTTTGGAATTCCTTAGATTTGGACAGAGTGTATCTTTCTAAAATTGGCATCGCTTCCATTATAGGATCAATTTCAATTTTAAGAAACCATTTTTACAAACTTCTACTTTATAGTATGTATACTTCAATTATGCCTACAATTTGAATTTTTTAAATGTATTTACAAAATGTATTTCATAAATTCCAAAAAAATTAATTGTCTGTATCACTTTGTCCTTGAGGCAATCCTCTAATGAGGAAAGTTGGTATATAATAATAATTTCCTTAAATGAAAATTATTTAAATATATACCCATAATTTGAGATAAAGATGTCACCATCATCTGCATTCATGGATTAGGTCTGTTGACCCGTTCCGACTTCAGCACATATCTTCTAGGTCTGCCCACATCTCGGGTGCCTTTAGGTTTGTATTTTGTTATTTGTTTTGGATATCTATCTTCAATCATTCTGTCTATGTGTTGCTTCCATTTTTGTCTATATGTATCTATTTGATCAGTTATTGCAAATATTTCAAGTTCCTGTCTTATTTCTGTGTTATTGATTCTGTCTTCCTTAGTGCACCCTTTAACAGATCTAAAAAATTTCATTTCTGCCGCTGTTATCCTACTTAGATCTTGTTTTTTATGTATCCAGGCTTCTGATCCATAGAGCAGTACCGGTACTGCCAACATTTTATAAAATTTCAATTGGGTCTCTCTTGTTGTTCTGTTATTTAGTGATCGTTTTATCGTACCACATATTCCCTGAAATTTTGCTATTTTATTATTTATATCATTATCATAATTAAATTAAATGTCACATCCTAGATAATTGAGATGGTTCACCTGTTCTATGATTTTGTTTGCTATTACTATTTTAGATCTGCTTTGATTTTTCCCTTGGAATGCCATTACCTTAGTTTTTTCTATGGATATTTTGAGATTATATTGTTCACATATATTATGTAATTTAAAAATATTCCTTTGAAGCTCGTCTTCCGTATTTGCTTATTACCTGGTCATCAGTATATAATAATGTTTTCAAGTAGTGTGTTTTATCTAATTTTATTCCTTTATTTGTTTCTTCGTTCCATTTTTTTATTATATCATTGATGTATAGGTTAAATAAAACTGGAGAGATACTGCATCCTTGTTTAACTCCTTGATTAGTATGAATGTTATGTTTACTTACTTCATTTCTAGTTTTTATAACAAAATTTGTGTTCCAGTACAAACTCTTTATAGCTGCTATTAAGTGTTTCAGAATTCCTTTTTCTTTTAAAATTGTCCAGAGTTTTCCTCTGTCTACTTTATCAAATGTCTTGACAAAATCAATAAAAGCCATGTGTGTTTCCTAGTTATATTCTCTTCTTTTGTTTATAAATTCTTTTATCGTAAATATATTATCCATACATGAACGCCCTGGTCTGAATCCACTTTGTTCTTCTGTTAACATTACCTCTGCTACATGTTTTAACCTAAATGTTAAGATTCTTGAGTATATTTTATAGCCTGCAGTTAAATGCTTATTCTTCTGTAGTTGTTGCAGTCGTTACGTTCTCCTTTCTTAAAAATAGATGGTACTATTGCTGTTGTCCAGGTTCTGGTAGTGTTGCTTGTTTCCAACATAAATTTAAAAATGTAATAATCTCAGTTTAAAAAAAAAATCCTCCATATTTATTAATTCCATATTAATTCCGTCTATTCCAGCTGCCTTTCTGTTCTTTGTTGTTTTCAGTACTTCTTCTAATTCTTCCATTGTTATCATATCTATTCCTGTCTCACACTCATAATGTTATCTTCAGTTATTTTATTTTCATTATACCATTATATAATATATAAACATATCGAGTTTGGACTTTAATTACTTAGAAATTAATTTGCAATCAAATGATCATATTAATGAATCAATTTTATTAATTATATAAAAGTGATTCCTTTTTTGTTTATAAATGACTAAGATAATTCCTTTTGTTAAATTTCGGTTATTCTAGTACAGACGGCGCCAGAACGTCTAGAAGATATATGATATAACTAAGATATACTTGAATTACAGCTACCTGAATACAATAGGAACCTTGAACCGAAAGTGCTATTTCGGTTCGTTACATCAGTGCTTTTATCCTCCCTCCATAGTGAGATTCGTGAACTATGCCAATTTCCTTTCTCTCTGTATCTACCCCCACTCTCCTTTCTACCCCTCCCTTTACTCTGTTGTAGTGCGCAACTTCCCTTCTACCTCAGAATGCTCAAATAGGCTACACACATAGTGAATACCATCATTCGATCGTACATTTTCGTTGGAACACTGGTTTGTCGCCTGGAGGACGCGAGCTGCGTATTTTATGTTTTGGTCCGACAAGCCAGGGTAAAGTACCCTCGGCAGGACTAAAAGTATGTATGTGTAAATTATGTTATTTTTGGTATTATTTATTGTTTGTCCTTTAATTCTTGAATGGTCAAGTCATGTGTTTCTTTAATTTCATTTTTCAAACTTCAGACGTGCAATTTAATATTAAACACCATTTTAAGTGAATATCAATGTTTAATTATTGTATGTTAGCTACGCTACAGCTGTCTTGCATATTCCTGTACATAAGCTTGCTCAAAAGTTATATGAGCTCTTTTTTCCCGTCTAGTTTTCATGGTTGATAAATAGTACATTCAAGTTAACTAAGCATCATAAATTACTACAGTGTGTTTTAAGACTTATTGTTGATTAATGTTTATGAATTTGGATAGGAAGGATGAATCAATCTTTGCCTCTCACGGGCCCGGGCTAAGGACTTTGAATAGTACTGATAGTTATGAACTCTATGTTAATAGCAGTTGGTTGCAGTTCGCATGATTTAATAAATTTTGGTAGAAACGCGACGCAATATGGTAGCAATCAGCGGGGTTATGGTGCATGGTTCAAGTCCTAGGGCGCAACCTATAGATACCAAACTCTTTGTTAATAGAAATGTATCTGAACGTCTATTTGAAAACAGATTAGAATGTCAGTTAAATAATGTTTATTATTGACGAGTATGATAAATGTTTACAATTTAAGTTTCACTATGAAGTTTCAAATTAAAATTTGGACACATGCAGCGGAGGAAATTGGTATAAAGGCACTAAATTTTAATAGTAAAACAACCTGAAATATTTATGCAAATACCGTATGTGTGTCATATATTACATATAATTATCTTGGGCATACTCTCATACAGATCTCCACATTTTGTATTTATTATATACGTAAATATTACGTATAAGTAAAAACTAAGAAAACGCTGTCCTAGGGGTGGAAATCGGTATAAAGGCAGGTCAACTTCTGGCTCTTACAGATACATAAATGCAAACAAAACACTGCAGTTAAATGGAGACGACGTGTCTGTGAGCATCGTTCATCAGTTACAAGTCAGTATTACGTACAATGCCGCGTGGAAAGCCTTTATCAAATGAAGAGAAATCAAGAGTTAGTGCCTTCAAGGCCCTTCCAATCGCCAAATAGCTACGAAATTGGAGTTTCAAGATGCGTCATTGATAATTTTGTCAAACTGGGTTCATAATATGGCAAACACGGGAAGTATGGACGGACAAGAAAATTGTCTGGGCGCACTAAACGTCTCATTTTACGTAAAATGTAAGAGTATGTTTTCCTCTCAAATCCAGGCTGATTTGAAGTTGCCAGTAACAGCCAGACGAGTAAGACAAATTCTGTCAGAAGACAAGAACGTAAAATAAAAAAAAAAGTATTTGCAAACCACCTAAGAACAATGCACATAAGACAGCTAGAATTACTTTTGCTGAAGAACACATGTCCTGGACCTCAGAATGGAATAAAGTAATATTCAGTGACAAGAAGAAGTTTAATCTGGACGGGAATGATGGCCTTTCAGTATTACTGGAATGACCTCTGTACTGAAGAGCAAGTTAGAATGAGTAGAAACTTCGGTGGTGGAGGTGTTATGATTTGGGCAGCATTCTGCCTTAAAGGAAGATCGAAACTGGCATGGATACGCACCAAGATGAATTCTGAGTCCTGCACTGAGGAGCTTCTGGTGTCCGAATTGATACGAATGTATGAGGAATTGGCGAAGATCTAATTTTTCAGCAAGATAATGCTTCCATTCACGTGTCTGCCAAATCAAAGGAGTGGTTCAGGAAGAAAGAAATACCTCTTTTGACTTGGCCAGCCAGAAGTCCTGATTTAAACCTGATTGAGAACTTATGGGGATCCTGGCAAGGCCTGTGTGTCGCAATGGACGGCAGTTTGAGACAGTGACTGAGCAGAAAAATGTTATTCGGGAAGAGTGAGCTTCAATCTCAGTGGAAGAAATAAACACCCTCATCAAGTCAAGGCCGAAGAGAATCTTCCAAGTAATTAACAACAATGGAGGTTCAACTACATTTTAGAAATTAGTTGTAAACTTTGTACTCAGTCATTTTGGTTTAATCTGTGAAATACACAAAGTGCCTTTAAAATAATTTCCCATATGTGAGAGTGGTTTCAGTTTTCATGTACTTTTTTGGACGGAAATGGATAATTAATTTTGACATTATTTGTGTGTGTTTTATACCCAAACACCTCCTAAGTTAAGATAGAAAAATGCCAAAGAAAGAGTAAATAAAGTTGTGTTCACACTTCCAACAAGTGCCTTTATACCAATTTCCACCACTGTGTATCAGTTAAAGGATAACTACGAATAACACATTAAAATTAATTGAAACTAACGGTTTTTACATAAGTTATCAGGCCCTTAATAGAAAACCCAAAGGCCTAACTGTGAACACTTGGCAACATTTTCAGTAAGCAGCGCGAGATAGACACGCCTATTATTAGCTACATCACAAACAGAAACAAAGGAAAGTCACACACTTTATGTATATGCAATATATATCCACATATGTATAAACCAATAGGAATAAATTGTAACCTCATCTTCTGTAGCGATCTGAACAATTGAAGAAATACTGAAGTTTTAAATATATAAAACTGAGACGCGTACAAAACACAATCCTCCCAGTTAGCGAAGGGAGAACATCGATTAAGTTTTATTTTAAACTGCGGGAAAATAACGACCGTTACTAGTTTAAATATAAAATTATAACTCCTAATCGAGGAGGACGAACTTAGTGTAAATTCAAATAGCTCAACAAATTACGTTAAATTATCTAAAGTTAAATCGATATTAAGAATATTGATTCGTATTTATTTTATATTACAATATTAATAATAATAATTCTTCAGTATTCCGTAGAGAAGCCAGATCGCTATACACATCGTATCATTAAGTGTTTGCATTTTATTAAATATATGTATATTGACTGCTATACTAAATAAATCAAGAGATTTATAAACTACAGTTATTGATAATACTATCGCTGCCCGTACAAATTTCCTCGTTGTTCCCTGTGATAATGTGATCTTCGTCGCTCACCTAACCCACCCTGACTAGACCGCGAGCATAACATTTCTCACATTACGGGAATTCCTTGTAATAAATCCCACACCCTGTGATAAATCCATCACCATTTACCCACCCCCAAACCAATACCCCTCCAATATATATGTAGAATAGAATAGAATAGAATAGAATATGGAATTTATTGCCTTTTTTTTCAGAATAAAGAAAATACATATGCATTTACATTGCGCACGGGCCTGCTTGGCCGTACGTGCATTATTTTTCCATGAATAAAAAATAAAACTAATGATATAAACAAATACCTACAAATACACCTGTATCAAAAAACAATAACAGGCTACATATAAGTAAAATCTATGTCTACACTACATCACAATAATACATATCTACATTCATCCACATTCCGTACATTAATATTAAAAACAAATGCTAGAAAACAAATTAGAAAAAAACACACACACACATACACCCACACACCCCCACACATATACACACCGCACGCTCATACCCCCCTCCCCCCGTCCCTGCAGACATTAAGTGCACTATCAGACTATTCAACTTATCAGACCTACTTATTATATAACATGATTAAAGATCGAAAACAAAGACCATATTGAGATTCTTCTTATTGTTAATACATATATCCTTAATCTACAATTTTGTTATATCTCAATTTTCTTACTGTACCCAAAAATTTGCATGTTTTTGATTCACTCTCGATCCGTCCTAAAAGATCCCAACACGCCACTCTCCCTCGATCCGACCTGAGAAATCTCTCCGGCAGCATCTGTAATCTAAGTTGTTCTGTCTCTCTACAGAATGCTATATATAATATGCTGCCAGTTTTCATGGTCATCGCATAGTGGGCATATTTTAATGCCTTCCTCATTTGTTAAATTATGGGCCATCCATCCCCCCAAATGAAACCATGCAATAGCACTTTTATCATCCCCATCCAAAGAGTCAATATATTTCTCATGTATACTACAGCCATTAAGTTCTGAGTCTTTACGCCTGAAGGGTAGGCACTCATAATAATCTGGATGTATAACAAAATGCCAATAACTCGGCGTACACTTAAACAGAACCACATCCTCCTTCAAAATAGTCGCCGTTGGCCGTTATGCACATTTGCCATTGTTGGTATAGCTGCTGGAAGCACCACTGAAATATCTTGGCAGGAAGGTCTATCTTGTGACCATCATAATCTCTTCGGAAAAATGAAATATACGCCCATGTAGGATTGCTTTCATGCAAGGAAAGAGAAAAAATCGCATGGCGCGAGATCAGGTGAGTACGGAGGGTATTTCAAAACTGCCACCTTTGCCTTGCAAGTTCCTCTTGGGCAAGGACAGAACGATGTGCGGGGACGTTGTCGTGTAGCATCAGCCAATTCTTTGTACGCCAAAACTGAGGTCGCTTACGGCGAATTGAATAGCTTAAACGGCCAAGGATCTCCTTCTAGCGGGTTTTGTTTACAGCTGCACCTTCTGATATGAATTCCATGTGAACAATTTCATTTGAATCAAACAAAAGTTCAGTCCTGTCCCAGTTCTTTCTGTCGTGGTGATAATGGCGGATTTTCGTTTCAGTTGCGGATCGTAAAGGAAACACCATGTTTTCTCTCCAGTTTTTATCCGGTTGAGAAACGTCGGATCATCGTCAGCACTACTGCCGAAGTCACCACAAATCGTCATGCGGTCATAACAATGGTCTTGTGGCACACTGTGCTGGGTAACACGAGACATGTTCAAGTCATCAGACAGAATTTTGTAGCAAATACTATGGCTGATCCCTATCGCTGCTGCCAGATCAATTGGGAGCGGTTAGCACACACCAATGTTACAACTTCTTCGATCTTGCGTTTAATTCGAATTATTTGTGGCCGACCAGTAAGCACGTCACCTTCCAAACTGTCTATTCCTTGCAAAATTGTCGGTGCCACCTAAACACAACACTGCGACACAATGCGTACTCACCGTAAACTTGCTGTATCATTTGAAACGTTTCGGCAGCGGTCTTGCCTAATTTCTGACAGAACATGATGTTTGCCCATTGCTCAAACTGTGACATCTCGAGTTCCAACATGCGCATTCAAATCACCGCCACAACACAGACCGTAGTTCTGCTTGCAGTGCATGCACTCAAATGTCTCTTGCTGGGACGAGAGACTAACTGACAAGGCGCCACCTAATGTGATATAGTGCATCACAGCGCAATTATGCGCTCAGTCTAAAAAATTACTGTACCACACACACACACACACACACGCATATATATATATATATATATATATATATATATATGGGTATTCAGGAAGAAGGAACAAACTTTAAAACGTTTATGTCTTCCAAAGCACAAAGATAGAAACACAATTCCAACGTTCCAGGAAAGAGAAAAGTTTGAAATTGTGTTCACGGCCGCATTGGCGCTGTTGCTTGTCATGTTGATTGTTTGAATTAAAATAGCGACATAACTGGACGTTGAATTGGAAAAGGAGGAGCAGAAGATCAACTTCATTTCTGGTGGCCTCCCAAGTCACCCGACCTAACCCCGTGTGTTTTGTATCTGTGGGAGTACGTAAAAGATCGTGTTTTTATCCCCCATATGCCTGATACTGTTGAAAATCTGCGACAACGAATTGTTGAAGCCGTAAATTCGATAACTAGAGACCACCTGATTCGTGTGTGGCAAGAAATGAGCCAACGTTTTGATATTTGTCGTGTAACATATGGTGCTCACATTGAATGCATAAAATAGTGAAATTTGATCTTTTCTCTTTACAGGTACGTTGGAATTTTGTTTATTTTTTGTACTTCGGAAGAAATAAATGTTTCAAATCTGATCCTTTTTTTCTGAATAGCCCTGCACACACACACACACACACACACACACACACACACACACACACACACACACACACACACACACACATATATATATATATACAGTATATATATAAATGAACGTCTGTGAGTCTGCTAATCTGTAAATCTATCTTTTATGGACTCACAAATTACTCGATCCATTTGAATGGGGTTTGCACCATCGTTTACAATAAATTTTTGGGACAATTATGTGTAAAACTTATTATCGTACATACTACAGAGCCAGAGCTAGAAGAAAATATGTCGGTGCACAAAAAGTAGCTTTTTGGACGCTTAAATGGCTTACGCTGCCTAAGTCATAACAAAACACCGAGTTATTGTACACAGAATTGAATATCTCCAACAAATTCTACAAAAACGTCCGCGACAACATAATGTCTATCTTTTACGGATAACTTACAATAACCATTTTTGTCTTTCAGCTCATTGATGACAAAAATATCAGGATAAGTAGATTCCCGGGCAACGCCGGTTAATCTGCAGTGGGTATCTAAATTATATTTGTTTTTATTTCACTCATTCAACTAAACATGAAAACACATTTAATTTATTTAGGATTAGCAGCGCACGCATTATATTAACTAATTGATAATAAAAATGTGAGTAACATAATGAAATCATGTATTAATTCTCACAAAATTTATGTAGCAAGAGTCACAAGTTCAACTACCACTTCAAGGGAATTGTAGTTTTGTAGCTAAGGTAAATTGTCCGAATTGCCTAAACTAATCACGAAATTTCTAGTGATAAAATTGAACCCAATAATATAATTAATTTATGTGATGAGAATGAAGAAAATTGTGTTATATAATTGAATAACGTGTCTAAAATAAATGAGAAATTTATGAAAAACAAGTTGAATATATATTTTTTTTTAAATATTAATATGGTTACCTTCTTTACCAGTTTTCCTCAGTTAAAATGAATTCATGTTTAAAAACTTTCGTTAATTGGTTAAAATCATGTAGGCCTTTAAAACATTGTTCTATCTTCGACATGTCGTTTGGTACTCTTGACATGCCGAAGATGGAATATATTTTGCAAGGCCTACATGATTATAACTAATTAACGAAGTTGTTAAAACAAAATCCATTGTAATTGAGGAAGACTGATATAAAAAGGTAATTAATTTTTTTTTTAAATATTCACTACATAACCTCAATTATGGATACAATGCATTTTAAAACTATTTATATGTTAAATACAATTATCAATTAATTATCATTGATAATGATTTTGATGATTATGGCACAACCAAACGTCAGCTCAGCAATCATTTTGTTAATCCGTGTGTGCGTGAGACAGATGCACGAGAAACACGCGAATAGAAATAAAAAATAGTGAACATCGAGAATATCGATATGAGTACGAGTACGATAACGATTATCGCCATAGCAAAAAAAAAAAAAAAAAAAAAAAAAAAATTCCGGCAATTAACAAGTCAGTCAATTTCAAAAGGTGAAGTCAGGAGGCACGAAATGTCATAACCGACATTTTTCAGTACGCGCTATAGGGTCGCAGGAGTCCCTTAGATAAATACAACAAATATCTTCTTCTTCTTCTTCTTCTTCTTCCTTCCAAGTATTAGGCCAAGGTCTGTTACGATCCTATAGAAAATGTTCCCTCCAGCGTTTCATTGGACGACCCAGTGATCTTCGTCCTCTTGGTATATAATTATAAACAGCTTGGGGATCCGATTTGAACTCATTCTTTCAAGGTGGTGTTTCCAATTTAGTTGGTACTGTTTAATACATTCCAAAATTGGCGTAGTCTTCAATTCTTTCAAGATATCGGTGTTCCTTTTCCGATCCCATCTGGTGTAACCCGCTGTTCTGCGCATGAATCTCATTTCACAAGCCGTTATTCTGCTTTCATGTTGTCTTTTTAGTGTCCATGCTTCACTACCGTAGGTCAACACTGGTCTAGCCAAAGTGTTATATAAACGTAATCTGGTGTTTTTTTGTACAAGGGATGGTTTCATAAATTGATTAATAATTCCTAAACTTTTATTATAACTAGTAATTTTTTCAGGGATATGTTTTTCATCCCAGACAGAGAGATAATATCCAAGATATTTAAATTGATTAGATCTCTCTAAAATTTTATTCTGGAGACAGATTTTACTTTGTATGGGGTCCTTCCCATGAATGTAAACTTGCTTGACTTTCTTTAAAGCGATATTACTGTATGATTATCCTTTCAGTTTTATTCTCTAAGTGTGTTGTAACCACTTAATGTATATTTTAAAATCATTTACAACAATATTGTGTTATCGCACATTTTTTATGTTTAAAACTTCCCTCATTACAGGATTGTCACAAGGACAAAGTGATAACATTTTTTAAATTGATGAAATACATTTTGTAAATACATTAAAACATTTCAAATTATAATTGGAGTATATTCCATAAAGTAGACTTTTGTAAAATGGTTTCTTTAAATTGAAATTGATCCTATAATGACAGCGATGGCAATTTTAGAAAGATGATATCTTACTACTATACTTTACAGGCGAGAAGAATGAAAGCAAGATACGAAGGGGGGCACGGGGAATTGCAAGCGAAACAATGGCTTACTACCCGAGATTTTAGGAACAATTCATGATTTAACTCACATCTGTAGATTGTTTCAGGCGTATTCAATTTTATGTCATGTATTTTAACATATATATATATATATATATATATATATATATATATATATCCATTAAATGATAAAGTCAAAGAATATATGAAAAATGGTTTAGACATGTAGATGGAATGAACGTAACAAGATTACCAAAAGCAGCATTTAACTACAAGCCAAGAGGTTCAAGGAATATAGGAAGGCCACTGAAAAATGTACAGAACAACTGTGAGGCGGAACAGGCATTTTGCTAGCCCGTGAAGTAAAGAAGAAGAAGAAGCATTTTGTATTTTACGGTAATTAAATTTGCTATTCTTATTCAGTTTATTTTAATGTTTCGTAGTTCGCTGTGAGGTGAGAGTGATGATTAAAATTTTGAAGTGTGTCCGCCAGACTCTGAACCTACACGCCCGTTCAGCCTCTAAATGAATGTAAGTTATAGTACAATCCTTCATGATATAATGTGCTGAGTATGAAATACCTACTGCTTTCATACACTTCGTCTGTGCACTGTAGTTGTCATCCGGTTAGACTTTTATGTCATCCTGAAGTCTCATAGCTCTCAACAATCCACCAACCCTAAGAATAAACTACGAAGAGCAGCCGCCGCAAACATACATGAGTTCACGACAAAACGAGATCATCATAATGTAATCCATGTGTGTCAAATTAAAGTTAAAAAATACCAAACCAGACGTACAATATGTTATTTTTGACGTGTTTATGAATTATTGTTAATATGTCCCGATATTCCTCGTAGAATGAGTGTGGTAACTGTACTAGTATTGTGACCTGTCTCATGGGTTAGAGCTCAGTGTTTATTGCTACAGTCATGAGCGCCTGGGTTCGATTCCTGGTCAGACCTAACTAATTTTTCCTTAAAATGAACTATTTTTGTGATTGTCCATGGTATGGAGTGTAGGTTAAGTTTAAGTTAATAATTCTCCTCGTGCTTCATTATAATTTATCACCGATCATATCATGGGTAACATAACTCCGCCTTCAAGGTGTCCCAATCTAAGAAATTGGTTACAATTCCGATAATTTCAGAGGGAAAGCCAGAAACATCATAAAAGACAACCTGGTGGCATTGGACAAAACATGTTTTGTTATTGTTTCTTTATCTTTATTGTTTTGAGCTGTATTCAAGAATAGTATGATTACCTAATCTGTTTTATGTAAATAATATCACAGCTTTTATAATGATTTTTTTATATACGTTTATATTTACTTTCTTCATTTTTGTTAAATTATATACAGTTACTTTTTCCACATTTTTATACGGATTAACCATTTGATTCTTTTCTTGAAACATAAATTGGAAAATAGTGCTCATAGAAACTGAACCATCATTATACACGTAACCTTGGGCCCAGTTACAAATGTCATAAGCCTCTTAAATTTGAGATGCATAGATAATAAACCAGTATACGAACGTTGATGTATAAAAAATAGAGAGAACAAAAATGTAAAAGAGGACGGTGCATATATTAAGTATATATATATATATATATATATATATATTGGAGTTAGTAAATCTAAATAAATTTTAGTCCAGCAAGGAATACGACAAGGAGACTCATTAAGTCCCATATTGTTCACACTAATAATGGATGAAATCATCAAAGAACTAAAAGTTGAAGTTAGAAGGGGGAATTAAAATAGGTAACAAACTGTTAAAGATAATTAACTATGCTGATGGTACAGTTCTAATTGCACTAAGTAAAGATGATTTACAAATGCTATTGCACAAATTTAGAATCATTGCAGCAAAATATAACATGAAAATCTCAACAAATAAAACCAAATTAATGGCAAAATCCAAGGACCCACGACGTGTTAAATTAAAAATAAAAGGGAAAAGTATAGAACAGGTCACGACATTCAAATATTTAGGAATATAAATTAATATCAGCAACAGGAGCAACAGTTGAAATCATCCATCAAGCAAATAAAGCAAACAAAATATCGGGTTGTTTAAACAATACTGTTTGGAAAAATAAAAATTTAAGAATAGATACAAAAGTAAGAATTTACAAATCTGTCATATGACCAGTTCTAACATATGGTTGTGAATGCCGAACAAAAACTCAAAAAACGAAATAAATCAATGAAACAACAGAAATGAAAGTTTTAAGGAAAATAGTAGGAAAATCACTGAGAGAGAAAATTCGCAGCTCTGTTATTAGAGAGGAATGTGAAAATGAACCTATGAATCTTTGGATAAATGATAAAAGACTAAATTGGAACGATCACATACATAGAATGCAGAACAGTAGACTAGTGTAGAAAGTACGTGACTGGACACCTCAGCAGAAAAGGCCATTAGGAAGACCACAACTACGATGGAAGGACATCACCATACCCCGGACCTGTAGTGAATGAACACGCAACAAGTTGCCAGCTTTCATGCGTAGAGAGAAGAATATATATTAAATATATAATGTATTCTCTCCATATTATACTTGGATTCATTTGCTCTCTTAACCTAAAGAAAGGTCTGAATATGCTAGGCTGACATGAATGATGGATGGTAAATAAACATACTGCATTAATAGTAACAAAAATGAAACTAGAAAAGCACAAAATTACACTTCACGCACTGTTATCTCTTGTGTTCTACAAGCGATAATTTTGCAGTCAGTTATGAGTTTAGTTTAATTTAAAATCATTTCTAAGTACAAATTCACATTTGAAATGCCTCTTCAGTAATAACAGATTAGTCGATATTTTTAAGTCGGTTAATAGTACCAATTCACCTTTTGTTTTTCCAAAACAGCAATGATGGCATAGACCCAGTAGCTTTAGAGTGCTCTAACTAAAACTAGCTCGGGCGAATAATCATTGGATACAAAGCAAAATAAATATTGATTTGAACATTTCCTTAGGAAAGACAAACAATAGAATCTCTATCCATCCATAGTAATTCTGCCCGAAGGCAGGCCCTTCACTGCAATCATAGCATTTTCATGCTATGTTTGCGACTTTACTAGGGAATTGTATGTGTGGCAGCTTCCCGTTGCTTTCCACGCCGGTGAAGAATGATGATGATGATGAAGATGATGATAAGGATGGTGATGATGGCCATATGATTTCGGGGACCGTTTGGAGAATCTCTATAAGTCCTAGCAAATATCACCACAACACTCACACAAAAATCAAAGTTTACATCTTGCTAGTTGAATATTTAATGAACGGTACTGACAAGGAAGGTCAACCATCGCATGCCGAAACATACCCTGACATTTCTCCGAGAGAAGTGTTGTGATCTACAAAGGCTGTATCCTGTATCAAAAAATGCAGTTTTTAACTGCAAGACACCGAAATCGAAGCTAGAATCCAGAAAATGTCAACCCATTGTACGGAACAGATGCTACTACCTAAATGAGTAAGAGCTGAGTGAAGTGAGTCGAGACGTGGCGCGGACGGCAGATAGTGAGGGTTGTCCAATCTACCAATTCAGGTGTTGCATTACTTGCCTATAGTTTAAATGCGAACTTTGGGGCTGATTTTAGTTCCTTGCAGTTAAAAACGGCAGATAATTTTTTTGGACACAACCTTTGACATCACAATGCTTTTCTGGAAGAAATTTCAAGGTAGGTTTCGGCAGTAAATGGTTGAGAGCTCCCTTGTGAGGCAGCTAATTCACATTGCTAGACCTAATTGAAAGAACCAAAACTCACTATGCACTACTGAGCTGAACAACCCGCTGCCGCTGTAGGGGTTATATTGTTGCAGTGACGCCAGCAGTCGGGTGAGCATGTTCAGACAGAAGTGCTATACATCTTCAAAATATACTACTTATGTTATAAAAAAACAATAACACTGGAGGTGCCAGCTTGAAAGTCAACGTTTTTTTTAATTAATGTATATGATTTCTTCTCTACAATTGTAGCAGCTGCCACCTGGTTTATTTTCATTCGATCCCTCGCTTATAACGGTTTTTTTTTCAGCATATACCAGCTACACGATTTGCTTTCCAGGTTATGATACGCACAGCAATGGACGCGCATGAATAGGATTAAAGTTCAAACGGGACATATTCGGAAATGGACACTATTTTGAGACAAAATTCAGAAAAAGAAACGTTTAACGGTTCAATGCTATGTTACAATCTTAGTTTTTAACACATAAAACTCCATTCCATAATAACTGGTTTATACAGAGAGGGACCTGTGGGTTTAAAAATAATATTAACATAACGATCTTGGTACCTCAACGGCAGATAGAGCGGAGAAGGAGTCCTTCGGTACGGTGTACCTGACGGAAGAGGCAACTCTACATCTACTGCCTTGTAGATTGACAAACGGGCGGATGGGGTTCGTTAGTCCTGAAAGACGGAGAGACAACTCCGAAATAAAACGGGGCAGGCTGAGCTCTGGAGCTGGGTGAAGGCAATCGGCCTAGGGAGGAAACTCCGAATAATAAACCCACCATGAAAACGAGCTAGCAACCCACTTCAAAGTGTTTCTTATACATTGCTCGCAGTCCCAAGGATCAAGCCTCGGATGAAAGACGGACATCAAAGTAAAAGAACAGCAAACTGAAGAAATAACCCTCACAAAGGGCATCAGGCAAGATGACTCTTATGTCTATTCCCATTTAATATTATAATGGATAAAATTATTGAAAACATACCACCACGTTTGGGTTATAAAATGGGAAACACTAGATTCCACTTAATATGGTACGCAGACGATGTCGTTCTCCTTTCAGAATCTGAAGATGATTTAACAAGATCTTTACAGGAATTTCATATAAATGTCGGAAAATACAATATGGAAATTAACACGAATAAGACAAAATACTTAACAATATCAAAATAACCAATAAGCTGCAAATTAGAAGTGGAAAGAAAAATTATGGAACAAGTGTCAGAATTTAATTATTTAGGTGTATTAATAACAAACACTAAAAAGTTAATAAAAGAAATAAAGACACAAGCTGATAAAGTAGCACAAATTTCAGGGTATATGAAAGATTTAATTTGGCGCTACAAACATATGTCAATAAAAAGCAAAACCCGCATATACAAAACGATAGTTCGACCAGTTATCGTATATGGAGCAGAAACTAGGGCTGATACAACAAAAACTAAACAAATAGTAAGCACATGCGAAATGAAAATCTTAAGAACGATTCAGGGGAAAAATTATTTGATAAAATACACAACACAGAAATTAGGGACAAATGCCATATTCAAGACATAACCAAATTTATTACAGATAGACGAAAATATTGGAAGTGTCATATAGAAAGAATGGAAGAAAACCGACTTGCAAAAAGAGCTAAAGGAGATAGATCAATGGACGGGAGAAGAACAAGAGGAAGAACAGCCAAGAGATGGATAGACAGTGAATGCACATCCAATACGTCTTCCTCCGAGGAGTGATTTTGGAAATAAACAGGATGAAAACCCTACAAATTAAGATTAAGAAGAAGAAGATCTTGGTAGAGTACATATTTGCGTCATGTTGAAATATATAAAATTTCAAGACATTGATATGACATGGATCAGTAGCGGCTTGTTAACATATCGTGTAAGATAAAAAAAAAATCATATGACGTCAAAAAAAATAAGCATATTACGATACCGGTTGACCCAATTAAAAAAATGAAACCTGGCGATTCTATCTCATGAACAAGCCGAATTTTGTACAGTTGCTATGCAGGTTTTGAGAAGAGCCGGAAACTTGCAGTTTTGCAACTTGTACAGAACCTTCTCACAATATTTTCTAATTCACAGTGACACATTGTTCCTAGACGGAGTACATTTTACAACTCTATCAACTACTCTATAGAAATATTTTTAATGTTCCTTCCAACTTCATCAGCCTTAAGTTTACTTCTTTCTTCTTCTTCCTTCCAAGTATTAGGCCAAGGCCTGTTACGATCCTATAGAAAAATTTCCCTCCAGCGTTTCATAGGACGGCCCAGTGATCTTCGTCCTCTTGGTATATAATTATAAACAGCTTTGGGGATCCGATTTGAACTCATTCTTTCAAGATGGTGTTTCCAATTTAGTTGGTACTGTTTAATATATTCCAAAATTGGCGTAGTCTTCAATTCTTTTAAGATATCGGTGTTCCTTTTCCGATCCCATCTGGTGTAACCCGCTGTTCTGCGCATGAATCTCATTTCACAAGCCGTTATTGTGCTTTCATGTTGTTTTTTTGGTGTCCATGCTTCACTACCATAGGTCAACACTGGTCTAGCCAAAGTGTTATATAAACGTAATCTGGTGTTTTTTTTTTGTACAAGGGATGGTTTCATAACTTGATTAATAATTCCTAAACTTTTATTATAACTAGTAATTTTTTCAGGGATATCCTTTTCATCCCAAGTTTACAATTATTGTTATTATAATAATAATAATAATAATAATAATAATAATAATAATAATAATAATAATAATACTTTATTTATTCTGGCAGAGTTAAGGCCATAAGGCCCCCTCTTCCACTCAACCAGCACAAATACAAATAAATATTCGACAAATATAGATATACACTATACTAATTATAAACAGTTAAAGATACAATAAATGTAGCAATGTAAATGTCATGTACAAACAACATTTTATAGGGTAATAACAATAATTGTTAAGGCAACTGCTGAATATATGTAATGGAGTTTGTTGTAACTGGCTGAATTGGTTCCAGTGTTGACAATACTCCATCACACTGCATTGTTAAACACTACTGTTAACTGTTACTAAGATCTAGAACAAACGCTAAAATGTCAGTGAACAATGTCATACAAAACTCCATAAAACTGTATATATTTCAACTTTATTCAAATAAAGATGAAGTGACGTTACTAATAGAGTTGATACTAACTACACTTCAAGTCTACATCATCCTAAACAACAACATCTAGTTACAGACACTCATCCTGCTGATGATGGAAGTTAACTTCCGAAAATCCTCCAGATAACATTTAAATGTAGTATTTTAACAGAGTTGAGGACGACGGCACCTGCCAACAGGTATATATATTTTAATTGTTATCTTATAGTATTAATATTATTTTTAACCCATCACGTGTTTATGCCCCGCCCTGTATATACTGACCTATGTTGAGAGAGAGAACGCTAAACTTCACATACTAGTTATACAGCTGTAAGTTGCAGGAAATTGTAAAATGACCTTACACTTAAATATATTATAGTGTAAATAAAAACATTTGCTTATTAATACAATGGGCTATTGTTATACCATGACAACGAGAATTATACTAGGTGATACAACAAAATAACAAATGACAGCTGGGAAATTTGAGGAGCGTAACAAAGCCTCCTGGTATCGCGTTGCTAGGAAACGAGTCGAACAGTTTTATGTCCCTAGAGACATTCATTTATCTTCTAGACTTTTTTTTTCATCTACAATTTCTTCTTCTTCTGCACGAAAAGATTCCATCTCTTTCCTCTTGCGTTTTATATACTCTTTGCCTTTTTTCTTTTCACGACATGTAACTTAGGGTTTGTTAACCAAGTGGCAGTGAAATATAGCATGATTTTACTCACTTGAAGTATATCCAAGCTTTTTATTTATATTATGCTATTACTATTTTCTTATCTCGGTTTTTTATTCATCTTACAGTCGTGAAATATTCAATTCTAAGCTTATTATATTTAATAAATGCAACGAGCAATTTTTGAAAGTAAGTGTGTGTGTGTGTGTGTGTGTGTGTGAGTTTATGCGTGTACTTATCGTACATTGGGCTCCGAACAATATATATAGTTGATGCTAATGTGGTGTACAGGATGTGAAGATATTTTGTCCTTTTCCATCACATTATAGGTACTATTATGTGCCCGGCACCGCACGGGCCTTAAAGCGCCACAACATATCGGGGAGAGATTTTAATCTATTGATCACAAATACTTTCTGGACCACACAAGGATTTGGAGGGCCTCCTCGTATAAGTGATCAGCTCAATGTGAGACCTCCTCCGAGACAAAACAACATGAAGATAAAACACATCAATCACACACACATTCATACTAAAAAGGCGAATTTAATAATGCTGACTATGATGACCAGTATATGTTCGGAGACAGGTTGGGCCTTAAACTTTCTTTATATTTATCTTAAAGTTGAAGAAAAACTCCGAAAAAAACATCACCCAGGAAATTCGTCCCGATTGGGAATCGGGTCCGCTGCACACGAAGTGGTTATGCTACCCCAAGACCACAGAGATTGGCGCGTAGAATATACAAGTTGTTCAAAAACATTTCGAAATTAAAATACAATTATATTACATTGTGTTTCAAATTACTCATGAACCTACCATAATTGTTCTTACAGAGAATCATTTTGGTGTACTAAGGCCGTGTCCAAAAACATATCTGCTGTTTTTAACTGCAAGGCACTAAAATTCAGCGCTAAACCTCTCATTTAAACTACTATAACTCCTCACTTGATGGATTGGAAAACCCTCACTACCTTTCGTCCGCGCCGCACCTACCTCAATCCACACCGCTCTAAGCCTAGCAGAACCGTCCAGCTACCACGCATGGCGAGTTGTCATTATTGGATTCGGGCATCGATTTATGTACCTTCAAGTTAAAAACGGCAGATATTTTTTGGGTACGACCTTGGTACATAACAAGACTTCTCTTGGAGAGATCTGAAGATATGTTTAGGTATGCCATGGTTAAAAATCCACTTTACACATTTTCCCACACAAAAGTTTGTTTTGTATTTTTCTGCAACGATAATTACTGGAAAATAATACGTTTAAGAAAGTGCAAATAGTGGTTTTTTATGATATAATAAATTGCTACAAATATTTTTCTATTATATCTCGCAACCAGAATATGGTTATATTCGTGCACTATATATACAATTTGGGAACCATGAAAGAGATAAAATGAAAGTGATAAAACCAAGGGGAAAAACGATTATGATTGGTTGTAAATCAAAATCACATTTAAATGTGATTGGTCATTGACTACCAATTGGGGCATGAGTTAAATATTCAGTGTAATATTATGCTTACTCAACATAGACCACACCTTGTAATTGTATATACTGTTCTTATGACCTCTCGCAGTGTGTAGTTAGACAGTGGAGCTTCAAATAACAAAATAGCGAGACATGTCTCCATCATATCACCCTTTCGTGACCAAACCCAAGAGCCCAATTCTAAACCAAAATAAGTATATATAATAATAATAATAATAATAATAATAATAATAATAATAATAATAATAATAATAGCTTTATTTTACCTGGCAGAGTTAAGGCCTTAAGGCCTTGTCTACCACTCAACCAGGTTTAAAAAAAATACAAAAGAAAAGTCTTAAATTTAAATTACAATATATTATAAACGATTACAAGTTATGAATACAATACAATTAATATTTATAATGTATTTTGATTTACTCTAAATTTAACGAATTAAATATATAATATGTACAAGATATATAAAAAAAACGAAGAAAAGATTAATGACATAGTATAAAATTAAATAAATAGAGAAAAATTAATTATTAGACAACAGGTAACTGTATAAGCGTGACTTAAAGGTGCCAAGTGTGCGGCAACCCCTGATATCTTGAGGAAGGAGATTCCAGGAGCGGGCGGAGGCTACGGTGAAGGAAGTAGAATAGGAGGAAGTGCTATGAAGAGGAATTGTTAGCAGACTGCTATCTTGTGACCTAGTGTCAATATTGTGGTAGGAGGATAACTTCTCAAATCTGGACGCCAGGTAAGTAGGAATGTAGGAATTCAGAAGCTTGAAAGTAGCGAAAGAGAGTGCAATTTACGTCTGTCAGTAAGACGGAGCCAAGAGAGGTTATTAAAGTGTTCGGAAATATGGTCATAACGGCGGATATTGAAAATGAATCGAATGCAAGCATTATGAACACGCTGCAGTCTCTGCGACAAGGCATAGTTTAGATCATTATATATAATGTCACAATAATCGAAGTGTGGTAACACAAGATTCTGCACTAGGATTTGTTTTAACGAAATTGGGAGAAAATTCTTTAAACGTAGCGGTTTTCAAATTAAACTACAAATAAAGGTTCAGTTTCTATCAATCTTAAAATCATTTCCCATTTGAAATAAAAAAAATAAAGTTGAGATAAAGAAAGGTGTCAATTTTCATTTTATTTTCTGAGATATATAAACTTCATAACCAAATAATTCACTGATACTATCGAACCCTATATCGAATCCTACTCCCAATTATTTATCACCTCGTTTCCAGAATCTATCCTCAAACCATAACTTAAACACAAGATCACAACATAGTCTCTTACTTAATATACCGCAACATAGAACATCACTCCATGTCATATACCATCTTCACTTCTCGCAACTGGAATTCCCTACCACAAGAAATAACGGGCTGCCTGACATTGGCATCTTTTAAAAGAAAATGTAAATTTGCTCTAACCTCGACTTAATCATTACCCAGTGTCAGGTATATATACTACTTGGTGTTTCTCGTATAATTTATCATATTTATACTACTACTACTACGACTACTACTATTATTACTACTACTACTACTACTACTACTACTATTATTATTATTATTATTATTATCATCATCATCATCATCATAAGTATTAAAATATATATACAGTCAATATGCCCATTTCACCAATAAATGTTTAAAATGGTCAACAAGTTTCTACAGCCAAGCTGTCATTCTCAAGACCAGTCAATATCTGGTCTTGAGAATGACAGCTTGGCTGTAGAAACTTGTTGACCATTTTAAACATTTATTGGTGAAATGGGCATATTGACTGTATATATATTTTAATATTGTATCACCAAGAAGATCAATTGTGTATTAAATCATAAGTATTGTTATTGTTATTATCGTATAAAATGTTGTTTGTGCATGAAATTTACATTGCTACATTTAATATATTTTAACTCTTTATAATTAGTATAGTATAAATCCATATTTGTCAAATATTTATTTGTATTTGTGCTGGTTGAGTAGAAGAGAAGGCATTATGGCCTTAACACTGCCAGAATAAATAAGACATTATTATTATTATTATTATTATTATTATTATTATTATTATTATTATTATTATTATTTATCCGAGTTTCATGGCCTCTCGGACATAAGCTCGCCACACATTCTTATCCTAAGCTAATATTTTCCAATCATCCCATGTATAATGCATTTCCCTCAAATCATGATTAACGTTATTCTCCCACCTTATTATTTGTCTACCAACTGGGCGTTTTTCTCTGGTTTTCCTATAAGAAGTTTCCATGTCTCGCTTTCATTCCACATTCGTGCCGTATATCCTGCCCATCGCAGTCTACGAGATTAATTGTTGTGTTTGAGCCTTTGGCACGGATTCCCTGTAGTAGTCCCCTGAAGTAGAGATACTATGGGTGGATCAATTATTTTACCTCCGGAAAATTTTACCCCAATGGAATCCATGTCCACGTTTCTGTACGGTTGTATTTCTACGATGAAAGATTGTCACTCTTTCGACCAAGGTACTTATTTCGTCTGGTTTATAGGCTTCGACCTGTCCGGCACGAGTAATTCTTTCAGCAATAATGCTACCACTGGCATAGCTCTTGGAGTCATTTAAGCACGCAAGCCTCTCCACCACGACAAGGTTAAAATACCATGGAGGACAAACATTATAAATAAGGGAGCTAATATAATATACGTATATTCTATTATGGCTGCCACGTTACGTAGGTGATATGTGTAGGAGGAGTGTACGTTTACAGTGCTAGAGTAGTGCAAGTGTTAAAATATAAAATTATAAAATATTTACCTAAAATGTCCGTCTCCTCAACTTTAGTAGTTATTTATCTGTAGCGCTTTCAGGTCTGGTCCCATCATCAGCAGGGGTCACAAGTTTTGAACCCTGTTGACGATGGAACTGGTCCCGAAAGCCCTACAGGTAAATAACTAATAAATCTATTAATTAAATAAAAATAAAACGTAGATTTATTTGATTTTCATATTTATTATATAATTCAGTGACAGCTGTTTCGGTACACTGTACCTTCTTCAGACATGTTAACAAATTATGAATTGTGTTCCAACTGATCTAAGCAACAATACAACAATATTTATTTAAATTTTTTAATTTAACAAAGGGGATTCATTCAAATCAAGTTGAGAATTTAACAGTTTTTTACTACTTTTAAATTTATTAATTTCTACAGCCTCCAAAAGATCTAACTTCTTACCCTTATCACAAATATGTAAAATTTCAAAATTTGGATCGAAACAATGATTAAATTGGAATAGGTGGTTATTGAAATTTTACATATTTGTGATAAGGTTAAGAAGTTAGATCTTTTGGAGGCTGTAGAAATTAATACATTTAAAAGCAGTAAAAAACTGTTAAATTCTCAACTTGATTTGAATGAATTCCCTTTGTTAAATTTAAAAATTTAGATAAATATTGTTGTATTGTTGCTTAGATCAGTTGGAACACAATTCATAATTTGTTAACATGTCTGAAGAAGGTACAGTGTACCGAAACAACTGTCACTGAATTATATAATAAATATGAAAAACTACGTTTTATTTAATTAATAAATATGGATTTTCATCAAGTAAACACCAACTCAATTGATTAACTTATAAAGTTGAGGAGACGGACATTTTAGGTAAATATTCCATAATTTTACATTATAATTTTGAATAATACCTCAACGGAACTTTTCAAGATTCTTATTATTGTTGACTAGTGCAAAATGTGTTCTGTGAGAGATGATGATGATGAACACAAGTGAAAATGAGAATCCCGGTGCCGGTATGCAGCCCACTCGTGTCGAAAAGCATGAAAGTGACCGTCACGGACGAATCACTATTAACATTCATTCTCAATATATGTAGGGAGTGCGGAACGAATTCAAACATGATGAGTATTCCAGCGATTAGAAACTGTACGTCATCGTCTCTCCTAGACGACAAAACATTTGTAATTAAATTTCCCAATCACGAAGATTATCGAACCCAGACCCGTTAATCAGAAGGCAGGGGCACACCAACGGCGGTCGAATTTTTGAAAATATTGCATTTTCCAAACACAGTGGTTTTAGAAATTAAAATTTAGATAATTATTCAAGTGAAGAAATTTTAACAAATCAAGGAGTTCGACAAGGGTGTGTATTATCACCTACATTGTTTAATATATATTTTGAGGAGGTTATACGAAAATGGAAAAAATCAAGTCCCATAGGAATACAAATTAATAAGGAAATGTATACGAATATTTTAATGTATGCTGACGATCTGGTAATTATACAGAAGTCAGAGGATGATTTACAAAGATATATTTACATGTTGAATCAATTAGGACTCTTTTATAATCTCAAAGTCTCAACTTCAAAAACTAAAATTATGACTTTTCAGGGCAAAGTGCCAGTGAGAGCAAAAATAATAATCAACAATGAAATAATAGAACAGATAGCACACTTTAACTATCTTGGTTCAGATATAACATATAGGTACGATTGGGATATACATAATAAATTAAACCGATATCAAATGATATGTGGCACCATAAGAAGAATCCTCCGAAAGACTCGAAGAGAAACTCAGTTCAGGTTTTATAAAATTATGGCTGTTCCTGTTCTTTTATATGGATCTGAATCTTGGGTACTTACAAAAAAAGATATCTCACACGTTCAAGCCACTGAAATGAAATATTTAAGATCCGTAAAAGGGTGTACACGCATGGATAGATTACACAATCAAGCAATAAGAAATGAACTGGATATATTTTCAATAGCCGATAATCTAGACGAGCACAAATACCAATGGAAAGACCATCTAGACAGAATGGACAGTACAAGATTACCCAAAGAGATCAACACCTACAAACCACATGGAAAAAGATCTTTGAGACGGGCAAGGAAACGATGGACTTGAGACCGGAACAGGTCGCATTGACCTAATCCTGGAGAGAAAGGAAGAAGAAGTTACCCAATTCAACCGAATTGGTTTAGGCTATATACAGAATAATTATTACGTTGTCTCATAAGGAATGTCGATTTTTGAACGTGAGTCTGGTGGAATTTTAAAGGTGCGATTCACTGTGAGTTTGTTCAAAACGTGCGTGCACTAGATGCGGATTTTTATTATGAACTACTGAAATTAGTTCATGAAATTTTGAGAGTAGCGGGTTCAAACCCGGCTGGACCCCACTGCAAGAATAATCATGACAAATGCAGGTACTGAGTGGAATCGAGTTTTAACCACATCCAACATATATATCCGATCTTCACGGTTTCAATCCATGGTCATTTCGTGCGTGAACGTTTCACAATAATGAAAACTTTGAAGCTGTGGAAGTGGGTCTTAATGAATTATTCACATCAAACATCAGCAATTGTTACCGTCGCGGGAAAATACACTTTGCTGAAAGATGGCTCAAGATCAAAAAATCGGATCGTCTCTAATTTGAATAGTACTTTAATTTCTCGTCAGAAATATTCCAAATAAAATTTGTCTTAACTCTGCCATGGCCGGTCCCAAGCCCGGGTGAGAAAGGAGGAGGGGAGGAGTAACAACCTCGTTCAAAAATCAGGGTTGAGTTGGCTCCGACTGATAGTACTCTGTAAGAGCCCCTAGCCAGGGTTACGACGAAGACCTCAACAGCAGAGTCAGCGCAGAAGGAAACCTTCAAAACGGCGGATCTGGCGGAAGAGGCAACCCTCTCTCTAAGGGAAATAGAGAAACGCTGTCTTGCAGTGAAGAGTGATCTTCAAATGCTATGGAAGGAAAAGCCAGACAAATTTTCCTGGTCCTCCAGGTTGGGGGTTTATGCTGTGGGCCAGCTCCCCACACATTTGAAAAAAAAATGTTAAAGACCAAATCAGTGAAAGCCAGACAGAAAAAGTACGAAGACAAAACAACGAAAATGGACATTGAATATAGGCATGTGGAATGCACGAGGAATAAGAAACAAAGTTAATGAAGTAGCAGGAGAATTATTTCAGGACAATGTAGATATTGCAGCAGTGACAGAAACAATAAAGAAAGGATCAGTAAATTCATATTTAGGAAATTACATGCATTTTTGGTCAGGTGTAAATAAAGTGGTTATGACATATTTTAAGAATCGAAGATGAGCGATGGCCGAAGCAACTATATCAATGGCAGCCGACCAGAAAGAAGAAAAGAGAGAGACCAAAGTTAACGTGGAAGGAAAAAATGAAAGACAGTAATGCAAGCAAGAGGGCTAAGCATTGGATATGCCCAAGATGAGGTTTGGCACGGGAAGACGGCAGCAGCTGTAAAAACCAGAAGATAGGTAGATACAATTTTTCTTTAAACAATTGAAACGTTAATTAGAAGGTGTGGTTTCAGTACCGGAGGACTATGATTACCACGGTCGCCTTTGGTTCAGCAAGTTAATACACTTCATGAAAAAAGTTAGTCCTCGCAATAACTCCATGGTGAGGCAGGCCGTCGGGCTAACAACCATCTCCTGACCTTACATTTATAAGAATCATTTATCAGAGGTGTACTATCACATAGCCAATGTAAGGGTCAGTATGACAGGTCCTCTAGCCGTTATAACCAATTTTCACAATCCCGAGCCGCTATTTATTGTAGCTAAGAACATTCCTCATGATACTGCGGTGGGGACCGATAGAAAATGGCTGCAACATTCCATGAGAAGGCTTCTCCCATTGAGTCCTGTAGCTCTCCGCAAAACAAGATGCTTCACACCGCTCGGCTAAGGCGCGGCGCGGAACTGAAAATGTGCAACGTGAAAAATATATTAATGTTTATGTTAGAACAAAATTTCGTTTTCTCGGTAAAGAAAGGCGTAATAAAGTGCAATAACATAAATTAATGCTTATGTTTAAAATAAGTTTTCTCTGGGAAACGGAACGAGTAATCAATACAATAAAATATAAAACAGATTTAAGTTGAAGAAAATCAGTTTTCTTTGGGTGGAGAAAATCGTAATAAAATGCAATAAAATATAAATTAATATTTGTGTTCAAATACAATCACTTCTCTCTCGGAAAACAAAGGTCTAATAAAATGCAACAACTCATTCTATAATATCAATGCGAATTGAGATCAGGGTAGCCGTATAATAACTGCTGTTAAAATATTTACTGTTTGACACCTCGACGTTCAAAGATGTTTAATGTTTGACATTCTCTTACGTCTTTCTTCAACTTTTACATAATATTTCAAAATTTGTTAACTATTTTGAAATAATAATAACAACAAGAATTAATCGTTATATCAGTCAAAAAATAATTTATTAAGTCGACGTTTATAATAAACAACCATGTCTTGAAAATGATTCCACACAAGGAAATTGAAACATCGATTTTTATAAATTAATTTTTGAACTTAGATAACGATTAATTATTATTATTATTATTATTATTATTATTATTATTATTATTATTATTATTATTTTATTATTGTTATTATTATTATTATTATTATTAACTGCTCCCAGTAAATAATATTTAACAAATATCTAACATATATAAAATAATGTTTGTTTGTTCGTTCGTATTTTATGGGCTGCCATATCATTCCTTCGATTGTGATGGCGCTTATTGCAAAATGTTCAGGAGATTTCCGGGATAAACATAGGCTATATGAGAGGTGTGATACTCAACTCATACATCCTTGAAATTCATCCTTTGTAGTGAAAAACGTGAAAAAATAGCTTTTTGGGCTATTAAATAGCTTACGCTGCCTAAAAACAAATATACAAAATTGATGTACACAGAATTGAACATCTAAAAAATAAAACTACAAAAAGTCCGCGTAAACATTAGTTTATCTTTTACGGAAAACTCACAATAACCATTTCTATCTTTCATTGATGCCAAAAAGATTGGAATAAGTAGCTTCCTGGGCAAGCGTAGCAGCGAACGTCGGATATTCTTTTACGGATAACTCACAATAACGAATTTTTTCTCTCAGCTCATTTATGCCAAGAAGTGCGGGATAAGTAGATTTCCGGACAACATTGGATATTCATCAGGGAGTATCTAAAAATAATTACGATGTAATATTTTCTCTTTTACTTAAACATAAAAACACATTCTTTTTTCGTCTTTTAGCTCATTTATGCCAAGAAGATCGGGGTAAGTAGGTTCCCGGGTAATCAGCATGGGATATATGAAATAATTACGATATAAAGTTTTCCTTTTACTATAAAAACACTTTACTTTTCGCCTTTCAGAAGATCGGGATAAGTTGATTCCCTGGCAACGCTGGGTAATTAGCATGGGGTATCTAAAATAATTAAGATACAAATGTTACCCATTGCTTATTCAACTAAACATAAAAACACATTAATTTTCGTCTTTCAGATTATTTATGCAAGGAAGAACGGGATAAGTAGATTCCTGGTCAACGATGAGTAATCAGCACGGGGTATTACGATACAAATTTATAATTATTTTTCCTCTCACTTATTCAACTAAACGTAAAAACATTAATTTTCGTCTTTCAGCTCATTTATGCCAGGAAGATTGGAATAAGGAAATTCCCGGGCAACATTCTGTAGTCAGCTTGAGGTATCTTAAATAATTACGAAATAAATTGTATCCTACACTTATTCAACTAAACATAAAAACACTTTAATTTTCGTCTTTCAGCTCATTTATGCCAAGAAGATCGGGATAAGTAGATTCCCGTGCATCGTCAGTTAATCAGCACGGGGTATCTAAAAATAATTACGATATAAATTTATATTTTTTTTTTCCTTTCACTTATTCAATTAAACATACGAACACATACATTTTCTTTTTTTCG
This sequence comes from Diploptera punctata, assembly GCA_030220185.1. NCBI lineage: Eukaryota > Metazoa > Arthropoda > Insecta > Blattodea > Blaberidae > Diploptera > Diploptera punctata. The sequence goes on along the minus strand of JASPKZ010001576.1, from coordinate 393,595 downwards.
GCGCAGCAGCGCACGCCGGGTGTTAGAAGGGGTTTTATACAATCTAGTTTTTGTTTCGCGTGTCGGATATTTTGAATATAAATACTTTATTTATTGAAAAATAACATTTCTTAGTATTTTATAATTCTTTCATTTATGTCTTCCTGGATATTATTATGTTTATAGCCTATAGGTCATTTAAACAGGAGTCCATAATTTTTTCAGTTATAGAAGTAATGTCATTTTTACTATTTGGGACTGGCTGATAGTAAGTGTCAATCCTACCAAAACTATCCTCGTTTTATTCAATTAAGTACGATACACATTGAACAAGAAATAACCTTAAGTTGGCGAAACAATAATTCATTGTGCCAGTTATTTATATATTCCGGACCGCAAAGAAAATATAAATCATATAAAACTCTAAGCATTATTGTACATTACTATGTAATTTGATGCTAATATTAGTACATTCTACTCATTTGTTTTGTTCTATTGTTTTATATTATAATATACACTGTGCTCCATTCAAAGCTCCCACATTTTAATTAATCATAACTCTCAAAATATATGGAATTATGAAATGAGGTTGGTATTAAAAGAAGGAAAAATTCAAAGAATTGTTTTTCATTGTTGCAGTTAATTCATCTGTCGCATGTTGGACAATAATGACATAAAACAAAATGGCGACTCCTCAGCAATGAGCACACAACTGTTTTCTGGTATGTAGAGACGAAGACTATAATTACAGTGCAAAGAAATTACCGGAGAGAATATGGAGAAAATGCATTTGATGGGAAGACCATTAAGGCATGGCTTGAGACGTTTCTGGCGACTGGAAGCGTTAAAAAAAGAATCAGGAGGTGCTCGTACACGTGTTTCAGAAGAAATTAGAGCCGGATTTCCGAGAAGTCCACAAAAATCAATTTACCGAGCTTCCCGGCAGTTTAAATTCTTTGAGTTTCTGTTTCGTTTAATACCGGCCTCATTTCATAATTCCGCATACTTTGTTAGTTATGATTAATTAAATTGTGGGAGGTTTGAATGGGAAACACTGTATAATCGATTATATGTCTGTTGTCCTTTATAGACTTCTAAATCGTTCAACCGATCTTCGTGAAAATATGTATATACAGGGTTTCAGTTGCGGCAAGTGTTTAGCCGTTATCTATTATGTTCTAAAACATTATGTGTAGAAGTTCAACTGAAACGAAATTTAAAAATCGCTCTAGCAATCGCAATTTTCGATATTTCACATCAAAACTGAATATTGTATTAAAGTAAACCGAGGTATGTATTTTAGAAAAAAATCAGTGAAATCCAACCATTAGAAGTGGGGGTTTATCTGAAATTTGAAATTAAAAATTTATTCTAGCAACTGACATGTTTGGTTTGTACCAATGTGTGCCATATAATTAATTAACCCTCAATATATAATTTATTAAGGCGTAGCAGCGCACGCCGGGTATTAGTTAGTATTAAATATTTTGAAACAGCCTGCCGTTTAAACTTGAGCGTATTTTAAATAAAATTGTCAGAATGTACTGAACAGTTTGTACTTAATCCCCAAGTTCCGCCCAGGCACAGAGTTGCTATCAAAAAGGGTTTATCACACAGATAAAAGAGAGCACAAGCAAAATTCGAATGCTTAAAGTTTGCAAGGAAATTTATTGCCCCTGGTGAGTAAGCAACCTGCACTGGAGTTCAAACGATCACAAGTTGGAGATGTTCCAAGATGGTGTTGAGACGGATACATGTGGAATAAGACCCCCCTCCCCCACCTCTACAGAGTTCCAACATATCAGCAAGCTGTCATTATTCAACCTTCCAATACGCTCTGTGAATATTGTCAGCACTGCAGCATCAATGCAGCGTCCATAAAACCTATGTCAAATCATTTCACCTTTGAAGAGTAGGTTATCTGCTCTTTCTTGGGATTACTTTGTTCCTTAACTTTTAAAGGGGACAGTGCATTTTTATCCTAGTCCTTGAAACCACCATGTGGCCATATTTACATGTGCAGCGCGCTTCCTCGTACGCAGCGGACCCGTGTTTCATCACCGTGTGGGAGACGTTTCTTGGATGATGGGTTTTCCGGGGTTTTTCCTCGCCTGCAAGAAAACTTTCAGGAAACGTTAAGCCCCAAACAGTTCCCAAATATTATCTGGACATCATAATCATCATTATCATATTCGCCATGTTTAATAAGAATGTGTCTTGTCATCATGTTGTGTTGTCTTGGAGGTGGTCAGGCCATTGAGCTGATTACTCATTCGGGCAGACCTCTCATGCCCTTGTCGGGATAAAAAGTGTGTGTGTGATCCACAGTTTAAAATTCTTTTTCCTTTAGGTCATGCCAAATGTATAGCCGGGTGGGATGTGGCATGTAAAAATGGCTATAAGGTGAGATGTTAAACTAGAATAGAATAGAATATGGAATTTATTGCCTTTTTTTCAGAATAAAGAAAATACATATGCATTTACATTGCGCACGGGCCTGCTTGGCCGTACGTGCATTATTTTTCCATGAATAAAAAAATAAAACTAATAATATAAACAAATACCTACAAATACACCTGTATCAAAAAACAATAACAGGCTACATATACGTAAAATCTATGTCTGCACTAAATCAAAATAATACATATCTACATTCATCCACATTCCGTACATTAATATTAAAAAAAATGCTAGAAAACAAATTAGAAAAAAAAAGCACACACACACACACCTACACACCCCCACACATATACACACACCGCACGCTCATACCCCCTCCCCCCGTCCCTGCAGACATTAAGTGCACTATCAGACTATTCAACTTATCAGACCTACTTATTATATAACATGATTAAAGATCGAAAACAAAGACCATATTGAGATTCTTCTTATTGTTTGTTAAACTATGTTAATGGAAACGAATAATGTAAATATGTAATGTGAATCAATATCCAAATTAATTCCTCTATCAATTAATTAATTTCCCAAACATAGGTGGTTACTCATACAGGTTTTAAATATAGGTTATTTGTATTACTATATTTTTTGTGCGATAGTGTGTATTGTCGTACTTACCAGTAATGGCGACCATTATTGAAAGTTCAACTTCCTACATTTCGGGGTTGCCAACCTAAATAACTATACTGTATATTACATTTACACCCACGTGCGGGAAGTAAAAACCACTGCCCTCTATGTATACTACATACAATATATCATCATCATCATTATCATCTGCATTCATGGATTAGGTCTGTTGACCCGTTCCGACTTCAGCCCATCTCTTTCTAGGTCTGCCCACATCTCGGGTGCCTTTAGGTTTGTATTTTGTTATTGTTTTGGATATCTATCTTCATTCATTCTGTCTATGTGTTGCTTCCATTTTTGTCCATATGTATCTATTTTATCAGTTATTGCAAATATTTCAAGTTCCTGTCTTATTTCTGTGTTCTTGATTCTGTCTTCCTTAGTGCACCCTTTAACAGATCTCAAAAATTTCATTTCTGCCGCCGTTATCCTACTTAGATTTTGTTTTTTATGTATCCAGGATTCTGAACCATAGAGCAGTACTGGTACTGCCAACGTTTTATAAAATTTCTTATCCACAAATATCGCCACTCCTGCTTTCACTCTTTCTTTCTGACTTACTCCACTGTAAAACATCATCATATCATTTATCATTTGTGATCCTTTCAATTTTTTCTTTGTTTCTGAGGCAGCTAATATATTTATATTTTTATTTTTCATTTATTTTGTTAGTTCGAATTCTTTGCTTCCCAAACCTCTGACATTCCAAGTCGCTATTTTAAGCTGGTTATGTATTCCAAAACTCTTTTTATACTTTTTCTTGCTGTGGTCGTCATAAGGTTTATCAATCCGGCTTTTCTTCTGCTGAAGTTTATGAGTAAGTTATTTTTTACTAGTAGAGGTTACCAGCCTCCAGCCAAACCCCTCTTCCTGGAGGGCAGGCAACTGCAATTTCGGAGTGTTCGTCTCCTAGAGAAGTTGCCTTCACTACGGCTTTGGGGACTTTTCTTCTCCCTACGTAACCCTGTGGATGGGGCCCTACCGAGGTACTACCCACTGGGCGAGTGGGACCTGGAGCTCACAAAAGGGCATGGGCGCCTACTCCCTGGAGTGGAACTCCTTCAAGGGTTCCAGTCTGTTACCCTGACGTACAATATATATACTCAGAGTTCCGGGTTCGAATCCCTTCCAGGCATTTATTTTTCTTATTCCATATATATATATATATATATATATATACACACACAACACACAGAAAATATCCAAAAGGTAGTGTTAATATACATTATACGAAACAAATCACTGCATTTAAAATGAACTGAACTTTATTTGAAACATTATAAAACAATAAATACATACTTGAGGCCATGTTATTAATAATTGTTCTCAAGGCCTTCTGTTGTTTCAACTAATAAACATTATCCACACTGTTAACGTTAGTCAATTGTTTATAATGAACGCAAATATTTCCAACAAAGATTATATTATTTTACTATTATTTATTTTCAAAACACCACCGCGCAAAAAAAAAATGTACAACGCACTTTTTTTTTGTGTTTTACAGAATCTCGGAAATTAAAAACCAAGCGATAGCGAGGTTTTTAAACATTTTTCCTCCATTCTTTAAAAAACACTTCCCAACCTCGCATCGTACTATACTACTTAATTGTAAACATGCCAATAAATTACTGCACCATAGAGTAATATCACATATTGTTTTAATAAACAGTATTATTTAATGTTTAAGTTTTTCCTTTTTTGAAATAGTTTAATAATTTCCAGAATTTATTTTTTATAGTTATACAGATTTTAATTACATTACTTGTACAGGGTGTTCGGAAATTCATATTACAAACTTCTAGGGCTAGTAGAGGGGATCGAGAAGACACTATTTTGAATAGGAACCCATGTCCGGAAACATACTGTTTCCGCGCTACAGCCCGTAAAATGTATCGGATTTACCAGTCAACACTGGTTAGGCAGTAGATGACGACAGAAGATCGCCTGAGAGCACGTGAGTTACCCTGCCACTGAATGTCCGTCTGTGGTTTCAGCGCGATGGCGCTTTACACGAGACGTTCGGCGACATCTTAACCGAACATTCGTGCAAAGATGGATAGGCCGGGGTGGCCCTATTGCTTGATCCCCACGATCGCAGGATTTAACGCCAGTGGACTATTTCTTGTGGAATCTTATCAACAGTATGGCGTAGGAGATTCCTGTAGAAACCGAGGAAGAACTGCCGGCACGAGTTATGGTCGTTGCACAAGAGATTAACGGGACACCAGATGTGATGGAACGAGTGTACCGGAACATGATTAGTCGGTACAATGTGTGTAACGACATTGGTGGTCGTGACATCGAGTCGCTGTTATAATGAGCAGTTTCGAACGGGACACATCCAATGCACAAGACAGAAACAAATTTGTTTTTTCCACTGTTGACACAAGTGTTATTGTGACCAATGAAAGTGTTTTTGTTACTTTGGTATTGTTACCAAATACATTTTTCTTTCTTCAGTAATGACTAATGAGTCAAACGTCATTTAATCCTGTACCTTACGTCACACCTCATTTGACATGGCACTCTTCTGATGGCATGTATTGTCTATTCGGTTGTAAAACAACGCCGGCAAATCAGACACATTGTAATGACTGAGGCACATAAATGGTACGTTTCCGGACATGTGTTCCTATTCAAGTATTGTCTACTCATTCCGCTCTACTAGCCATAGCAGTTTGTTATATGAATTTTCGAATACGCTGTATACTATATGTCACTTCTACATATGCCAATATATTATTGTATTGTTACTTTATATTTGTATTCCTAACTTTCAAATCTTTTAATACGTTTAATTACATTTTATTATTATTATTATTATTATTATTATTATTATTATTATTATTATTATTATTTCTGTTAATGTAAACTGTTGTCCACAGTTGTGATCTCGGGGTAACTTCGTTACCTTAGTTCTTAGCTGGCTCGGGTTCGATCCTCAGTCGGGTGAGTTTTTTTCGAAATTTTTTCTCAGTTTTTAGAAAAAAAATGTCGCGAAACGTTAAGACCCATGTGGTCCCAGAACATTTTGTGGTCATCATAATCATCATCTATATCATATTCCTCTTGGTTGGTATGAATGAGTGAAGCCGTGTATTGTCTTAAACCTTCGTGCTGTCTCGGAGGTGGTCCCGATAATGAGATGACCACTCAAGCAGGGAGGCCCTCCATATATTTGTGTGGTTAAAAAATGTATGGGACATTAAAAGTTCTACAAAGGGAGATGTTAAACTAAGATGAAGAAATATAATGTAAAACGTTAAAATGATAAAATAAATAATTTAGCTATCAGTAATTATTTTCCATGAGTTGAGGACTACTGGGATATCAGGCGCATATCCTTATATAATAACATCAAGATTTTCAAAATTATTTTAAATGTGTTGTCATTGTGTAATAGTATATTACAATGCAAGTTTGGGAAGTGTTTTTACAGAATCGTGGAAAATGTTTACAAATCGAGCGATAGCGAGGTTTTTAATTCCCGGGACTCTGTAAAACACTTCACAAACGTGCGTTGTACATTATTTTTTGCGCGATGGTGTATTCAAAATAATAAAATAGTAGTAAAATAATATCTTTGTTGGAAATAGGCCTATGTGCGTTCATTATAAACAACTGAGTAACGTTAACAGTGTGGGTAATTTTATTAGTTGAACGTACAGGAGACCGTGATACCATTATTATTGATAACATGACCGCAAGTACGTATTTATTGTTTTATATTGTTTCAAATAAAGTTCAGTTCATTTAAAATACAGTGATTTGTTTCATATAATGTATATTCACACTACCTTTTGGATATTTGTGTAAATACATTCTACGTAGTATAGATAGAGGGCAGTGGTTTTACTTCCCGCACGTGGGTGTAAATGTAATATTACAGTATAGATATTTAGGTTGGCAATCCCGAAATGTAGGAAGTTGAACTTTAAATCATGGTCGCCACTGCTTTAAGTACGACAAAACGCACTATCGTGCAAAAATGAATATTAACAAATACATATGAATTAAATACATAATTGATAAAGTATAAATTGTATCCCAGTAAATATTTGTAATAATCCTTATTTTAATAATTGGCTGATGTCATTTAATGATTCCATATTAATATTAATTACGTATTTCTAACCTTGGAATATGTAGGGCAGTTTAACAAGATAATGAGAAATTATAATTATTGCATAAAATATTACACGAACTGAGGACAAAATTGTATTCAATGAAAAAAAAATTGTAATACTGATCATGAAAACATTTTAATATGTTAATATACTGCTGCTGTGATTTCCTGTTATTAAAACAGACACACAAACACACTATTGTTTTCGTTGAAATGTTATGCATTCCTGGTTGTTTTATTTTTTGGAGTTTTTTTCGCCAGTAAGACAAATGTCAGGAATCTTTCAGGACCAAACAGTTCCCTAACATAATCTGGCCATCATTATCACATTCACCTCATTGGTTTAAGTTTAGGATTAACCCATTCGCCTCAAAAGACGAGGTAGACTCGCCGGCAGTTAAATGACCTTCAACTGAGAAGATGAGATACACTCGCTTAACTCTGCTCTTATATATTTTGTACATCCCTTGGCAGGGTAATGTTTTGTTAACGTACATGAATAGTAAAGGAATATATTTTGTCTTTCACCCTTATTGTGATCTCAAGTACCGTTATCTTTTGTTTGCTTTACATGTCTGAAAATAGACAATATAATTTACGGTAACTTAAATCCGGTTTCTGGGGAAATGCATTGAACATTTAAACCTGAAGTGAATGGGTTAAGGCCACTTCTGGCGGATCGTTACCATCACCATCACCTGCCATATCATTAGGGTAGCGTAACTCCGCCTTCCAGGCACCCCAACCTCAGAAGTGGGTTACAATACATCAACGCCAGGAGAGAATGCCAGAAATGACTAATTAACAAACTGCTGGCATTGAATATAAAAATAGCTTTATACGTGTAACAAATTTGCTACATATAAGTACGTGGACCTGCATAAGTATTTCGGTGAGCGTCTAATTATTTTGTCCCACTTTGTTGACAGTCAATATATTTCTAGTGAATTAAGGCAATTACAGTACTTGATACAAACATATTAGATAAAGAAAGCAAGTAAAAAATAATCAACAGAATAACAATATAAGATATATGATATTAAAAATTAAATAAATAAATAATATAAAAATAATAAAAGCGATTATTAAAACCATTTGCAATTATTGATACGTTGAGAAAAGACTGGAGAATGCTGAGTTTGCAGTGAAATACTGGAAGCGTTATGTTCCTGGGTTAGACACAACTTCTAATGGAACTAAGTAAAGCTGGCACTCACTCAGAACTGGTATCTCGTGCTGATTGTCTAGAAAATTGGAGGCCTTAGATTCATACAATCCTAATGATCTCTTAATAATTGCATATTTTTATCCCGTTACATGCCTTATCGTTATATTTTAATAAAGATACAAATAATATATTAAAATTCCAAATATCTGGTTCCTAAATATGGGATGAAACCCTTCAGTTGGGTCTACTGCGGTTGATTCAATGAAATATTTGTCAAATCTATTTGGAAAGCATCAAGAAACATTTTAATTCCTTAACTTTATGTATAATTTGTAAGTAAGGGCTCTAATAATGAATTTGGATGGAGATAAAACAAGATGTTATGGATGCCAACAATGAAGGTTTTGTCATGATTACGACAACAATGAGTTTAGGAAATGCAACAGGTTCCCGGGGCTCCGTGCAGCCTGCAGGGGCAGTGAGGGCTGGTCAAAATCAATACTCGCGCCTCAAGTTCTGCAGCCACCTGTAATTCTCGCCATTGTTGTGATAACTCGTCTGGCAACAATACTTTCCTCAGAACACGAGTCTCATACACCAGTTCATTTAAACATAAAAATGAATAGGTGTGAAACAATCTAAATGTGTTTGTTTCCAAATTATTATAATCATCTTTATATAGTAATGGAATTTATTGACATTTCGAAAGAAAGGAAATAGATTTTTATTTACTTTACGCACGGGCCTGGTTGGCCGTACGTACATTTTTTCCATGAATAAAAAATAAAATAAACACAAGAATATATAAACAAATCCTCACATGGTTACACACCTACACCCATACATAAAGACGGCATTAAAACAATGAATATATGTAAGTCTACACCTTCAGTACTTACACAATAATACAAATCTACACTCATACATAAAAACATCTTTATATATACAAATATGTGTTTGTGAGTCTACCAGTCTGTTTGTCCAAAAACTTCTTGACCGATCTGAATACGGGGTTTTCAATCATTCAGAATTTTTTTTCTGGGACACTTGACGTATGTAACATATCACCATACATACTATAGGGCGGGAGCTAAAAACAAGTGCATCGGTGAACTAAAAAGTAGCTTTTTGGACGCTTAAATGGCTTACGCTGTATAAAAAATAACAAATACACAAAATTAATTTACACATAATATTGAATATATAAAAAAGTCTACATATGTCTATATTTTACGGATAACTAACAATAACCATTTTTACATTTCCGCTCATTGATGCCAAGAAGATCGGGATAAGTAGATTCCTAGTCAACGCCAGGTAATCAGCACGGGGTGTCTAAAACTAATTACGATATATATTCATAATTATTTTTCTTTTTACTTATTCAACTAAACATAAAATTTTGGGTAAAAACTAAGTATAGGATACTTCCATCTTCTTCGCTTCCTCTTGATCCTACGCTTACAGCCTGTTTGGAAATAAATGTTTCCACCATTATTATAATCTTCATGAGGATCTTCTGCTAGTATGAAATATTACCTCGTGGGACTTTCGATAGCCTGGCATCACTCGTTCTTGAGGCACAGTTATAAATTCCTCCCTCCTTATCGATAACTATTAATTTATTGGTTGAATTTCACATTGTTCCCGAATGTATTCATTTCTAATTATATCATATTTTATTTCTTTCATTTTTTTTCTAACAGTAAGTATAATAATTGTCCCGCGCCGTAACTGAGTGGTTAAGGCAAGAAGCTTCGGCGCAGAGCTACGGGAATTGCGCTGGTTTTAGTCTCCATGGGGGAAGACTTCTCTCAACGAATTTCGGCCAGTATGGGACCGATACCCACACAGCATAATGAGGCAATTTGGGTAGCCACAATAAGTAGCGACACCAGCTTGAGAAGACCAGTTATAACAGATGGGGCCCCGACATGCTGACCACATGTCACCTCTACACTGGCTAGATGATCGTGTACATGTGTGAATAACACATGTGGATGTGAGGCCTTCTAGGCCTTTTGCGCTTGGAGTAACGTATAATAATTTCTTGTGTTACCAAAATTTGTTTTGTTTTGGATGTTTCAGCCTTTCTTTCCGAAGCATTGTGAGGGCAGATCGTATTACAGATTTATAAATTTGTACTTTAATTTCCGTTGATTATTTATTGCTCCAAATTACATTATTCATTGATCCCGCAATAGTTACTGCTTTATCCGCATGTTTCGTGATGTCTGACTGTAAACACCCAATGCTCGTAAGTTTTCTGACTAAACATCTAAAATTGATAGTCTGTTATAAAATATTTCCTTTAAATTCTAATTTACCTATGGTCCTGTTTCTTTCGATAACTCTAAAGATTCTGATTTTTCAATTGAAAATTTCATATTGTATTTTTGGCAAAAACTTACAGGTGTTGCAGATTATCTGCCGATTCACTATAATCAATGCTACGTACGAGTAACTCACATAACATAAATTATATTGATTTCCTTATTATCCATTTCATTACCTTTAGTACCATTAATATTTTTTTAATTATCTTATCGAAAACATTGTTAAACAACAGAATATTAATAGAAAACACTTGTCTTATTCCTCTTTTTACTTGAATCATTTACAAAAACCGGCTTTCGTATTTTATCCTGGTAAAATGATTAGATATGTATAATTCATGAAGAAGATCATTTGATATATCCTTTCTTCTAAAATCTCTATAACTGTTTTTAGTTCAAATCCGTCAAAGACTTTGTCTGGATCTGTAAAATAAATAGAATACCTAAATCTTGTTTAATCCGGAACGTGAATAATGCGAAAATCTGTCCAATGTCAACAAATTTATTGGTCCCGGCGAAATAATAGTAATATTACATGTATTTATTTTCTATAAAACGGAATCTTTCCAACGCGGAAACGGAAGAATATTTCTACACAATTCATGAAAAATATGTTTATAAGGCGGAAATACTGAGAGAGAGAGAAATAAATTAGTTTCCACTTCATTGGATTCCCGTTAGGCGAAATAACAATAAGGGATGATTTCTGCCGCCGGGTGTGATGTCTGATTTTCTACCTGTATCTGAATTTTCCTTTCAGTCTCAATACACACGCGTTATGCGAAATACAGGTTCGTTTTAACAAATATTTGGCGTGTGACGTCTGTCTTACAAATAACCAGTGCACTGTAAAATCTTAAATTAGTTAAAGATCTCAGACCGATTATGTACGTATCTTTTACAGGTAACGTTCTAAATTTCCGGAATAAAGATGGCTAAATCGTATGTATCATTGTCATTAAACGAAAAGGTGAAAGTGATTGAAGATAAAGAAAAACAAACTCTCAGTACGCGAAATAATGACTAAATTTAAATGTGGAAAAAATCAAGTTTATGAAATTTTAAAACACAGAGAAAAATAATTAATTAATGGATGCAGGGAAGTGATCAAACGAAGAGGAGAGCAAAGCAAATAAATAAATAAAAAATAAATAAATTAAATGAAGAAATCAAGGAAGTAGTGTGGGAGTGTTTTACAAGTTCACGATCAAACAATCTCCAAATTTCCGGATCGATGCTCCAAAGTCAAGCTTTAACTGTTGCTACATCCCTAGAGAATAACGATTTTCAGACATCTTCAGGTTGGCTGTGGACAGTTTTAAAAAGACGACACAATGTAGTGTGGAATGAAATTTGCGGGAAATCAAAGGATATAGACGAAGGTATAGTTAGTAAGTGGAAACCGAATCTGCATTCTTTAATTTCAGGATACGCTAAGATACATTTTTAACGCTGACGAAACTATTTTTTTTTTTTGCGCGTTGCCGTCGAAATCGCTCGTACATTCTATACTTCATTTTGAAACGGCAGCAGAACTACAATTAATCCAAGGGACGTAAAAAGACATATATGGTACTATATATTTATGTATTTCTCCTCATTAAGTGAGCTATTATAAATGTTAGGTGTTGACGAACGTGCTAACTGGAAAACTGTAACGACGACCGGTCTACCTGCTCGTTGAAATATCCTAACACAAGAGAAATTACGTAAGAAAGCCTTGAAAAATAGACTGTAGTTAAATTCAAATATTGATGTACGAGGGTGGATCGGAAAGTAACGCACAATAATTTTTTTCTGCCTTGGTATTGCAGCTAGAATGTTGAAATTTCACAGATATATAGTTTGAAGTTTTCACTACAGATGGTATTTTTTTCTCAGGTGCACCTCTTGCGAGAGAAGCTTGAACTATGCAACAAAGATGGCGCGCATGCTACAGTCGTCCACCTGTGAGGGACGGATCGGATCGGAAAGTAACGCACAATAATTTTTTTAAAAAGTTTAATAGTAAAAAAAAAAAGGAAAAAAAAATCACAAATTAACTTACATCTTTTACCTACTTTTCGACATAGTCAACAACTTTCTCAACACATTTTTCCCATCGTGTTACCAGTTTCAATATGCCCTGTTCGTAGAAGTCCGTTTGGTTGGAGTGTAGCCATCTGCGCACTGCTGATGCCTGCTTTGTTTCGGGCGTGTAGTGGTACGCCCACGACTCATCACCTGTGACGATTCCTTCCAGAAAGTCATGTCCTGTGCGGTGTACCGCGTTAAGTGGTCCAAGCGTGCCATCATTCGCTGGCCCTTGTGGTCGTCTGTCAGGTTCTTAGGCACCCAGCGAGCACTAACTTTACGGAAGACATTGCTACGGTCCATACAATCATCCCAATACACGCCACGCATGTCCCTGTGAATTTCACTGGGTTTATGCCCTTTGGCCCACAAAAATCGAACAACACTTCTCTGTCCCTCACAGGTGGACGACTGTAGCATGCGCGCCATCTTTGTTGCATAGTTCAAGCTTCTCTCGCAAGAGGTGCACCTGAGAAAAAAATACCATCTGTAGTGAAAACTTCAAACTATATCTCTGTGAAATTTCAACATTCTAGCTGCAATACCAAGGCAGAAAAAAAGTATTGTGCATTACTTTCCGATCCGCCCTCGTATAATCGCCTCACTACGATGGTTATCAATTTATATAAAAGCGGGTGCCGCGCGAGAATGCTTGACAAGGTTAACATACGCAATTATTATAGTGGTGGTAGTCAGCATCTTTGTACTTAATTATAGCAGCTGCGGGAAAACAAAGCGAGCCCTGGATAACCATGCTAGTGAGTCTGTAATAGCTTGACTGTAAGCTCTCTTAGCGTTTTAAGTACAGTTTCATTGTTACTTCACAGAATTTAAAGCAATCATTGGAGCTTGATATTACTCAAGTTCCCTATTTATCATTGTTCAGGAAACCATTAAATTTTATAATCAAATAGAAAACACAAGTTAATGCTAGATTGTGTAACATATTACTCTATTAATTGCGAATGGCTCCGCAGTACATATGTTGAAAAGGCAAGGGTACAGTTGATAACGATTCGTTTGTCGGATGGGGATGTCAAAGACTGGTGGCTCCCTTCGTGCTTTTCGACAGAAGAATTCTCCTTCTCTTCATAATCATCATGATTCGACATAAACACACTTTCCACTATATAAACACATACATGATCTACGTAAATTTTTCTACCGAATAACATTTATATATATATATATATATATATATATATATATATATATATATACTTAATATATTGGTAAAACATTGGTGGAATCTGTTGCAATGTACGGAAGTGAGGTATGGACAATCAATAAGTACTACAAGAATAGACTAATAGCTCTAGAAATGGATTATTTACGAAGAAGTGCCAGAAAGTCTAAATTAGAACGTGTCACAAATAAGGAAATTAGAAACAAAATGGAAGCAGAAGAAAGCATAATTGAAAGAATTGAGGAAAAGGAATTAAAGTGGTTAGGACATGTTTTAAGAATGGAAGATGAGCAATGGCCGAAGCAACTATATGAATGGCATCCTAACAGAAAGAAGAAAAGAGGAAGACCAAGGTTAACATGGAAGGAAAACATGAAGACAGTAATGCAAGCTAGAGGGCTAAGCATCGAAGATGCCCAAGACCGTAGGCTTTGGAGGTTTGGCACGGGAAGACGGCAGCAGCTGTAAAAACCCGAAGATAGATAGAGATATATACTTACTCACTGGCACTATCGAACCCATAGGTTCATGGCCGCGCGGACATAAGCTCTCCATACATACATATTCTGAGCTAATGCTTTCCAATCATTCCCTGTATAATCTCCAATTGAGGGTCTTTCCACTTTACAGCGGTTGCCCTTTTACCAGCCGGCTGCTGGCCCTTCACATCCACATGTGTCAATCACAGAGGTAGATGATCAACAGCCAGTGTAGGGGTGACATGTGGTTAGCATGTCGAGTCCCCCAGCCGTTATAGCTGGTTCCTCAACCTGGAGCCGCTACTTATTGTAGCTACCCAATTGCCTCACGATGCTGGGTGGGCACCGATCCCATACTGGCCGAAATACCATGAGAAAATTTCTTCCCCCATGGAGACTCGAACCAGCGCAAGTCCCGTAGCTCTGCGCCAAGGCTTCCTACCTTAACCGCTCGGCTACGGGCGGGACCTGTATAATCTACTTCCTCAAATCATAGTTAATGTTATTCTCCCACCTCATCCTTGGTCTACCAACTGGGCGTTTTCCCTTTGGCTTTCCTACAAGAAGCTTCCATGCAAGTCTTTCATTCCGCATACGTGCAACATGTCCAGCCCATCGCAGTCTACGAGACTTAGTTCTTATTATATCTGGCTTCCTATAAAGACTCATCATCATCATCATCGTCCTTTCAAGTATTAGGCCCAGTGGCCTGTTACGGTCTCCCGTCATCTCCGAAAAGGTCGACCCACAGATCATCTGCCTCGAGGAATGTAGTGAAGAATTTGTTTTGGTATTCTGTGACGATCCATGCGCTGAATATGGGCTAGTCAATTGTTTCTATATTCTTGGAGGTATTCAGATATAGGTACGATGTTTAACTTTCTGGCTATTGTTGAATTTCTTTGGTGGTCTAGAAGGCTATAACCTGCAGTTCGTCGCAGAAATTTCATCTCCGTGGCTGTAATATGACGGTCATTCTGAGTTCTGATTGTCCAAGCTTCACTGCCATAACAGATTATCTTCTTGGTAACGATAAAATGTGTTACTCATGTTATTATTAATAAAACCAAGTCACCAAACATAAACATTTAAAAGACATTAATAGAACGGATAAAATAAGCTAATATGTACAAAAATAGAAACAGTTCCTTTTTTGCGCGATAGTACGTTTTGTCGTACTAAATAACTACACTGTAATATTACATTTACTCCCACGTTCGGGAAGTAAATCCACTGCCCTCTATGTATACTACGTACAATGTATATACAGACAATATCCAAAAGGTAGTGTTAATGTACATTATACGAAACAAATCACTGCATATTTAAATGACCTGAACTTTATTTCAAACAAAACAATAAATACATACTTTTGCGGCCATGTTATTAATAATTGTTCTCAAGGCCTCCTGTTATTTCAACTTATAAACATTCTCCACACTGTGAAGGTTAGTCAATCGTTTAAAACGAACGCAAATATTTCCAACAAAGATGTTATTTTACTATTAGGACTATATATTATTTTGAAAGTACCATTGCGAAAAAATATGTACAGTCTTCGACCAAAAAAAATGAGTCATCTCTTGAACCCACATTCCTTCTAAGTCATACTCGGCACAGCGCTGGGTTCAAACTAGGAAACTAGTCATAATTGTGCAGTCCATTAGCTACTGTGTTATGTGGCATGAACTAAAGAGTCTTCTACGTGTCCCGATAGCTCAGCGGTAAAGCATACGGTCACTGTTTCTGTTAATGAAGGTCGCAGGTTCGCGTCTTCAATTACGCAATTTTTTTCGTGATATTTGTATTAAAACGTTTTATGAATTAAATACATTTTATTTCGACATTTGAATTAATCTATTCTTTATTAAGTTCATAATTTTTTTATATCGTTGAAGTTATAACAGTGTTAAATTATATATTTTTACACGCTTTATATTAGCTTGACCTGTATCTGCCTATGTAACGAACCTGTATCTATGTAACGGAATCTTTGAACACGATTTTCATCCACTTAAAAACATTGGAACGACTTGAAACTTTGTATACTTGTAAAGGACCCATGACAATACAATAATTATATAATTAATTTCTAAAATCCTGGCCAGAATCATCGAAAAAAAAACCTGTGTAATAGGTTGCGGACTTATCGACTTTTTAGTCAATCGTTGTAAGAGCTCAATTAGTAGAGCGGTAGACTGTAGTGGTATATAATTTCAGCAATCGATAGGTCGCTGGTTCAAATCCGGGCCGGAGGTTTTTTTAGAAAAGTATTAAGCAATTAAATTTTCATGGGATTCCGGTTTATGACAATTAATTAAACTAAAAATTTAAAAAATAAATAATAGTTTAAAAACTGAAACAACACGCTTTATTAGAAAACCAAACTAAAAAATAAAAAAAATGTTAGTTTAAAAAACTAAAACAACACGCTTTATTAGAAACCGAACAAAAAATAAGAAAATAATTTTAATTTCCAACACGCTTGGGGAAGAAAATTAAAGTGGTGAACAAAAAAATCATCTCTAACACATCTAGAATAGAACTAGAGTTATCTACAAAAAAAAATAATTTTACCATCAAAAGCGTTGGGTGTTTTTTATCGTTTTTACGTTTTCTTCTTAGAGACTTTACTTTTACCAATATCTGTTTATTATCAAATATAAGTATTCATTGATATAGAGCACCCCATGCTTTTGATATTAAAATTATTTTTTTTGTAGATAACTCTAGTTTTATTCTAGATGTGTTGGAGATTATTTTTTTGTTGACCACTTTAATTTTATTCCAAGCGTTTTGGAAAATGAAATTATTTTTCATTTTTTAGTTCGGTTTTCTAATAAAGCGTGTTGTTTTAGTTTGTTTAAACTATTATTTATTTTTTTTACCTTGTATACTACCGTCTTCCTCAACTATCTAAAATTTTCGTTGATTTCACTTTAGGCCTTTCGATGCATACTTCATCTTCTGGAGTTGTTGTAGTAGTATTGAATTAACTGTATGTCTAATAGTGGGTTTTGCTTATTAGGCACATTTTCGTTGAGAATGTTTGTATACTTGGCCTTCTTGATAATTTCGATTTCTTGTAAAATGTTAATTTTGTGTCTGTTGTTTTCTCTGTGTATAATTTACATTGCATTATCGATATTGTTGAAACTGTGGCCGCTTTCTGAAATACGTTTAGCGAAATTTGATTTCACTGTTAAAGGAGAAGGCAAATCAAATTTCGCTGTTCACCAGTTTGAATCCAATCGAAAATGTATGGGCTAAGATGAAAATAGAGATGAACTCTAATTGGCCTGCAGAAGCACGAAAAACGAAAAAATGTCTTATGGGCACAAATTCAAAACACCTGGGATGCTTTAGCCGATCGTCCACGTGCCTGTATAAATTTGATTGCATCAATGTCCCGCAGATTGAGGGCGATAATAGATGCTGAGGATTCATACACTCGATATTGATTTTGTTTTTGTTAAAGTTTCATTTTAGAAGATATTATTTTCTTTCTTCATTTAATTATTAGAAGATTTTCATTTATGTGTTTTGTGTATGCATTAAAGCCATAAAACTCAAATATAAAATTAAATATGAAACTATATTACAGGCGAAATGCTATCCTAACATTCAGTAAAAAAAAAGAAGTGAATGGGAATCGAACCCGTGCGGTTACGAATGCAGATGTTGTGTGTTAAACCTCTCGACCACGGAAACACACAAAGGAAAGCTTTCTCTTTTATGTTACTTGAGTGTGCACTGCGTTAACTAGCAAACAACACAGTACAATTACTGAAAACGTGTTAATGTTAATAAGGCTTCAGCGAGTGTTCACGAAGTTCCCCGATCGGTTGATAGAATCAAGAGATGGCTCATTTTTTTGTCTAAGGGTGTACAACGCACGTTTGTGAAGTGTTTTACAGAATCTCGGAAATTAAAGACCCCGCTGTCCTCGATTCTGTAAAAATCACTTCCCAACCTCGCATTGTAATACTATTTCAAGGTTATGTCACACCACGTGACTGACATTTTCAAATTACTTATTGGTATCATCAACATAACCTTATTTTTCTTTAACTAAAGAAATCTCCAAACTCTCGAAATGTCAAGGTATTTAAAATTATTGGCCGATCTAACCAGCCTAACAAGAAAACTGCAAATCATTGAATGCCGAAACCTATCTAGAAATTTCTCTCAGAGAGTCCAAAACAAATTATGCGCGGTTTTAAAGTGCAAGACACAGACATCGAAGCCAGAATCAAACAAAGGCAGTCCACTGTACGGAGCAGATGTACATCCCTGCATGAGTTAAGCACAGAGGGAATGAGGTGGGACGTGGCGCGGATGGCCGTTATTGAGGGTTTTCCAGTCTGCCAATTCAGGAGTTGTATTACTTCCCTATAGTTGAAATGGGAGATTTCGCGCTTGATTTTAGTATTTTGCAGTTAAAACGGACATATTTTTTGTACATTGCCTTTGTGCACCACAACGCTTATCTGGAAGAAATTTCAAGGTAGGTTTCCGCATGCAATGGTTGACATTTCCCTTGCAATAATATAATTGTATTAATAAATTACAATATGAAGTGACATTATGAGGTTCTACTTGTTAAATAAGTTGTATCTGGTATATCTTTCCTCATAAATACAGTATTTGTGTTACATTTGACATGTTTCGACTGATGTCCATATCATCATCTGCTTGTCCAGTCATTGTTCGTTTGATCGTTGATTCTATCATTATATATACAGCAAGGTATACCAAATGGGATCACAAACGCAATGATGATGTCTTGAAGGAACTACATTTAGAACCGGTCATTGAATACATACATATAGCCTGTCTGCTCTTAAAGCGATCCTCGTCAAAACCAAACCATGTGACATGCTCCCTTTTCATTGGTTATGGACATCGACGTACGTTGTAGAAGAAATAAGTACTGTAAAATGTAGTTCCCTTCATTAAATCAAAAATATGTCCTCTGAATATGCTTGTTATTCTTCGTGAATGAAAATTATACCTATTCAATCATTTTATTAGAATTTTAAATAGTTTGTTACATATGGGTGATGCACTTGAGTCAGGCCTCAGTCGAATCTTATAAAACAAAATGTCTGAAAGTAACGAGTCTTCTGTTGTTGTGTCATCTCCCTGCCAAAAGTGACAGTAATTGTTGCGCGAAAGGCGGAAGGATATTGCTTCTACAACATACACTTAGTGACAAAAAGAATGGGCCGACTCTTACTCTCGAATATGTATTATAAGATCTAACGCGCGATTCACACGAGTAAATTAATTGCACAGTAGAGCTACAATACGCTTCCCTTTTTCCTTTGTAGTAGTCTTTCAAGCACAATTTGACAGCGTACGCTTAGCTTAGTGCTTAGTGGCTTGATTTATATGCAAAAGGTCACAGGTTCGATTCCCGATGATAATTTTTTTAATTGTTCAAATGCTTTCTATTTTATTCTGTCTGTCCATTCCTGAAGAAAAACATACTAACTATTTGTAAGTATTACTATTTTTATCATGATATATTTATTTATTTATAAACAGGTTTACAATGTAATAAAACATCTTCCTGTGCCCAAAGTTTTTTTTTAAATTATGTTCTCTGTACATCCTTCACGTTCCAATTCTTCCCATATACCTCTTCTTACATCATGCATCCACTTAAATCTATGTGGGCCTCTCTTTCCTTTCCCAGGTGGAATCCATTCCAAAGCTTGTCTGGGTAATCTTTTCTTTGGCATCCTACGTGTGTGACTATACCATTCTAGTGTTTGTATTTCACAAAATCTAATAATGAATTTCGGACTTTCATTTGTTGTCTGATGATTGTATTTATGGTTTTTTCCAATTTAGAATGTCTGGTTGAGCGTCCAGAACAATCCATTTCAGTAGACATAAGCTTCAAACTCAAATTTGTATTCAACTGCCAAGTTTCTGCACCGTATGATAGCGTGCTTCGAATTGTGGATTTATAAATTTCTAATTTGATATCCATTCATGTGTTTCTATCCCACAAAACGCCATTTAACACTGTTATTACTGAATTCAATATTTATGTAATTTTCTTGGGTACGTTTTGGAGGAGGGTTATTGTTGGGTAAAGAGGTAAAGATTGGATTTAGTGACACTAGGAATACTGAAGGAGTTCTCCATGTGTGAGAACTTAGGTTGCTCAGGTTGGTAATCGGTAGAGTTGAGGTTCTTATCTCGGGATTCCACGAGGACTTCGTCGGGCAGAATTAATGTGTAGAGAATGTCTGGTAAAAGTAGTTTATTCTTATCTTTTATAAACTGCAAGTAATTGTATATATATATATGAAGTGAATTTATCTAACTTTCGGAACGAAGTGTTTTTGAGAAGTGACTTTGTTTGATCGTACACGAGAAGTGACTTGATGTAATTTTATACGAGAAGTGACGAGGAGAAGCCTCTCTCGCCTATAGGTAAATTAGTTACTCCCACTACCTCGATCTAGTGGACCTAAGGTCAGTGCTTAGGCACATATAACGAAACATATAATTGGTAAATGCGCCCTCCTATTTTGATCCCGGGGGTGTTACAAATTTATCATTGGCGATTTACGCCTTCAGAGGTTGGACCTTTTTTCCCGTGCTGGCTTCACGTACAGTCGGGTCACAAACATTAGCTAGGCTTGGGTTTTTTTCCTAGGCTTGGGTTTTTTCCTAGGCTTCAGACGCTAGAAAATTACCATATTCCCACACTTTTTTGCTAGCGTAGTTTGTGTCAGGGTAAAACCCCCGCTTGTACATTTAGCTAATGGGTTATGGTTATCACGATAAATCAGTTAACTGGAGGCTTAGAAGATATTTCTACTCAATCTGTCGAGCAAAGGATTTTGTCATTAGTAAGTTATTATCATGTGTCAGCCACTTCCGTCTTAACAAAAGAAAGGGTTACATTACCTGAGTTGACAGTACCATCCTTAATAACTAGCAATTTATTTACATTGATGCTGACTTCTTTGGATCATTTTATATGACCTTTGCGCCTACATAATCAGGTTCTACTCGCTTGCCTGATCAATTTGAATATAAATATGACCTAAGTCCAGTAACTGCTTCATTAAATGATATTATAATTTTATCTGCTTATTATTACCGGTAGGGATTTATTTATAGATTTACACAGGAGGCTGTGTGACTAACTTGCCACAGTTGAGTTAATTTAGATCCCCCAGTTATTAATAAATCCCATTATTATTATTATTATTATTATTATTATTATTATTATTACTATTATTATTATTATTATTATTGTTACTATGGGTGATGGACAATAAAAATAATATTACTCTTATTATTTTTTATTATTGTCCATCATCTAAGGGCTATTATTATGCTGGACTTGACATATATAAACTAAATATTTTAATTGAAGGGTGAAACTTTTTCCTCACTAATACATAATAAGTAAATACACACATAAATATATGAAGCTATATTATCTTTTGTTACATAAATTTATAGCATTATTATTAAAACTTGTACTGCACACACAATTACATTTATACCTTTAGCTAAATAGTGTTGTAGAGATTACGAAGGCAGTAACATTACTTAATATAGCGTAAAGTGGACATAGATTACGTGGCAGGAATTAAATATTATAGCACTTATAGGATGTATTTTGCGAAAATACAAATGAATAAAAAATGTTGAAGGATTCGACCCTGGCTTTGATAGATATTTCATCTTCTTGTAAGTGGTTTAACGATCTACGCTACTCGAAAGTTGGATACTAGTTGTCTAAATAATGTTTTGTCTTGTACGTTTGAACTATGAACGAGACTTTAACTTTATTTGAAATGTCGCAATTTGAGTAATATTGCATTTGTCGAACACACGTATATATATATATATATATATATATATATATATATATATATATAGAAACATGTCTCCTTCATTGTTCTTTAACTATTTAAGACGATTAAAACCAAATAAGTGTATTTAAAACATTAACAGTGCGTTACCTCGTGAATCATGGCTTTAGATTTTGGAGCATGCGCAGTGGGACATTACAGGTACTCTGCTTTTTGAAGCGGCTCATTCTTTTTGTCGCTAAGTGTACATGTCTCCTTATTATCTCGAAAATACTCACTGCCACACTCTTCGATCAGCTGCTTAATTTTCGGGCTCTTCGATATCGGCATTTCTGTTTCATCTTTTTGACGAGCACTTAATGACTTCCTGAACGAATGTAAGCTGAATTCTGTATACTGCCGCAGTGACGTGCGTGTTCTGTCAACTGCGCACTGAGCTGCCTTGCCTTGTGCCGTCACATGCTCTAGTTTCAGTTAACTTGTGCGCACTACAGTGCCAAGCAAAGGTACTTTCTCAGGTCACAACCATACATGGACAACCATTACCTTGAAATGTAGTTTTTCTTCTAGTGTTCTTTAATTATTCCCTCATTGTACGACATATAACGTTAAATGTATTAAGTTAATTAATAAGAACTTCCCTCTTATAATAGAATAAATCACAACCGATATAGTCTTTCACTTCTTCAACATGTTTCCCATCCGAAATAATTTTTTACTTTTAAGGTATCAAGTCCTTTAAAACCAAAGCTTCTGTTTTATTTATTGACGTAGTGAGATTATAATTTATACAAATTACTTAATAGAATGTGGCTTTCTGTAAATTATCCCTTGACCTAGACATAAGAACCTGATCATCTGCGAGAAGTAACGAGTTTAAAAATTCGTCCTTCTCTTGTTTTATTCACTCACTCACTGGCACTATCGAACCCGTAGGTTCATGGCCGCACGGACATAAGCTCTCCATACATCCCTATCCTGAGCTAAAGCTTTCCAATCATTTCCTGTATAATCTACTTCCCTCAAATCATAGTTAATGTTATTTTCGCACCTCATTCTTGGTCTACCAATTGGGCGTTTTCCCTCTGACTTTACTACAAGAAACTTCCATGCAAGTATCCCATTCCCCATACGTGCAACATGTCCTGCCCATCGCAGTCTACGAGACTTAACTGTTCTTATTATATCTGGCTTCCTATAAAGACCATGCAGTTCATTGTTATGTTTCTCTTATTTTATTACAAATATTAAATCAATTAAACCATTGATTGCTTGGTATAATATATATTACCGATTAAATGACGAAACGTGATTATTTTCACTAATTTTTAGGCATATTATACAATACAGTGTTTACCCTTCAACCCAAAGTGATTTGTCGCCAGAGGTTACTGTCTAAAGCATCTTCTTCCCTCAAATCTCTAGCTTCCATACATGTCTTCACTCCGTCCATCCATCGTTCTCTAGGCCTGCCTCTACCACTTCTTCCATTAGCTTTCCAATTAAGAATCTTCTTTGGATTTTCGTTAATACCTTCAGTTTTTAAAATTATGACCGTGTATTTTTAAAATAATTCTCATTTTTATTTAAATTGTGAAGAATTTTGAAAACTGTATATTCTTTAAATATCTTCTCAGACGGACAATCAATAGACTGCTTCGAAAATTTATTTTTGATGCTTCTTTCCCATTGAAATGCCTGTTTTATTCTTCTTATGATTAATGTGCGGCATATTATAAGCAATACATTATTTTAAATAATTTTTCCATGTTGCCCAGTGTTCATAAGCCAAATCTGTTAATTTTCTCCTCCAGTTTACGCGATTGACTTGGTCCAATCTTCCTCCATGACTCATCAAGTTATGAATCTATTCTTTCCATCAAATGTTCTTGTATCTGCTCCTAGTCGATGCAATTAATCATAATTGCTCTATCTGCTGCTGTTTGTCTCATATGTCCAAATATCTAAGTTGGATTCCTTCAATTTCGCACACCGTCTTTTGAACTTTCATTTCCTGATGCTATAATTTTTTACTAGTTCTGTTCTTTCCTTATACAGAAATCCATTAGAGTGGGTAGTAATTTTTCCTTAAATTTTCAAATTAGAATATATTTAATTTAAAACAGGAATAACTAACAATTAACTAACCCACTAGCATTATCGAGCCTGTACTTTCATGGCCATGCGGACGAAACCTCTCCACACATCCCTATTCCGAGCTAATGCCTTCTAATCGTTCTGTATATAATCTATTACCCTCAAATCATGTTTAATGTTATTCTCTCACCTCATTCGTGGTTTACCAACAGGGCGTTTTCCATCTAGTTTTCCTACAACAAGCTTTCATGTCCCTCTTTCATTCTCCATACGTGTCGTAGGTCCTGCCTATCGTAATCTATGAGACTTAACTGTTCTTATTACATACTAGCTAATAACAGAGGTACGCTGCTACGCCTAAATAAATACATATGATTGTGATTTTATTTTTAGTTGAATAAGTAAAACACAATTATTATAAATTTATATTTTTAGATATCCCGTGCTGATTACCCAGCGTTGCCCGCGAATCCACTCATCCCGATCTTCTTGGCATAAATGAGCTGGAAGACAAAAATTAATGTACTTCTAAGGATTAGTTGAATAAGTAAAATGAATAATAATTATAAATGTATATCGTGTTTATTTTAAGATTTCCCGTGCTGATTACCCGGTGTTGCCCGGGAATCTACTTATCTGGATCTTCTTGGCATAAATGAGCTAAAACGCAAAATTCGTTATTGTGAGTTATCCGTAAAGGAATATATATGCTGCTATACTTGCACAGGAATCTACGTACTTATCTCGATCTTCTTGGCATCAATGAAAGACAAAAATAGTTAGTGTGAGTTATCCGTAAGAGATAAATATAAGCTGTCGCGGACTTTTTTTTTAGAGCTTTTTGACGTATTCAATTCTGTGTACATCAATGTTGTGTATTTGTTATGGTTTAGGCAGTGTAAG
Organism: Diploptera punctata; assembly: GCA_030220185.1. Lineage (NCBI taxonomy): Eukaryota > Metazoa > Arthropoda > Insecta > Blattodea > Blaberidae > Diploptera > Diploptera punctata. The sequence continues at coordinate 368,311 of JASPKZ010001576.1, read as the reverse complement.
CCATTTAAGCGCCCGAAGAGCTACTTTTTTCACGTTTTCTACTACAAAGGGCGATATTTGAGGGTGTAAGAGTTGAGTATCACAATTCTCTTATAGCCTATGTTCATCCCGGGATTCTCCTGATCATTTTGCAAAACTCTCCATCACAATCGGATCAACGGTATGGCCGCGCATAAAGTACAAACAAACATTCATTTTTATATATTACATGGTTTCCTATAAAGATATCGTAGCTCACTGTTTGGCAGTCTTTTCCATTCGCCTGTCTGTTCATATCTCTTTGGTACAAATATAAATCAGTATTTGATTGAAGACCTAGACATTAACTTCCTCCTTAAACAGTCATCTGTGCAACTGAATGGTAATCTGGATAATGATAAGTTGTGAGTAAGAAATCATGATATAATACACTTTGGCATTACAACGGTTATATTTTGTCTTCCGTGTTAGAAAAGCAGGAACAAAAACAGTTGAAAGTTGAGCAATACAGTGTCAGAACTAAGCTAACAATGAGTTGAATTATTGTGCATTGCATGCACCTAAGTCACAGGCGCTCCAATCACGTGACATGAACATTTATCGTCACTGCATTGCATGTTAGAACCTTAACATGACAATTATATAACTCAAAAAAGGACACGCAACTTGCATTAAAAACAAATTTAGTTTCTAACACACTTATATTCCGATGAAAACTTGGCATTTTGAATAAACAATTTTTGTTGCCACAACCTCTCATGCAGCATGTTCGATTCCTGGCAGGATCGATTAAACTGGTTAGCTTCTTCAGGGTTTTGCTCAATTGGAAACCAAATAGTAGGGAATTCGACTTAAGGAGTGTAATTCATTCGATGTGGTTAAATTATATGGTACTTAGTTGAACAAACATGACATTTGTACTGGAGGACATATCTTGTAGAACAAATGTTAAATTAAATTAATCTCTGCACTTATATTAATACTACGATGTAAAGAAAAAACTCCCAAAAAACACTAAAATTATTGGAGATGCACATGGCAAATTGGACACCCTCACCACAATATAATTTTCCTTAGTCGAGTAACGTATAAAGTAGGATTGTAGTCGGGTTAAAGTTTTAATTATGTCCAAGGATATGGGTTCATGGACAATTGTGCTCCGGGTTCAGGTATCGGTAGAACAATGGACTTACATCTCGGGAATCCGTGAGAAAGGATATTCACTGGGGAGATATATATTAGGCTTCCTGTGATCAATTCCACTGGATGATGCACTTTTATTGTCACTCGTTGTTTACACTTGTGTTAGACGACGATTTGACGCGAAGGCTGTTGGTGGGTTAGAACTAACAATGTTTATAACACTCAACAAAGCGATGTAACTTATACAAAGCGATGTGCCGTCTCTACCGGCATATTCGCCAGTCGCGACTCTGCTCGCAACCGACTACTGGCTGCCTACTCCACGCTACTGAACTGCCTACCGAACTCTAGTTTTCGCTAAGTAAAAATATTTATTATTTATGAGTGTGCCGGCATATGTCCCTTCCACCAAAAGTCTTAGCGTCTCATAAACAGTTTATATATTACACTAATTTTGATTGGCAAATTATCTCTTAAGGGCATTGTCGTGGGTGTTAAACTTAGGCGTTTGTGGCCTCGTCCCCTCCCTTTAAATTAGTTGCCTCATAATATCAAATTTTCCAGGGTTGACCAAATGAGAGTGATCCTTAATAGCTCGGCTATCGTCAGTCGGCATCTACCTTATGCCGCCAAAGAAGGCACCCGCTGCTAGCGACATGTCCTAGTTAAAATTGGCTTGGGGATAACTCTTTCCACAGTTTACCTGGGAAAATCCAGTTGCTTGTTTGCGACTTCCCAGCCTTTAGTATGAAGTTTTTGGGCTTAGCATTGTTATAATAATTTGATAATAGTGCAGTCTTGTAAGTCCTCTTAACAAAGGAAACTGCAGACTTTTTTCCCATTGTATACGGGCTTACGGTTCCATTGTATGATGTTTACTAGTTTCGTTCACTACAATAGCAGAGGTCCAGGTCTATGACCAGCGCTAATTGCTTGGTACTAGTGTTTTATTTGATGCTTATGAAATTATTTTATGGTAGGTTATATCATTTTAATTTTGTTACCAATGAATTCCTGTTTTAATTCCAGTTCATTTGAATATAAATATGCCCTACTTTTGATAATAATTACAGGTTAATAAATTCTCATCCTTAATAAAAGTACTTATTTTCTGAAATAAGAGGCTGAGCGAATGACTTGCCATACGTATTACGGACTCTATCAATGTAATCAGACTATACAAGCAAGTATATATATCCATGTAACTGAGAAAATTGATTATAATCATAAAGCGGAATTTTCACCAATGTCGAAGACTTACTTGTATTGGTATATAGACTATACGAGAATACGCGCGTTGGGGTGGGGTGGGGTGAGGGTGTATCAGGTTGATACATACCTACCGAGGCTATGAAGAGAGCTCTGCATTGTAGAAAGACAGACACAGCAAACAACGTTTTATTTAGTAAAGCAGTGGATTTATTGTAGAGTACGTCGGTAGATGATACTGCGCGTACCTGGTCTCACCTGTAGTGAAATTTCACCCAAAACCAAAACAAATATGCATGTGATAGGACAATCTTTGTCTTAAAAGTTTAATTACCTTGTAATTAATGCATATTCTAAGTACATTTTATTTTATTATGTAGTTTATATTTAATGTTTATGGAATTTATTGCCTTTTTTTCAAAATAAATCAAATACATTTACATTTACATTGCACATGGGACTACTTGGCCGTACGTGCATTATTTTTCCATGAATAAAAAAATAATCATAATTTTAAAAAATGCCTACAGGCTACACACCTACAAAAAATGTATCAAAATAATGAATATATATGTATATATATCCATCCTTAGTAATTCTGCCCGAGGGCAGGTCTTTCACTGCAATCATAGCATTTTCACGCTATGTTTGCAGCTTTACTAGGGAATTGTAGGTGTGTTAGCTTCCCGTTGCTTTCCACACCGGTGAAGGATGATGATGATGATATGGATGGTGATGATGGCCATATGATTTCGGGGACCTTTTGGGCCTTAACATTTTCCTGACATTTGTCTTACAGGTAAGGAAAAATCCCGATAAAAAACCTCACGCAGAAAAACTGCCCCGACCGGGGATCGAACCCGGACCCGCTGCGTGACAAGGCAGCACGTTACCTCGAGATCACAGAGATGGACACACACACACACACACACATATATATATATATATATATATATATATATATATGGTATGAAAAAAAATAAAAAAAAAAATCTTATATATGTATTATATAAGAAAAATAAATGTTTGAATTTGATTCGCCTGGTGGTGTAATGGATATCACACTGAGGTACAGACTCAGAGATCCGGGTTCGAATCCCGTGCAGGCATTTATTTTTCTTATCATACCATATTAAGCTTGCATTGCTGAATGTTAAATATTTAATTATAATATATATATATATCCATAGTAATTCTGCCCGAAGGCAGGTCCTTCACTGCAATCATAGCATTTTCATGCTATGCTTGCAGCTTTCCTAGGGAATTTTAGGTGTGGTAGTTTCCCGTTGCTTTCCACAATATATATATATATATATATATACATATATATAATCTATGCCTACAGTTTATTTTGCTTCCTAATGTTTATATTACAGAAGAATCGCCCGATAGGTATGCAGACATATGATACCCGCATCCCAGATTGCTCCAGTACAGTCAATACGAGTACAAGTAAGTCACCGGCATCGTAGAACAAATTCCGCTCCCTAATTTAATACAAAAAAAATTATACTCCCTCTGAGAGCTGTCATTCTTCAAATTTTGTGCCTCATGTCCTGCCCTAATCTGTATATTATATTCAGTTATTTCCTACTATTCCAGTTCGTCTCACTACGGAGACCAGAATGCGTCCCTAGTTTTCTTTACCATATTAAATGAGTTACTCTTATTTCCCCACAGATATCAGCGAAGAACATGTGGTTAATAATACATCACCTTAAGGCGACATCTAGTAGGAAACAAATATATTATTCGGATGGATGGAGGTCGGTTGCGGTACTTTTATGAGCCGAAAAATCTTCAGACTCGGGACTAACGACTTAGAGTCCATCCCGGAGGACTTGTCCTTGGATTTTTCCATCCCAAAAATGAATCAACCCCCTGCCGGATTTGAACCCGTGACCCTCGGGACTAACAGCAAGGAACATAACCACTAGACCACCGCGGCCGATTATGTTCAGCTTATACACAGATAAAGGTAATGGTTATGCTCCAATTTAATGTTCAAATGCAAACATCAAAGAATATTCCTTTTATAAAAATTACCGTAATTTATTGTGTTCAATAACAGCAGGGTTAATCAACTACATCCAGAATGGCGTAGCCAATGCTAAGCCTTGCCATCTCATTTGTTAGGAGTTGCTAGTTCAAGTTAATTTAGTTACGTTTATTTGCCCATAGATGTCATAGATTATATACGGTCAACACACTGACTCAATGAGACATCTAGCAGGCAACTAAGTTACGAGTATTACTAGGATGATGAGGTCGGTAAATTTTGCTTAGATACATTTTTATTCAGACTTAAGGATCTTTTAAGAGTCTGAAAATCTTCAGACTAGGACCCACGGCTTAGAAGCCCTTCCGAAGGACTTAATCCTTGGATATTTCCTTCCTAAAAATCCATCGACCCCGGCCGGGTTTAAACCCGCGACCCTCGGGATCAGAATTAAGGAGTGTAACCACTAGTCTACCGCGGTTAATGCTATACTTGATTTCCTAAATTTTATTAATAAATTGTATTCACAATTGATTTATATTGCATAGGTTTTAAACATGGCCTTTTAAATTGAGAGAAAACATATACTACAAGTGTTGGAAAATAGGATCCCAATACGAAGGTTCGGTCCCATAAGGGATGAGATATTGGTTGTAGCTACACAAAATGAACTCCATAATTTATATCGTTGTAATACTTTTGTCAGAGTTACCAACGTAAGTGAAAAACATGTTATACAGCTCGAATGGGCGACAGTGGGATAGCTTTTATTTTGGAATCCTTGGGAAATAGATCATTAGGAAGGTCAACGCATAGGAGAGAGAATAATTTTATCATGGATATCAGAAAATGGAATTTCGGAATTTTGAACTGGATTCAGTTGGTTGTTGAGGACACATATAAGTAGAATGCCTGAGTGAATAGTCATTTGTGGTATTGAAATTGCGGGTTCCATAAAACCTAATGTACTCACTGGCACTACCGAACCATAGGTTCATGGCCACGCGGAAATAAGCTCTCCATATATCCCTATCTTCAGCTAATGTTTTCTAATCGTCCCATGTATAATCTACTTCCCTCAAATCACGGTCTACCTCATTCTTGGTCTATCAACTGGGCGCATTCCCTCTCTCGAAAGGAGGACTATTTTACATTCGGAAAATTCTACACCAGTGGAACCAACGTCCGCGTTTCTTGACAGTTTTTTTACGGTGAAAGACTTACACTCTTTCGACCAAGGTACTTTTTTCGCCTGCCTAATCACCTTCGACCTATCCGACATGGGTAACTCTTTCGGCAGCAATTGAACCGCCGCCACAGCTCTCAGGGTCATTTAAGTACGCAAACCACTCCATCACGTCAAGGTAAGATATCGTGGAGCGAAACCACTCCATCACGTCAAGGTAAGATATCGTGGAGCGAAACCACTCCATCACGTCAAGGTAAGATATCGTGGAGCGAAACCACTCCATCACGTCAAGGTAAGATATCGTGGAGCGAAACCACTCCATCACGTCAAGGTAAGAAATCGTGGAGCGAAACCACTCCATCACGTCAAGGTAAGATATCGTGGAGCGAATTCTGTATGCCAAAGTTAATTTATGCCAGAGAGTATTACGTTCATCCAAGTCAAAGATACATTTTTTTATCTATTAAAGTACAATGTAGCCTGCCTCGTTTGACGCTCAAACACATGGCAACTACCTTATTCAGGACAAAGACATTGCTTATCGTTTTTTAAGCTTTCCCGGAAATCGGTTTGACATTGCAAGATCTTATCATGTTCGTTCATCTACAGTTATAGAATAATGACTTCAGTACAAAAAGTCCACAGCATGTGACAAGCCTAGAAAGCCTTTGACATAAGAGTCATCTGTTGACATCACATCCACATTTGTTATTCACAGATGCTGTTAGTTCAGAGATGACACGTGGACAGCATGTCGGTCGGCCTCGTTGTAGCTGTTTTTTTTTTTCAACTTGAAGCTACTGGATTTCCTTATGATGCTCGGTGGGTACAGATCCCATACTGCCGAAATTCCACGAAAAATGTCTTCTCCGATGGGGACTCAAACCAGTGCATGTCCGTAGCTCTTCACCGAGAAATTATGACTTAAATCGCTCGGCTATGGTGCTGGGATATTAATTTGAGTATTGAGACCAAAAACAATGGAAAGGACGATATAAATGTGCCGATATTATAATGATAAGATTATAAAATTCTTACGCAATTCATAATCTCACAAGTCCTAAACCGTAGATCGCGATCCAACGACCGCTGGATTATATTTGTGGATTTTTAAAATTATTGTTAATATTATTATTATTATTATTATTATTATTATTATTATTATTATTAATATTACTGTTATTATTATTTATTAGATGTTTTTCTATTTTAGAGTGTTTTTACTTCAAACTAAAGTAAATTTTATTCTTCCAGAAATGTCTATCTTGCGGATCTTCTAACGTCAATTCCATTCTATTCAAAATAGTGCCGATTCCATTCATTTTTCCTGTGATTTCCTCTTCTCCTTTTCCTTCAGCATTCCATTCCAATACAATTTCCGGAATTCTGTCTAATCTCATGTTTTAACGTGTCCAAACCATCTCAGTTATCGTTCAATTACTTCAAGATTATTTTATCTACTTTCGTCGTCCCTCTAATTGTTTGGTTTCTAATCTTATCCAAGGTTTCTAATCTTATCCAATGTCGAGTTTCTTGCCGCTCTATGCCGATAGTCCATTTTCTTAGCCAAAAATTAATTTGCATAAGATCTGTCTAATGTCGATGTTTCAGCTCCTTATAACATCACACTTTGAAATAATGAATTAATAATTAAACTTTTTTTTGTGTTATTTACAATATTATTACTCCAAAGAAATTAATTATTTTTCTACCTGTTTTTATTCTTCATTCGATTTCGACTGAGGTTCTTCCATCAGTTTCTAAGATGGATCCCAAGTATATAAATTGTACTTTGCGAATTTCGTCTTGTTCAATTTCCAACATTTCATCTTCTTCAAAACTAAATATATTTTTATCTTAAAATAAGCATTTAATCTCCATTTTTTATTATTCAACCAATTGTCTTGTAATATATGAAGAATTCTCTATATCATGAATTATTAGAACTTGTGACCCGAAAAAAGTAAGTGAGCAATAAACAAATTACTCACTATCTCACTTATTGGTTTTAATGTTCTTTGAGTTTAGCGCCATAGCCTCTCTTTTGTTTGGCGATTCTACACCATGAAAGACATATGGTCAGCATACGGACTCAATGAGACATCTAGTAAGGAACTAAGGAATTAGTTGGATGATAAAGATCGCTGAAGTTTGCTTTAGAGTCTTTTTTTTAGACGCAAGGTTATTTTAAGAGCTTGAAAAACCTTGAGACTTGGATTAACTCTTGTTAACTAAATGTAAAAGATAAATTGGGAAAAAACAATTATGTTTAATACTTATTTATAAACGTATCCTAGCCTTGTAAGTAATAAATAGTGAATCATTAAAGAAGTTAGAAAAAGACTGGACAGATAACAGATCATGATAATAATAAAGGAAATGAAGTAATCAAATTCTTGGCTGATTCAGAATGAATGACACCGTCACATAAATTCTGTTTAACTTCTGTATCACATGTAGTGTTCTTCTTTCCCGCTTTTTTTTTGCTATTTATGTGCAGAGTAATACGATTTGTTTACATTTAATTTATCTTTTAGTTCAGGACCGTTAAACAGTTCTCACTGGAGGAGTTTCACGTATAGAAAATACATTGTTCTTATGGAGTAATTCTTCCTAGCAAACGTGTTGTTTTATGTGATATTGATTTATTAGTTAATTAATTTTAAATAAGCAATTAATTTAATTAATTTGACTTAAAACGTTGCCAAGAAAGTGGTTGCCCATTTAAAAAAATCCTTAAGGGACGTATAATTATCACATAATTATTTAATTAAGTTACGGGGTAACCTAATTATTAGAACAGCGGCCGGCGGAGAAGCCGCCCCTTCCAACGAAACTTGCTTTGTCGCGCACAGCCGTGATAAAAACAAATCGTTCTTAATATATCACGTGTGGTTTACTCAGCGAGAATGTTCTGAAGCTACTGGCATTTCTATGACCACAATCTACAACATTCCAAATTTTAATATTGTTTTTTAGTAACCTCAATATAATGATCGCGATTTCGATTTTAGTAACAGAAGTGAAGATAATTGTACCGTAAACTTATGTTCATGCTCTATATATTTCGATCTCTGTCACTCAGTTTTCAGCGTCAAGTAACAATAGCGTTCCCATAAGAGCAACACTATTTTTTAGACATGAAAACCTTCTAGGTGAGACAAGACGCCTCTCCCCCTCCTATTGAACCCTACGTCGGATAGACTGATAAGGTAAGACACTGCTACTCACTTGTCAGTTGTGTTGTTTCACTGGAAGTGTACCTGCATGCAGGAGGGGACATCTTTTCACAACTATTGAGCACTGTTTAAGGCCGTCCTTTAGTTGAAAGCGCTATACATATAAAAATCACTTTCACTAATTTACTATTCACTGTTTAAATACTCACTGTCTAGTTTCTTACTATGCAAACTCATATCTATACTTCCATACCGTCAATATTAAAAAATCCAATGTATATAAGCATTTAAAATTTATTATTTTATTTCTGTGTCTTACGTCATAGAAAAACAGTTGAATGTAACGTTCATTACGGCTATTGAGACAATCGTAACATGCTCGCTCCGAAACTTATTGCAATCTCAATTATTATCATTGGTCGTTGGATAAATAATAATTAATACACGAAAATACACTAAAAATATCCATTTTTACCACATGCATACCATAGACTAGAATTGCCAAGTAATAAATCAAGAAGTATGTGCTACACGGTCTTCAAAGTGATAAATACTTGAAAAAAGTGAAGGTTTTATTATGTAAAGGCACTGCATGAAGTGCATAAATATCCAGCAGTGCTTGCAAATTATTAACATTGCTTCTCTGACGTAACATTAATTATTTTTTAAATTGTGTTAACAATCTTATGACTCTTTACTCACTTTTTCCCTAACTTCTCTTTTGTTTCTATTGTTCACATAACAACCACGTGGGAATTTCACTAGAAAGTTATTTTTTATCCCCTTCTCGCCTTCTGAGTTGATTTAAGACTCATAAAACTATGAAAATGTTTAATTTAGAAAGTTAGAAAAGAAACTCGTTCAAGAATCTCGTCGTCTTACTCCATGAAAAAAAATACATGAATTCCTCATTCAATGCAAACGAAATTGTCAACGGGAACATGTTCAAATTTACATATCCATCTTTAGTTTTGCAACCTCATAAGATGAACTACAAATGGGAGCACATCAATTAAAACATTTGGATTTGAAAATCTTCCCAAAAAACGAAATCTATAGGTTTGTGTGGAAACCACTTACGAAGACTTAATATATAATAATATATAATTAGAGAGAAAACTCATAGAACACATTTGTGATCTTAATTACCTCAGTCACCTAATATCTGATATAACAAATAATACACAGATAAAGTTACAGACACACAATGTAATTCAATAAGCCGTAAAAAGAAATTTTGGTAAACAAATGTCAACCAAAACCAAATTGAGATTACTCAATGTAACTGCAAAATCAAACAAGAAATGGTTTGATGAGGAATGTGCCGACATTGTAAAGAAAAGAAAGCTAGCAAAAATGAAATGGTTACACGAGCCAAATGAGGTAAATTTAGAGCAATTGGGTAGAATTAGACGGGAAACCACCAAGTTAATAAAGAGTAAAAATAGGGAATATTTGAGAGAGAAGATTAATGACCTTGAAATGAAGCAAAAAATAGGAACATTAGAGAATTATATCAGGAAATTAGTATAGAGAAGAAAGGGTTTCAGGTTAGAACAAACATAATTCGGAATGAAAATGGGGATATGATTGCAGATTCCAGGAGTATATTAAGTAGATGGAAAAGTCACTTTAATCAGCTATTAAATGTACATACAGAACAATTTACAGGCAGCAGAAATGCTAGTCGCAGAACCAAGTGCATTAGAGGTTGAAATGGCGATTGAAAAATTGAAGATGTATAAAGCATCAGGTTCAGATGAGATCCCAGCATAACTGATAAAATCAGGGGGAGAAACATTGATGGACAAAATACGCTGGTTGCTTAGTATGATTTGGGAAAAAGACGCTCATCCAGATGAATGGAAAGACTCAATTATCGTACCAATTTTTACGAAAGGAGATAAAACTGATTGCAACAACTACAGGGGCATCTCATTACTTTCAACTTCGTACAAAATTCTAACGAATATATTAGTCAGCAGACTTACTCACTATATTGATAACATTCTAGGAGATCATCAATGTGCATTTAGACGAAACAGGTCTACAACAGATCAGATTTTTAGTATAAGACAGATTTTAGAAAAGAAATGGGAATATAATGGTACTGTACATCAACTGTATGTAGACTTTAAAAAAATCATATGTTTTAATTAAGAGGGTGAAGTATATAGTATCCTGCTGGAGTTCGGAATTCCTAAAAAGTTAGTTAGATTTATACGAATGTGTCAAAATGGCAAAAAGAGTAGGGTGCGTATAGGCAAGCAGTTTTCGGACACTTTTGAAATCCAGAATGGGTTTAAGCAAGGAGATGCACTATCTCCTCTACTATTTAATTTTGTACTAGAGCATGCCATTAAATCTTTAGAGAATGAGGAAGGCTTACAACTCATGGTATTAATAAGCTGTTAGTTTATGCTGATGATGTGGTACTACTGGCCGATACCGAGGAGACACTAAAGGACAACACGCACACACTATTGAGTAACACTAAGAAATTAGGACTAGAAGTAAATATCAATAAAACCAAATATATGATCACACGTAGAAATACATGATATAATGGAGATGGACAGCTAATGACAAATTAGGAAATTTTGAGGACGTGGCTGAATTCAAATACCTAGGAACAATAATCAGAAATAGGAATGAGATGCACAAAGAAATTAAACATAGGCTCAATTCTGGAAATGCGTGCTATTATGCATTGCAGAGACTCTTAATGTCCCAACTCCTTAAAAAAACGTTAAACTGAAAATATATAAAACTATTATTCTAACAGTTATATTATATGGGTGCGAAACATGGATTCTTGCTTTAAGGGAGGAAAGGAGATTACAAGTATTTGAGAATAAAGTTCTTAGAAAAGTTTTTGGACCAAAGAGAGATGGACAGACAGGTGAATGGAGAAGACTACATAACAATGAACTACATGGTCTTTATAGGAAGCCAGATATAATAAGAACAGTTAAGTCTCGTAGACTGCGATGAGCAGGACTTGTTGCACGTATGAGGAATGAAAGACTTGCATGGAAGCTTCTTGTAGGTAAGCCAGAGGGAGGACGCCCAGTTGGCAGACCAAGAATGAGGTGGGAAAATAATATTAACTACGATTTGAGGGAAGTAGATTATACAGGGAATGATAGGAAAGCATTAGCTCAGGATAGGGATGTATGAAGAGGTTATGTCCACGCGGCCATGAACCTACGGGTTCGATAGTGCCAGTGAGTAAGTAAGTAAGTAAGTAAGTAACTGCAAAATCAGGACTGGGATATTGCAACGAAAATTGGATACTAAATTATACAATCAAATAAAAATTACAACCGGCATAGATGAGATATTTATGTGCACTCCTAGGTTTAACAAAAATGGATAAACAATTAAACACAGATATACGCGATAGAAGTTCAAAATGTAGTTGAAGAAATTCAGAAGTATTAAAGCAATTGTTTACAACATATGTAAAGAATAGACCCATCACGCTTTCCTAAAGAATGTCGAGATAAAGGAAGACCAAAATTAAGATAGACCGATCAACCATATCTTCAGAAGTCATACAAACAGGCTCAAGCAACCTAAATCTAAATAAGTTAATGATGATCCTTAGGTTAAGAATTATTTGTCCACGGCTTTGGTCTAGAAATAACGCTGTTGTGGCTGAAGCAGCGAGCCCATGTAAAATCCACAATCGGGATAACTTTCGTAGGTGAGGTCATTTCGAGCTTTTTCCTAATCTTTAAGACAAATGCCGGGAAACTTTAAGGCCCAAATAGTCCCGAACGTCGTCTGGCCAATATGATCAATTTATCATATTCGCCTTGATTAGTGTGAAATAATGTCTTCTTTAAATGTTAGTGTTGTCTGCATTCGGAGAGGACCTCCACGTCCAACTGCAGTCAAGTAAGCATTGAATAATCTAATCGAATTCTTCAGCAAATCAAATTAACAGTTCGATGGGTGTTCCCGTAATTAGGAGTTTGTTAACCTGACAAATTAACATAAACTTATTACCCCATATATATATCCTTATTTTTCTAACCCTTAAACAGAGATACTCAATTGATTATGTAATTTTATTTAAACTTACAGACTGCAGTGAAAACAAGTTCTTACCGAATACATATTATTGTATAATTTTATATAAATTTAAATAATCTCTACTGATTCATTTTTACAATAATTTATTAAAATATTCAGTAAATTAAACAATGTATTTTATAGGATAGATGTTCAGGACATGTGGCATGAATGGGGATTGAAAGACCTACATGGAAGCTTCATGTAGGAAAACCTGAGGGAAAAAGCCCAGTTATTAGACCAAGAATGAGCTGGGAGAATAACATTAACCTTGATTTGATGGAAGTGGATTATACAGTTTAATGATTGAAAACATTAGCTCAGGTAGGGATATATGGAGAGCTTAAGTCCGCGCGACCATGAACCTATGGGTTCGATAGTGCCAGTTAGTTATTTTATAGGATAAATTGCCAATTTAAGTGTTAAACTGCATTAAAGAGAGATACATTGCGAGGAATCCAATATGCGGGCTCCTAGAAGGAATTTTTAATTTCGAATTTCAGGTAATGGTCGGATTGCTCATTTTTTTGAGTATATCTTGCTCCTTTCATTTCAATGGCTTCGTTACGAAAAAAAATGCGACCGCAAAAGAGATTTTGAAATTTTAATTTCAGGTGAACTTCTATTCCTGATTGATTGATTTATGCCGTTCGTCCCGCACGGGACATGGGTTTTCCCGTAATTAGGAGTTTGTTAACCTGGCAAATTAATATACACTTAATTCCCGATAGATATTAGTTAGGGATATTTGGATGATGAAGACCGATTATATATTTCTCAGAGGCACTATGTAGGCTTGAGGTTATTTTACGAGTCCGAAAATCTTCATACTCGGGACCCACAGTTACAATTCCCTCCCGAAAAACATGTACCTTGAAATTTGCCATCCTAATAATCCAATGATACCGGCCGGGTTTTAAAATCGCGACCTTTGGGACTAGTGGAACATGCCAATATACCATCGAAGCCGACGGACTCCTGATGTTCCGATTCTACTGGTTAACTAAATTGGCCATACTATTAAATTTGTTGCTATATCCCAAGTTTGGTTCTGATAAAACAAAAATTGTGGCCGCTAGTACGATAGATACACACAAATATGCAAACATACATAATATACATATTGGGGTAAAGTGGGGGAATTCCGATCATGGAGGCGTTCGCGATTTGATTCAGAAACCAGTATTAGAGCTGCGTTTTGCATATTGCTGGCATGTTTTGCGAAGTGTTTCAAGGATTGGGTATAATGTGAATTCTAGTTGAGCAGCAGTGGCTGAAATGTGCTGTTTTGTCGGTGGTTGTATAGTGATTTTGCAAATTGCCTTCAATTAATAGTTGTAGACATTTTGTATTTCGTATATTTTCATTGTAAGAAAACTAAGCTGATTTATTTTAACTTTACTATCTAACCTCTCTTGGTTAACTCTTGTTTTTTTCGACCCCGACGCTATTAGGGCATCCGAGGGCTAGGGAGTCTTTCCATTCTTCCATTTCTTCTTTCCTTTATTTTCTTTTCTTCTCCAGAAAAGCCTGACCAGAGGCTATAAGATGGCAGCCCCATCACTGGTCTTGCCTTCCTTTGGCCAGCAACCAATCGAAGGGACTATTATTATGCTTTCAAGTCTTATACGAGAATTTCCCGGAGGGAAAATTTTCTATAGGATCGTAACAGGACTTGGCCTAATACTTGGAAGGAAGAAGAAGAAGAAGGCATTTTGTATTTCGTATATTTTCATTGTAAGAAAACTAAGCTGATTTATATCAGACGCGTTAGATATATATCAATTGAATGTATTAATTTTACAGATTTTTTTAACAGGTTGAATTTTAATGTAAAATAATTACTTACAGTTTCAACATATAACTCCAAGAAGGAATGGTGTCAATTTGTTTCCAACTCCGATCAATTTCCATGCCATTTCCTCGAGTAGTACACGTGAATCCCCATTGTTCAAATGTTTTTATTTTTATTAACAACGTTTAAAACATGTAATGAAACACCTGATGAAAGATACCTGTTGTGATGAAGACTGGACAGCAAATTGTGGTACAGGTGAACTTCATGTTCAGAAGGGTTCATGCAGAATGCAGTTGATATGACACAGCTAACAATAACGTGTGTGATTTTTGTTCGTAGATACAGTAATTTTTGCATTTTTATGTATTTCAGCTTTTACGTTAGCTCTATAGAATTTTATGATATTTTACAAGAAACCATTGACAAAGTAAATAAACAAGATTATCTCATAATTTCTGGTGATTTTAATGCAAGAGTCGGAAACCAACCGATAAGAGAATGCATTGGATCAGAAGGAGAACCAATTTGCAACAATAATGGTAAACTGCTAATACATTTTTGCATATTCAATAATTTAAGAATCACAAACTCCTTCTTCAGACACAAGAAAATACACAAATATACATGGGCATCTAGGGGATCAAAGTCTATAATAGATTATGTACTAATTAATAATAAATTTAAAAAGTCTGTAAATGATACTAGAGTGTACAGAGGAAGTGAAATTGATAGTGACCATTTTCTTGTTGAAAGCAAAATAAAATTATATCACAAACACATCAGCACAAGAAAATACAAGCAGCCAATACAAAATAAGATACCAAAAAAGTTTAAAATTCACTTATTGGAAGACCAAAGTACACAAATATTATATCAAACTAGAATACGGAATAAACTTAAAACAAGCACTGGCGATATTGAAGAGGACTGGATAAATCTAAAACAAGCAATCACGGAAGTAGCATACGAGAGTCTCGGATATAAACAAATCAAAAACAAAAAGAGATTACGAACTTGGAATCCTGAATTAAAAGAAAATATTGAACAAAAGAAAAAAGCATATAAAGTGTATTTACAAACTAAAAAAGAGGAACATTATACAGAATATAAAAAAAACTCAGAGCTAAGGTTCGTAAATTGTCTAGAAAATATAGAAGGGATGATTGGGATAAATTTGTAAAATCCTTAGAACGTGATATTAGAGGAGCACAAAGACAGGGATTTAAAATATTCAAAAAAATTACAGATGGAAACAAAATACAAAATTAATGTTAATATGATACCAAAACAAGATTGGATTTCTTACTACAAACATCTTTGGTCAGAACCGAACACTCACACTGAAAAAATTACTTTGAATTTGACTTGTGAAAATGAAATTGAAAAACCAGACATAAAAATGGACGAACTAGAAGAAGTTTTAAAGAAGGCCAAGAACAGGAAAAGTCCAGGTTTAGATGATTTAAATTTAGACCTTTTTAAGTATGGAGGAACTGCCTTGAAAGAGAAACTTTTTAACAATATTTGGCATTGTCTTAATATTCCAACGGATTGGGAAACGGGTCTAGTAATTAATATACATAAAAAAGGTCAGAAAAACAAATGTGATAACTACCGAGGCATTACCTTACTCCCAACTGCATCTAAATTATATGCCAACATAATTAAAAATAAATTATCAGTAAGTAGTGAAACCTTTGGAAGAAGAAGAATGTGGATTTAGAAAAGGGAGGAGCACTAAAGATGCAATATTACCCTACAACAAATTATGGAAAAAAGGAGAGAATTTAATCTCCCACAATACATACTATTTATAGATTATGAAAAGGCATATGATAATGTAAACCGAGATAAACTTTGGCAGATACTGCATGAAGAACATATACACTCACATGTAATACGAGCCATACAAAGCTTATATCAAAATTCTAAAATCAAAATTAAATTACCAGATGGAGAAATAACAGAACACATAAACACAGGCAAAGGTGTTCGACAAGGATGTGGACTATCTCCACTCTTATTTAATATATATATTAACAGAATAGTGCAAGAATGGAAACAAACAGTAAATAGTGGAATTTCAATAACTAGGAATAAAATAATTCAAACAATATTATATGCTGATGATCAAATAATATTATCAGATTCCTAAGATAGCTTACAAATAGCAGCGTATCAATTATTTAAAATTGCCAGCAAATATAATATGAAAATTTCCACTTCAAAATCCAAAACAATGGCAATGTGTGGAAAAAACATACAATTGGTGAAAATTGAGATTGATGGAAAAATTATAGAACAAGTGTCAGATTTCTCTTACTTAGGAAGTGTATTTGCAGAGTATAAAAGTGACATTGATTCAAAATTACAAAAATATAATAAAATGAATGGGGTAATACGAAGACATTTTGGTAAACAGATGAGGACAGAACAAAACTAAGATTACATAACATCACATCAAAAGCTGCTCTAAAATACGGAAGTGAAATTTGGATTTTAAATAAAAGAAACTCTCATAAACTTCAAGTAAGCCAAATGCGCTTCTTACGATCATTGTTAGGAGTTAATAGACTGGATTACCAAAAGAACACTATTATCAGAGGAAAACTTGGAGTAACAAGTTTAAATGAAGATATACAAAGATACCAACAAGAATGGAAAAATCATCTGAGGAGAATGGCAAGAAGTAGACTTCCAAAATTGGCATTCCAATATACCCCAACTGGACATAGGGACCAAGGAAGACCAAAACATCGGTGGAAAGATCAAGACCATCTTCGCTAGGTTTACCGTACATGCCACATGGCCTAAAACGAATTTGTTCATGATGATGATGATGGCGTTAGCTCTAAATACGGTGATCGGAATTACCTACGTTTTGGGGAAACTCTGATAAAACGATTAGGTACAGGAGTACAATTTTTTTTCAGCTTAGTTGTTGGTATAGTTGTATTTTTTATGTACTTTAATTTTTTTAATTCCTTTTTACGAATAGCATTAGTTATTCGACTAATTGTTAAAGTGATCGATTTTCCCCACTTTACCCTATACGAACTATATACATATTTATTATTATTATTATTATTATTATTATTACTATTATTTTCTTATTTTGTTAATGGTCATTTTCGGTGTCTTACTAGATAGATTTGATGATGGTATGTATTTTTTCAAAACTATTTTCACGAGAACAACCTCAACAGCTTCATTCCTTCGAAATTCTTCAAAAATGTGCACGTGCTCCACAGTTTAAAATCACCTCCTGTCAGATCCTATCCCCGGAACGCCCGATGGCATGGGACACGTAAAAGTGTCTGCAAAAGGACAGGTTAAACCAAGAAAAGAAAGTAAAAATTTGATTAGTGTTGTTCCTCAATTAATACAGTAACTGCACTTATTTTTAGTGAAGTTATTGTTTGTGAATGACATTGGGAGAATGCGAATTTCAAGTTGTGGTAACTAAAAATGTAACAATATTGTGAAATGCAGTGTAAGCGGTTCCATGGCGCAGGCAGTTATACCAAGCCGGTTAAAATTATTATCTATGTGAAAAGATAGCCCCTCTCCAACCAGCATCAGGTGCACTCCTAACAAAATAACCCAACTGATAAGCGAGTAGCAGTGTCTTACTTTGTCAGCCTATCCGACGTGAACAAGAGAGGCAATAGGGCGTCTGTTCACAACTATTGATGAGCACTCATTAACGGCCCTGGGTTCAGACGCTCGCCTCTCACCGCTGCGCTGGAGTCTCGATATCGAGTCTCGGACATTCGATGTGGGTTTCGTACTGTACGAAACGGAGTTTGGGCAGGTTTTTATCGGGGTTTCTACAGTTTTCCACCGCCACGAATTTTATTTTACCGATGGAGGTGGATTAACGGATTATTGAAGGTGGAGTTATCCATACTCATCTATTTGACGGTGGTCAGGCGTGGTCAGCGGGCACCCTTGTCATTTATATACCTCAGTAAATATAGGGACTTTATTTCATCTGATCCGTAGACTAGACGTTGATTTGGAAACGAGTTCAGGCTATTATATTATAATGCGCGGTTTGATGAGCATAACCACGTGAAAAATATTTATGTTGTGTGCTTAAATTTTGAAAATAAAAACGCCTTGAAAGGAGAGCGTTAAAGAGAACGTAAAGTTTTGACACGGTTAAGGAAAGTTGTAAAGATGATTATCACATGAAGTTTGGCCGCCAGTTTGACTAGACTTATGTCTGATCTAGACAAATCGTAGCGCAAAGTGTTGTACTGTCTTCCAACATAGATTAATCAAGATCACATCCCACTTGCAGCAAAAACTACACAAGAGATTTACTGCTCTTATCACGATACACTTCCGAATATACTTAATCTCACGATAAAAACTATACAAACTGCACGACCTATAGAAATCTATACATTTCTCAGGGAAAAAAATGACTGTTGCTGAACTAATACTTTCTTGGTTAAAAGTACCTTTTCCATGAAAGATAACACTCTCATCGCAGTATTAACGTTATACACATATCAATGGGGCACGCCGTAGCGTAGTGGTTAAGGCACTGAGCTACAAGCAGGAGGGTAAAGGGTTGAAGTCCCGTTGGGGTGAGGATTTTTAAACTGACCCAAACCCTCTGGCGGCACTATGGCCCTGGGGTCGACTCAGCCTCTAACGGAAATGAGTACCCGACCCTGTTCTGGGAGTAAAGGCGGCCGTCACCCGTCTGACATAAAGTGCCGATTGTCTAGAAAAAGTGGGAGCCTTAACCTCCCACTACCCCAAGGGTCTCCGGGCCTGTTGTGGGATCACTTTACTTTTTTTTTACATACCTATTACACAGACCACTTAACTCATGCCCCAAATGGGAGTCAATGACCAATCACGTTTCAATGAATTTTGTTTTACAACCAATCACAATCGTGTTTCACCCTGATATTAACCGAATTTTGTTTACCAAAATAAATTAAGCTCCTCCTTTTTAATATTCTGAACAGGTTAGAGCATTATTTTGCACTGACTGACTCTCTAACAAATACGATGATTATAACAAATAATAACAGATTCCTTCGAACTACACAGTTGATAACTGAGTGTTCAATAATTGTGTTTTTAAATAATGGTTTTACTGAGTTGTTTCATAAAAAATAATGAATAACATATCCATCCATCCATCCATCCATAGTAATTCTGCCCGAAGGCAGGTCCTTCACTGCAATCATAGCATTTTCATGCTATGCTTGCAGCTTTACTAGGTAATTGTAGGTGTGGTAGCTTCCCGTTGTTTTCCACACCGATGAAGGATGATGATGATGTTGATGACGATAATGATAAGGATGATGATGATGGCCATATGATTTCGGGGACCGTTTGGGCCTTAAAGTTTTCCTGACATTTGTCTTACAGGTTAGGAAAAACCCCGATAAAAACCTCACCAATAAAAATTGCCCCGACCGGGGATGAAACGTGGGCCCGCTGCGTGAGAAGGCAGCACGCTACCTCGAGACCACAGCGGTGGACAATAACCTATGATGTTGGTTATAATATACTGTTTGATGTGTTTCATTATTTCTCCACTAGGGTGCATTCTTACAATATTGCGATCATATTTGTCAATAAATAATATGATCTAGTTGCAGTGGATGAACAAATGAAACATAACAAAACATTTCTCATTTGTTTTCAAATATCATCGTTTACATTAAATATATAAATATTTTAGATAAACTATATTAAAACAATGATTTGTGAGTAAACCGCTTAATTGTATTCGTTAAATAGTCCTAACAAATGCCACTCTTGATTTCCAAATGCTCTAGATAAATTTCGAAATCGCTCGTGTGGCGTTACCTATAATATTTTTGAAAAAAATATATAATTAAGTTTGTAGACTCAATAAAGTAGGCTTTTACCTCGCATGGTGATACATACCTCCCGGATGGACGTTATATCCTGGGTCACCAGTCTGAAGATTTTCTGGCTCGTAAAAGAACCATAAGCCTGAATATAAAGGCCTCTATGCAAATTTTACCCAACGTTCCCATCCTATTAATACCGTAGTTTTCTAGATGTCACTATGAGGCGGAACATTGACTGTGGGCCACACAATGGCATCTATACGAAAACAAGTGTTTGTTGAATTTCTTCCCTGTAGGGGTTAAAGCCTCAGTCTCACAAGTACATACTACTACTATTTGAACTTACTTACTGGCTTTGAGCCTCTTTTTTGTTATGAGTTTCTAGAACAACCTCATTTAGTTATGCTTTTTTCCCTACAGATGCCATGAATCGTATGTGGTCAGCATACTGATCCAATGAGACATCTAGTAGGCGGGTATGACTTTCATGAAAAAGTTTTTTTTTTCTCAAGGATCTTCTGAGAGCCTGAAAATCTTGAGGCTCATAAAGTCCTTCCAGGTGGTGTTCTTTGGGTGTTCCCTTCCTAAACAATCCATTGACATCGGCTGAGTTGGAATCTCCGACCCACGAGACCAGAGGCAAGGAACGTAACCACTAGACCACTGCAGCCGACCATAATTTTATAAAAATTATGAACATTGGTGTGATTCTCACACTGTACATAGACGATGGGAAATTGAACACATTTTTACTTTGACAGGATGTTTATTTTAACACAAATGAAATCAAATTAAAAGAAATGAAATGAATTAAATGCTTCATTAATATTATGAAAAAAGAACTTAAAATATTGAAAAGGGCGTGTTATGTACTTTATTGAAAAATACTAAAGGAGAACTTGTCTGATTTACATCTCATTTGTTAGGAGTACGTCGACCTAACTAATTTAGTTATGCTTATTTTCCTCCAGATGTCACGACTGAGGTGTGGTCAGTATATCGACCCAATAAGATATCTTGTAATTAATGAAACTCTTTAAATATAAAAGTCTGTGTCGTAGGAACTCCGTAAACTATTCTGCGGTTAGTTGAAATTACGATCCCATTTTGCTGCTCTACGGTATACATACTTTGTTAAATTGGAAAAATCAATATCTGATGCCATTATTTAAAAGTGTCGGACTGGAGTGAAAATAAATCATGCATATACGTAAGTTATTACCTATTGCATACTGTTGTATAATTTGACATGCATTTAAATAATTTTAGTCATCAGTTCTTTTTCATTGTTTATTTAAAACATTAAATAAATTAAATCAACGTATCTTATCGAATACATTACCTATTCAAGGGTTGATTAAATGGTATACATTGTGACGAAGCAAACACGGCGATTGATACAGCGAACTTTTATATTCGGGTTTCAGGTAAACCCATTCTTCTAATGGTTCTGAATTCACTAGTTTTTTTGGAGAATACCTTTCCTGTTTTATTTTAATAGTTTATACTGTGTTTCGTAGCGAAACGCTGAGAATTGCGATCGTAGAGCGATGTTTAAACGCTTATGTCAGGTGAACTCCTACACCTGACGATCCCATATTGCTGGTTAATAAACTCAAACTTTCTTTTTTAATTGATTGCTTTATAACTAACTAACTAACTCAGTCACTCACTGGCACTATCAAACCCGTAGATTCATGACTGCGCGGACATAAGCTCTCTATGCATCCCTATCCTGAGTTGTTTTTCAATCATTCCCTGTATAATCTACTTCCCTCAAATCATAATTAATGTTATTCTCCCACCTCATTCTTGGTCTACCAACAGCACGTTTTCCCTCAGTATTCTTGCAACAAGCTTCCACTCACGTCTTTCATTCCTCATTCGTGCCACATGTCCTGCCATCTCAGTCTATGAAACTTAACTGTTGTTACTTTATCTGGCTTTCTATAAAGACCATGTCAAGTTTAATTCTGATAAAACAAATTGCTGCCACTAGAGCGGTATATATATATATATATATATATATATATATATATATATATTGGTCAGGGTAATTTTCGGTATCAACTGGATAGGATCTGTAAAACGTTTTCAAAAATATTTTCATAAGGACAATAGCTCCATTCAATCGGAGTTAGGTAAAAGCATTTTATTTCTACCTTGAAGTTCTTATTATTGCAGTTGATCTACAAATCTTTACGTTCCTTCCAAATGAAGCTACACTGAAGCTTTTACGTCATATTCCTGCCTGGTTTGAACACGGGAATCTGGAAACCGTGTGCGGGGGGGGGGGGGACGAGAGTACCCTTAAACCATAAACACGCTCTTGCTACCATTTGTCCGGGATCTAGTTTTGTTGATGCTGTATTTATCAATGTGGTCGTGACATTCAAAGATGTTATCGGTAAGAAAGCAGCCTGCCTCGGGCCCATGAAAGGCGGCTATTAATTCATCTTTCTTTCCCTGATGAACGTACATACAAATATAGATACTATTTCTTAAATGCGTACAGGGAGTGATTTTGTCACAGGACAGTGAGCAACTACTATACTTGAATAATAACAAAAGGGGCGTAGTATAAAAAGATAACCTTTTAATATAAACAAGTCGATAAAAGAATAAATTAATAAATTAATAACAAAAGAAGATATTTGATCAATCAATCAAGCATAGCTTGTAAAAAAAAATAACTGAATAAATAGCATACCATACATAATGCCACAGTCACACACATGTCCAAGCTTTTTAGGAATGCCTTCTTCCGTACATAGCTGGACTAACTCAGAATCGACCTCTTCTCGGTCTTAATCAACTTGTCTATATATATATAGACCACCATATTAACTTCCCAACTGCATGGTGAACTAGATTCGGATTCCACTTTTGAATCCGCTTGCAAATAACTAAACGCCACTTGCTAGGCTGATCGAATGATGATGTTCGGTAAGAGTACACTGCCTATAAAGGTTCGCAAATAGGGGGGATATGCGCTGTAGAGATGCGCGGTAGAAAGGATGAAAAGGGAAGGGTTAGCCACACGGAAAAGAGGACATTGGCATAGTTCACAAATGTTCTGTAGTAGGGAGGAGAACAAAGATACCTTACTGAACCGCAAAAAGGCACTTTCGGTTCAACCGGACCGAGTATGCTAACCGGTAGTCCATTGGATGATACATGCTGTAGTAGGCAAGCAACTCAATTCATATCTGGTAATTTTGCAAGTGCTTCTATTGGTACGACTAAAGCGAATGAAGCTACCTCAGGCAAATTGCTGCACAGGTCTCTTTCAAAGTAACTGTCTGATGAATGTTATTACTTAGTGGAAGTAACTGCATCATTTTCATGTTTTCATCTGATTAACAAAATGCTGTGCAAACTTCGCACAAAGTTTAAATTAAAACATCCAGCTACCCAGATCTCACTGCAATAGTGACGCAAGGCAGAACAAATCCATTCAGAAATGTTCTATAATATTTCCAGATTTTCAAATGGTAAGATAAAGTGATCCCATTAATAGAGACCCTCTTTAGATAGTAAAAGACTAAGGGTCTCACCTTACTAGACTATAGGCACGGTGTAGCCTCTTTGTCGGTTTGTCAACCCATTGTGACGACCGTCCTTACCCTAGAAACATATTATGTATGGTATTAATTTTCATTTATTATATACAAGTGAAGTGTGGGTTTCTACAAGTAAAATGAAAAATCCAATTCAAACTGCAGAGATTCAATTTTTAAGAAGAACTAAGGGATGCACTAAATGAGAAGAGATCAGAATTGAATATATATTCCATAACCATAAGCGAAAAATAGAAAAATATCGTATGAAATGGAAAGCACATATTGCGAAAATGGACGAGAATACATTTTCAAAATTAATTTAGAATTGCAAATTAACAGGTTGAAGACATTCAACTCTAACCAAGTAACTCACTGGCACTATCGAACCCGTAGGTTCATGGCCGCGCGGACATAAGCTCTTCATACATCCCTATCCTGAGCTAATATTTTCCAATCATTCCCTGTATAATCTACTTCTCTCTAATCATAGTTAATATTATTCTCCCACCTCATTCTTGGTCTACCAACTGGGCGTTTCCCTCTTGTTTTCCTTCAAAGAAGCTTCCATACACGTCTTTCATTCCCTATTCGTGCCACATGTCCTGCCC
Source organism: Diploptera punctata (assembly GCA_030220185.1). Lineage (NCBI taxonomy): Eukaryota > Metazoa > Arthropoda > Insecta > Blattodea > Blaberidae > Diploptera > Diploptera punctata. Next base: position 343,715 of record JASPKZ010001576.1, on the reverse strand, counting down.
ATCGCAGTCTATGGGACTTAAGTGTTCTTATTATATCGCTTCCTATAAAGACCATGTAGTTCACTGTTATGAAGTCTTCTCCATTCACTTGTCTGTTCATCTCTCTTTGGTCCAAACATTTTCCTAAGAACTTTAGTATTCTCAAATACTCGTAATCTCCTTTCCTCCCTTAAAGTAAGAGTCCATGTTTCGCATCCATATAATATAACTGGTAGAATAATAGTGTTATATTTTTTTCATTTTCACGGTTTTTGAAAGGAGTTGGGAAGTCAATAGTCTCTGTAATGCATAATAGTACGCATTTCCAGAATTTAACCTATGCTTAATTTCTTTGTGCATCTCATTCCTAATTGTCATTATTGTTCCTAGGTGTTTGAATTCAGCCACTTCCTCAGAATTTCCCTCATTTGTCAGTAGCTGTCCATTTCCATTTTATAATGTATTTCTATGTGTGACCATATATTTAGTTTCATTGATATTAACTTCCAATCACAATTTCTTAGTGTTACTCAATAGTGTGTCCGTGTTGGCCTTTAGTATCTCCTCTCTACGGCCCGATAGGAAGACCTTTTAAAAGATGAAAATGGAACAGAAATGTAGCTTACACTGTGAAGTGAGGAATAATAATAAGACGAAAACTCATTTCTAATGGAGACAGAGTCCACTCGAGGACCACGGATCGGAAAAAAAGGTTTAGTGCAGTTTAAAACTTCAGAGCATATTGGGACCAAAACCATGCCCTCTGACGTTTAGCGCATTGTCGTAACAAACTGCGCGAAGACGAGCTCTTCGGAATGGTATTTGAAACTATAAAACATTCAAGTATCTATTTGAAAAGCTTAGTCAAATGCCTATCCCTCCATGGTAACTTTAACTTGTCGTGGTGGGATTCATGCTTTAAGGGAGGAAAGCAGATTACGAGTATTTGAGAATAAAGTTCTTAGGAAACGTTTTGGACCAAAAAGAAATCAGCAGACAGGTGAATGGAGAAAAATACACAATAGTGAGCTATATGATATGTATAGGAATCTAGATATAATAACAACAGTTAAGTCTCGTAGACTGCGATAGGCAGGACATGTGGCACGTATGCAAGATGAAAGAGGTGAATGGAATCTTCTGGTAGGAAAACCGGAGGGAAAACGCCCAGTTGGTAGACCAAGAATGAGACGGGAGAATAACATTATCCATGATTTCACGGAGGCAGATTATACAGAGGATGATTGGAAAACATTAGCTCAGGATAGGAATGTATAGAGAGCTTATGACCGCGCGGCCATGAATCTACGGGTTCGATAGAGCCAATGAGTTAGTTAGTTCAGTCAATGGCCTATGCAACTGGTAGGTTGAATGTACCATTGATAAAAATAGGGTAGAGTGATGTATTTACCTACAAGGTTAAGATTATCAGCCCTTCTCTTCCCCTCTACATGCCTAATAATAATAATAATAATAATAATAATACTTTATTTATTCTGGCAGAGTTAAGGCCATAAGGCCCTCTCTTCCACTCAACCAGCACAAATACAAATAAATATTCGACAAATATAGATATACACTATACTAATTATAAACAGTTAAAGATACAATAAATGTAGCAATGTAAATGCCATGTACAAACAACATTTTATAGGGCAATAACAATAATAATAATAATAATAATAATAATATAAATATGATACATTATACGGGAAACACCAATTAATATATATATATCTTACACTGGATAATAATGAAGTCGAGTTTAGAGCAAATATAAATTTAGATTTCTTTTAAAAGATGCCAATGTCCGGCAGCCCCTTATTTCTTGTGGTAGGGAATTCCAGTTGCGAGAAGTGGAGATGGTATATGACATGGAGTGATGTGATGTCCTATGTTGCAGTATATTAAGTAAGAGACTACGTTGTGATCTTGTGTTTAAGTTATGGTTTGAGGATAGATACTAGAAAGGAAATGATAAATAATTGGGAATCGAGGTATGTAGGATCTTAAATAGGAGAATTAGACAGTGCGATTTTCTTCTCTCTTTTAGATGTAGCCATGACAACTCGTGGAATAATGGAGAAATGTGATCGTATTTTCGAACATTAAATATGAATCTGATACACATATTATGGACACGCTGCAATTTGTCCGACAATCCGTCACTTATGTCAGTTAGTAGAACGTCACAGTAGTCAAAATGCGGCATCACTAAAGTTTGGATTAAAATTCTTTTAAGAGTTGTAGGAAGAAAATGTTTAAGTCGCTTTAGGGAATGCATTATGGAGAAGATCCTTTTAGATGTTTGTTTTACTTGCTCATGCCATTTTAAATTAGAATCTAAGTAAAATCCCAAGTTTTTAACGATGTTAATATTTACATAGCGAAAATGTAAAAGGCAATTAAAACACAAATTTATAAAATTATTTCTTTATTTACCTTAGTTCCTCTCTTTGTAAGTACATTCCACACCACACGGACCTTAAACGAAGACGACCTGTCGGAAGAGGATATTTTCAATTTCTAGATTACACATGTACCATTTTTTACCACATAAGGTCATGGGTGGCCTTCCTGGATAGTTTATCATAAGTAATGCCACGAGTGATTTCCAAATTATCGATAAATTCACGACTCACGAAGTGAGGAGTGAATTTATCTAGAGAATTTGGAAATCAAGAGTGGCATTTGTTAGGACTATTTAACGAATAAAATAAAGCTGTTTACTCACAAATCATTATTTAACTACAGTTATTTAAAAATATTTTTATATTTAAAGTAAACGGTGATGTTTGAAAACTAATGAGAAACGATAGGTAGCCTACGCTTCTACTGCTTCTTTTGTTTATCACTGCAACCAGATCATACTATTTATTGCCAAAGGAACGCAATATTGTAAGAATGCTCTCTAGTGGAGAAAAAATGAAACACATCAATCTGTATATTAATTCATTTTTGATGTCGTATACATTTAAGAAAGTGCAAACAGTGGTTTCTTTTTTTGGTGGTATAATCAATTGCTACAAATGTTGACATGTAAGCACTATTATATACAATCTGGTAGCCGTATTTGTTATAGGCTCAGTCACTGCAAAATAACGGTCAGACCTGTTCAGAATATTAAAAAGGAGGAGCTTTGCTTAATATATGATAATCCTAACGTTGATAATTATTTCGTGAAACACGTCTCTGATTGGTTGTAATACAGAAATCATTGAAACGTGATTGGTCATTGACTCCCATTTGGGGCATGAGTTAAATAGTCAATTAAATTCCATTACCACCTCCGACACAATACAAACATTTATGACAAGAGCATAATTTTAAGGCGAATGATTGTGATGACCAAATGAAGTTCGGCTTTAACGTTTCCGGACTTTTGTCTTACAGGTTATAAAAAATCATCCAGGAAACTTAGCACGTCCGGAGATTGAAACGGGGACCGCTACATCTGAGGTATCGACGTTAACAGTAGATCAAAGCGGTTGACACATTTTTTTTGTGTATAAATATAAACCAATTTACTTGCTGTATTTATGGATACTTTATACAATAAGATTCATGTCAGCTGCATTATCCAAAACCTGTTAATGTTACACGTATCATGATATAGGGCAATTCAGAAAGAGGGAACAGAATTCAAACATTTATTTCTTCCAAACTACAAAACATACCAACACAATTCCAACGTTGCTGGAAAGAGTAAAGTTTGAAGTTCTGATCACTGCCGTATTGGCGCTGTTGGTTGTTATGTTGATTGTTTGTATTAAGATGGCGACACAACAGGACGTTGGAATGGAAGAGGAGGAGCAAAAGATCAACTTCATTACCGGTGACCTCCCAGGACACCCGACCTAATCCGTGTGATTTTTATCTGCGGGGTTACGTAAAACACCGTGTTTTTATCTCCCCTATGCCCGACATTCTTGAAAATCTGAGAAATCGGATTGTTGAAGCTGTATATTCGATAACTAGAGACCAGCTGATTCATGTGTGGCACGAAATGAGCCATCGTTTTGATATTTATCTTGTAACACATTGGTACTCATATTGAATGCATAAAATAGTGAAGTTTGAACTTTTCTCTTTTTAGTTTGGAAGAAATACATGTTTCAAGTCTGTTCCTTCTTTCTGAATAGCCCTGTATATAAATCCAAATTGTTATCAGTAATTTTAGCAAGGTACAATCGGTAATTATGCTAAAAATATAGCCGGAATGTTAGGCTTAAAAATCCCTATGAGGTCAGAATTTTCTTAAAACTGCCATAAACCTTCTGGCGGCATCATGGCCTAGGGTCCACTCAGCCTCGACTCAGACTTGTATTTTTAAAATTTCAAATAGAAAGTTTGTTCATAATTTCTATAAGACTATTGAACATTTTTATTGATGCCATTCATTAAACATTTTGAGTTTTACTAAATTTTGATGTATTTATGTTAGTCGTAATAACTCCTTGGAGCATATTAATTGCGAAATACTTTGCGTGCATTTTAGTGTAAATTCATTTTAACATTAAGTAAGCAACTAAACACGCACAACAGTAAGAATTCATAATTTTCACGAGGAAAGTGGTTTATGGTGAATTATGAAACTTACTTACTTACTTACTCACTGGCACTATCGAACCCGTAGGTTCATGGCCGCACGGACATAAGCTCTCCATACATCCCTATCCTGAGCTAAAGCTGTCCAATCATTCCCTGTATAATCTACTTCCCTCAAATCATAGTTAATGTTGTTCTCCCACCTCATTCTTGGTCTACCAACTGGGCGTTTTCCTTCTGGCTTTCCTACAAGAAGTTTCCATGCACGTCTTTCATTCCCCATACGCGCAACATGTCCTGCCCATCGCAGTCTACAAGACTTAACTGTTCTTATTATATCTGGCTTCCTATAAAGACCATGTAGTTCATTGTTATGTAGTCTTCTCCATTCACCTGTCTGTTCATCTCTCTTTGGTCCAAAAATTTTCCTAAGAACTTTATTCTCAAATACTCGTAATCTCCTTTCCTCCCTTAAAGTAGGAGTCCATGTTTCGCACCCATATAATATAACTGGTAGAATAATAGTTTTATATATTTTCAGCTTAACGTTTTTTGAAAGGAGTTGGGACATCAAAAGTCTCTGCAATGCATAATAGCACGCATTTCCAGAATTGAGCCTATGTTTAATTTCTTTGTGCATCTCATTTCTATTTGTGATTATTGTTCCTAGGTATTTGAATTCAGCCAATTCCTCAAAATTTCCCTCATTTGTCATTAGCTGTCCATTTCCATTATATAATGTATTTCTACGTGTGACCATATATTTAGTTTTACTGATATTTACTTCCAGTCTTAGTTCCATTAATTATCCCAATAGCTCTTTTCTGTAAAACTAAAAGTTTCTTTTCGCAAAATTATGGTTGCTTCATTAAAAAGAAAGCCGTTACTCAAAGTAGTACATCATAGTCACCATCCTCAACATTTCAACATGCGTGCGTGGGTACGTGTACGTGCATTTAATGAAGTGGTAATAAATATTTTCTTTCTGTCTTAAAGTTTAGGTAAGACTCGCAACATAAATAACTGACTGTCAATACCGAACCTGCAGATTCATGGCAGCACGAAGATAAGCTCTCCATACATCCCTATCCTGAGCTAACATTTTCTAATCAACTCCTGTATGCTAAAAGTTACATATCTCAAATCATAGTTAATGTCATTCTCTCATCTCATTCTGGACCTACTATTGGGCGCTTTCCCTATAAGATGTTTCCATGGCTCTCTTTCATTACCCATTGGTGCCATATGTCCTGCCCATCGCAGCCTAAGAGACTGTCTTATTAGATGTGGTTTACCATAAGTATAATATAGTTCACCGTTATGACATAAGTTTATCACATAATTATTTATGAATATGTCCACCGCTGTGGTCTCGAGGTAGCGTGCTGTCTTATCACGCAGCGGACCCGGGTTCGATCCCCAGTTGGGGCAGTTTTTCTGGGTGAGGTTTTTATCGGGGTTTTTCCTCACCTGTAAGACAAATGTCAGTAAAACTTTAAGGCCCAAACGGTCCCCGAAATCATATGGCCATCATCATCATCCTTATCATTATCATCATCATCATTCTTCACCGGTGTGGAAACCAAAGGGAAGCTACCACACCTACAATTCCCTAGTAAAGCTGCAGTCATAGCATGAAAATGCTATGATTGCAGTCAAGGACCTGCCCTCGGGCAGAATTACTATGGATGGATTTATGAATATAAAGGGCGGTAATTATGAAGAAGGTAACGTATACGAAAGTTATGTCACAAATATTCTGGTATTAATCATACCGTTGAGAAAAACTTTATAAAAAGATCGACCAGAAAATTCATATGCCAGGAGTGGTAGAGATAGTTCAGAAAAATTAATGTTCCGTCATATACCACGAAATAGCGTTTTTAAATGAGAATTCAAATGACCAAGTAAACAATACTAATAATAATCTTCTTCTTCTTCCTTCCAAGTATTAGGCCAAGGCCTGTTACGATCCTATAGATCATTTTCCCTCCAGCGTTTCATAGGACGGCCCAGTGATCTTCGTCCTCTTGGTATATAATTATAAACAGCTTTGGGGTCCGATTTGAACTCATTCTTTCTAGATGGTGTTTCCAATATAGCTAGTACTGTTTAATATATTCCAAAATTGGCGTGGTTTTCAATTCTTTTAAGATATCGGTGTTCCTTTTCCGATCCCATCTGGTGTAACCTGCTGTTCTGCGCATGAATCTCATTTCACAAGCCGTTATTCTGCTTTCATGTTGTCTTTTTAGTGTCCGTGCTTCACTACCATAGCTCAACAATGGTCTAGCCAAAGTGTTATAATAATAAATAATAATAATAATAATAATAATAATAATAATAGCAATAATAATAATAACAATAATAATAATAATTTTGTAGGAAAATCAGAGGGAAAGCGCAAGTAGGCAGCTCAGGTTATAGTAGGAAGCCTTAGAGCAGAGCTACGTGACTTGCGCTGGTTCGAGTCCCCATGGGGGAAGAAATTTTATCATGGTATTTCGGCCAGTATGGGACCGGTGCCCACCCAGCATCGTGAGGCAATTGGGTAGCTACAATAAGTAGCGGCTCCACGTTGAGGAACCAGCTATAACGGCTGGGGGACTCGACATGCTAACCACATGTCACCCCTACACTGGCTGTTGATCATCTACCTCTATGAATGACATGTGCATGTGAAGGGCCAGCAGCCGGCTGGTAAAAGGGCAACCGCTGAAAAGTGGAAAGACCCTCAATCGGATCGGAATAACATTAATCGTGATTTCTGGCAAGTGAATTAAACAGGAAATTATTGGAAAATATTAGGTCAGGTTATGGTGTCTAGAGCGTATGTCAGCGTGGGCTTGAACCTCCGGATTCGATAGTGCCAGTGAGTTAATAACAACAACAACAACAACAATAATAATAATAATAATAATAATAATAATAATAATAATAATAATAATTACAATAATAGTAAGAATAACAACAATTAACAATAATATAATAATTATATAACAATAAAAATAACAACAATAAGAGTAACAATATAATAACATATATATCAATAATAATAATATTAATAATAATAATAATAATAATAATAATAATGTTTCAACTACATTAACATAGCATGGAAGTTTGCTAATGTATCTACAGTTGTATCCTTTTTTGAACGAGTAATATGACCTCTATATGCATTTAAAAATAATTTCTTACAAAAATATTGGTAACACTGAAAAACAGTTTCCATAAAAGTAAACATTTTAACAAGTTCGATTCAGCATGAGGTGCTATGTCACACGAAATGGTCGGAATGTTCGCTATCTCTTACTCGGCATGCAATGCTTGTAGTTTGCATATAACTGTCCCATATAGCTGATATTAATGACCGTTTATACCTGTTTTATGCGCATACATATATAGTGCTCATTTACTTCCTAGAAATACTAACTTCTTCTTTCTATACATTTTTATGGAAACTCATCAAATTGCTGTTTTCTGAAATTGGAACATATGCATGATTCTTTGAAATCAATTCTGTATTCCCTATTTTTAACTCCTGATTGGTTATCCAGTATTCCGTTTAACGGCGTTCTTTAGAAAGTCAGATAATTAGCACCGCAATTCATATCTCGGCATAAAAGAGGTCACAAAATTTTTCTAATGACTTTTATTTTAATCTTTCTAGGTGCCATACGTTTAGAACGTATGTTCCAAAGGAAGTGAATCGCGGGGTTTTTACGCCCTTAAAACCATCGGCACCGGCATAAATTGAACTTGCGAACCTCGGAACCTGAGGCGAGAATGGTAACCATTATTTCATCAATACAGACACCTCTGATAGGAGTTCCTTATAGGACCCTGATTAATTAAAAGTTGAACAAATGTGAATTTTTCTTTATTATTTCAAAGAATATAAGTTGAGGTGAGTCTGTGACGTTTTATCTAACTAACTAACTAATTCACTGGCACTATCGAACCTGTAGGTTCATGGCCGCGCGGACATAAGCTCTCCACGTATCCCTATCCTGAGCCAATATTTTCCAATCATCCCCTGTATAATTACTTCCCTCAAATCATGTTTCATGTTATTCTCTCACACCATTCTTGGTCTACAAACTGGGCGTTTTCCCCCTGGTTTTCTTACAAGAAGCTTCCATGCACGTCTTTCATTCCCCATTCGTGCCACATGTCCTGCCCATCTCAATCTACGAGACTTAACTGTTCTTATTATATCTGACTTCCTATAAAGACCATGTAGTTCATTGTTATGTAGTCTTCTCCATTCACCTGTCTGTTCATCTATCTTTGGACCACACATTTTCGTAAGAACTTTATTCTCAAATACTCGTAATCTCCTTTCCTCCCTTAAAGTAAGAGTCCATGTTTCGCATCCATATAATATAACTGGTAAAATAATAGTTTTATATATTTTCAGTTTAATGTTTTTTGAAAGGAGTTGGGAAGTCAAGAGTCTCTGTAATGCATAATAACACGCATTTCCAGAGTTGAACCTATGTTTAATTTCCTTGTGCATCTCATTCCTCTTTGTGATTATTGTTCCTAGGTATTTGAATTCAGCCACTTCCTCAAAATTTCCCTCATTTGTCATTAGCTGTTCATTTCCATTATATAATGTATTTTTATGTGTGACAGCTTACTTCATAAAATTTTAATTATTTTGGACATTTTTAGAAATACTTCTGTTTCATCGTCAACTTGTCCAGAGTCTGATGAAACGAAAGTGTTTCGAAAAATGCCTTAAAATAACTCAACGTTTATGAGGTAAGATGCAACAGACTCGCCTTATGTATTAAGAAGTACATCATAATGTAATTTTACAAGACCACTTCCGTATGTTAGGAGCGGGACTGCGAGGACCTTACAAAATCTCATCATTATCTCTTTCCTGTTTTTATTACGAAGGGTTCCTTGAATTGTTCCACACATATGTTGATACTCTGATAATTTATTATCTAGATACTTCTCTTTTTCATACGATAATCCATCCATAGTAATTCTGTCCGAACGCAAGTCCTTCACTGCAATCATAGCATTTTAATGCTATGCATGCTGCTTTACTAGGGAATTGTAGGTGTGGCAGCTTCCCGTTGCTTACTACACCGGTGAGGGATGATGATGATGGCAATATGATTTCGGGGACCGTTTGGCCCTTAAAAGTTTTCCTGACATTTGTATTACAGGTGAGGAAAAACCCCCGATAAAAACCTAGAAAAGCTGCCCCGACCGGGGATCGAACCCGGGCCCGCTGCGTGACAAGGTAGCACGCTACCTCGAGACCACAGCGGTGGACATATACGATAATAGGCATCCTAAATACCTGAAACATCTTGCTTGTTCTATTGTTTTGTATATGATTTCGGGGACCGTTTGGCCCTTAAAGTTTTCCTGACTTTGTCTTACAGGTGAGGAAAAACCCCCGATAAAAAACTCACCCAGAAAAGCTGCCCCGACCGGGGATCGAACCCGGGCCGCTGCGTGACAAGGTAGCACGCTACCACGAGACCACAGCGGTGGACATATACGATAATAGACATCCTAAATACCTGAAACATCTTACTTGTTCTATTGTTTTGTTTTGTAGAACGATTTTTGATCGGATAGGATCATTTCCTTCAAATGCCATTACTTTTGAGTTGTTTGTTGATTTGTGTGCATTGTAATGTAATATAATTTATTGCAGTTTATGTACTTTTCTTTGTAGTTCTTCTTCAGAAGCTGCGAGGATTACTTGGTCGTCAGCAAATAAAATAGCTTTTATAACAGGAAAATCTAAAGTCATGGCTTTCCTCGGAAAATATTTACTTCGCAGTAAAATTATTATTAATAATACCATTTTAAACTCTGTTTGGTGGAGCAAAAATATTACAAAAATAGAAAATTACAAATGTATTAAACCATAATTCAAAGCATTTTTTAACATGTGTTGCTGAAGTCTGGCAAATTCCGACCAGGGAAATGAAAAGCATTTTAAGTACAGAAATAGATGTTTTAACAAGATCAGCTGGAAAATCTAGAATGGATAGAATACGAAGTAAAGAAATAAGGGAAATTATGGGTGTACAAGAGGAGCCGGACATCAAAGACATTATAGAAAACAAAAGATTATAGTGGTATAGTCATGTCAAAAGAATGCCAGAGCAAAGATTGCCTAAAGTTGTTATGGAATTGATTCCAATAGAAAGGAGGAAGAGAGGAAGACCGAAGAAAACTTAGAAAGAGTACAAGCAGCTATGAATATCAGAGGATTGGAGGAAGATCAATGGATGGACGGAGAGGAATGGCGTTTCGTTTCCGGAACACGGTGGCAGCTGCCATGATATTGGATGATGATGATGATAGAACTAACACATTTAACTACCCCGGATAACAAGATACATATTTATTGCAGTTGATGTACTTTTCTTTATTGTTCTTCTTGAGAAGCTGCGAATATTACTTGGTCGTCAGCAAATAAAATCGCTTTTATAACAGAAAAATCTAAAGTCATGGCTTTCCTAGGAAAATTCCCATATCGCAGTAAAATTATTATTAATAATAAAATATTAGATCCAACACATTTAACTACCTCGGATGCCAAGTTACATACGAATAGGAAAAATATTTTAGACAACAAATTATAAAATTTAACAGAGTAACAGAAATTATAGATATTATTTTCGAGCCAAACACAGTACAGCAAAACAGACGAACTAGAATTTATAAAACACTAGCCAGACCCATATTATGTTACGGCAGGGGAGGCCTGGACAATTCGCTGTGTAGATGAACAAAGAGTAACTGCGGCAGAATTGAAATTTATAAGATGTACTGCAGTTTACTCAAGAACAGACTATAAAAGGAATTCTGAGATTCTCAAAGAATTACAAATAGAATGAATGATTTTATGGAATATGTACAAAAATATAGAAACAACTGGAAATCTCACGTAAGAGGAATGAGCAAAACAAGAATACCACGTCAAATCTTAAATTACCAGTCACCAGGCAAAATATCTTTGGGGAGACCCTTCAAACGTTGGATTGAGATAGTAACAGATCCCTAGATTTATCACATGAAAGGAAGGAAAAAAAGAAGTAACAGATTTACCTAATTTATATAATGTATTTATATGTGACCATGTAATGTGATGTTTACTTCCAGCTCCATTTTCATAGTGTCAATATATATAATAAGGGGGTTTGGTCCCTGGTACCTCCTCGCTATCGCCTAACAATGCTACATTATCAGCAAATACCAACAGCTTATTAATACCATTCAGTTGCACGTCTTCTTTATCGCCTAAGATTTGATGGCATGCTCTTGTGCCAAACTGATTAGTAGAAGACACTGTGAATTAAAAGAAATAACTCAAAACTGTTTTTCTACCCATACCCTACTCTTTGTGCCATTTAGAAACATTAGAATATGTGTAACTACTTTTTAGGAATTTATTTTTAGAGGGGACGAAATTCTTTATTGAAGTTTCCTTCGGAAGGGATGTAAAGCTCTGGGTCTCATCTCACAGATGTACGGCGTCTAAACGAATCCCGTGCCTGAAGTTACAGTGCTCTGAGCAAACTGTGGTGTCCTTGTCACACCTAGTTTCGAACTGGAACATTAATGACCCGAGTTGTTAGAGTTCGTGTTTAATAAACTACACATTCTCGCACGCGCGCACACATACGCACTAATACCGACTACATACAAATACACACACACACACTACATACACACACACACATATATATATATATATATATATATATATATATATGTACGTGGTATAGTAATTAAGTTTTGAGACTGGGGCATAGTGGCGCTGTGCTACACTATAGCGCATAGGTGGCGCCATGGTACGGTACCTTGTCAGTTAATGTCTCGTCCCAGCAAGAGAAGTTGAGTGCATGCACTGCAAGCACAACTACGGTCTTTGTTGTGACGGTGATTTGAATGCGCATGTCGGAACTCGAGATGTCATAGTTATATTAACACCAAGTTCTGTCATAAATTAGGCAATACCGCTGCCCAAACGTTTCGAATGATGCAGCAAGTTAACAGTGACTGCGCATTGAGTCGCAGTATTGTGTTTAGGTGACACCGACTTTTTTGCAAGAATGAGACAGTTTGGAAGATGATGTGCGTACTAGTCGGCCACAAATAATTCGAACTAAACGTAATATCGAATAAGTAGTAACGTCGATGCGTGCTAACCGCTCTCAATCAGTTAGACGATCTGGCAGCAGCGGTAGAGGTCAGCCATAGTACTTGCTACAAAATTCTGTCTCATGGCCTAAACACGTCTCGTGTTAATCAGCACAGAGTGCCACGATTCTTATAGCAAGACCAACGTGATGACCGCATGGCCATTTCTGGTGACTTCATCAGTAATGCTGACGATGATCCGACGTTTCTCAACCGGATAAAAACTGCAGACGAAATATGGTGTTTCCTTTACGATTCGCAATTGAAACGACAATCCGCCATCTGGAAAACGCCTTTATCACAACGACAGATAAAAACCGCGACAAGTGAGGTCAAACGGCAGGTGATGCGTGAACTGTTTTTTGATTAAAATGGAATTGTTCACATGGAATTCATATCAGAATGTGCAACTGTAAACAAAACCCGCTACAAAGTGATCCTTGGCCGTTTATGGGATTCAATTCGTCGTAAGTGACCTGAACTTTGGCGTACAAAGAATTGGCTGTTGCTACACGACAACGCCCCTGCACATCGTTCTGTCCTTGTCCTAGAGGAACTTGCAAGGCAACAGTTGACAGTTTTGACAGACCCTACATACTCAACTGATCTCGCACCATGCGATTTTTTCTCTTTCCTCGCATGAAAGCAATCCTCTTCCGAAGAGGTTATGACTGCCACAAGAAGCCATATGGGATCTTCCAGCCAACATCTTTCAGCGGTGCTTCCAGCAGCTATACCAACGTTGGCAAAGGTGCATAACGGCCAACGGCAACTATTTTGAGGGAGAATGTGGTTCTGTTTAAATGTACACCGAGTTATCGGCATCTTATGAGACATCCAGATTCTTGTGGGTGCCTACTCTCCAGGCGTAAAGTCTCAGAACTTAATGACTGTAGTATTATATAAGACTTAAACCTTGGATGGGTGTACGGACCACAGTAAAATCTTAATGTGTGTGATTATATAAGACCTAAACCTGTGACTCCAATCCATCATTCCTTGATAATGGCTTGTGGAATCATACCAAAACGTCGCAATCAGTGGCCGACCTTAATTTCATGACTCGGAAAACACAAGAAAACTTTCTTAATCATATACATTATCATATAAATTGTCACGCTTATTAAATCTTTGACATTCAGGTAAAATTTGAGGTGAACATTTGAGATCGAAAGAAAAACATGGTAGTCGAAGGACAGATAATAGTATAATTGAACAATTTATCGTCGAGAAACCCTTGGAGAGGAAGTTGAATTCACCATGTGTGCGTTTAGGATACACTTTATTGCTCTTCTGAGGGTGAAACGCCATTAAAACGCTAGCTACAACTTGTAATGCTTGTGTAAGCACATAAAACTTTTATTTTCTACTAATTTAACGATACTCGTACTTAATGGGTTACTGTAGTGTCTTCACTTTGCAGCAGTTTGTATACAACATTGAAAGAAAAAACAAATTAATGTGGGGGTGTTACTGTAACACAAATCAATTACTCTAACGTAGGTGAAATCCAGGTAACGTGGAAGTGATGTTGGCAACATCTGGAGTATTTTGGGTTGTTGATGGTGGCAACGTTGGAATAACATAGGGAGAGGTGAGAAAATAGCAGAAAGTAGCAAGGAAGAATGTAGGACGATCATGTTTTACGTAAATATATAAATATAAAAAAAAGATCATTTCAACATTGGAAGATGTTTAAAACGTGTTTAAAAGTGTTGCAAAATGTGTTAAACGTGTTTAAAAGTGTTTAGTGCATCAGTGGCATAAGAAATTAAAATTAAACATTTTTGCGACGTTTAGTATACAACACCCCAAATTACATATCACAGAAATAAAATATTAAATGAATAAAAATAAATTTATCATATAGTATTAACATGTTATAAAACACAAATATGGCAACTTGTTAAACTGGCCCGAGAAAATCCAATACGTGTATAAATTAAAGGCAAGGAGACAATATTAAAACTACCTGGCCCCGAGTATACAAGAGATAACAAGGAGTGTTCATTCACCTTGAAACTCTAAAAATTGAAGGAATCTAAAACACAGTTACCCACAGAGTAGCAGAGAAGAAAGTGGACAAGTTTCGCGTATATGCCACAAGCGGCGCTAGTGTAGAACAACTAACAGACATCTAAATTATTTCCGATTTTTTCTGGTAATGTGAAATTCAGCACCCTCTGGTGGTAAAATTATGAATTATAATTATATAACGCCATCTTGTGAATAATTATGGAATTGAACTTTTATAGGAATAAATAACATATAAATTAATCTTAAATTATGGAATTATTTGTACCCAGCCTCACAGACCTAAAGATTTTCTTTAATTTTAACAGAAGGGAAGAATGGAAATAAATAGAACATGTTAATTTATTTTCGTTTATTAAAATTTTAAAACTCAAGTTATCTAGAAAGGAACAAACAGTTCCGTTAACTTCTAACTATATTTCTTATTATTTTGCCCCTAGTTTTAGTTTATTTTTGTCTTTATTATCATGAATGATTTTTCCTTATTTAAGAGGTTTTCATTCATTTGAATTAGGATTTTTTTTAAGTTGTATAAGATTAGGTGCATTATGAGCTCTTTTAATAAATATGTACAATTGATCTACCCCCTTATTCTCACATACATATTTTATACAATATTTATTCAAGAACCTTAGCCATGTCGTTCATCTGAAATCCATTATAAAGTTACATTTTTAAAATGTTTATTAGAAATGGCTGTACACTAACATCACTCTTCCTAACCTAACAAATCTTAGAATTTTATCACTTCTAGCAGGTTTATCTTTGAAAATAGATTCACATTAAAGACGGAAACAAGCTTGGATTTACTTACAAATTAGAGTAAAATAAAATCTAAGTAATGATTTTACCTTTTGATAATATATGACGTCTACAGTACAGTCTACATAGAACGAAAGGATAGTAGTTAAAATTTTACAAAATGACTAATTTCCCATAATCCCTAGTGAAGTGAACACGCCGTGTGTCTTGCATTTGTTTTATTTAGTTGCGTATTCTGTTACTACAAAACAGCGCTATCATTGTAGTTTGCTCATTGTAGTTCATCGTAAACGACCGAATTTTTTTAGATGTAACTGTACTCAGTTTTCCCTCTATTCGAAGTGCTCTGTGATAGTTACCTATTAAAACGTCAAAAAACAATCATAAATAAGTCCCCAAAAAAAAAAGATAACTAATGCCTTGACCAACTAAAATTCCAACAAATAAGGATATTTACACACGAAAGAAACATACGGGTAAAACTAAAAAAAAAATATATAGATGAGGTGAATGAATCTACTGTCGGGAACTGCCAAAGACGTAAACTTCCCCCCTCAAGGAAATTCACTAACGAATAGTATAAAGTGTAACATTGTACTTAAACTACGTAAAGTGGGATAGATGTATTTCTAGGGTTTTATAAGCGATGACGTACGATAGTTCACTCTCATTTTTCTTTGTACGTTAAAATACAGGGCTTCCAATATAAAACCGGATACGCCTCACGGGGTATCACCCGTCAGGCAGCGCTCTCTCCTCGTCCGCATTTCACTCTGCCAGCCGCAGAGTGTCCGGTTTTATACTGGAAACCCTATATCTGTGGTATACGTCGTTCTCCAGACCGTGATCTGGTAAAGTTTTATTGACATCGAAGAATTTTAGTTCTCTATTTTAAAGTTCGACTTAGAAAATATTCGTTTAAATAACCCGCAAGTGGGCTCAATATTCATCGACTCCAGTTGTAATAGTTAATAAATTGTACTTTAAAAAAATAGTTTATACTTACTCAAAATAGAGTAACATATATAATTATATAACAGTTAGAAACCCTGAGATCTCACGAGCTGCCGGCACAAATATTAAAAGTTCCGAGTTCGTTTCTTATTGATTCGTTCCTTTTTAATACCTTAATGCGTACCCTGCTGTTTTTGTTAATAATCTCATCTCTGCTGTTTCTATTTTCGTTTGTCACCTCTATTTACTGACAGTTTTCACCATGTAGTTAAGCATTGTTACAGCCATAACTTTATAAAACTCCACATTCGTCTACTTTCTAACTTTCTCTTTTAATATTTTTTGTTTGGTTCCACACATTTGCTGAAATGTATATAAACTGTATAGCCCAAGATGTACAATTGAAATTGGTTGTAAAAAATTTATTTTCTAAATCTTAGTCATAACAGTAGGGTGCGTATAGGCAAAGAGTTTTCGGACACTTTTGAAATCCAGAATGGGTTGAAGCAAGGAGATGCACTATCTCCTCTACTATTTAATTTTGTACTAGAGCATGCCATTAAATCTTTGGAGAATGAGGAAGGCTTACAACAATTGGTATTAATAAGCTGTTAGTTTATGCTGATGATGTAGTATTGTTGGCCGATAGCGAGGAGATAATAAAGGACAACACGCACACACTATTGAGTAACACTAAGAAATTAGGACTGGAAGTAAATATCAATAAAACTAAATATATGGTCACACGTAGATATTCATTAAATAATGGAA
Source organism: Diploptera punctata (assembly GCA_030220185.1). NCBI lineage: Eukaryota > Metazoa > Arthropoda > Insecta > Blattodea > Blaberidae > Diploptera > Diploptera punctata. Next base: position 326,477 of record JASPKZ010001576.1, on the reverse strand, counting down.
ATGGACAGCTAATAACAAATGAGGGAAATTTTGAGGAAGTGTCTGAATTCAAATACCTAGGAACAATAATCACAAATAGGAATGAGATGCACAAAGAAATTAAACATAGGCTCAATTCTGGAAATGCATGCTATTATGCATTGCAGAGACTTTTGATGGCCCAACTCCTTTCAAAAAACGTTAAACGGAAAATATATAAAACTATTATTCTACCAGTTATATTATATGGGTGTGAAACATGGACTCTTACTTTAAGAGAGGAAAGGAGATTACAAGTATTTGAGAATAAAGTACTTAGGAACATTTTTGGACCAACGAGATATGAACAGACAGGTGAATGGAGAAGACTACATAACAATGAACTACATGGCCTTTATAGGAAGCCAGATATAATAAGAACATTTAAGTCTCGTAGACTGCGATGGGCAGGACATGTTGCACGTATTGGGAGTGAAAGACTTGCATGGAAGCTTCTTGTAGGAAAGCCAGAGGGAAAACGCCCAGTTGGTAGACCAAGAATGAGGTGGGAGAATAACATTAACTATGATTTGAGAGAAGTAGATTATACAGGAAATGATTGGAAAGCATTAGCTCAGGATAAGGATGTATGGAGAGCTTATGTCCGTGCGGCCATGAACCTACGGGTTCGATAGTGCCAGTGAGTAAGTAACTAACAGTAGGATATTTAAAACCTTTAACTTCTTCGACAATTTTCTAATTTATTATAATATTTGACCGTAGAACTTGTTTATCATAAGATGTCATGACTTTAGGTTTAATTATAGTAAAGGTAATATTAATAATAATAATAATAATAATGATTACAATGATAATATTAATAATAATATTAATAGTAATAATATTAATAATAATAATATTAATAATAATAATATTATAATAATCATAATATTAATAATAATAATATTAATAATAATACATTCTTAATCATGACTCCTACTCTTATCATCTCCTACTCTTCCTCTCCTCATCTTAATCCCCTCCTCTTCATCCTCCTCCTCTTACTCCTCCTCCTCTTCCTCCTCCTCCTCTTCCTCCTCCTCCTCTTCCTCCTCCTCCTCTTCCTCCTCCTCCTCTTCCCTCCTACTCGTCCTCTTCCTCCTCCTCGTCCTCTTCCTCCTCCTCCTCCTCTTCCTCCTCCTCCTCCTCTTCCTCCTCCTCCTCCTCTCCTCCTCCTCCTCTTCCTCCTCCTTCCTCTTCCTCCTCCTCCTCTTCCTCCTCCTCCTCTCTCCTCCTCCTCCTCCTCCTCCTCCTCCTCCTCCTCCCTCCTCCTCCTCCTCCTCCTCCTCCTCCTCCTCCTCTTCCTCTTCCTCCTCTCCTCTTCCTCCTCCTCTTCCTCTTCCCCTCCTCCTTTCCTCCTCCTCCTCTCCTCTTCCTCCTCCTCCTCCCTCCTCCTCCTCCTCTTCTTCCTCCCCCCCCCTCTTTTCTCTTCTCCTTTTCTTTTTCTTCTTTTTTCTTCTCTTTCTTCTCCTTCTTCCTTTTTCTTCTTTCTCTTCTTCTCTTCTTTTTCTTCTTCTTCTTCTTCTTCTTCTTTTCCTTCTTTTTCTTCTTGTTCTTGTTTTTTCTTCTTCTTCTTCTTTCCTTCTTTTTCTTCTTGTTTCTTGTTTTTCTTCTTCTTCTTCTCTTCTTCTTCATTCTTCTTTCTTCCTTTCCACTTGCTTCCTCTCCACGCTCCTTCTGTGGGTGCACTCCATAGTTTTCCCATAATAATCATTGCGCTGTGAATTTTTATTATTGAGATGCGTTTTCTTGAGGAGATCACAGATTTCAATTTTTATATTTCAATGATAAGTGATGGAAAACTATAGTGATGAAGTTGTAAGGTTGCTAACCGCACGCTACAACGCATGACATGAAGAAATCTGTTAAACCTTATACTTGATAATTGATGAGCTATAAATATCATGTAGGTTAATTAATCATTGAAAACCATAGAAGCTTGATAAAATCTGACAAAGGAGAAATAAAATGTATATATGACCTTTATTTGACCTTTGATAATGATTTGAATTCGTACTGAAATAGCTTTGGAGTTGGAAATATGAAAGCAGATACTTTAGTCGTATTAGCATATACTATTCCTAGAAGGGAAATACAAACTACCAAGTATTAATAACAGTAATGTGTGCAAATAGTTTTCCACTGTACACATACTTTTCAAGAATTGCGTTTAATCTCAAAGCAACAAGAATTTATTAAATACAACTAATCGAATATCGGCATGTGTATTCATCACATATTAGATCATGAATCGAACCGTGATGATATAAGGAAATAAACTGAAATTCTGTTCTACGTCGATTTTAACTACACAGTGGCAGAGAAACTGACATACGAAGACACGAATATAATATATCACTCATTCCTGAATGAATAAACAAATAAGTAAACAATTATACAGGGCTGTTCAGAAAGAAGGAACAGACTTCAAACATTTATTTCTCCCAAACTGAAAAAAATATAAACACAATTCCAACGTTCCTGGAAAGAGAAATTTTCAAATTTCACTATTTTATGCATTCAATATAAGTGCCACGTGTTAAACGACAAATATCAAAACGGCGGCTCATTTCTTGTCACACATTTCCTGCTTCTGCGCTTTGGGCCTGTTGTCTGTCTCTTTATGACTATTCTCAGGTTGTAAGTCATGCTGATATAGAGAATATTGATCGGGTCGCTAAGTTTATCCATGGCGAGAGAAGCGCCGAACTGCACAGACAAACTCAATATATAACTGTAACATCTCGAATAGACAATTGTATTTAAAGCGACTAAGTCATTATCAGTATCGATAATGTATCAGTATCATGACCGCACGGACACAATCTCTCCTTACATGCGACTAAGTCATTATCAGTATCGATAATGTATCAGTATCATGACCGCACGGACACAATCTCTCCTTACAAGCGACTAAGTCATTATCAGTATCGATAATGTATCAGTATCATGACCGCACGGACACAATCTCTCCTTACATGCGACTAAGTCATTATCAGTATCGATAATGTATCAGTATCATGACCGCACGGACACAATCTCTCCTTACATGCGACTAAGTCATTATCAGTATCGATAATGTATCAGTATCATGACCGCACGGACACAATCTCTCCTTACAAGCGACTAAGTCATTATCAGTATCGATAATGTATCAGTATCATGACCGCACGGACACAATCTCTCCTTACATGCGACTAAGTCATTATCAGTAACGATAATGTATCAGTATCATGACCGCACGGACACAATCTCTCCTTACAAGCGACTAAGTCATTATCAGTATTGATAATGTATCAGTATCATGACCGCACGGACACAATCTCTCCTTACATGCGACTAAGTCATTATCAGTATCGATAATGTATCAGTATCATGACCGCACGGACACAATCTCTCCTTACAAGCGACTAAGTCATTATCAGTATCGATAATGTATCAGTATCATGAACGCACGGACACAATCTCACCTTACATGCGACTAAGTCATTATCAGTATCGATAATGTATCAGTATCATGACCGCACGGACACAATCTCTCCTTACAAGCGACTAAGTCATTATCAGTATCGATAATGTATCAGTATCATGACCGCACGGACACAATCTCTCCTTACATTCCAATCCTGAGCTAATATTTTCCATTCATTTCCTGTATAATTCACCTGATTTAAAGCATGGAAAATGTTATTCATCTACCTCATTCTTGGGCTACCTACTGGGAGCTTTCCCTCTAGTTTTCCTACAGGCAGTTTAAATGTGCCAGTTTCATTCACCATTCGTGCCACATGTCCAGCCCATCATAATCTACGAGACTTAACAATTCATATTATATGTAATTTCTCATAAGGCTCATAAAGTTCATTGTTTTGAAGTTTTCTCAATTCACATGTCTCTTCGTCTCTATTTGTTCCAAAAAAATCCGTAAGTTATTTAACCACAAATGCTTGAGGGTAGAATTAGAATGCGGTATTAATTGATTGTATTTAGTAGTTTAGAACATTGGGCAGAAACTGTACTTATTTCCTAAAGTAGGTTATTTAGAATCAGATTATGAATTTAATACGGGGCACTTAAATCTACATTTTACTCATAAATTATCATTTTCAGAGGGATAGAATTTTAAAAGAGTTCATCAAAATGCCAGATTCTACCAGTTATATTATATGGGTTCGAAACATGGACTTCTTTACACTAGTAGCAATTATTACTTTATTGTAACGGACTGTCAACAGCACGTACGGCTTACTGCCCGTGCGACCCATATTTGTAAATAATATTGTAAATATCTTACTTTTTGTCTAATAAAGTCCTACTACTACTACTACTACTACTACTACTACTACTACTACTACTACTACTACTACTACTACTACTACTACTACTACTACTTTAAGGGAGGAAAGGAGATTACAAGTATTTGAGAATAAAGTACTTAGGAAAATTTTTGGACCAAAGAGAGATGAACAAACACGTGAATGGAGAAGACTACATAACAAGAAACTACATGGTCTCTATAGGAAGCCAGATATAATAATAACAGTTAAGTTTCGGAGACTGCGATGGGCAGGACATCTTGCACGTATGGGGAATAAAAGACTTGCATGGAGGATTCTTGTAGGAAAGCCAGAGGGAAAACGCCCAGTTGGTAGACCGAGATGAGGTGGGAGAATAACATTAAATATGATTTGAGGGAACTATATTATACAGGGAATGATTGGAAAGCATTAGCGCAGGATAGGGATGTATAGAAAGCTTATGTCCGCGCGGCCATGAACCTACGGGTTCGATAGTGCCAGTGAGTAAGTAAGTATTAGTATTATTTCACCAAAGAGAGAGGAACAGACAGGTGAATGGAGAAGACTACATAACACTGAACTACATGGTCTTTATAGGAAGCCAGATATAATAAGAACAGTTAAGTCTCGTAGACTGTGATGGGCAGGACATATGGCAAGAATGGTGAATGAAAGACGTGCATAGAAGCTTCTTGTAGGAAAACCAGAGGGAAAACGCCCAGTTAGTAGACCAAGAATGAGGTGGGAGAATAACATTAACTATGATTTGAGGGAATTAGATTATACAGGGAATGATTGGAAAGCATTAGCTCAGGATAGGGATATATGGACACCTTATATCCAGGCGGCCATGCATCTACGGGTTCGATGGTGCCTTGAGTAAGTATTAGTATTATTTATCCTCCCTTAAAATAAGAGCTAAAGCGAATGTAGATTAAAACAATTTGAAAATTAATATATATATATATATATATATATATATATATATATTGCCTAATAATATATATTGCCTAATACGAATAAGACAAAATGCTTAACAATATCAAAAGAACAAGTAAGATGCAAATTAGAAGTGGAAAGAAAAATTATAGAACAAGTGTCAGAATTTAGGTGAATTAATAACAAACACTAAACATTTAATAAAAGAAGTAAAGAAACAAACTGATAAATCAGCACAAATATCAGGATATATGAAAGATTTAATTTGGCGCAACAAACATATGTCAATAGAAAGCAAAACCCGCATATACAAAACGATAGTTCGTCCAGCCTGATACAACAAAAAACTAAACAAATAATAAGCACATGTGAAATGAAGATCAGGGGAAAACATTATTTGATAAAATACACAACACAGAAATTAGGGACAAATGCCATATTCAAGACATAACCAAATTTATTAAAAAATATTGAAAGGGCCATATAGGAAGAATGGAAGACAACCGACTCGAAAAAAGAGCTAAACAAGGTAGATCAATGGACGGGAGAAGAACAAGAGGAAGACCAGCCAAGAGATGGATAGATAGTGAATGCACATCCAATAAGTCTTCCTCCGAGGAGTGAATTTGGAATTAAACAGGATGAAAATCCTACAAATTATGATTAAAAAGAAGAAGAAGAAAAATTTCTTTCATTGCCAAATGTCAAAAATATAGTTATAACATACACACATATACAGAGTGTTCCATAAAGGATGGCGCAAACTTAAATGGTTGAAAGTACACGATAATAGAAGCAATAATGTCCCAATAAACATGGGTCCGCAAACGAGCCGTTTGCGAGATAATTACGAATGTATGGTTACAAGCCGCCACGGACTTCATTGTAAACATCGTCCTAGTTAGTAAAAAATTATTTGAATTTAGACTTTACTATTAATCTTTCATCTCATTTAGTTCACATTTCACAGTTCACTTCACTTATGGGTTACCTGTTAAAAGAGATGTTAAAGTGTCTTCCTTGCATCTGGATGCAATACTGAGCTCGTCTCTGCAATGAATGTCGAATTCTTTCGAAAACCCCTGGATCATTTCTGAATTTTTGACAAGCATGTTAAACTCTCTGCTCCAGTTCTTCAATCGTGTTAAGGGGGTGCTGTACACTTCGCTTTTGAGGTGACCGCAGACATAAAAATCCAAAGGATTTAGATCAGATGATCTTGGAGGCCAAGGTACAGATCCGCCTCGACCTATCCATTTTGGCCGTATCTGCGCGTTAGATGCCGTCTCACAGCAGCAGCAAAATGTGCCGGAGCTCCATCATGCATGCACCACAAACTCCGACGTTGCTGAAAGGAAACATCCTCAAGCAATCCTGGAAGATGACGCCGCAGAAACCTAAGGTACATCCGTCCATTAAGTTTTCGTGGAAGAATGCGTGGCCCAATGAGATAATCACCTAGTACGATGTTACAAACAATGACGTCAGTGGCGGCTTGTAAATATCTCGCACACGGCTCGTTTGCGGACCCATGTTTATTGGGACATTGTTGCTTCTATTATCGTGTACTTACATCCATTTAAGTTTGCGCCATTCTTTATGAAACACCCTGCATATATATATATATATATATATATATACGGGGCACGCCGTAGCGTAGTGGTTAAGGCACTGAGCTACAGGCCGGAGGGTCGAGGGCTCAAGTGCCGTTGGGGTCAGGATTTTTAAACTGACCCAAATCCTCTGGCGGCACTATGGTCCTGGGGTCGACTCAGCCTCTAACGGAAATGAGTACCTGTCGCTTGTTCTGGGTAAATGCGGCCGTCACGCAAGGCTGACAACCCGGCTGACATAAATTGTCGATTGTCCATAAAACGTAGGAGCCTTATCCTCGTACTACCCGAAGGGCCTCCGGGTCTGTTGTGGGATCACTTTACTTTATATATATATATATATATATATATATACTATATATATATATATAAGCTACCACACCTATAATTCCCCAGTAAAGCTGCAAAGCATAGCATGAAAATGCTATAAATGCAGTGAAAGACCTGCCTTCGGGAAGAATTACTATATATATATATATATATATATATATATATATATATAACGTATAGAGTTAGAGGTCCCGGTTTCAAATCGCGGTTCAGGCATTCATTTTTCTTTTCATTATATATATATATATATATATATATATATATATACATGCATATCATCATCATCCGGTATCATGGCAGCTGCCGCCGTCTTCCGGAAACCAAACGCCATTCCTCTCTGTCCATCCATTGATCTTCCTCAAATCCTATGATATTCATAGCTGCTTGTACACCTTCTATCCAAGTTTTCTTCCGTCTTCCTACCTTCCTCCTTTCCATTGGGATCCATTCCATAACAATTTTTGGCAATCTTTGCTCTGGCATTCTTTTGACATGACAGTACCACTGTAATCTTTTCTTTTCTATAATGTCTACGATGTCCGGCTCCTCGTGTACACCCATAATTTCCCTTATTCCTTTATTTCGTATTCTATCCATTCTAGATTTTCCAGCTGATCTTCTTAAAACATCCATTTCTGTACTTAAAATTCTTTTCATTTCCCTGGTAGGAATTTGCCAGACTTCAGCACCATATGTTAAATTGCTCTGAATTATGGTTTGATATATTTGTAATTTTCTATTTTTTGTTATATTTTTGCTCCACCAAACAGAGTTTAAAGCATTTATTGCTTGTTTTGTTTGTGCGATTCTATTTTTAATTTCCACTGTGTTATCGCCAGAATGGTCTAATTTTGTTCCTAAATAAGTGCATTCAATACTAGGTTTTAGTTCTTCTCCATTGTTAAAATTTATATTTTCCATTTCTTCTCCTATACACAGGTATTTAGTTTTCTTAATGTTTATATACAGTCCCCATTTTTCATATTTTCTTTTGGTTTTTTAGCCATATATTCTTTGTCATCGTGGTACTGTGCTATTAATACCTGGTCATATGCAAAATGTAGTGAATATACATGTGATTTTTGGATGGGTATGCCCTTTTTTTACATTTTTTCCTCCAGTCTCTTAGTACTCTTTCGAGATACATTTTAAATAGTGTTGGAGATAAACTACAACTTTGCTCTTAAACCTTTTGTAATAGTAAATCCCTTTGTTATATGATTTCCAACTTTTATTTTCGAAATAGATCCTTTGTATAACGCTTTTGTAGCTTCTACTATTTTTTTGTAATGTAATATATATATATATATATATATATATATAAATGAATGTTTGTTAGTTACTTAGTTTGTTTGTTTGTTTGTTTGTTCGTACTTTTATGCTCGGCCATACCGTTGATCCGATTGTAATGGGGTTTTTGCAAAGTTATCCGGAGATTCCCGGGATGAACATAGGCTATAAGAGAGTTGAGATACTTAACTCCTACACCCTTAAAAACGCCCTTTGTAGTGAAAAACGTGAAAAAAGTATCATTTTTACCGTTAAATGGCTTACACTGCCTAAACGAAAACAAATACACAAAATTAATGTATACAGAATTGAATATCTCAAAAGACCTCTACAAACAAATCCGCGACAGCATATGTTTATCTTTTACAAATAACACACAATAGCCATTTTTGTCTTTGGTTGATGCCAAGGAGAGAGGGATAAGTAGATTAGCGGGCAAGCGTGTGCTGTCATACCATTCATCCGATTGTCGTGGGGCTTTTTGCAAAATGTTTAGGATTTTCAAGGGAAGGTTATGGGTTATAAGAGAGTTTTCATGCTCAAGCCCTTCACCCTTAAAAATCATCTTCGGTAGTGAAAAAAAAAACGTGAAAAAAGTCGCTTTTTTGTAAGCTTAAATGGTTTACGCTGCATAAACCATAACAAATACACAAAATTATTGTACACAAAATTAAATATCTCAAAAAATGTTAGCGACAGCATATGTTTATGTTTTAAGGATAGCTCACAAAAACCATTTTTGTCTTTCATCGATGCCAAGAAGATCGGGATGAGCAGATTCGCGGGAAAGCATAGCAGCTCACGGCGTGTATTCTTTTATGGATAACTCAAAATAACGAATTTTGTCTTTCAGCTCATTTATGCCAAGTACATTTGTGCCGGGCATCGCCGGGTAATCAGCACGGGATATCTAAAATAATAACGATATAAATCATATTTATTTTTGCTCTTATTTATTCAAGTAAATGCAAAAATTACATTAACATTAATTTAAGTGTAGTAGCGCACGCCGGGTATTAGCTAGTATATATATATATATATATATATATATACACTGCTCAAAACAATTAGAGGAACACTATGAAATATGCAAATATTTTTTCATTGGATAAAGGTACAAACATGAAATTAATAAAATACATTATTTGTGGTTATTTATTTATTTATTGCTCATGTCAGTAAAAACAAATGGATAACGCTGACAATTAACTTTTCAAATAATTCCGCTATGTAAGCAATTGAATCTTGTGCTTATTTTTTCAAAGTTTAAACACTCGTTATATAGAGTCAGTATCGTGTATGGCCTCCACGACATTCGATGACACTTTGGCACCTTCGTGGCATGCTCCCAATAAGATTATGGATTTCCTCTTGCGGGATATTCTCCCATTCCTCCTTCAGAGCATCTCCAAGTTGCTGGAGAGTTTGTGGAGCTTAATGTCGGTTCCTGACCTTCCTGTCTAGAAGATCCCACAAGTGTTCAATAGGGTTGAGGTCTGGGCTGACCGCTGGCCACTCCATTACCTCAATTTCATTCCTCCTCAGGAAATCCCTGGTGGCAGCCGCAGAATGTGCCCTGGTATTATCCTGCGTAAACAGAAATCCAGGGCCTACTCCAACGGCAGCAGGTACTACATGCTCTTCCAGAACGTGCTCGATATACCGGACAGCATTCACTCGCTGGGGAACAAGTACAAGGTCCGTACGATTGTTGTACATAACTCCGGCTCACACCATTATGGAACCTCCTCCGAATCTATCAGTTTTCTGTACAGCCTCTGCAGAAAATCTTTCTCCTGGCCGTCCCCACACCCTCAATCGACCATCACAGCGTGTAAGACGATACCTGAATTCGTCCGAGAAGAGCACAGACTCCCACTGGTTCAGGTTCCAATCACCATGGTTTTCAGCATACGTACGTCTTGCTGCCTTATGCCCATTTGTTAAGCGTGGTTTTTTATCGGGCCTTTTTGGACGAATATTCTCTTTCCTTAATCTGTTCCTTATGGTTTGGTCTGAAACCGGATTCCGGAAGCCATATGAAGGTCATTCTGCAGGTATTTTGCAGTTTTTGTACGCTGTCGAAGAGCAGAAAGGACAACGTTTCTGTCATCCTGGGGGCTTGTTTTAAATTTACGGCCCTTGCCACGTCTTCTACAATATTGACCTGTCTCTCTGTGCCCAACGTAACCTGGACTCCACGGAATGAGAAACCCCAAGCTCTCTAGCCACTTGTCGCAGAGATTGACCTTGTCTTAAAAGGTGTAGAGCATGATACTCTTCAAACTCATTTAAATGCCTCATTTTGTCAGAGACTTCAATAAACAAGGCAATAATCAACATTCGTCACTATAGTAACATCAGGAAGCTTACCAATTAGAAGTGGCCAGTGCCTTCCAAAATAAAAACAAATTCTCTATATTTGTTATTTCAAGTAATTTCTCTGTATTTAGGCCATGGATCTTTAAAATTTGTATCCAATGATAAAATTAATAATTCAATTTACATATTGTCCAACTTTCAGCATCACAGCTTTAAAAAACAATTACTTATTCAATTCATTACAAGTGTTCCTCTAATTGTTCTGAGCATGTATATATATATATATATATATATATATATATATATATATATAATTTCTTGTTATAGAAGCCATATAATAACACTGCAAATGATGTCCCATTGCCTCTTATGATAACGAATTGTATGTAAGGTAAGGAACATATTAATGTTTGCACAGGTAGCTTCAACAGCGAAGAGGTATCACGCTAGCGTACAGAGTTAGAGGTTACGGTTAAAATGCCGGTTGAGGCATAAATTTTTCATTTCATGTCATATATATATATTTTCCGACGTTTCGACTTGATCCTAAGTCGGAATTGTGGCCAGAGGCCTACCTTGAATCCTTGACACGGAAAACCCAAGACATATTTCTTAATCATACTTATATCCGAGAAAATATACAATATAACACACACACGCATATATATATATGGGTCAACTTTAATTAGATGAGTAATATAGGGTTTGTCTGTTTATTTTTAGTTTAAATACTCTTACACTAGGGTGTTTCCACTGCGTAAACTCATACACGCGAACCGAACTCTCCTATTGGAAACCGCAATTTAAACTGAGAACGGAAAAACAAATGAAAAACCATGAAGCTAAAAGTTAATAACAGCGAGAGTTATCAGGAGGCTTTGTCGCTGAATCAGCGAGTATAAATGTTCGTCACGAGTCATTAGGAGCAGGCTATTCTCTCTGACCATCAATAAACCAATTCTGATGGTCACATTTTCCATTGCATCGCTGGGATACATTCCAATGGAGGAATCAAATCGTTTGTGCATTTGGTATTGACGTTGAAAGTGACCGACAATGTAAACCATATATTCTATTGTATGAAATGCGAACCGATCTGGGATTTTGAGTCCGATCGATGCTTAATTGATTAATCATAATGAATGCAGAGATTATGTACTAGGCACAAAAAATGGCATTGATAATTCAAACATCAGGGTAAATTAAGCATTCATAACATTTGCACACAATTTAATTTAAATATGAATTTATTTACAATGCAGATTTTTTACATATCGACATCTTCATGAACAAAAATACACTTCTCACTCATTTTCCTCGCTGTTTCAGACTATATCCTTAAGTACCTTTTCAGTGATGCATTAAATGACTGAATCAATTTAATTCCACAGCTAATGTAATTTATGAACCGATTCTGCTAGTTTACAGAATGTATATATTAGGCCTATATATTTATAGTTAAGTTGCGAAAAGATACACGGTGATCGCTAGACCTATTTTTAATTCATGGATTTCGGGTTAAACTCCATTCCTAATTGCCATATTTCGCCGACTTTTTTGAGAACACATTATTTTCTTTATTTCAATGGCATGTGACGAGTTTGGTTGCGAAAAATATAAATTTGCAGCCGCTAAAGCGATTTTTAAATTTCGCTTCAAGTGACTAACACAATTTTCTTGGTTAAAGAACTCGAACCTTACTTTTCTTAATTTTTTATATAGAATATATCGAGTTTGGTTCCGGAAAAGTAAAGAAATGTTGCTGCTGGAGAGTTAACAGACACATATGAGGAGCTTTTATTCTAACTGAACGTGTCCACTTCAGTAATTGCTTATGAAGAGCAAACATTCATTCATCGTATATTTTTTATTCTAATTTGTTAGTTTAAATATAGCCTATTATTAACCCTTCGTTTTCAATGGGTTATGTTCAAATTTGTTAACAATTGAAAAGAACTAACGTAATCAATGATTTTCTTTTCTATTTTGTACATGTTTAGATTTAAAAAAATAAGAAGCTCTTCATACGTTGTGTATAAATTTATATGATTGATCCCCGTTGACCTCCTGCGGAACATGGATGGGAAGCTCCTTAACCAGACCAATTTAGTCATGCTTATTTCCCTACAGATATGAGCGAGTGGCATGTGGTTAGTACATCGCCCTCGATGCGATAACCAATAGGAAACTAAGGAACTACTCGGATAAATGAAAGTCGGGATCAGTTACATTTTCCACAGAGGTATTTTTACTTTGAATTGTGAGGTTCCTTAACGTCCGTGAACATTTTCAGACTCGGGACCCACGGCTCGAAGTCCCACTTGGAGGACTTGTCCCTTGGATTTTTCCATGCTAAAACCTCATCGATTCCGAGCGGATTTGAATCAACGACCCTCGAGATTAGGGACAAGGAGCATAGTTACTAGACTACCTCGGCCGAGACACACACACACACACACACACACACACACACACATGATGTCCATCGCTGTGGTCTCGAGGTAGGGTACTTCCTTGTCACGCAGCGAGCTCGGGTGCGATTTCCGGGTCGGAACAGGCTCCTGGGTTCGGCTTTTTTCGGGGTTTTTCCTCGCCTGTAAGACAAATGTCAGGAAGCGTAGGGCCCAACGATCCCCAAAAATCAAGCGGCCATCATCACCATCATTCCTTTCATTATCTTCCACCGGTGTGGAAAGCAACGGGAAGCTACCACACCTATAATTCCCTAATAAAGCTGCAAAGCATAGCATTAAAATTCTATGATTGCAGTGAAAGACCTGCCCTCTGGCAGAATTACTATGGATGGACCGATATATATATACACCGGTACACATTTCTGTCATGATAATATTTTATGTCTACTAAGTACAATCGGCGAAATTTTTTTAAGAATTTTTAAAACATGTTTTCATCAGATCAACCTCAATAGCTACATTTGTTCGAAATTCACTGAGATTACTGAGATTACAAACAATGTGACCAGTTTTTTTATTTAATGCCACAGGTTTTCATTTGGACATTTTTGGTATTCTCTCCTGACATTGGCGTACTTTTCAGGTTGGGGCGTCTGGAAGGCGAGGTTACGCTGCCCCGATGGTATGATGGTGATAATGATTATAGTAGAGTGCCAGGAGATTCCTTAATCCTAAACCTAATCCAAGGCGAATCTAAATTATGATGATTTTGATCCCATATGATGTTCCAGGACCGTTTGGCTCTTAAAGTTACAGGTGAGGTAAAACCTCAAAAGAAAATGAGAAGAAAGAGACCGCAGGGTGGACATTGAGAATGATATCGCGTTCGTAACCTGGTTGAGCATTCCCAGGAATGTTATCACCAATAAAACGGTAGTTACTTACAGTTATTATGTCATGCTTTTTCACGAATAATAAAAGCGTTTATTGCCATGAGCGTTATGAAATATTTTACCTTATCAATAACTCATTATTATTTCAACACATAATTTCATGGCTTACAATAAGTTTCTCTACAGGTGTGTAACAAGCTGTACTGTTTATTAGTTACTAGTTATGGTTGATAAAGTACTGTCAATTAACCATTACAATGGGTGCCATGGTTTGAGGCATATAAAGGTGGGCTATGTTGAAGCTGTTCTTTCAGCAAAAATAATAATAATAATAATAATAATAATAATAATAATAATAATAATAATAATAATACATGTTTTACAAATATCACAACATTGGCGATAACTGATGTGTAAATGGTGGAAAAAATCCATTAAAGTGGTTCTTTTCTGAAGAAAAATCTTAAACATAGCTCAACTTAATATGTCTTTAACCGTGTCACTTACTAGAGTCAGAAAATTGGATAAACCTCGGTAAATTTCTGGACAAAACGCGAAAAATAAGGACAACACTCATTCATGAATAAATATATGTTATCAAAATGCAGTACCATTAATTATTAACAATTATATATAAATTAATTAGTGTCTAACTTTGCTGTGTGTTATTATTTAATTGGAATATTAATGTTTTCTTTATGTAATTGTAATGTTATTGCTATTGTGTTATTACTTAATTGTAATATTATTGTGTTTTCTTTATTAAAAATATATATACAGTCAATATCCCATTTTCACCAATAAATATTTAAATGGTCAACTAGTTCTACAGCCAAGCTGTCATTCTCAAGACCCAGATATTGACTTTATTGTAATTGTAATCTTATGTTTTTAGTGTATAATGCTATTGTTATTATTTAATGGTAATATTTTTATTGTGTTTTTCTTTATGTAATTTGATGTTATTGCTGTTTTTGTTTATTTTTCTTTACACTAGTACCAATTATTACTTTATTGTAACGGACTGTCAACAGCACGTACGGCTTACTGCCCATGCGACCCATATTTGTAAATAATATTGTAAATATCTTACTTTTTGTCTAATAAAGTCCTACTACTACTACTACTAGAGTCATGCTTATTTATTTATTAAATCTCTAAGATTAGGACCCCTATTTTACAATTGTATGTTAGGGCTATACTTAAAACATAAAAGAAAATTAATGATACATATAGTTATATTATGTCTACCGCTGTGGTCTCGAGGTAGCGTGCTGCCTTGTCACACAGCGGGCCCGGGTTCGATCTTCGATCGGGATAGTTTTTATGAGGTTCTTATCGGAGTTTTCCTTACTGTAAGACAAATGTCAGGAAACCTTTAAGGCCTAAAACGGTCCCCGAAATATTATGGCCATACTAATAATAATAATAATAATAATAATAATAATAATAATAATAATAGTAATAATAATAATCATCATTCTTCACCGGTGTGGAAAGCAACGGGAAGTTACCACACCTGCTATTCCCTAGTAAAGCTGCAAAGCATAGCATGAAAATGATATGATTGCAGTGAAAGACCTGCCCTCGGGCAGAATTACTATGGATGGACACGCGTATATAAATGAAAATTAATGTGATTTTAAGTTTACTTGAATAAGAAAATGAAAAAATAATTATAAATTTATATTTTTTAGATACCCCATGCTGATCACCCGGCGTTGTCCGGAAATCTATTCATATCCTGATCTTCTTGGCATAAATGAACTGAAAGACAAATGTACTTCTTATGGTTAGTTGAATAAGTAAAATGAAAAATAATTATGAATATATATCGTAATTATTTTAAGATTCACCATACTGATTACCCGGTGTTGCCCGGGAATCTATTTATCTCTATCGTATTAGTATAAATGAGCTAAAAGACAAAATTCATTATTGTGAGTTATCCGTGAAAAAATACCCGCCATGTGCTGCTATGCTTCCACAGGAATCTGCGTACTTGTCTCGATCTTCTTGGCATCAATGAATGACAAAAGTCACTGTAGTGAGTTACTCGTGAGAGATAAACATATGGTGTCGCGGACGTTTTTGTAGAGATTTTTAGATATTTACTTCTGTGTACATTAATTTTGTGTATTTGGGATGCGTAAGCCATTTAAGCGTCCAAAAAGCTATTTTTTTCACGATTTCCAGTACAAAGGGCGATTTTTAAGTGTGTAGGGGTTGAGTATCCCAACTCTCTTATAGCCTATATTCATTCCGGGAATCTCCTGAACGTTTTGCAAAAAGCCTCATCACAATCGGATCAACGATATGGCCGCCCATAAAGTACAAACAAACAAACAAACCAACAAACACACATTCATTTTTATATATTATATTGGGGATATATTAATTAATTATATAAATAAAATGCCTTCATTTTACATTCTGCAAATATTATTACTTCAACATTTTCATTTTACAAAGAGAATATACGAGTATGTATACACGATAGATAGAATTCAATTATGCATTCTATTGAATCTTAATTTACAGAGACTGGATATGCGCAATATTGCAAATGCAGTAGCCTACTTTACATCTGCGACTGATGATTTTTTGTGTAAAGAAACATTATCTCTTTTTTCCATTCCAATAACGAAGTTTAACCTCACATGTTGTAGGCACTTTTCGTGGCACACGCCACCCGGGCCTTAGAGTAAGACGACCTGTCGGGACACATGCTTCTTGACCACACAAGAATGTGGATGACTTCTCCGAATGAGGGATCAGATCAATGTCAGGGAATCTCGAAGACAACACAACATTAAGACTAAACATGACGAATATGATGATCATTTTATTGGCCAGATGATATTCGGGACCGATTAGGTTTTAAAATTTCCTGATATTTAACCTACAGGTGAGGAAAAGTACCTGAAAATAAAAATAATCCACAAAACTCGTCCCGAACGGGGATGGAACCAGGGACCGTTGGATACGGGGCAGCGACGCTACCACGAGGCCACAGCAATAGACACACGATCATAATTCAATAAACTATTGTGTATATATATATATATATACGTCCACCGCTGCGGTCTCGAGGTAGCGTGCTGCCTTGTCACGCAGCGGGCCCGGGTTCGATCCCCGATCGGGGCAGTTTTTCTAGGTGAGGTTTTTATCGGGGTTTTTCCTCACCTGTAAGACAAATGTCAGGAAAACTTTAAGGCCCAAACGGTCCCCGAAATCATATGGCCATCATCCTTATCATTATCATCCTTACCATTATCATTATCATCATCATCCTTCACCGGTGTGGAAAGCAACGGGAAGCTACCACACCTACACAATTCCCTAGTAAAGCTGCAAGCATAGCATGAAAATGCTATGATTGCAGTGAATGACCTGCCTTCGGGCAGAATTACTATGGATGGATATATATATATATATATATATATATATATATATACATTCATATTAATTCTGTCCGAGGGCAGGTCTTTCGCTGCATTTTCATGCTATGTTTTGCAGCTTCACTAGGGTGTGGTAGCTTCCCGTTACTTTCCACACCGGTGAAGGATGCTAATGATAATGATATGGATGATGGACGGATGATATTCGGGGACCGTTGGGCCCTACGTTTCCTGACGTTTGTCTTACAGATAAGGAAAAACTCCGAAAAAAACCTTACCCAGGAGCCTGTCCCGACCGGGAATCGAACCAGGGTCCGCTGCGTGGCAAGGCAGCATGCTACCTCGAGACCACAGCGGTGGAGCCATATATAGTTATAACATTTAAATATACAAGCGTTACTGCTATAAAGTAAATATTCTCTTTAAAAATTTGCTTACCTGTTATGGTGGCCACTAGATGTCGGGGGAACGACTTCGCGCTACGTCTTGTGTGAATTGAAAATACTACATATGTAAGAAAAATGTATGTTTCTGTTGGAATACTTGGGTAGCGCAGTTGGTTAGAGCGCTAAACGTACAGCGTTTAGAGACTCTGATGCAAATCCCGACTCAAGCATTCTTTTTTTTTTCATATCATATATATATATATATATATATATTTAAACCAAAAGTTGATAATGTATCTCTCTCACTCGTTTCTAATGTAAGTTATATGACACCATAATATTGGCATTTTAAAGCATATTAATAAATATCCATTTAAAGAGAAAACCGTAAATTTTGTATCTCGTGGGAAGATTTAAATTTAGTGACACGGGTATAAAACCATAAATTCCCGCATTAACTTGAATGTAATCAAACAACGGTTGTAAACTTGTGTAGATTCGGGATTGACTGTAACACTGCTAGGTAAAGGCCACTTAAAACCGTTGAAGTAATAAAACAATCAATTGTACACACTATGAGATACAATGTAAAGTGCGAGTTATTTGTTATTTTAACACGATTCCATTTTCAAAATGGCACAGTCTCTATTGCCACTGTTAATTTTAGGTACACTATATAGAGAATGACACAAATTTAGTGCGACTGCGTGTTTTGATTTATTTTGTTTTTATTATTTCTGTTGTCAACTTCATTATTATTATTATTATTATTATTATTATTATTATTATTATTATTTGTTGTAATATTAGTATAATTAAAATGGTGCTGAAAGTAAACATCAATAAAACTAACTATGCAGACATATATATATATATATATATATAATACATGTAATGGAACTGGACAGCTAATGACAAATGAGAAATTTTGAAGATTTTACTTAATTCAAATACCTAAGAATAATAGTTACAAACATGAATGCGGTGCAGAATGACATTAAAAATAGGCTCATCTCTGGAAGCGCATCCTATTATGCATAACACAGACTCTTGTCGAGCCAATTTATCATAAGTAATACCACGAGTGATTTCCAAATTATCGATAAATTCTGGACTCACGAAGTGAGGAGTGAATTTATCTAGAGAATTTGGAAATCAAGAGTGGCATTTGTTAGGACTATTTAACGAATAAAATTAAGATGTTTACTCACAAATCATTGTTTAACTATAGTTATTTTAAAATATTTATATATTTAATGTAAACGGCGATGTTTGAAAACAAATCAGAAATGTGAGGTTATGTTCATTCACTGCTGCTTGATCATATTATTTATTGCCAAATAAGATCGCAATATTATAAGAGTGCACACAAGTGGAGAAATAATGAAACACGTCAAACTATATCATAATCAACATTACGGGTTATTCATTTATTTTTTTAGTAAACAACTCAGTAAAATCAAGAAATCTTTTCATTATTTCCTACATTCAATGTATTTGTTGGAGAAATATAATGCTTTGACCTGTTCAGAACATTAAAAAGGAGGAGCTTTCTTTATCACAAAAGCAGGAGCTGATGAACATAAATCGATAAAGAGCGAGGTGAAGCACAACTGGTCATTGGTTGTAAAACAACATTCATTGAAACGTGATTGGTCACTGACTAGCATTTGTGGAATGAGTTAAATAGTCTCAAAAAACGTTAAACTGAAAATATATCAAACTGTTACTGTTCCAGTTATATGGTTGGGTAACACGGATTCTTGCTTCAAATGAGGAGATAAGTTTACGATTATTTAAAAATAAAATTCTTATGAGAATACTTGTCCCAAAGAGAGACGAGCAGACAGACTACAGAACGGTAAGCTACTTGATATTTATGGGAAGTCATTTATAATAAGAGAAGTCAAGTCTCGGAGATTGCGATGGGCAGGTCGCGTAACACAAATGAGGAATGAAAAAGAGCATGGAAACTACTTACAGGAAAATCAGAGGGGAAAGCGCACATTAGGTATGAATTAAGTGGCAGAATGACATGAATGTATGATGGTGTATTTAAGAGTGGAAACTGTACTGGGATGATTGGAAAACAGCTCTGGATAGGGATGTGTTGAGAGCTTATGTCCACGCGGCCAAGAACCTACGTCTTCGATAGTGCTTGTGAGTTAGACAGTTAACGTTAATATCTTCTTCCTTCCAAGTATTAGGCCAAGGCCTGTTACGATCCTATTGAAAATTTCTCTCCAGCGTTTCATAGGACGGCCCAGTGATCTTTGTCCTCTTCGTATATAATTATAAACAGCTTTGGGGATCCGATTTGAACTCATTATTTCAAGATGGTGTTTCCAATTTAGTTGGTGCTGTTTAATATATTCTAAAATTGGCGTAGTTAACGTTAATATATCTTAGACAAATTTACCTATTACTAGCTGATTACCCGGCATTGCCCGGGACTTTATTTTGCGTGACTTTCTGCTTTGCGACCTCGACACTAATCTCAGTCATATTGGGCACGTTTTTATACTCTCACAGCGCCATCCGAAGAGGGATTGAACTTTGGTGCAAATTACATCCAGTTAAGCGACCGTGAAAAATTGGGATCTAAATTAAGCTATATAAATTTAAACAATTTATCTTTCACTCCTATTCACCTTTCTTCACCCCCAATGAGGGATCCACGTCAGCTTAAATGGCTCGGTAGAGCCAGTATTAATATAATATACCCCGAAAACAATATATTCGGAACTAATATAGGTATGTTTTATTATTAATACGTGCCACGCTCTAGCGGTGCTTGGGTACAATTTTGATGTTAAATGCCATTGGAACTGGCAAGCAATCACATTAGCAATCCCGAAATATCGGTCACATTTTAATTTTTATTTTTCACCCTTCTCCATCCCCTTGGTTAAATGTAAAGAGATCCCAGTACAGACCTTAGGAGACCCTTGGGATAGTAGCAGGGTAAACCCTCCCACTTTTTCTATACAATCGGCACTTGTTGTCAGCTCTGCATGACAGCCGCATCTACTACCAGAAAAAAAACATCAGGTACTCATTGGATTAGAGACTGGCTCGACCCCAGGGTCATGTGCCGCCAGAAGATATCGGTCAGTTTAAAAACCCTCACGCCTTGTGACCTTCCGGCTTGCAGCGTATTGCTTTAAACAACTACGCTACGGCGTGTCCCCTCCACGCTGTAGGAGTTAGGATTAGATTACATCGGGACTGTCAGCTCAGCTACAGATCGGACAGAAATCTCGATACTGTAGGCGTTTTATCTTTCATAACTTATCATCCTAATTATCCCACCTCTATGTGCTAGAGGTCTAATGTGGACTTAAATGTCATTAATAGTACCCTAAATAGATTAAATCAGGAGAAATGTGTATGGACAGTTGCCGTGACGTTCGATACTTTATTTGGTTATCACAGCCTCATTTGACATATTTTAACAAAGTTTGAATTCAAAATATCACAAGAATAATTAATGTATGTGAATTCAAATTGCCTTAAAATATTCTGAGTTTTGAGGTATAACAAAATTTGCAACATATTCTGTGACAAAGGTAGACGATTATTCTCTCTTTGAAAGTGAGGAATATGTGGTTTGAACAGAGGGGTTGTGCTTATGAGACTTTACCTACTTGCTTGGGATTCGCTTTATGGGTTATGTGTACTCAGCTCATCTAAAAAATAATGAACTGTATAAGAAATAACTATTATTATGAAATGGAAAAAAAAATACATTGTTTACTGAATTCGTCTTTTAACGAGAAAAAATATATTAATGAAGAAGCTACGGCTTTCGTGTTCTGGATTTATATAATTAATTACTTTTTTAATTGTATTGCTAATTTAGTACATTTCTTAAAATACATAACTGTCCATCGGAAGTACTCCATTAGACAAAATTTTATGTCAAAATGAAAGGAAGTTTATTTCTTTTTAGTCTTCTAATTTCTTCACTGTTGTCTAGAAGATTGATTGCAAGATGATTAGGATAAACTTTAAGATTTTTTTTTTTTTTTTTTTTTTTCTTGTTAAGATTTAAGATTTATTTAGCCTGGTGGAGTTAAGGCCATGTGGCCTTCTCTTCCACTCACCAGGACAAACATATATTACATAAGAATATAACAATCTTAATTAACTCTAATATTAAACACTAAGTAAAAATTTGATCAAAAGATAATATCTAATATACATATTACGATCTATAATACAACCAGTTAATATTAGTTAAAATTAAGACTAAAACTAATAATAAAATGTATACAAGCAAGACATATTAAATTGTCCCTGTCTAGTGTATATAAAAAACAGGAAAATAATGAGATATAGAAAACTAATTTTACGATTATACAATATTTAAAACAAAACAAATAAAAATATTTGTTATTCTTAATATTATTTACATAAATAATTAAATATATTAATATTGCTAAAAGAATACTATCAGTGAGGTGTATAAGTCAGTTTGTTTTATTAAATAATTCTTTAGTTTGTTTTTGAAGGATGTTATAGTTTGACAGTCTCTGACATAGGGTGGAGGGAATTCCATGTTTTGGTAAGTGACACCGTAAAAGATAATGAATAATATACAGTGTGATGAGGCGGGATATAAAGGACAATGTGCTGATGGGATCGAGTGTCAAGATTATGTGTGTCGGATAGTCTGATGAAGCGGCGTGATAAATAATTAGGCGATGATGTGTGAAGTATTTTATAGAGAAGGGATAGGGAATGGACAGTTCTACGATCTCTTAGACGAAACCACGATAATTGTTCCAGGGACGGTGTAACATGGTCAAATTTGCGAATACCACAAATAAAACGTGCGCAAGAATTATGAACACGTTGAAGTCTTTGAGTGGAAATAATATTTAAGTCTGTAAAAAGAGTGTCACAATAATCAAAATGGGGCATTGCAAGTGTTTCTACTAACATTTTCCTAAGGGCGAATGGCAAACAATTTCGTACACGATTTAATGAATGTATTATTGAGAAGACTGTTTTGCATGTATGGTTTATTTGTGTATTCCAATTTAAGTTTTTGTCAATAAATACTCCTAGAATTTTTACTGTCTAGTCGCCTTAGATATCGAGTGCTGTACTTATCTATTTTTTTCCTTTTACAGTAGCTATTTTTAAATCATGATGAATGGTGGCGTTATTTACATACCATGGAGCAGCACAATAAAGCTAAGTGTCTTAGAGTGAAATCTCTATAGAATTTCAATATTGGAATTGCTGGCAGTTTCCCATAATTGGATGCCATAAGTCCAAATCGGTTTCAAAATAGTTTTATATATTATAAGTTTATTTTCTAGACTCAGTTTTGATTTGTGACCTATGAACCAATTAAATTTCTGATGTTTTTAGTTTTAATTCTGTACGTTTTTGTTGAATGTGTTTTCTTCCATGTTAAACGACGACCAAGATGTATTCCCAAATACTTGACGGAATCACCTGTTGGAAGAGTTTTATTATTTAATGTTACAGTAGGACAGTTACCAGTTCTTGTTCCAAATGTAATATGAATAGATTTATTTTCACTAGTTCGTATACGCCATGTAGTTAACCATTCTTCTGTCTTATTAAGTTGTTGCTGGAGGTGTTCAGATGCTTGCCTAGCATCTTCATGTGAATAGAGCATGGCAGTATCATCAGAAAATGTAGCTACAAGTACTCCTAGTCTCCATTTATTTGTGGAAAATCAGCTGTATATAGAGTATATAACACAGGCCCCAATACAGAGCCTTGTGGAACTCCAGAAAATATATTGTAAAACCAGATAATTCATCTTCATATTTGACTTGAAAAATTCTATTACTAAGGTAAGAACAAAGTAACAAGTAATATGGTTGTGGAAGATATAACTGCAGCTTATACCGTAGTCCTACATGCCACACTTTATCAAAAGCCTGTTGAATATCCAATAAAAGAGCAGAACAACATATCTTACTTTCTATAGCGTTTTCAATTCATTTACAACTCTATGAATTTGTTCTATAGTACAATGATTGTTACGAAAACCAAACTGATCATCTGGTAAAAATGGTAGAATTGGTTTTAGTCTCTTTAAAGTAAGTTTTTTTTTTTCAAATAATTTGGATAATATTGGTAACAGGCTTATTTGGCGATATGAAATCACTTCGTTTGGAGGTTTACCTGGTTTCTGTATCATAATTATTTGAGAAACCTTCCATTGTGAAGGAAAACAGGATGTTCTAAAATTCTGCTGACTTGGCAAGTTTCCATAGTGAATTAATTGTTAGGACTAACATTTGACACATATTCATAAAATGTGTCGTTCTTTAAATCAGAAAGAAGTTTTTTTTTTTTCAGTTCTTTTGCACTCTTATTAAGTTTAGTTTTATTTTCAGGGACTCTATATGTTTGACAAATCCTTCGAAGTTTTCTTTTTTCTAAAATCTTTTTTCTTCCTTTGCGCTTAAAATAGGCGTCGATTTCCATGTAGATTCTCGGAGTAATTTCGTAAAATACTCTGTTGCTGCATCAATATCGTCTTCGGATTTTAGGGGAATTTTCTTCTTCTTCCTTCCAAGTATTAGGCCAAGGCCTGTTACGATCATATAGAAAATGTTCCCTCCAGCGTTTCATAGGAAGGCCCAGAGATCTTCGTCCTCTTGGTATATAAACAGCTTTAGGGATCCGATTTGAACTCATTCTTTCAAGATGGTGTTTCCAATTTAGTTTTTACTGTTTAACATATTCCAAAATTGGCGTAATCTTCAATTCTTTTAAGATATCGGTGTTCCTTTTCCGATCCCATCTGGTGTAACCCGCTGTTCTGCGCATGGATCTCATTTCACAAGCTTTAATTCTGCTTTCATGTTGTCTTTTTAGTGTCCATGCTTCACTACCATAAGTCAACACTGGTCTAGCCAAAGTGTTATATAAACGTAATTTGGTGTTTTTTTTTTGTACAAGGGATGGTTTCATAACTTGATTAATAATTCCCAAACTTTTATTATAACTAGCAATTTATTTCAGGGATATCCTTTTCATCCCAGATAGAGAGATAATATCCAAGATATTTAAATTGATTAAATCTCTAACATTTTATACTGGAGAAATATTTTACTTTGTATGGGGTCCTTACCATGAAATGCCATAATTTGAGTTTTGTTAGTCGATATTTCCATATCAAATTGGCAGCTGTTTTTTGTAAATTATAAATTGATCGTTGCAAATCATTTTCGTAAAGTGCCAGAAGAGCTAAATCGTAGGGAAATTTTAAGAATGATATTATTGTTTAACCCCTCCGAAATTTATCCCAGTCTGTTCTATTATTATAGAGTGCAGGAGATTGTGATTTGTTAATGATCATTGTGCTTATTGTTATCATAATAGGAGTATGATCAGAGTATACATCAAGACAAGATTCTATGTCAATATAGTTATTATTAATGCCCTTGACAACAAACATATCTAATAAATCAGGTATTTTGTTTATATCTGTTGGCCAGTATGTAGGTTGACCTGTAGAAACATGTTCCATATTTATATTTATTAGACATTATTGCAGTTCTCTCCCTCTGGGAGTAATAAGTCTTGATCCCCATATTTTATGCTTTGCATTAAAGTCACCCCCTATAACAAAACTATTTCCTAATTGTTTAAAATAATCTTCAAACATTATACGAGTAATTTTGTGTTTAGGCGGAGAGTACACAGCTGAAACGACTAAAGTTCTCATTCTATCTTCCAGTATGACGTTAGTTGCGTGAATATGATCCTTTTCATATTTAAATGATTCATAATGTTTTAAGTTAGATTTGATTATTACTGCAGTTCCTCCATGTGCTGTTCCATCAGGATGCTTTGTATCATAAACATTGTATCTTGGAATAGAAAAATAATTTTTATCAGTGAAATGTATTTCAGAAGTAAGTAATACATCAAGATTGATAACATTCCACTTCCTGATGATGGTTAGTCAGGCCATTGGGATTCCATAATCCAATCCGGGGTGTTTGGGCCATTATTTCAATTTCAAAATGAAAAAAAAATGGCGTCAGTTTTGTATGTTTAAAAACGTAAAGGCTTATAAAAGAGGTCTCGGTCCCTGTGATCTCTGGGATCCATATTGACTTGTTATTCCGATGTTCTTGTATCAAAGTCCAGTCTAAGTCAATGGATTTTAAAGCTTGGCCTCGGGAAAATAAATACATACGCTCCGTGATGTAGATTTAAGGAATATAATAAAATTTGTTCGCCCTTTCACGCATAAATTTGAATTACGACACCAATGACCTGAACTATTAAATAACGTCATTAAATAATATATTAGTCCACTGCTGCGTTATCGGATATGACGCTGCTTCGTATGGAACAGGTCCGTGTTCGATCCATGGTCGAGACAGTTTTCCTGATTGATGCTCTTTTTTTCGGAGTTTTTCGTCACTTGTGAGATAAATATCAAGAAACGTTAAAGACCAAACATCACGTGATCATCATCATCAAATTCGCCATGTTGGCTTGCTTGGTTTCGGCTAGGGGCATGGAAATTTCTAAAAATTAGCGACGTTGATGATATGCGAATATGTCCAATGTGCGGGAGCTTTGAAGACGAGATACATATATTAGGAAAACGTAACGATTTAGAATATTGGAGGCGTCAGTTATTACTGGAAAGATTTCTAAATTCAAATCGTGAAATATTCGTATGCTACGAGTTAATAGTAAATCCAGAAAATTCGATAAAGTTGGGTAAATTTTGGACAAATCGCGGAAAATAAGAACGACACTCATTCATGGATAAATAAACATGTTATCAAAATGTAATACCATTAATTCTTAATAATTCTACATATCTTAATGAATGTATAATGTTATTGTATTATTATCTAATTGTAACATTATTGTGTGTTTTATTTTTGTTTTGCTTTATATTATTCTTCTTCTTCTTCCTTCCAAGTATTAGGCCAAGGCCTGTTACGATCCTATTACCAAACATTACTTTATTGTAACGGACTGTCAACAGCACGTACGGCTGTGCGATCTATATTTGTAAATAACATTGTACGTAACTTACTTTTAGTCTAATGAAGTCATCCTACTACTAATACTACTACTGTAGTAGTCAAAAATCATGTGTGTGATCCATAGCTGCGGATTGTATGCCAGGAGTCTACCTACATTAGTCACTGTTCTAATAGAATACCCAACCCTTAAGGAACGCCAGATTATTCAATATAGTACAATACATTAATCCGGTTAACATTTAACTTGTCAATTTTCTCTAACTAACTCACTGGCACTATCGAACCCGTAGGTTCATGGCCGCGTGGACATGAGCTCTCCACAATTCACTATCCTGAGTTAATGTTTTCCAATCATCCCCTGTATAATCTACTTTCCTCAAACCATAGTTAATGTTATTCTCCCATTTCATTCTTGGCCTACCAACTGGGCGTTTTTCCTCTGGTAATAGAAGCTTCCATGCACCTCTTTCATTCCCCATTCGTGCCACATGTCCTGCCTATCGCAGTCTACGAGACTTAACTGTTATTATATCTGGCTTCCTACAAAGACCATGTAATTCACTGTTATGTAGTCTTATCCATGCACCTGTCTGTCCATCTCTCTTTGGTCCAAAAATTTTCCTAAGAACTTTATTCTCAAATACTCGTATTCTCCTTTCCTCCCTTAAAGTAAGAGTACATATTTCGCATCCATATAATATAACTGGTAGAATAATAGTTTTATATATTTTCAGTTTAACGTTTTTTGAAAGTAGTTGGGACATGAAGAATCTCTCTAATGCATAATAGCACGCATTTCCAGAATTGAGCCCATGTTTAATTTCTTTATGCACCTCATTCCTATTTCTGATTATTGTTTCTAGGTATTTGAATTCAGCCACTTTTTCAAAAAATCCCTTATTTGTCATTAGCTGTCCATTTCCATTATATAACGTATTTCTATGTGTGATCATATATTCAGTTTTATTGATATTTACTTCCAGTCCCAATTTTCTCACTTAATAAAATAAAATGAGTATAGGTGGACTCCTGACATAGATTTAGCCGCATGGTTTATAATCCCTCTCATAATATATCATGACACGACAAGGCCAGGCGGTGTGTCGCATGTAAATAGTACCTATAATATGAGAGGTTAAACTCAGGTGATCGAATTGAATGGAAAATAATATAATAACATTTATGGAGCAGGACATTTCCATTAACAACAAAAACAAATAAATATGTTTAGGCAACGGAAATAGATTTTGTACGAAGCGCAGCAAGAATTTCAAGAAGACAAACCATTAGGAACTCAGTTATAAGGGAGGAAAAGAAGATTGAAGACACTATTTTAGATTATGTTAAAACTCATCAATTAAGATGGTGTGGACATGTCCAGCGAATGGAAGAGGATCGGCTACCTAAACGTGTTTTGGAATGAAAACACGAGGGAAGACGAGGCAGAGGAAGACCTAAAGCCCCCTGGAGTCAGGGAATATATTTATACATGATGGAGAAACATCTACAACCAGAAGATTAGATGGACCGACAAAATTGGCTATTAGGAATCGGTCGATGTCAAAGACATTAATCAACCGATGATCTATCTACTAACAACATAAGTAAAATCAATGTATTGTATAGTAAGGTTTATTTCCTTAATTAAGCTACTCGTACGTCCGTATTTTATCTTCATTTGGTGGTATTACATTATTTTTAATGGGTTATTTAATGCCGAGCATATTCTATTTCACTTTGTTGATTAACTTTATAGGATATGTAGGCCCTACCTTAAGTGTATTACTACACAATATCGAGCAAACATTAACATTTACTTAATACAAACAATATATATTCATTATTTTTTCATATACAGAGTGATCACAAAACTTGGATCCATTTCTTTTTTAACTTTTTTTAATATTCAAGAAACATGATGCCAATAAAATAACAATATCGGATTCTCTTACACCGTGGTGCGACAGGGGTTCATTTGGAAATAAAAACCAGGAACCAAACGACCAAACATCCGGTTAACAAACATAACAGCAGCATATGGGGTGCCGAACCACTTCACGCTACAAAGAGACATGCCAAATGCGAATGTGGGGCTTTAATTCACAAAGACCTCAGTGTATGAACCCGTCATGTTCGTAGAAACAACATTAACCTTGATACGCTCGTGCTATTCCTCGAACCACAGCTACGCCAGGACGACTTGCTGACTCTGTTGTATTTCAGCAGGATGGAGCACCACCTTAATTTACGCTGAATATGCAGGCCTCAATCGAACATTTCCCAACATATGGATTAGGCAGAGGTTCAGAAAGACCATGGTCATTGTGTTCCTCTGATTTGACAACTCTTTGCTTGCGGGTACATAAAGGGAATCGTGTAAAAACAAAGGAATGAGATCTCCCAGGATCTTACGGCTCGAATCTGCAATGCAACGATGATTATTTTATCAGCTATACATCAGAATGTCTTTCGGACTGCTCTTAAATGATGGAAACATTGCTTGGAATGGCCGGAGGCAGCGTTGAAGTATGATGAACATGTGAACATGACAAGACAATAAAAGTATATGAAAATTATCAAACTCGGTCCATTATTTCTTGGAAATAAGAATAAATTTAAGAATAAGAATAAATTTTATTTACAAATAAATGTTATACACAGTATTGACACCCGAATGAGCAAGTGCTCGTGCTCGGGTTCAGTTCAGTTACATGAATAATACAAATAGTATATATGCATTTAAAGTTATTCATTTTTACATAAATTATTGCACATACAAATAAAAAATAATAATGTATTGGGAATATGACTTATTCTAACAAGAGAGACTTTCTATCACCCTGTATTACTCAGATATATTGCAAACTGGGTTAAGAGACGATGTTGAATTTTACTCAGAACTCCATTTGCAAGCTAAAGAATTAAATTGTATTGTATTGTATTCTATTGTAAGCCTATATTTTCCCTTTACAGATATATAGGCGCTCTCCCCCTACAGGGAAGTATTTGAACCATACTAATTTAGTTACATTTGTTTTCGTATAAGATGTCATTTTGAGTGGTCCGTGGTCAGCGTTCTGCCTCATACTGACATCTAGGAAACCAAGGTAGTACTAGGACGGGAAAATTCGGTAAATTTTGATTAGAGGCCTTTTCATTCAGGCTTAAGGATTTTTTACGAGCCTGAAAATCTTCAGACTCGAGACCCACGGCTTACGTCTCTCCTGGAGGTCTTGCCCCTTGGATTTTTCCGTCCTAACAAAATCCATCGACCCCGGCCGGGTTTGAACCCTCGACCGTCGGGACCAGACGCAAGGAGCATAACTACTAGTCCACCGCGGCCAACAAACAATTAAATACATAACATTAATACTAAAACATAATAATTTTAAGCTGGTCCACAGCTGTGGTCTCGAGGTACCGTGCTGCCTTGTCACGCAGCGGGCTCAGGTTCGATTCCCGGTCGGGACAGGCTCCATGTGTGAGGTTTTTTTCGAGGTTTTTCCTCGCCCCTAAGACAAATGTCAGGAAGCTTACGGCCCAACGGTCCCCGAAAATCACCTGGCCATAATCATCATCATCATCCTTATCATTATCATCATCATCCTTCACCGGTTTGTAAAGCAACGGGAAGCTACCATACCTATAATTCCCTAGTAGCATGCAAATACTATGGTTGCAGTGAAAGACCTTCCCGCGGGCAGATTTACTATGGAATGGAATCTTAAAAGCATCGATGAAAATGTTATGAAAATCACAAGATTCCACAGAAACGTACTGTCGTGGTACATAAGCGTTGACCATCAAAATATAAGCTGACCTGAAAATATATTTAAAAAAAAGTAATTTCTAATGTTTTGACTAGTTGTGGTAATCGATTCCTAGGTTTATGTCATTTTGGACAATTTGTTGTTTAAATATTCTCACTCCCTCTAGAGATCCTAAAGTCTAACACTGGAACTGTGTCCAATGAGTTTCGCGACCACGAAAAACTCGACACTAGTTTCAATCAATTGGACATTTTATTATTCATCCCCCGTCACTCATTCTCATGCCGATGGTGTCTGAACGTGGACTTATACATCAGTAGTGCCATTATTCATCTCAGGGATCCCGAAAACTATTGTTCGAAACTAATATAGGTCTTCTTAAATTATTGTTCATATCATCCCCTCTCACCCTACTAGGAGCGGTAGGAGTCATATTGTGCTTATATGGTATTGAGACAAATTAGACAATTCTTTGTTTAAACTAACTCATTTGGAAATATTGAGCCTGAAGGTTCATGTCCGCACGGATATAAACTCTCCATACATCCCTATCTCAAACATAGAAGAATATTTTAGAAATAGATATTACACTGTCTATTCACCTTATTCAAAGTTCTATGTACTTTGACTCCAAATTATTTAGCCTTTCGTAACCAGTACCTATTCTCCAACATACTTTAAACACACAATCACACCATAATCTCTCGCTTAATATATCGCAACATAGTATGACATCCCATCACTGCACATCATGTACTATCGCCTCTTTTAGTAACTGGAATTTCCTACTACAGGAAATCAGGGGCTGCTTAGTTTTAGAATAATTTAAAATAAATCTAAATTTATAAGGTTTGGTTTAATTTTCGGTTGAACATTAACATCACGTGCAATGTACATGTATTAATTGGTATTTCCCGTTAAATTTATTATATAACTAACTCACTGGCACTATCAAACCCGTAGGTTCATGGTCGCGCAGACGTAAGCTCTTCATACATTCCTATCCTTAATTAATATTTTCCTATCATCTCCTGTATGAACTATTCCCTAAATTCTCCCGCCTCATTCTGGATCTATTACTGTTATTATTATTATTATTATTATTATTATTATTAATATAT
Source organism: Diploptera punctata (assembly GCA_030220185.1). NCBI lineage: Eukaryota > Metazoa > Arthropoda > Insecta > Blattodea > Blaberidae > Diploptera > Diploptera punctata. Next base: position 294,671 of record JASPKZ010001576.1, on the reverse strand, counting down.
TTACCGTATAAAATATAGCATGCGCATGAGATCTACACTGCAATTTCTAATATTTTCTTTATTCATATTGTGTGTTGTATATAATGTATAAAAATGGATCTCTGTTTGTTTGTTGGTTTGTTTGCTTGCTTGTACTTTATGCGCTGTCATACCCTTGATCCGATTGTAATCGGTTTTTTGCGAAATGTTCAGAAGATTCTCGGGATGAACAAAGGCTATAAGGGAGTTGTGATATTCAACTTCTACATCCTTAAAAATCGCCCTTTGTATTGGAAAAAGTGAAAAATAAAGTAGCTCTTTCGACGCTTAAATGGCTTACGCTGCCTAAACCATAACAAATACACGGAATTAATGTACACAGAGTTGAATATCTCAAAAAGCTCTACAAAAAAGTCCGCGATAGCATGTGTTTATCTCTTACGGATAACTCACAATAACCATTTTTGTCTTTCATTGATGCCAAGAAGATCGAGACAAGTACGTAGATACCTATGCAATCATGGCGAGTAATTCTTTTACGGATAACTCTCGATAACGAGCTTTGTCTTTTAGTTCATTTATGCAAAGAAGTTCGAGATATGTAAATTCATGGGCAGCACCAGGTAATCAGCACGGGGAGTCTTAAAATAATTACAATATACATCAACATCATCCAGTGATTAAGCCTGTTGGTTCGTTCCGGTCCCGCGCCGTAGCCGAGCGGTTAAGGTAGGAAGCCTTGGCGCAGAGCTACGGGACTTGCGCTGGTTCGAGTCCCCATGGGGGAAGACATTTTCTCATGGTATTTCGGCCAGTATGGGACCGGTGCTCACCCAGCATCGTGAGGCAATTGGGTAGCTACAATAAGTAGCGGCTCCAGGTTGAGGAACCAGCTATAACGGCTGGGGGACTCGACATGCTAACCACATGTCACCCCTACACTGGCTGTTGATCATCTACCTCTGTGATTGACACATGTGGATGTGAAGGTCCAGCAGCCGGCTGGTAAAAGGGCAACCGCTGAAAAGTGGAAAGACCCTCAATCGGAATCGGTTCGTTCCGGTTTCGTGAAAGCTAGAAGTGTTAAAATTGTTCAGACCATCTTCTGTGTGGGCGTCCAACATTTCTCTTTCCGTGTGGATTATAATTTAGCAGTGATTTTGGAAATCTTTCTTCTGGTATTCTATCAATATGTTCTTTCCAGTCGTTCCTATATTTAATTATTCGGTCTGTAAGTTTGAAAATATTTAGTTCCTTTCTTATATCTTCATTTTTCATTTTACCTATTCAAGTAATCATAAGAAGTATGCTTCGTTTGTCTTTTAGCTCAGTTATGCCAAGAGGATCGAGATTAGTAGATTCCTGGGCAGCACCGGGTAATCAGCACGGGCAATCTTAAAATAATTACGATATACTTTTATAATTATTTTTCATTTTACTTAATCAACTACTCATAAGAAGTACATTAATTTTTGTCTTTCGGCACATTTATGCCAAGAAGATCGAGATAAGTAGATTCTCGGACAACGCCGGATAAGAGCAAGGGGTATCCAAAATAATTACGATATAAATGTTTGCATTTACTTATTTAACTAAACATAAAACACATTCATTTTCGTATTTCAGGTCATTTTTGTCAAGACGATCGGGATAAGTAGATTCCCGGGCAACGCCGGGTAAGCACAGATATCTAAAAAATATAAATGTATAATTATTTTTACTTTTACTTATTTAACTAAATATAAGGCACGGAGTATCTAAAAATATAAGTTTATTATCATTTTTACTTTTATTTATTTAACTAAACATAAAAGCACATTAATTTGCATTTATTTAGGCGTAGCAGCGCACGCCGGGTATTACCGAGTACTACATAAAACCCGGGCTCTAGCGTAATCATCAGCAGTCCAGGACTTGTATTAGAACACCTCTGTTTTCGCATTCCTGTCTGTAATTATCTTCGTCATTCATCATCATGACCAAGTCCTCTTTAGGTCATGTGACCTGTGACGGTAAACGTACGGAAGATGGTCTTGATATTTCCACCGATGTTTTGGTCTTCCTTGGTCTGCCTGTAATTAATGGTTTATAAATTACTACTCTGCCATAAGTATATAATGTGGGCAGGTCTTACCTCGCTGTTGTGGTAGAATTTGTTCCTTTGAAAGCGCATTTAATTCTGTAGGCACTTCATCTGCAGTATTTTTATGATTTTGTGATACAATCCTCTTTAGAACTGACTTGTCTATTTCATTTAGGTTCTGTTTGTAACCACAGTTCGTTCTTCAAGATAATGTTTTATCTTTACACAAATTTGCAGGCATATTCTTAAAAACTGACGCTACCTCGAGGTACAGCGGTGGACACACATTATATAGTTACATATTATAAGGGTAAAATTCAATGACTTGCGAATAATGAAACAGTTTTACAGTACAAGAGTATTTTATTTCATTCACATGGGGGAGGGGCTATGAAGAAAAAAGTGGCATTTCAGAATCTGACAATGAGAAACTGTTAAGGATTTACAATTGAATACGTTAAATTCACACAGTATCTTATATTCTCTTTTGGACTTACGTGCGGAAATGTAGGCATTTTTTCGCAGTATTGATATTCCATTGTTGATGTTCAACTTCAAAAACTAAAAATACTGTTCAATTTTTTTAAAGAACAATTGGTTTTTGTATTGTGCACTTTATCAATATCCATAAAACACACGTGCAATAAAGTATTGAGAACTTAAACTATAAAGGCTTTCTTCTCAAAACTTTATTAAATTGACCTTGATCGTTATTCCTGATTTTTTATTTACAATTTTCTCCCTAGAGCAGGTCCTTCACTGCTATCATAGCATTTTCAGGCTATGCATTGCAGTTTTACTAGGGAATTACAGCTAGCTTCCCGTTGCTTTCTACACCGTATTGATCGGGGACCATTTGGGCCTCAAAGTTTCCTGACATTTGTCTTAAATATGAGAAAAAAAATCTCACCCAGGAAGCTTGTCGCGACCGAGAATCGAACCCGGGCCCGCTGGGTGACAAGGCAGGACACAGCCTCGAGACCACAGCGCTGTACGTTATTCCTGTGTACCCTTAATTTATTATTGATATATTTTTTGTTCCTAAGTTACGCGATAGGAAATTGATTGTATTCTGATCCCAATAGAAATTGTTAATTTTTTGCAAATCTTATTGTAATTCAGTTGCTACGAAACTGTGTCTTAAATAGAAAATAAATTCTATATGTTGCAAATACATTCTAAATTATGTGTACAAAAATGTAATCACATGGTATTAAATGGACATATTATCCAGTCTTGAGTTCATTTTTTTTAATAATTGAGATTAAGAAGATAACACAATATATTCGCAATAAACAAATGTATTCAAACTGTGGACAATGAAATAAAAACATATTGCAGTAAGGTACGTAAAAACTTAATATTATCAACTAGAGAAAAAAAGGAATGATAACAAAATCAAGAGGATTTAAATGGACAAAGTCGGCTCTTTTAAGTTAAAAATAATTTATTACAATAACTGAACATACAGTAAGTAATGTCTATTTACTTCATGAATGGAGTGTTTAAATTATTGTAACAAATTAATTTCAACCTGTGGACAATTAAAAAATATGAAAGTCCTGTAAGCTGCATATAAACTAAAGATCATCATGGAAAAATGTGTATTCATAGAGCAGAAACCTATCTAAAATGGAAATATTAAATTAGAAAAAACATAATCAAATATTTGACCTAAAATGAAGCACTAGATTATAAATAAAGCAACACACAACTATAAAAATACAAAGTGAACAGAAGACATCAAGAGCATCTATTCAAACTCAAGTGTAATGAATCCAAAAATAGTACTTCGGGCAATATTATAAGTTGAATAATAGGCAAACAAGTCATCCAAATTATCTCCGACTTCATAGAGAGCAGTTATATCTACATCGAGAGCCTCCTGTGGGATAAAGAGATAAAACGCACCACAATATTTTCCCTGACTCCCGAATAAAAACTAGGAAAATATCGGGTACTTCCAGTGGGAGAAGAGGACAAAACGTCCTATAAACATTTTCTCCGACTGCCGAGAGAAAAAGTAGAGAAATATCGGCAACTTACAGCGGGGAAGAGGAGAAAACGTCACACAATATTTCCACGACTCCCGAGGGAAGAACTTTAGAAATATCGAGATAATCCAATGGGCAAAAAGGAGAAAACGCTCCTGAACATTTTCCCGATACCCGAGGGAACAACTAAAAATGTAATTCTTAAGACAGAGACGAGGAAAAAGGTCCAGCATTTTCCCTGACTCCCGAGGTATAAATTTCAAAAATCGGATCCTCCACTGGGAGAAGAGGGAAAAAGTCCCACATTTCCCCGATTCCCGAGGGAAATGCTCGAAGAATTATCGGGATCCTCCATTGAAAGAAGAGGAGAAAACATCCCACAAATTTTCCCGACTCCCGAGGGAAATACTCGTAGGAAGATCGGGGTCCTCCAGTGGGAGAAGAGGAGAAAACGTCCCGCAATATTTCCCCGACTCTCGAGGGAAATACTCGAAGAAATATTGGGATCCTCCAGTGGGAGAAGAGGAAAAACGTCCCGCAATATTTCCCCGACTCTCGAGGGAAATACAGGAGAAAGACCGGGGTCCTCCAGTGGGAGAAGAGGAGAAAAGTCCCACAATTTCCCGCGACACCCGTGGGAAATACTCGAAGAAATATCGGGATCCCCCAGTGGGAGAAGAAGAAAAACTTCCCGCAATATTTCCCCGACTCTCGAGGGAAATACAGGAGAAAGATCGGGGTCCTCCAGTGGGAGAAGAGGAGAAAAGTCCCACAATTTCCCCCGACTCCCGTGGGAAATACTCGAAGAAATATCGGGATCCTCCAGTGGGAGAAGAGGAAAAACGTCTCCCAATTCCCCCTCCTCCCGAGGGAAATATTCGAAGAAATATCGGGATCCTCCAGTGGGAGAAGGGGAAGCATCCCACAAATTTTCCCGACTGCCGAGGGAAATACTCGAAGAAATGTCGGGATCCTCCAGTGGGAGAATAGGAGAAAACGTCTCCCAACATTTTCCCGACTCCCGAGTGAAATACTCAAAGACATATCGGGATCCTCTTGTGGGAAAAGAGGAGAAAAGTCCCATAAATTTCTCCGAATCCCGAGGGAAATACTCGATGAATAATAGAGATCCTCCAGTGGGAGAAGAGGAGAAAAGTCCCTCAAATTTCCCCAACTCCCGAAGTAAATACTCGACGTAAGATGGGGATCGTCCAGTGGGAGGAGAGGAGAAAAGTCCTACAAATTTCCTCGACTCCCGAGGGAAGTATTCGAAGAAAGATCGGGATCCTCCAGTGGGAGAAGAGGAGAACACGTACCACAAATTTTCCCTAGTCCTGAGGGAAGTACCCGAAGAAAGATCGGGATCCTCCAGTGGATAAAGGGGAGAAACGTCCCACAAACTTCCCCGAATCCCGAGGTAAGTACTCGAAGAGAGATCGGGATCCTCCAGTGGGAGAAGAGGAGAAAACGTACCAGAAATTTTCCCGTGTCCTGAGGGAAGCAGTCGAAGAAAGATCGGAATCCTCCAGTGGGAGAAGAGGAGAAAACGTCCCACAAATTTTCCCCTGAGGGAAGTACTCGAAGAAAGATCGGGATCCTCCAGTAGGAGAAGAGGAGAAAATGTCCCACACATTTTCTGGACTCCCGAGGGAAATACTCGAAGAAAGATCGGAATCCTTCAGTGGGAGAAAATGAGAAAAGTCCCACAAATATCCCCTACTCCCGAGGGAAATACTCGAAGAAAGATCGGAATAATCCAGTGGGACAAGAGGAGAAAGCATCCCACATTTCTCCGAAACTCGAGGGAAGTACTCGCAGAAAGATCGGGATCCTCCAGTAGGAGAAGAGGAGAAAACTGCCCACAAATGTTCCGTTCTCTCGAGGGAGGTACTCTAAGAAAGATCGGGATCCTCCAGTGGGAGAAGAGGAGAAAACGTCCCACAAATATCCCCGACTTCCGCAGGAAATTCGAAAATATATCGGGATCTTCCAGTGGGAGAAGAGGAGAAAACGTCCGACAATATTTCCCCGATTGCCGAGGGAAGTACTTGAAGAAAGTTCGGGATCCTGCAGTGGGAGTAGAGGAGAAAACTGCCCTCAAATTACCTCGTCTCCCGAGGGAATTACTGGAAGAAAGATCGGTATCCTCCAGTGGGAGAAGAGGAGAAAACATTCCAGAAATTTCCCCGACTCCCGAGGGAAGTACTCGAAGAAAGATCGGGATCCTCCAGTGGGAGAATAGGAGAAATCTGCCCACAAATTTCCCCGTCTCACGAGAGAAGTACCCGCAGAAAGATCGGGATCCTCCAGTGGGAGAAGAGGAGAAAACGTCCCATAAATATCGCCGACGCCCTGAGGGAAATACTCGATGAAAGATCGGGATCCTCCAGTGGGAGAAGAGGCGAAAATTCCCACAAATTTCCCCGACTTCCGAGATAAATACTCGAAGAAAGATCGGGATCCTCCAGTGGGAGAAGAGGTCAAATCGTCCCACAACATTTCCCCGACTCACGAAGAATACTCGAATAAATATCTGGATTCTCCAGTGGGAGAAGGGGAGAAAACATCGCACAAATTTTCTCGACTGCCGAGGGAAGTACTCGAAGAAAGTTCGGGATCCTGCAGTGGGAGTAGAGGAGAAAACTGCCCTCAAATTACCTCGTCTCCCGAGGGAATTACTGGAAGAAAGATCGGAATTCTTCAGTGGGAGAAGAGGAGAAAACGTCCCGCAAATTCCCCCGTTTCCCGACGGAAATACTCAAAGAAAGGTCGGGATCGTCCAGTGGGAGAAGAGGACAATAGTCCCATTACATTTTCCCGACTCCGTAGAGAAAACCCTGAATAATACCGGAATTCTAGATCGGAAGAGAGTTCTTAGAGTTTCACGGTATTTTATCCCACACACGACCGTCGTTCCTGAAGAATTCTGGATTGTCCGTGGATATAATTATCTCTGCGTAACAGGTACATTGAAATCAGTTCATTTCAGCATCACACTTATGGCTATCAATAGGTCCGTGAATAATTTTAAGCAACGTCTTAGTAAAGTGTACATAGATGGTCTGTAGGTGAACAGTTTGTATTGTCTGCACTTAAACTTAACGTTAATAATTGTAAATAGTAACTTGTAAGCCTGTGTTAACATAGTGTGTAGTTAGATTTAATTATGTAACTTTATCGTAGTTAATGTAAGTAGATAGTCTAACTTTAATGTTAAACTTCTTTAATAAATGAATATTATAAGACTGATTTGTGTTTCATTTTATGGTAAATGCCCGCTGTATTTATATTCTTGAGGTTGCACCGCGAAACAGAACGGTTTAAGGCATGGTGCTACGGGAGTTGCTCTGGGTCGATCCTCGGGGAAAGAAATGTTCTTATGGAGTTTCGGACAGTCCCAACCCAACATCACGAGTAGATTGGATAGCTACAATAAGTAGCGACTCCAAGTAGAGAAAACCAGTTATAACTCTGGGCGAACTGTCATTTTAATCACGTATCACATATATACTGGTGGATGATTGTTCTGCATAGTGATTAATATATGTGGATATGAGGCCAGCAGCTGGCTTGTATATAATAATTTATATTGTAAGTATGTAGAAGAGTATAGGAGAAGATGGTATGAGCATGTCTGCAGAATGGATATCAACGGATTGCCCTGGAAATGTCTGAACTATCAACCAAGAAGAGCAAAAAAAATATCGGGGACGTCCACGAAACGTATAGATAAGGCAGCTATGGTACCTGGAGCCGGAACGAACCAAAAAGTTTAATGCTTATAAGAAGAAGAAGAAGAAGAAGCTATATAGTTGTATTTTTTGTGCTGGTTGAGTGGAAGAGGAAGCTTTATCGTGTTTTGAAACAACGCTGAATATTCATACTAGACGTGACAGTTTGTTTATGCTGAAGGTACAACACACTACCAGAGCGCAGCTATGATTCATGCACAGCTTGGGAGAGCTGTTCGACATCCCTGCAATATGGGGGACTCCTGTCATCCTAACGTTTCTATAATGTTAATTGAAAATAACATAGTAAAGTAAAGTGATCCCACAACAGACCCGGAAGCCCTTGGGGTAGTAGGAGGTTAAGGCTCCCACTTTTTCTAGACAATCGGCACTTTATGTCAGCCGGGTTGTCAGCCCTGCGTGACGGCCGCCTTTACCCCCAGAACAAGCGTCTGGTACTCATTTACGTTAGAGGTTGAGTCGACCCCAGGGCCATAGTGCCGCCAGAGGGTTTGGGTCAGTTTAAAAATCCTGACCCCAACGGGACTTTAACCCTCGACCCTCCGGCTTGTAGCTCAGTGCCTTAACCACTACGCTATGGCGTGCCCCCTGAAAATAACATATGTAAGATTTTTGTATCAGTTATATTATGGACAAGTGAAACATGGCCTCTTACTCGAAGAGAGGAAAAAATATTATGTGTATTTGAGAATACAGTTCTAAGGAACATTTTTAAACTAATGAGATGAGAAAAGAAGGTTAATGCATAAGAGTAAGATACATTGTATTATGGGAAACTAGAAGTAATAAGTACAACAGTTGATTCTCGTAGAATTCTATGGGTAGGACATGTGGCACGAATGGGGAATGAAAGACGGACATTCAAAGTTCTTGCAGGAATACCGGCAAGAAAGCGCCCAGCAGGTAGGCCAAGACTGAGGTGGGATAATAACATTAAACGTGATTATAGAGAGTTAAATTGTACAGGGAATGATTGGAAATATTATATTAGGATAGGGTATATGGAGGGATGGTTTTCACATATTCATAGACCTCTGGGACCCATAGTGCCAGTGAGTTAGTTATATATTAAAAAAACTTGCTGTATGAATACAGAGTCAAATTCAATTCTCAAATTACAAAATGCAATAAAAGTCCAAACAAGAAAAATATTATAAAAGTAATATTATGCAGCTTAAAATAATTTACCACATAAAATATAAATTAATTCCTCATATACTAATTTAATCATTATTACTTTGATAACTCTCTTAATTTAGAAATTCAATTGATAAATTTATTTGTTGAAATTCTTTCAATATATCAAATTAAAAATATATATTACAACGCGTGTAAGGATACATTAATAACCAGTCTTGTAATCCACAAATCATTACGTTTTCTTCAAACTCATCACTGATGAACAATTTACGAGGTTTGAATGCAATACTTAAGTCTGTTGTGACAAATATTAATTTAGACCAGTGCACGAGTACTGAATTAAAACCATGTAATTCCCTGATCCCTACTATTTGTCTTGATCTTTTCTGTAATCTATTGAAGGTTAAATATTGAATTATCTACGTCGTCCCACTGTATGCTATGAAACATTTAAATTTGCAATTGATCCCCCGCGGACCATCACCATTACGTGGTGGGGGCGCCCAGTATTGAATGAACCAGACGACTAAATCGGGGAAGTTTATCTTTGCTAACTTGCCGATTGGTCAGAGGTGAGAGGAAACTAAGAATAGTCCGCAACGTGGGAGACGTCTGTCAGAAGGTTCACATCGACCAAGAAGTCTGCAACGGTCTACGAGGCGACGTGATACCAGGCGATCATCACAACGGCTCAAGGGGAGGAAGCAGCAACCCTCTCTAAAGGGGTTAATACTTAGAGGAGCATGGATAGATGCTCTGAGACAGCAGCCCTGTCATTATCCTTACCCTGCACAGCGCTCGTAACACGGTCAGGGGACATTTATTACTACTGATTCATCTCAAAGCAAAGGTGTATAATTATAAACCAAAAGGGATAAGATTGTTGGGAAGACCATTTAAGAGATGGAAGGACCAATTCGACCTATAATGAGATTGGAACAGGTCATTGGGCTTAATCCTTGTTGTTGATGATGATGATGATGAAAACAAGTGGTCGACCGCTGAGATCTAGGAATAACGTGTTTGCCTCAAACACAGCGGGTTAAGAGTTCGATTTACGGTCGGGAAAAGTTTCGCCTAGGATGAGGCTTCTTTCATGGTTTTCGTTAATTGTAATACACATGTAGGAAATGTTCAAGCCCATATGCTCTCCGAATGTCACGTGGCCGTCAAAATCATTAATTTCGTATTCGAATTGTTTAGTATGAATATAGGCTATTGTTGGTAATAGCTTTTTTTTTTAACTTTTTTCGAAAAAATAAAAAATACTTTTAGAATGAGAGTGCTCATTGGTGTGTTGGCCATTCGTGCCTATTCGTGCAGAAAACCAAAGTACGGAAAATTGTAAAGTAACAAGTACTACTAATCAAAGTAGTTTCAAGATACGAAGACGGTGTCGCGGAAGCTTTTTTACTGCGTGACATGCGTCAGTGTAACACCCTTCATAGTAGAGGTAAAATAGATTATGGCGTGTCAGATGTGAACAAAACACACTCTTGTACAGTAGCTGCTATAAGACTCCAAGCGCGACAGGCCTAGAATGCCCTTAGCCTAACATTCGGCTGCTGGCATCACATCTAGATGTGTTAATCACAGAGATAGACGATCATATATTCAGTGTAAGCGTGATATGTGGTCAGCATGTCGGGTCCCCCAGCGGTTATAGTTGGTCTTCTCAACCTGGAGTCGCTATTTATTGTAGTTACCCAACTACTCACGATGCTGGGTGGGCACCGCACTGTGTGCTATTTTAACAATCTAGGGGGATTTAATTCAAAATTCCAAGTTTAGTAATTAATAAGAGTGATATTTAATAATTTACATGCAAACAAATCTCTTAGCATATTTGTGTAATTATTTGTTCCTAGGCATGCGCAGGGACTCATAAATAAGGTCTAAACACATCAACCACGCACAGATGCGTAAGCTGTCTTCATGAGTAGGTTAATCAATCGAGCTGCTTTGTGTTAAGAATAAAGTCGGTTTACGTGTTATTGTGATATTTATGTTACGTAAGATATGTTTCATCTGTTTAGACTTACAAGAATGTTGATATGAAAGAATACTTTTAACTGTGTTAAAATTTAAGTTTATTATCCAGATATTTTAGACTAAGATTTTCTTATATGGGCGTATATGGCCTTCTAATTGAACTATTTTTATTTATTAACATCCCTTCTGAAGATAAATATTACGTTCATCTGCGTTTCGTTAGCTTATTCTTGTTTGTTTCACAATGGTTACCCTTGTTTCCCGGGATGCAATTTTCGAAGTTTGGTCCGGAAATAATAAAAGGGAACGTTGTGATCCAGTGTATGAATTTGTGTTTAAACAAATGAAGCATGTGACAGTCTCCGATATCTTTATTAAGAATTGCATACATGATAAATGTGTGTCAGTAAATTGAAGATGGAACAAATGTTACGGTCATCGTGGCAGATGCCTGGAAAATTATCTAGACTCGCTACAAGAAAATATTAATTTTCTCGTGACCTATTATTATTCTATGCCTTCTACCTCTACTGATCAACCGCCTTCTAGTTCTGGTAGGCCATCAAAATCATTCGAAGAATGTTGTAAAAAAACGAAATGGCGGAAGCTTAGAGAATTCGTTCGGTCAACAAGCTTAGAAGAAATATTTACTGCTGCTGAAATGAAGTGCGTGATAAGGGAAAATAAATAATAGTTTAAAAAACTAAAACAACACATTTTATTAGAAAACCGAAGTAAAAAATGAAAAATAATTTAGATTTCCAACACGCTTGGCATACAATTACAGTGGTCAACAATAAAATCATCTCCAACACGTCTAGAATAAAACTAGAGTTATCTACAAAAAAATAATTCTACCATCAAAAGGGTGGGGTTCTCTTTATCAATTAATATATTTGATAATATACATTTATTGTTAAAAGTAAAGTCTCTAAGAAGAAAACGTAAAAACCATAAAAAGCACCCCACGCTTTTGATAGTAAAATTATTTTTTTTGTAGATAACTCTAGTTTAATTCTAGATGTGTTGGAGATGATTTTTTTGTTGACCACTTTAATTTTATCCCACCCGTGTTGGAATTAAAATTATTTTTCATCTTAGTTCGGCTTTCTAATAAAGCGTGTGGTTTTAGTTTTTTTAAACTATTATTTATTTTTTTATTTTTTAGTTTGGTTTTCTAATAAAACGTGTTGTTTTAATTTTTTAAAACTATTATTTATTTTTTAATATTTAGTTTAATTGAATGTCATAAATCGGAATCCCATGAAAATTTAATTGCTAATACTCTTCTAAAAAAACCATCCGGGCCGGATTTGAACCAGCGACCAACACATTATAACTTATATACCACTACAGTCCACTTCTCCACCAACTGAGCTCTTACAACGATAGACAAAAAGTCGGTAAGTCCGCAACCTATTATGTATACCGGTTTCTATTTTTTTTTATTTTCTGATGGTTCTGGCCAGGATTTTAGAAAAAGTTATGAAATTATTGTATTGTCGTGGGTCCTTTACAAGTATACAAAGTTTCAAGTAGATCAAATGTTTTTAAGTGGGTGAAAATCGTGTTCAAATATTTCGTTACATAGATGCAGATACGTCACATAGACATATACAGGTCAAGCTAATATAAAGCGTGTAAAAAAGACTCTATTGCAATAGTCAAAGAATTGTCCCTTGCATCACCTTCATGAGGCACCAGAATGAAAAATGAGTCGACGGCTGTTTCTAGATAAACCGAAGAGTTTATTAGCTGATCGAGTCCTAGCGATGATGACAGATGCCAATCTTTCAACTCACCAATATATAAAGACTAAAGTTGAGAATAGGAAGGAGTGCATTCAAAACAGATTCAAGAATGAGAGAGGCCTACTGGTGGATATGCCAACACAAACAAGCAGGAAATACGAATAATGGAAACACTGCTCTTCGATTTTTCGGAAACACCGAAAAGACTGGCCAGATAACAGGCGTCAATTTTGAGCTAATTCTACGTTTTCATGTCATGTTAGAGACACTGAGTTGTGGGTTTTCCATAAATGCTGATGCTTTTGGAAAGTATGCTGATGAAACTAGAAATCTTTATTTGGAAGAATACAGTTGGTTTTAAATGCCAAGCAGTGTGCACAAAATTTTATGTCACGGCAAGCTTGCTATTGCCTCTTATATTCTTCCGATTTGTCAACTTTCGGATGAAGCACAAGAAGCAAGAAACAAAGATAGTAAGATATCGGGAACATTTCACAAGAAAAACGTCGAGGGTCGACACGAACACCGTCCATTTACACAGACTTTTGATATCTTCTGATCCTTTCATGTCCAGCTTGAGGCATAATCCTAAAAGAAAACACGTAATAATTAAACAGGAAGTTCTCTCATTGCTCTCAGCACCTACGTTAGATACAGAGACAACAGATTCCCATAAAAGTAACTTAGATGATGCAGATTAAGATGTTTGTAAAACATCACTGTCTTTCTTTATATGTGCAAAATAATGAGAATAAAAAATTCATAACACATTTTTTCTGTAAGAAATGGAAAAGCAATTGTGTTTTTTGTTTTAATTTACAGAATAAAGACAATATAGAAATCATAAAATACTTTCTAATTAATAGAATATCCAATTTTAAAATAATGAAATTAAAAAATACTTAATAAATGTATATAGAAATATAGAATAGTTCCTATTTTTTATATTTGTAAAATTATTAAAAAAATATGGATTTTGTAAAAAACAGAGTAATATTTTAGAATTTTTAATTTGAAAAATAATGATAAATCTAATGTATAAAAATAAATGTTTGTTTGTTCGTACTGTATTCGCGGTCATACCGTTGATCCGATTCTGATGGGCCTTTCTGCAAAATGATCACAAGAATCCCGGGATGAACATAGGCTATAACAGAGTTGTGATACTCAATTTCTACAGCCTTAAAAATCGCCCTTTGTGGTGGAAAATGTGAAAAAGTAGCTGTTTCGACGCTTAAATGGCTTACGCTGCCTAAACCATAAAAAATATACAAAATTAATATACACAGAATTGAATAACTCCAAAAGCTCAACAAAAAATTCCGCGACACCATATGTTTATCTCTTGCGGAAAACTCACAATAATGAATTTTGTCTTTTAGCTCATTTATGCTAAGATCGAGATGAGTAGATTCCCGGGGAACATCGAGTAATCTGCACAGGGAATCTTAAAATAATTACGATATACATTTATAATTATTTTTCATTTTACTTATTCAACTAATCATAAGAAGTAGATTAATTTCTGTCTTTCAGCTCATGTATGCCAAGAAGATCGGGATCAGTGGATTCCCGTACAACGCCGGATAACACCACAGGGTATCTAAAAATAATTACGATATAATTTTTTCCTTTTACTTATTTAACTTTCACTTTTACTTATTTAGTTTATTTACCATAAAACACATTCATTTTTCTTATTTCACCTCATTTATAACAAAAAGATGAGATGAGTAGATTCCCGGGCAACGCCGGGTAATCAACACGGGGTATCTAAAAATACATTTGTAATTATTTTTCCTTCTACTTATTCAACTAAACATAAAATTAAATTAATTTTCATTTATTTAGGCGCAGAAGTGCACGCCGGGTGTTAGCTAGTTTTTCATAATAATTATGTGTTTTTGTATGAAATAAAACACCATTTGCTCTCTATAATATGTGATTTTTTTATATTAATAAACCATCCATAGTAATTCTACCCGAGTCCAGGTCCTTTACTGCAATCATGGCATTTTCATGCCATGCTTTCCAGCTTTACTAGGGAATTGTAGGTGTGGTAGCTTCCCGTTGCTTTCCACACCGGTGAAGGATGATGATGATGATGAAGATGATAATGATAAGGATGATGATGATGGCCATATGATTTCGGGGACCGTTTGGGCCTTAAACGTTTCCTGACATTTGTCTTACAGGTGAGGAAAAGCCCCGATTAAAACCTCGCCCAGAAAAACTGCGGGGATCGAACCCGGGCCCATTGCGTGACAAGGCAACACGCTACCTCGAGACCACAGCGGTGGACATATTAATAATGTATAAGAAATATAATATGCACATGTGATTTTTTCATTTGTAAAATAGCGATATATTAAAATTATGTTTTTGTAAGAAATGCAAATATATTTGCATTTTATAACATGTAAATCAATGATATATTATTCAAAATAATAAAGTGAATATTTTGGCAAGGAGTAGAAAATCATGTGTGTTCATTAATTTTGTAAAAGTTGGAAATAAAATAATATATGACAAAACATTATTTTTTGTTGAAAATATTAGTAGGAATAATAGATATTGCCAAGAGCATTATCCAAGTAATGTTACAAGTGGCATAGAAAACAATAAAAACTGAAAAATAGTAACATTATCGAGCCAAGAATTAAATCCCCCCCCCCATAGAATCGTCATATATCACACTGTGCACCGGTCCGGTATTGGCCGAAATTCCATGAGAAAATTCCTTCCCCATGGAGGTTCAAACCACCTCAAGTCCCGCAGTTCTGCGCCACTCAGCTACGGCGCGGGACGTACAGTACTATACGGACGTCAAATCTCCTTAACATGACCTTCTGCTCTCCGAATAGGGGATGTGCGTTTTTACAGTTAAGTGTGTGAGCCTCCCGCTTTGAGAGTCACAGAGCCTAATGCTTGGCAATAAATACAATTTTGTTGTCAGGATCTAAACTTTTTTTTTCAGGATTGTTTCCATTATTTACACAGGTATCCTCAACCAAAACATACAATTTTTTCTTCCACACTTTCCGGTCTTGCGTGACTGTTTCTAATACACAAGAAATATAAAAAAATCACAAATTTTAAATTTATTAATAAACGAAATTCTTTCTATAGAAGTAAATATATACACTTTTTAAATATTTTTTTAATACACTTTAAGAACTTATCGCGTGTTATGTTGGTAGCGTGTAATCATTAGACGACGGGTTCCTCTCGTATATATGTAACAACTTTTTTAAACAAATCTACTATGATATAGATGATAATGGTTTTACTGATCGTACTCGGGGACTATTTGGACCGTAAAGGTTTCTGAACTTTGTCTAGGAACTTACAAAAAAATAAAGAAAACCTCGTCCACTTAACTAGTTGGGTTATTTGTACAAGTTCATTACTCCTATACCACAGAGGTATAGGATTATAATATGATAAATTCAATATTCCTTTAATCATTCTTAATCATTCAAATCAATTATTGAGTAATGGGACCGGCAATGAGCAGTATGATGTAATATTGTAAATATATATTAATACAAGTGCCTTCTCAATGTTTCGTAAGAACAACACTTATTTCTTTGTTAGCTTCTAGTTTCACAATCCATTTACTTTTAGTCGCAATCATTTATATCCAATGTTTACTTTGATATATATTTTATATTTGCTTAATGCTATAAAACAGGTAATTTAACTGTATTACAACACCAATATAACTAAGGAACCTACAAATTCCAAGAGGAAAGAAACTGGTCATTTAAGAACGTACTGCGAAAAGTTAGTAACACTTTGGATATCAGTTTTTCATATATACTCTAAATTTTATTATTACATCACGTTTATTAAAATAAGCTGAATAAAATCGAAAAGTTATATACATAAAACCAGACTTGAATTTGCAACGAGCTTCAAAATATTAAACTAGAACTTTTTAATGTTGAATGTTTATTGTAAAGTCATCATGGACTAAAACTGAATAATTAAAACATATAATTAATTAATTAATTAAGTTAGAATAAATAGAATTCACTGATTGTGGATTCCTGCTGATAATTATAATATTTACATTGAAATCTCCTAAACTTACTACAAAATATTGAAATGAACGGTAAGTCTACATTCCACATCCT
The DNA here is from genome assembly GCA_030220185.1 of Diploptera punctata. Lineage (NCBI taxonomy): Eukaryota > Metazoa > Arthropoda > Insecta > Blattodea > Blaberidae > Diploptera > Diploptera punctata. Next base: position 277,841 of record JASPKZ010001576.1, on the reverse strand, counting down.
CCTCATTCTCAATTTTGTTATTGCCAATTGTCAAATTGACTTACTGCCAGAAGTCTATCGACAGACATTATCTTGTGCTAGAAAAATAGCAGAACAATATTTTGAAGAAAATTACCCAATTGCAATATCCGATCTTCGAAATACAGACGTTAACGTGGCAAGTCGTAAGTTGGAGTACCCAACTTCTTATAGAAATTCTTCGATAAGCGACACATTCATACATGAACTCACCAGTAAAACTCACAGAACTGGTGTAGTTTGGAATCAGAGAAGTGAAAGGAAAACGATAGATATCTTATACAGATTTCCAGTAGAAAGAACATTCAATTTTATTATTGTACTCTCCGACCATAATGGCGACATAAAAACTTCAGTAATAGAACATACTGAAATAATGGAATTATACATTTCACAAACAATCTACGGTTATTTTCCGAAAGTAGTCATTGTTTTCCCCGAAATAAGTTTGCAAAATAGGAATAATGTATTTGCGTTTCTAATATTTTTCTTGTACCATTATAAAATGTAGAATGTTGATTTAATATTTCCACAAACAAAACATATTTACAGTAAGAACACATCAGAAGTCACTTTTCGGATAACAACTAAAATTTATACTTGGTTCCCTTTTGAACAAATTAACCAATGTGGCGAATGCTGGAATATTATATTAATGGAAATATGGATCCAAGAGGGAGTTGGTAAATTTAAAAAAACAGAAAAGTCTTTTCCCACAAAAAATACCTGAAGTGTTTGATGAATGTTCAATCAAGTATCTATCCATTTTCAATACAAGTACCTCATGGAAGTAGGAAAGGATTATTCTGATAAACATTTTAGAATCAATACACATTACAAATGTTATTAATGCAAATGATGACATTATACAGAACTTTAAATAATTTGCTTAATATTTATGAAGTCAATAACATAACATCTAATTCAATAAAACATAGAATTAGTTTTCCACATTTATTTTCTCAATTACGAATGTATATACCTTGTCCAGGAAGATATATTAGCCATGGAAATTTTTATAAGGTATTCACTCCAGGGGTACGGTTATTGTTTTTCTTGACATGTATCCTCATGGCAGTGATTACAATTTCAATTCGCAAAATAAATAAATCAGAACATGTATATTTCAACAGCATAACCTACAGTCTGTCATGCATTTGGGCGGTTGTTACTTCAGTTTCAGTACCACAAATGCCAAGAACAACAATGTTTAGAATGTTTTTCATCATGTGGGTGTGCTATTGTCTGATATTTAGCACAGTTTTTCAAAGTTTCATCATCAGTTTTCTAATTGAACCTGGATCAGAAAAAGACATTTCTAGTGTTGAAGAGCTTCTGAGAGAAGGTTCAACAATCTTTGGAGAAGAAGAGATATTGCAGGTTACATTTTTCATATCCGAAAATCTTCACGGAACTAGGAGTGAAATGAAAGATAATTCTGTAGAATCTACTATTCCGATTGAAGAATTTTTCAGAAATGAACATTCAGCACTACTTGCTAGTGATTTGGATATGAAAATTAAATTCCCGAGGCATCTGACTGGAGTTAAATCCTGCTCATTTTATTTTTCTGATTATTCTAGGTATTCTGTTCAATTCAATCCCTTTTGTCCTTATTACGAAGCTCTCAATAAGAAAGTGATGCAATTTTTTGAAGGAGGTTTACTTATCAAAGAAGTTGATTATATTTGGAATACGTTTCAGTCTTTTAAGAATACTACAATTATTGAAACCAAGTTTAGAAAAGAAACCGCTGAAGATTATTTCGTTCTCAATATGAAGCATATGAAACTTGTTTTCATAATATATTTGTGTAGTAATTTAATTAGTGCGATTTTATTTCTAGAAGAATTACACATGGAATCTTTAGAAAACAAAATTTCTGATTATAAGTCAAGATGGATACAACATGTTCATCGAATGGAAGATCACAGAATACCCAAACTAATGTTAAGATATCAACCTGCAGGAAGAAGAAGACCAGGACGTCCACTCAAAAGACTTCTGGATGGTGTTTCTCTTGAGGCCGAAACAGGTCAACAAATGGCCTAAATTCGTGAATGTACTATGATGATGATTATTTCTAGGCGAAAAAATATGGAATAAATTTAAAATTTGACTTGTTTGTACAGAAGATATTGAGGTGTGTTTTTATAACCATATATACAGGTTTTTAATTTATTGTTAACCCTAATTGCTTTGCAATACCACTTTAAATATAAACATCTTGATATATAACAAATAATTTTGTTTGAACATCTTATAAATTAATAATAGTTGGTTTAGAAAGCTTTTAAAATTTATAATGCGTGTTAATAATTTAATTTTAGAAAAACGTTTTGGAAATAAAGTTAAAACTTGTAAATTCTCTGGATTTTTCACAATAAACGTTATTTACCAGATTACGTTCTCATAAATGTATACTCCATTTATTTAACATTTTGCCTAATATTTTACCAAATGTTCACTGTAGACTTGTTAGCTGTGACGATGTGTGATGTGGACTGTGCATTCAAAGTTCCAAAGTATGTTAAATGTGAATCAAGATTTTAATTATTTTTTATCTATAAATTTACATTACGATTTGCTTTCAGACAATCTTGTCTCCTTCGCTGAAGTTTACAACCAAAATAAAATTTTGGAGTATAATTATATGTTTACCTATATTACCGCTTGTGTGTAGACGAAGTTTGTAAATAAAGTGTCATAAACTCATAAGATATTACAAAGTAGAGTCTTTGCTAACATCAGTGGATGGACATTAATCAGTACCAACTGATACAGCTAATGCTGTTGTATATAAGAGAAGCTGAAGCCAGTAGTGTGTTATTACCACCCTAAAATGTTTAAAAGCATATATCCAGAATCAGGGATGAAAATACGGGTTAAACAAATCAATGGAAATGTCACCCAAGTCTACATGAAAACTGGAGCAAAAATTAATCGTAACATTGGCTTAAAATTAATATAAAATTATGGAATATTCACCTGAAAAGTCCGTCTCCTCAACTTAATTAATTATTTAACTGTAGCGCTTTCGGGACTTGTCCCATCATCGGCAGGATTCAAAACTGGTGTTTCACTTAAGATCTGGTAGAGGGAGTCACATGAATTGGGTTCGTTTTCGTTGATCAGGTTGTCGTTGTTGTGAGCTGCACGTGATTTCCATCTCTTCGAGTACGTTTATCTTCACCGGATTATTTTCTCTGTGCATTACTGTTAGGGTGAAAACAGTAATGCACAGAGAAAATAATCCAGCGAAGATAAACGTACTCGAAGAGATGGAAATCATGAAAGCAGCTCACAACAACGACAATCTGATCAACGAAAACGAACCCGATTCGTGTAACCCCCTCTACCAGATCTTCAGTGAAACACCAGTTTTGAACCCTGCCGATGATAGGACAAGTCACGAAAGCGCTACAGTTAAATAATTAATTAAGTTGAGGAAACAGACCTTTCAGGTGAATATTCCATAATTTTATATTAATTTTGAATAAACCTCAACGGAACACATCATGAATCTTATAAAACATTGGATTGTTAAATATTTGGACCATTAGGTATAGTGTACTGTTAGAAATGTCAGCGTACTATCTCCACTTCTATGAAAATCCTATCATAGCATCTCCACATTTTCCCAAGATATTCACCTTGCATCTTTCAATGACTATTTAACTCATGCCCCAAATGGGAGTCAATGGCCAATCACGTTTCAATGATTTCTGTTTTAGAACCAATCAGAGTCGTGTTTCACGAAATATTTATCAGTGTTATAATTACCATATTAAACAAAGCTCCTCCTATTTAATATTCTGAACAGGTCTGACCGTTATTTTGCAGTGACTGAGCCTATAAGAAATACGGCTACCAGATTGTATATATAGTGCATACATGCAACATTTGTAGCAATTGATTATACCACCTAAAAAAGAAACCACTGTTTGCACTTTCTTAAATGTATTTTTACCCAGGTAATAATCCAGAAAAATATAATTATCATATTTACATCATACGACATCAGAAATGAATTAATATACAGTTTGATGTGTTTCATTTTTTCTCCACTAGAGAGCATTCTTACAATATTGCGTTCCTTTGGCAATAAATAGTATGATCTGGTTGCAGTGATAAACAAAAGAAGCAGATGAAGCATACCAATCGTTTCTCATTTGTTTTCAAACATCGCCGTTTAAATTAAATGTATAAATATTTTAAAATAACTATAGTTAAATAGTGGTTTGTGAGTAAACAGCTTAATTTTATTTGTTAAATAGTCCTAACAAATACCACTCTTGATTTCCAAATTCTCTAGATAAATTGACTCCTCACTTCGTGAGTCGTGAATTTATCGATAATTTGGAAATCACTCGTGGCATTACTTATGATCATTACCGACCAAATGGTTCCCAAACATCATCTGGTCATCATTATCATATTCACGTCATTAGATTAAGGCATCTCCTGGCGCATCATTACCATCATCATCGTCTATCATATATCATCGGGACAGCGTAACTACGCCTTTCAGGCGCCCCAACCTCAGAAGTAGTTTACAATAACTCCAATGCCAGGAAAATACCAGAATGTCGATTCGACAACCTGATGGCATGAAATAAAAAAATGGCAAATTCACTGTGTTAATTCAGGCCGTGAGTACGGGTATAAATGAATAACAAATTACTGCTTAGCGGTCACAGACAAATGCGTATCGCTTTCAAATTTAAACATCGAGTAACACAACATCTGATGAAGATTTTATAGAACAAAACAAGCAACAGCAGTCTTTAATGTATCCTTCTAGAATGTTCTAATTCGCAATTAGTTTCATGCTCAAGTGTCATGGCGGACAGTGAGTAGTGAATATACTGGTCGCTCGTGTTTTTGCACAGTTTTTAGCAGGTGATTGTTTGTGTTTTACAGGTAGTATAGGATATTTTGAAATTATTTGTGTGTACATTTATTCTGTAATAATGGCGCCACGCAAAACAAAGAATTCCGACGAGAATAAAGAAGAAATGACAAAGCGTGTGATGCAGGAATGTTTGAGGGACCCTGCCATGTTGCAGCTGCTAAAGGACTCGGTGCGTGAGGCTATAGTGAGTGAGTTGAAAACAACCATAGATCGGAACACTGAGGTCATTAAACAGTTGGAGCTGTCGTTACAGGAAAGGGATACTAAAATAATGAAACTAGAACAACTGTTGTGCGAAAAAACTGATTCCCTTGAACAGTACCAACGCCGCCAATGCTTACGTATCTTTGGCATCCCGGAGATGGACGCTGAGGATACAGACAAAATAGCTATCGATGTGGCGTCTAAAATAGGTATTAAATTGGAAACATGCGATATAGATAGGAGTCATCGTGTGGGGAGAAAGGCGGACCGGCCACGGCCGGTTATCGTCAAATTCGTAAGCTATCGGAAAAGGAGAGAGGTTTTCCAGAACAAAAAACAGCTGAAAGGGAGTGGTGTTACAATTAGGGAAGACTTAACTCAAATGAGGTATAAGCTATTAAAAGAATGCATCACCAAATATGGTGTAACAAATGTGTGGACAATTGACGGAGCAATACATGTTAAAGAAGGAGATAACAAACGCATCATTCTCCGGGCCTCAGAAATATAATTAGTGCAAACACGGCCAGTGAATAACCGACAGTTATCACTTTAAACATTTTATTAATAGTACATAAAATTAAGATATTCTTAGTGACGTGATACCAAGTTTAGTTTGTAAGTTTGTTGAAATATTTTACGACCATTTTTCGTCTAAATGATGATTTTCCTTTGACAGTCTTTGACAGGTTACAGGACAATAACCTTCCCACTCCCCTTCTCGACCCCACTACTTCAAGGAATGCTTTAGAAATAGCTTTGTCCACATACCCTAATTCCTTGCAGGTAGCCCATTTCAATGCTCAGAGTATTACTGCACATATAGATGAGATCAGAACTATTTTCTTCTCTTTAAATATTCATGCTCTTCTCATATCCGAAACGTGGCTAAATCCCACCATTACCTCTTCTTTAATTGACATGGATGGTTATACTTTTCTTAGACACGATCGTGTTTACAGTCGCGGGGGCGGTATTGGAGCCTTCGTTAGAACAGACCTTACTCCTAAAATTGTGTATCTATCTAATAACGAACCATCTGCCGAAATTATGTTCATAGAAATATTTGTCAGTTTCAAAAAATGTCTTCTCTGTGTAGTATACCAACCTCCTAAAATAAAAGCCATCGCTGAAATTGAGTCCACTTTACAAAACGCGCGAATACAATATGAACACGTTATCGTTATGGGCGACTTTAATATAAATATACTAGACACTGATAACAGACATACACAACAACTGATGGCTACGTTCCAGGCTTGTGATATGACACTCCTACCCCTACGACCTACACATCACACTCATCACTCTGAGACGTTACTTGACTTAATTGCAACTAATAATCCAGACAGAGTACTTACTCACGGGCAACTGCCAGCCCCGGGAATATCAGCACATGATATTATATTCTTAGCATATTCACTGCAGTGCCCTAAACCGACTCGAAAGACTATTACGTATAGAGACTTAAAACATATAGACAATGCAACCCTAATTGAAGAAGCTATGCAGATGCCGTGGCATTCAATATGGACGCTGCATTCTGTAGATGAAAAAGTTGAGACACTAAATGACTTTATACTACAATTATACAACAGACATGCCCCACCAAAAACTAAACTCGTGAAACGACGCCCTGCACCCTGGATGACTCTTTCAATTCGTAACTTGATGACTGATAGAGACGCAGCACATAAGAAATATAGACTCAACAAAACAGACACAAGTCTCACTCAATATAAACAGTTACGTAACAAGACAAATCAAGCTATAAGAAACGCCAAACTTAGACATTTATACAACCTAACAAATACCAATACTTCAGAAATCTGGAAAAACTTGAATAGAATGGGAATTGGGAGAAAAGACACACAGGTAGACAAATTACCTGTTTCCCTGGACACACTCAATAATCACTTCACAGGTATAACTACTACTCCAAAGGATAAAGAACAAACAATAAATGAATTATCACTGACAAATCAACCCGACAGAGAACATTTCCACTTCTCATATGTTACAGACTACGACGTAAAGAAAGCCATCATGCGAATAAAAACCAAAGCAGAAGGAACTGACCGTATAAATATTACTTTACTGAATAAAATAATCGAAGCTATACTACCTACTATAACTCATATTTTTAACTCCTCACTACAAACGTCTACATATCCCTCATTGTGGAAACAAGCCCTCGTACGTCCACTGCCTAAAGTTAAAACGCCCTCAACCCCGAACGACTTTCGACCCATTAGCATTTTACCTACTCTTTCAAAAGCTCTGGAACGATTAGTCCATAAACAACTGACTGAATACCTAAATGATTACAACCTTCTAGATCAATTTCAGTCAGGCTTCAGGACAGGACACAATACAAATACTGCTCTACTAAATATTTGCGAAGACATACGCGAAGCTGCTGATAATCGAAAACTTACCATTCTTACATTACTGGACTTTAGTAAAGCATTCGACACGGTAGACTTGGACTTATTGTTGCATAAACTTAAAAACCTCTTACTCTCTGATAGTGCCACGAAATGGTTCAATTCCTACCTTCATGAGCGCCAGCAATCTGTTATAGGAAATCATACATTATGTTCTTCTTGGTCCTTCCGTAAAGCTGGGGTTCCACAGGGTTCGGTACTTGGACCTTTGCTTTTTTCAATCTACATAAATGACATATCTAACTCCCTAAAGCATTGCAAACATAATTTATTTGCAGACGACATGCAAATCTACATCCACACAGACAAATATTCACTAAATGACGCTGTTGCCAAAATTAACGAGGATCTTGACTCACTAATGACTTGGACAGTTAAATATGGACTGCAATTAAATCCTACAAAGTCACAATCAATCATTATGGGTCATCAGAGACTATTATCTACAATTAACCTAAACACAGTTTCGCATGTGTCACTAAACGGAGTTCAAATCCCTTATAGTGAGACAGTAAAAATTCTAGGAGTATTTATTGACAAAAACTTAAATTGGAATACACAAATAAACCATACATGCAAAACAGTCTTCTCAATAATACATTCATTAAATCGTGTACGAAATTGTTTGCCATTCGCCCTTAGGAAAATGTTAGTAGAAACACTTGCAATGCCCCATTTTGATTATTGTGACACTCTTTTTACAGACTTAAATATTATTTCCACTCAAAGACTTCAACGTGTTCATAATTCTTGCGCACGTTTTATTTGTGGTATTCGCAAATTTGACCATGTTACACCGTCCCTGGAACAATTATCGTGGTTTCGTCTAAGAGATCGTAGAACTGTCCATTCCCTATCCCTTCTCTATAAAATACTTCACACATCATCGCCTAATTATTTATCACGCCGCTTCATCAGACTATCCGACACACATAATCTTGACACTCGATCCCATCAGCACATTGTCCTTTATATCCCGCCTCATCACACTGTATATTATTCATTATCTTTTACGGTGTCACTTACCAAAACATGGAATTCCCTTCCACCCTATGTCAGAGACTGTCAAACTATAACATCCTTCAAAAACAAACTAAAGAATTATTTAATAACAAACTGACTTATACACCTCACTGATAGTATTCTTTTAGCAATATTAATATATTTAATTATTTATGTAAATAATATTAAGAATAACAAATATTTTTATTTGTTTTGTTTTAAATATTGTATAATCGTAAAATTAGTTTTCTATATCTCATTATTTTCCTGTTTTTTATATACACTAGACAGGGACAATTTAATATGTCTTGCTTGTATACATTTTATTATTAGTTTTAGTCTTAATTTTAACTAATATTAACTGGTTGTATTATAGATCGTAATATGTATATTAGATATTATCTTTTGATCAAATTTTTACTTAGTGTTTAATATTAGAGTTAATTAACATTGTTATATTCTTATGTAATATATGTTTGTCCTGGTGAGTGGAAGAGAAGGCCACATGGCCTTAACTCCACCAGGCTAAATAAATCTTAAATCTTAAATCTTAAATATTATAATTATTAAGTAAATTAACATAAAACAGTAGAAAAACGACAATTAAATATTATTATAACAAAGATGAACAGAGTAAAATTAAATTATAGTTGAGAATAAACACTGTTTACAAAAGAAAATAGGTAATTATAACATTTTTTGTTGTTAAGAATATGGTAAAGATGGCTGCAATTTTTTTCATTAAAATGCATATATGTTTCAAGTTTATAACGTTCAAATCACAACATTGGACAATTAAATAGAACATGTTTGACTGTTTGAATAACTTCTCCACATTTACAAGTTGCATTTGATATTTTAAATTTATATAAATATGCCTGACAGTTTCCATGTCCCATTATAAATTGAGATAATATGAAACTGGGAACTATATTTGGGCATTTAAGTCTGTCATAAATTGGCTTACGTGGTTCTATGGTGATTAAAGTGTACTGAAAATATTGCTTAAGATTCTGACCAAAGTTGTATAATATCCCTTAATTTTAATTTCTGGAAATTCTGCTAATTGCAGAGCAATAGTACGAATCAGTGTGCAAGATGCTTCTTTTTGAATTCATTAATGCATAATGCAGCCGTCTACATACGCGAACATCGACGCAATATTAAGAAAGATATGGAGCGGCTCTCAGTGCTAGGCAAGAGACCTCAGGATTATGAACTTTTTTATAAGCGAAAGAAACAAGGTTCAATTTTACACTCAATTGTTTTTACGAATCCAAAATAAAAAACAAATTGTTTATTCACGAAAAGATACACTTTTGTTATTACAATTATCAAGTTTTATTAATGAGTGGATTCGATGAAATGATTAGAGGTCCGCATGCTTGAATAAAACATTTACAAAGTCCAATGTTTAACGGACTACAACTTTAAATTTAACAATTTCTCGGACGAATGTAAAATTTAACTAGATCGGAGATCGCGGTCTGTAGATCTACGATGTTTAAACGCTGAACGCAGAGTGACTGAGAATGAGCTTTAACTGAATCGGAGATCGCGGTCTATAGATCTACGATGCTTTAACACTCAATATAGAATCACTGAGTGAGAGTATTTTGATACATGTTCTCGCTTATAAAGACGATAGCACCTCCCCCATCTTTCGATTCCATTCGATTCAATTTGAATATATATATATATATATATATATATATATATATATATATATATATATATGTTAGAATAATATTATTTGCTAGTATGTGTTTCCTTAGAGGGGGTTTCTGGTTAATAGCGTTAATTTGGTTTCTAAGAACTGGGTTAATTGCTTCTTTGATCTTTAATAGATAAATGTTTTTCAGTTTCTTCAGTTTTGTAAACTGTCAATATTAAGAGATTATTATCTTTTCTAAGGGTGGGATGAATGTCTTTTGTTGTCTGCATTAGTCAGGTAGTTATTCTTTATATCCTTATTTCTTGGAATTTGGTTAGTAGCGTTGATTAGTTTCTAAGAACTGGATCAATTGATTTTTGATATTTTTAATAGATAACTAATGTTATATTTTCTTAAAGGATTGAATATTTCTTGTTAATTGGAAATAGTTTTATTCTTTTGACAATACCCTTTTTGTGTTCCTATATTATTTGTAACTTGTGTAGTCAGGTAGAATTCTGACAATATCTCTTTATTCTATTATTTGTTATTTGTGGGCAGGTAGCGTTTTAACATCATTTTATTCTATACCATGTAGATGGAATTTTGCCTGGATATATTTCTACTTTTCCACATACGTCTTTTATAGCGATATTAATAATATAAATATTTTGTTTATTTATTGATTTAATTATAGTAAAATGTTGATATGATTTCTGTAATCCTTGTAATTTCTGATTATAATGATCTACTATCATATGTATTCGCTATAGATGTTGCCTGTGAATTGTTATTTCGTCCGTGGGAACACAGAGTTTTTCAGGGTTTTCCCTTATCTGTAAGATAAATGTCATAAAACGTTTAGGCTCATATAATCCCCAAACAACTTTCGGCCATCGTAATAATCCATATTATAATAATGTATGAATGCATTACTAGCAAGAAGTAGGTAAACAGAAGAATTGTATTACCGCCTGGAGTAGGTTTGTGTAAGACACGACAGCGTGTTTCGTCGCAACTGTACATTAAAACCTTAATCAAGGAAGTGCCTTTACTGTATATTACAAGTAGCTAAGCAAACATTGTTTGCTTCCTTCTAACACTGCATACTAGGAAACAATGAAACATCGCAAGCCGAAACCTGCATTGAAAATACTCTCAAGAGATGCATTGTGATGTACCAAAAATTATCTGCCGTTTTTAATTACAAGGCGTAGAAGATGTAACTAAAATACAGCAACGGCAACCCACTGTGGGAAGCTGATGGTCTCCCAACACATGTAAAACGGAATGTAGTGAGGCGGAAGACGGCGCAGACGGCAGGTTGTGAGTGTTATCCAATCAGCTAATTCAGGAGTTGTATTACTTGCCTGAGTTTAAATCAGAGATTTGGCGTTAGATTTTAGTGCCTTGCAGTTAAAAACGGCAGATATATTTTGGACACGCCCTTGGTATACCATGACATTCGTATGGGAGAAATTTCAAGGTAGATTTCGGTATGCAATTGTTGTCAGTTTCCTTGTTACGCTAATCGTTTTATATCTGCTTTTGAAGCAGGATTCATCGCCTCCAACTCTTCATCATGTCGGTGTACACAGAACGCTGCAAGGTCACAGGCGCGACCACGTTCCCTAGGTGCTTTCTTAACTCGATGGTAAAATTGCTATAAAACCCTTCTGCTTGATTATTAGCAGCGTTGTTTACTGACTTTTTTTCGTCAAAAATTAAAATACATTAATTTACATTAAGAGTGCGGACTAGTTTTCTAGCCGTTAGTGTTTATCTCTGGTCCAAGATTAAAGAACAATATATAAGTAAATAGACATACATGATTATATAATTTAAACACTCAAACACACGTACACACTTACATAAAAGTAACAGGGTAAAATATCGTCTCTCCCTCTCTCATGCATCCACCTATTTATGTCTCTCATTGTTATGTAACTTCATCGTTCGTAACATTAAAATTTAGTCTACAAAATCTCTTAATTGTGGTCTACAGGTTTATGTTCTTCAGCCAAATAAAGAGTTTACTTAGAAATGAATAATAACAATATTATAACAATAATATATAAGGAATATATTATAAGATCTTAATTTTTTATGTTTTATTTTCTTCTTCTATAAAAACACATTAGTATTATTATATAACACACGTTAGAGAACTTACTTAATAATAATAATAATAATAATAATAATAATAATAATAATAATAATAATAATAATAATAATAATATTAAAAATAATAAAACATAAAAAATGCAAATACTGCTACCTGTAATACCGTACGATCCATAAAAACCTGAACCATTTTAATAGGCCATAATTTCTCTCGGAAAGCTCGTAGAAATGTGAAATTTGTTTTAATGATCTCAGTGGCTCAGGGAAAATCGACAACAGTCCATCAATGACGGCAACGATCGATCAATGCCATCTGTGGATTATACTGTTGATTTCGATGGTAATTACGAGCATTTTCATGGCACTGTAGACAGTCTTCAGTTTGCAGTACTCACTTTGAGAGCGTGTTTTCATTGTGAACACATTTTTTTCAAGTGTCCCAGGTTGTCATTTCGACATTTCTGGTGTTCTCTTCTGGCATGGCGTACTTATAACACACCTTTGAGGTTGGGAAGCCTGAAAGGCAGGATTACGTTATCCCGTTGATATGAGAGTTGTGAGACGATTGTGAAAACATATTGGAAGACAAATTCCTTGGTAACAACAGAGAGAGAATTTCAAAGAGAATTTAATGTACGGGATGTTCCGACAAAGGCAACAATTTTATTGTTGGCAAGAAAGCTGGCGACAACCTGGTATTCTCGTTAGTGGGAGTGGAAAACATAGACCACCATTGAGTCCAGAGACTTAACTATGTTCGAAGAAGGCAGTGAACTCTCCAAACAAATCGTTGCGTCGATTGAGCCAGTAATCAGGCTATTCATATGGCATTTGACAAAGAGCTGCGAAGAAAATGGGATTACGACCTTACAGAGTGCATATGGTGCAATAACTGAAAAAGCAGATTATGAAAAATGAATCCGTTATTGTCGATGGTTTCAGGATTTTCTTATTCCACGTCGAGACATTCTCACCACAACGTGGTTTACAGATGAGCCATGGTTTCATCTGTCAGGCTACATACACACACTGACACCAGATACTGTGCTGCTGTAAACCCCCATAACACTACAGCATGATGAAGCGAATGGAGTAAGGTGCGCGGTGTCAGCTTCCGGGATCGTTGGTCCCATTTTCTTTGATACGACACTGAAGTTTATACAATGTTTATACAGGATGAAGTGACTCGTAAATTTATCGATAATATAGAAATAACTCGTGGCATTACTTATGACTATTTAACTCATGCCCCAAATGGGAGTCAATGACCAATCACGTTTCAATGAATTCTGTTTTACAAACAATCAGAGTCGTGTTTCGCGAAATATTTATCAGTGTTATATTTACCATATTAAAGAAAGCTCCTCCTTTTTTAATATTCTGAACAGGTCTGACCATTATTTTGCAGTGACTGAGCCTATAAGAAATACGGCTACCAGATAGTATATATAGTGCATAGATGTCAACACATAGCGCTTGCAGGAGTAAATATAAAAACATTTGTAGCAATTTATTATACCACCAAAATAATAAACCACTGTTTGCACTTTCTTAAATGTATTTTTTCCCAGGTAATAATCCAGAAAAATATAATTGTCATATTTACATCATACGACATCAGAAATGAATTAATATACAGTTTGATGTGTTTCATTTTTTCTCCACTAGAGAGCATTCTTACAATAATGCGTTCCTTTGGCAATAAATAGTATGATCTGGTTGCAGTGATAAACAAAAAGAGCTGATGAAGCGTACCTATCGTTTCTCATTTGTTTTCAAATATCGCCGTTTACATTAAATATAGAAATATTTTAAAATAACTATAGTTAAATAATGATTTGTGAGTAAACAGCTTAATTTGATTAGTTAAATAGTCCTAACAAATGCCACTCTTGATTTCCAAATTCTCTAGATAAATTCACGACTCAATTCGTGAGTCGTGAATTTATCGATAATTTGGAAATCACTCGTGGTATTAGTTATGACTATTTAACTCGTGCCCCAATTGGCAGTCAATGAGCAATCACATTCCAATGAAATTTGATTTACAACCAATCACTCTCGTTTTTCACCTCGATTTTATCACATTCATTTTATCAAGTGGCTCCCATATTGTATATATAATGCACGAATGCAACCACATTCTGCTTGCGAGATATAAGAGAAAAACATTCATAGCAATTAATTATACCATCGAAACACTGTTTGCACTTTCTTAAACAGTATTATTTCCCAGGAATTTACGTTGCAGTAAAATATAATTTACATATTTACATCATAGGACATTAGAAATTAATTAATAACCTGTAATGATGTGGTTTCATTTTTTCTCCACTAGGGTGCATTCTTACAATATTGTGATTCTTTTTGACAATAAATCTGATCTGCTTGCAGTGATGAACAAATGGAACATACCGTTTTTCATTTGTTTTCAAACATCGCCGTTTACGTTAAATACATAAATATTTTACAATAACTATATTTAAATAATGATTTGTGAGTAAACAGCTTAATTGCACTCGTTAAATAGTCCTAACAAATGCCACTCTTGATTTTCAAAATCTCTAGATAAATTCACTCCTCGCTTCGTGAGTCGTAAATGTCATTATCTTTTACGGTCTCACTTACCAAAACATGGAATTCCCTTCCGCCCTATGTCAGACACTGTCAAACTATAACATCCTTCAAAAACAAATTAAAGAATTATTTAATAACAAACTAACTTATACACCTCACTGATAGTATTCTTTTAACAATTAATAAATTTAATTATCATAAGAAATGCCACGAGTGATTTCCAAATTATCGACAAATTCACGACTCACGAAGTGAGGAGTCAATTTATCTAGAGAATTTGGAAATCAAGAGTGGCACTTGTTAGGACTATTTAACGAATAAAATTAAGCTGTTTACTCACAAATCATTATTTAACTATAGTTATTTTAAAATATTTACATATTTAATGTAAACGGCGATGTTTGAAAACAAATGAGAAACGATAGGTACCCTTCTACTGCTTATTTTGTTTATCACTGCAACCAGATCATACTATTTATTGCCAAAGGAACGCAATATTGTAAGGAGGAGCTTTCTTTAATATGGTAATTATAACACTGATAAATATTTGGTGAAACACGATTCTGATTGGTTGTAAAAACAGAAATCATTGAAACGTGATTGGTCATTGACTCCCATTTGGGGCATGAGTTAAATAGTCTATGAAAATAATATTGAGATTAACAAATATTTTCTTTCGTTTTGTTTTAAATATTGTACAAACGTAAAATTAGTTTTCTGTATCTCATTATTTTTCTTTATATACATTAGACAGGGACAATTTAATATGTCTTGATTGTATACATTTTATTATTAGTTTTAGTCTTAATTTTAACTAACATTAACTAGTTGCATTATATATCGTAATATAATATATATTATCTTTTTGGTCTAATTTTTATTTAGTATTTAATATTAGAGTTCATTGTGATTGTTATATTCTGATGTAATATATGTTTGCCCTGGTGAGTGGAAGAGAAGGCCACGTGGCCTTAACTCCACCAGGCTAAATAAATAAATAAATCTAAATCTAAATTTATCGATTATTTAGAAATCACTCGTGGCATTATTTATGATAATTGTATCTCCATCTAAACTTAAGTTCCTTTTTCTCCCTCAACGTACGAGTTCATATCTTCTGTCTGGTGTAACAGTAGTATGTCTGACTTGAAACGCACGGGCGTCGCTTTCGGTTCCCAGTTACCATAACAATTTGTTGTGGTGTAGGATCTCTATCCCGATATGTTCAGCTCGTGAGCACAAATAGTATAGTATGCCTAAGAAAACTATACACGGTACTGAAAACTGCATTACGCTACCTACACGACATTCTGTTCTATGTCAATATGTATTTATATGCAGGATCTTCTTGGTGCGGTTATAACTGAATTCGTTAATCCCATACTAAGTAAAACCAAATAAACAACTGTTAAGTTAAAAGCCGTCGACGCGTTTCGACTGTAAAGCTCCCATTCTCAAGAAGTCTTGTGAATGACAGCTTTGCTATCTAAAAGCGACAACGGTTTTTAGCCTGCGGTTGTTGATTGGTTTTTATTTAGTATACCATTAATAAATCATTGTTCTGTAATATATTAAACAGAGTCAGCAATCACTTCAGTTGGTCATGACTCTAAGAAATGTATATATCATGGATTTTTCTATTTAATCATCACCACCATCTTATTCGAGGATTCCTGAAATTTCGTTCCGGTATCTTACAAAAAACTGATTTCTCCATCGTGTTCTTGGTCGTCCTATACATCTATACCTCTGGCTTATATATGAATAATAGCTTTGTTGTACGTTCTTGACCCATCCTTTGAATGTGGTCCAATCAATTTTATTTGTTTTGTTTGATCCTGTGTGTTAAGCTCATTCCTAATACATTTTATATATGTTTTATATTGTAATGTATGTCCGGCTACATGTCTCAGGAAGCTCATTTCTTCACATTATGTTTTTTTAGTTCATTTTTAGTCAAATTCCAATTTTTGGAGCCATATAAAACACAGGAACAGCTATAACCTTATAACATTTAAATTTTGTTTCTTTCCACGTGTATTTATAACAAGTTCTAATTTTTCCACACATGTATCTGAATTTATTTCATGTATTTTCGACATCCCTTTGTTTATCATATGTTACGTCATATCCCAGATAGTTTTCGGCTTGCAGTGGTTGAATGTTCCCTTGTCAATAGAGTGGGAAAACTCTCCAATGAGATGGAAGAATAACATTAGCCATGATTTGAGGAGGTGAGTTTTATATGGAATGCTTACAAATAGCAAAAACAGACGACGTACTACAAAGAACTAAATGAAATATCAAAAAATTACAACATGGAAATATCCTCACAAAAATAAAAAACAATGGCCTTCAAGGGCGCTCATCCAGTTCGGACAAAAATAATATTAGAAAATAAACCAATAGAACAAGTGGTAAGATATAACTTCCTAGGTTGCGAAATATCATACACAGCGGCAACAGGTATAAATAACAAACTAAATAAGTTTAATTATATAACAGGAACACTAAAAAAACTTTGAAAAATTAAGCCAGGAAATACTCTATAATGAAATTATATAAGACAATAGCAGTGCCTATTATTACGTATGGATCCGAAACATGGACAGTGACAACAGAATACACAAGCTGCTGAAATGAGATTCCTCAGACCAATAGAGGATATCAAAGAACAGACAAAAAACATAACACAGAAATAAGACAACAACTAAAAGTAGAGGATTTAATCACAACAATGGAGAAATACAGAACAAACTGGAAAGAACACTTGGCAAGGATGACTGAGAATAGAATACCAAAAGCAGCATACAGCTATTCACCTCGAGGAAGAAGTTTGGGAAGACCAAAGAAAAGACGGGAAGATCAGCAATTTGGAGCCGGAACAGGTTAGTAAATAAGCCTAAATCGTGAAGAAGAAGAAGAAGGTTACCAATATTAGGTAAGGATACGGATGAATGGAGAACTTAAATTCGCGCGGCCATGAATTTCAGGTTCGATACATCAATGAGTTAGTGTATGAAATTCCATGCCCTTTTTAATTTTACTGTTGGAGTATGAGCATGAAATTTTAACAACTGATAGTGTAGACATGTATTGTATGAGACCCTGGGTTTCTTAAATCAAATTGTTTCTTTTTTGTTAACTAATTTACATTCTGTAAAAAGCTTTTCTAGAACACCATGTATTCAAATATAGAGTATTTTAATACAGCGCTTGAATATGGTATCAACTGTGAGGCGTGTCAGCATCCCTGTCCCAGTTTCCTGTAATAATGTTGTAATGACACATACTTGTGGTGAACCTAGATCGTGCCCAATCACCATATTCACTACAGCTCTGTTGCTTTTATTGCCGTGTCCATGTAATGACCCTGCGCACAGTACATTGTCTTTTTACAGAATTGTTTCATATAATATCTTAATATGTGCTCTAGTCTATAACGGCAATCCGATGTTTAAAGTTTTTTCCACATACCCCATATCAATATGGCTATAATAATAATAATAATAATAATAATAATAATAATAATAATAAATAATAATAATAATAATAATAATAATAATAATAATAATAATAATAATAATAATAATAATAATAATAATAATACTAATAATAATACTAATAATAATACTAATAATAATACTAATACTAATACTAATACTAATACTAATAATAATAATAATAACAATATATTGACTTAGGCTTTCACAGTCGAAGTTGCTATGATGATCTTGAAGAAGATTTCCGGGTTGTAGGCCGTGGTCTTGGGACCTGAAGTTCCCCGACGTTTCGCCAGAGACTGCGTCTGGCATCCTCAACTCGGAAATTTTCTTCATGATTATAATAATAATAATAATAATAATAATAATAATTGTCCAAATAGATTTTGGACAATAACATAACAACATGCCAATAGATTTTGGACAATAACATAACAACATGCCAATAGAATAACTGCGGATGAAATTGATTTTTGGAGAGGAGCTACCAGAAAATCGCGACTGGAAAGAATTAGAAATAGAAAACTACTAAATGGATGAATGCAGAAATAAGTATAATGGACGAGATTGAACACAGAAGGCTAAAATTATATGGACACGTGAGACGAATGCAGGATGGAAAGACTACAAAAGGCTGTCCACGCATGGGAAATTGAAAGAAGGAGCAGAAAAGGAACACCAAGAACAACCTGGAAGAACAGCATTCAGAAATCAATGAGGAAATTTGGTGTAACAGATGAAAACAAAGAGGACAAAGAACGACGGAGAACTTTAATTAAGGCTTATGAATATTTGTTCCAAACGGATAGTCTGTAAGACTGTAGACATTTGCGTATATTTTTAAAATTCATGTTAATTATTAAGATTGGTTGGAGAAAACCCTCAATTATGAGGAAAATTCTCAAAATGAATGTTCATAATAATAATGATAATAATAATAATAATAATAATAACTCCGCCATGGCCGGTCCCAAGCCCGGATGAGAAAGGAGGAGGGGGAGGAGTAACAACCTCGTTAAAAAACCAGGGTTCAGTTGGCCCCGACTGATAGTACTCTGTAAGGGTCCCTAGCCAGGGTTACGGCGAAGACCTCAACGGTAGAGTCGGCGCAGAAGGAGTCCATCACGGCGGATCTGGCGGAAGAGGCAACCCTATCTCTAAGGGAAATAGAGAAACGCTGCCTTGCGGTGAAGAGGGATCTTCAAAGGCTATGGGAGGAAAACCCAGACAGAAATTTTCCTGGTCCTCCAGGTTGGGGGTTTATGCTGTGGGCCAGCTCCCCACACATTAGAAATAAAAAACAAAATGCTAAAAGACCAAATCGATCAAAGCCGGACAGAAAAAAGTACGAAAGACAAAAGCAACGAAAACGGACATTGAATATAGGCACGTGGAATGTACGAGGAATTAGAAACAAAATTAATGAAGTAGCAGGAGAATTATTCCAGAACAATATAGATATTGCAGCAGTGACGGAAACAAAAAAGAAAGGATCGGGAAATTCATATTTAGGAAACTACATACATTTTTGGTCAGGTGTAAATAAATCAAAAAGAGCTAAAGCAGGAGTATCAATGTTTGTAAAAAAGAAATACAGTAAAAACATAACAGAATATGAATATATTAATGAAAGATGCCTAAAGATTAAAATGAAGCTTATGGGAAGAACAATGGTGTTCTTAGCAGTCTACGCACCAACAGATGATGCCGCACAGAGTCAGAAAGAAAAGTACTATTCAGTATTAGTGGAACAAATAGAGAAAATACGAAGTAATGAGGAATTAATACTAATGGGAGATTTAAAAGGGAAAGTGGGTAGAAGAAACAAGGATGAATCAGTAGGAAAATATGGGGAACAAGAAGTCAACGATAATGGAAATAGAATCACAGAGATATGCAAACAACATAAATTAAAGATAGTGAACACATTTTTCGATCATAAGGATATTCATAAATTTACTTGGGAACGACCTAGTCTCAATCAGAAATCAATAATAGACTACATAATTGTAAAGAAAAATACTTCCTTGTTTATTAAGGACTCAAGGGTTAAAAGAGGAGCAAATTGTGGTTCTGACCACTATCTACTCACAGCACAGATCATCCCCAAATTCCTTACAGGCAAAAAAGTGCATGATGAAGCAAGGGAATCAGCAATGCAACTGAAGCAGGAAGAAAAATTTAAACTGTATTTATTTAATCGGGATAGTATCAAAAACTTATATAAAGAAAGACTGAGGATTAAAATTGAGAATTTGGATTACAAGGAAGACATAGAAGAAGAATATAATCAATGAAAGGAAATAATACATTCGGCAGCAAAAGAAGCATTAGGCACAATAAATAAAAAACAAAATACACAAGATTGGTGGAATGATGATATTGAAGAATTAACCAAAATGAAGAAAAAATGCTACTTAGAATGGTTGGCAAATAAAACAACAGAAAATTGGATAGAATACAAGAGAACAAACGCCAAAGTTAAAATGAAAGTGATAGAAGAAAAAAACAAATTATGGAAAAGCAAATGCCAAGAAATAGAAAGTTATATAGGAGGATCACAATCATCAGAAGTATGGAGATTTCTAAAAACACTGAAAACCAACCCAGGATCCAGCAAGATAAATTTGTTAGCAAAATCAGACGCAGAAAAACATTACAAAGCTTTACTGTCAGAAACTAGAAATGAGTTTATGGAAACAATAGAAAATCCAACTATAGAAATGAACGCCCTGGAATTTGATACAATAGATATAGAATTAGAAATTCAAACCCTAAAAAATAAAAAGGCACCAGGGCCGGGAAACATACCCTATGGGTTAATTAAATATGGCCCAAAAAATTTAATAGGTAGATTGAGGGACTTGTTTAATAAGTGCATTGCAATACAGAAGATTCCTGATGAATGGAAAATAAGCTACATTGTACCAATATACAAGAAGGGCGATAGAAGAGACGCAAAAAACTACAGAGGACTAAGTATAAATAACACATTATATAGAATATTTACGAAGTTATTAAAAACAAAGTTACAAAAAGATGTTAAAGACAAATTAGGAGAAGATCAAAATGGATTCAGACCAGGAAGGTCATGTGTTGACAATATATTTGCAATACAACAGTTAATTGAAAACGGACTGCAGTTGGAGAAGAAACCCATTTGACAATGATAGATTTAGAGAAAGCTTATGACTCAATTCCGAGGAACAAATTATGGGAAGTATTGGAGAAATACAATATTGACAGAAACCTAATAGAAATTATTAAACAAATCTATAAAGATAACTCCGCTTATGTTAAAATGGGAAATAAAATGTCTAATCCTATAAAAACCTCAAAGGGATTGAAACAAGAGTGCAGTCTATCACCAATTTTATTTAATATTTATGTAGAATTTATATTAACGAAATGGAAACAAAGCTGCAAAGGTATGGGGATCTCAATAGGCAACAGATTTTTGCTGACATTACAATTTGCCGATGATCAACTGGTTTTAGCGCAAGACAAATTTGATATGGAATTCATGATAAAAAGGTTGAAAAACACATATGAATCATGGGGTCTCACAGTAAATTTACAAAAAACATAATATCTGGCAATAAATAGCAATGAAAGAGAAAATTTATTATTGGAAGAAGGAATCCAAATAAAGCAAGTGAAACAAAATAAATATTTGGGAATGATTATGGATAACATCGAAGGTATAGGAAAAGAGAACATAAAACATAGAATTGAATTGAGTAGCAAAATAATATCATTAAATTCCATATGGTGGGATAAGCATATTTGGAAAGACACAAAAAAATATATTGGTAAAACATTGGTGGAATATGTTGCAAAGTACGGAAGTGAGGTATGGACAATCAATAAGTACTACAAAAATAGACTAATAGCTCTAGAAATGGATTATTTACGAAGAAGTGCCAGAAAGTCTAAATTAGAACGTGTCACAAATAAGGAAATTAGAAACATAATGGAAGCAGAAGAAAGCATAATTGAAAGAATTGAGGAAAAGGAATTAAAGTGGTTAAGACATGTTTTAAAAATAGAAGATGAGCGATGGCCGAACCAACTATATGAATGGCATCCGAATAGAAAGAAGAAAAGAGGAAGACCAAGGTTAACATGGAAGGAAAACATGAATACAGTAATGCAAACTAGAGGGCTAAGCATCGAAGATGCCCAAGACCGTAGGCTTTGGAGGTTTGGCACGGGAAGACGGCAGCAGGTGTAAAGACCCGAAGATAGAGAGAGAATAATAATAATAGTAATAATAATAGTAGTAACAAAAATAATAATAATAATATAATAATGTGGCAGTGAAAATACTTTATTTAAAAATAATTAATTCTGAAGGAATACAGCTATTGTGGTAGTTTTCCTCCACGAAGAGCTATCACCTTACCGCGGTGATGGAGGGCTTAATATCCGATAAGACAGACGACTCTACTGGGCAAGATTGACTTAGGCTAATCCTGCTGGTGGATAAGAGCTGATGGGAACTAAGATTAGCTGACAACGAGAGAATGACGTCTGTACTCCATATTGGGCGGCCACATCTCCGTCAAGACTTGAACAGACAACACGGCGGCAAGTACGTAACAAGCAGAGCTAAACTTGCAAGGCTTGAGGAGCGGAAGGCGGGGTGTGGATACCCAGAGGAGCATGTTTGGATGCTCAGAGGAAGCATCCCTTCCACCATCACTGTCCTGCGAAGAGCTCGTAACGGTTCCAGGACACAGCTTCATAGAAATTAAAAGTGCAGCCTTCATTGGATAAAGACACGAATCATAGGCAAAAGTGGATTGATAACATGAATGGGATGAGTAAGGAGAGAAATCCATTGATAGCAAGAAATTGTGAAGCAAGAGGAAGACATTATGTCGGAAGACCTAGAAAACGTTGGGCAGATGCATTATGAAGCCGGAACGGACAATTGTCTAATCATTGGGCTGACGATGATGATGTTGTGGTTGTTTTCATGAAGATATCTTTTTTTAAAAATTCATTGTCAGGGCCTCCTCCGAGACAACACAACATTAAGACGAAACGCACCATTCACATATATTAATACTAAACTTGGCAATTGTGATAATGATGATTATGATGGTGAGAATATGTTCGCGGAGCGTTTGACTCTTAACGTTTGCTTACAGATAAGAAAAAAAATCGCGCTGCAAGCTTGTCGCTACCGTAAATCGAATGCAGACCCGTTGCGTACGAAGCAGCGACGCTACCCTGAGACCACATCAGTGAACAAATAAATATTCAGGAATAAAGTGTAATTATTACCACTGCCACCTAAATAATACTACTTGTGTGGCATTCTTAGGAGAAGACCCAATCAGAGGTAAGATAATACACAATAACCAATGCCTAGAACAATTATAAATTTCAACTATTTAGGTGTGAAATATCTTATCAAAATGAAAAAATGTGAACAAGAAAATCACAAAACTTACATAAATCTTAGGAATAATAAATAATACATCAGTAAAATTAGTACAAAAATTCACAAGAATAAAAAATATATAATAATATAATACTTCGGCATTGCCTTCCCTTTTATACGAAAGTGAGATTTGTATTAAGAAAAAGAGACAGGAGCAGAATCAAAGCAACGGAAATTAAATTTCTCAGAAGGATAGATATATATATACTCGCTTTAGATCGAAAAAAAAATAGAATAAATAGAACTAGAATGAGTAGAAGAACACCACAACTGATATAAATTAAACTGGCAGAACCATATAATCCATCCATAGTAATTCTGCCCGAAGGCAGGTCCTTCAGTGCAATCATAGCATTTTCATGCTATGCTTGCAGCTTTACTAGAGAATTGTAGGTGTGGTAGCTTCCCGTTACTTTCCACACCGGTGAAGGATGATGATTATGATGATGATGATAAGGATGATGATGATGGCCATATGATTTCGGAGACCGTTTGGGCTTTAACGTTTTCCTGATATTTGTCTTACAGGTGAGGGGTAAAGTTATCTGGATCTCCTAAAATATAAGGTTCTTTTAGGGTTAAAATTGCTAGCATTATGATTAGAATTAAGAACCCAAAAGTATCTTTAATAGAGAAGTAAGGGTGGAAGGGAATTTTATCAATATTTCTATTTAGTCCTCACCCAGGAAAACTGCCCCGACAGGGGATCGAACCCGCGCCCGCTGCGTGACAAGGCAGGACGCTACCTCGAGACCACAGCGGTAACAGACCATATAAAAAGAATGGATAATTCAAGAATTCCAAAAATGATTATGCAATATAAACCCAAAGGACATCGTCGACCAGGAAGATATCTTAAAAGACTGCTAGATAAGACCGAAGTAATCTGCAAAGGCCAACTTCGTGACGAATGATGATGCTACTTATGTTAGCTTCATTGTTTAACTTGTACTCGAATTGATATTTATTGTTTTAGGTGTTAATGTGTTGATTGGGACTGTTTCAATCACGCGGTGCTACATATATGATTTGTAAATAATTCTGTTATGTAGGGACGACTATATTTTTACTATAAAAATTCCTAATACAAGTTTAATGTAATATCGGATTAAGGACATGAAATATTAACACTTACTATGACGACACATTTGGCCGTAAAATGTGTAATAATTGGTTAGAACTGAGGGTTAATTATATGAAAAACTGGACTCGTCAATCAGTGTGAGTCAATCTGTTAGCTGAGGGGCTGCTGCCGGCGTCGCGACGCCTCATTACTTGCCGGTATGCAAATCGCATTCTTCGTACATCCGACCCGGATACATTACTTTACATTACAACTCTGTTTGCACTTAAATCTGTCCTCTCCTCAAAATAATAACTTCCCATGCATTTGCCTTCGTACAATATCCAACTACATATTCTAAGTAACTGTAGAGCCCAGTAACATCACGGGAATTCCTACAAACGTTTCTATTTAATTATATATCTCACCAGTTCCGCGTTTTTCCTTCTATTAGTAAACATTTCATTAACTATTTATAAGATTTAGGGAAATTTTGAAAAAGTGAAGAATTCCAGATACCTAAATAACTCAATGGTACTATAGAAGTCGTAGGTTCATACCCGTTCGGACATAAGCTCACCATACATAGCTATCCTGAGCTAATATTTTCCGTGAAATTTACGTCCCTCAAAACTTGACCTTCCTACTTGGCGCTGTCCCTCTTGTTTTCCTAGAAGGAGTTTCCGTGCCCCTGTTTAATTCCCATTCGTGCCACATATCGTGCTCTTAGCAGTCTGCGAGACTTAACTGCTAAGAAGTTGTATAGTATTCTGCTGGAATTCGAAATTAATAAACAGACTTTGTGCTTAAATAGCACAATGAGTAAAGTGCGAGTAAGCAATATTTTCAGATACCGGTACTTCTGAAATTCAATATGGGTTAAACCAAGGAGGTTAACTATCTCCTGTGCTAATCAAATTTATAATAGTGCATGCCATTATTTTTTAGAGAATAAAGAATGCGTACAACTCAATAGCATTTTTTAAGTAAAACATTAAAATAAATACCAGGCAGGTTTAATGTTTTATCTCATAACTATTCACTTCAACGCTATGGTATTATGCATCTTAATAACATTGACTGAGTACCCTCTCCATATATCTTTAGCTTGTCGTGGTGGATTGGCTTGTGTTCTTATATACCCCCGAGAGCTATGCTGTCGGTAGCATTGCTGCCGAAAGAGTTACCCATGCCGGACAGGACGAAGCCTATAAGCCAGACGAAAACGTGACGATATTTCACCATAAAAATACAACCGTCAAGAAACGTAGATCTGGGTTATACTGGGGTAAAATTTTCCTGAGATAAAATAATCCCCCATTCTTTCGGCGGGGACTAGTTCAGGGAATTCATGCCAAAGGTTCAA
Source organism: Diploptera punctata (assembly GCA_030220185.1). Classification (NCBI taxonomy): domain Eukaryota; kingdom Metazoa; phylum Arthropoda; class Insecta; order Blattodea; family Blaberidae; genus Diploptera; species Diploptera punctata. The sequence continues at coordinate 251,516 of JASPKZ010001576.1, read as the reverse complement.
ACACAGGGACATGTTCCTAGGAGCATGGAATGTTAGGACATCATACAGTAGTGCGCTTTAGATAAATCACCCTTGGATATAGTCGCTTTGCAGAAGTTAGATGTCAAGAGAAAGTAGTCTGGAATCAGCAAGCTTTGTATTGTACTATGGGGGCATAGCTAAACCTGAATTTGGAACGATTTTTTTAGTCCGGAGGATCCTCTCCGCTCTCCGAGATATTATGTTTGTTAGCGATAGTATAGCATGCATAATCTTAAGGTTAAACGACATGGTTTTGTAATTGTAAATGTACTTGGTCCCACAGAAGATAAGGATGACAAGACCAAGGATGAGATCTATGAAGAACTAGAATGCGTATTTGATAGTCTTTTACAATATAATTCACATAAATAATTATTCGCAACACAGATGTATTTTAGCTTAGCCGGAGGGCAGCAAGAAAATCAAGAAGGGACGAAATTCGGAACGAGAAAAATTAGAGAAATAATGAAAGTTAAACGTAATATTATAGAAGTAACAGAAGAACGAAGATCGATATGTTATGGACAACTGAAGAGAATGGGGAGTAGCATATTCCCAAGAATGATGCTGGATTGGTATACTGAAAGCAGGAGGAAGAGGAGAATGGATGGATGAAGCACAGACCTCTTCTTCTTCGTCCAACCAAGTCTTAGGCCTATAGGTTTGTTACGATCTCGCTGATGAATTTTGTATCCAGTCCTTGAACGGCCCAGCGATCTCTTCCCTATTGGACAATAACGAAGCATGGTGTAGGGAACTCTATCTGAATCCATTCATCGCAAATGATTCATCCAGTTGTTCTGGTATCTATGTATGTACTCAATCACCGGTTCTAAACGAAGTTCCTTCAAAATATCGTCATTGCATTTGTGATACCATTTGGTATATCCTGCTGAAAGTACCTTATGAATCTCATTTCACTAGAAGTTATCCTGGTGTCTTCTCCTTTCCTCAAAGTCCAAGCCTCACTGCCTTAGCAATGTGCAGGCCTTGCTAAGGTTTTGTATAACCGTAGTCAGTTATCTCTCTGGACTAGCGAAGGTTTCATTACTGAATTTATTATTCCCATGGTTTTATTAAAGACCTCAAAGAAGACAATTCTGAGGATAGAAATCTGTGGCGAAGCAAAATAATTTGGGCTGAAGAATAACTACTGTAAATCCTTAGTAAAAAGTTGTCTTAGGAGATTTTAATGCAAAAGTAAGGCAGGAGGATATAATCAGGCCATCAATAGGCAAATTCAGTCTTCATGAAGATAGTAATGACAACGTGGTTAGATTAGCCACATTTGCCACATCAGACAATCTTATTTTTAAGAGCACAACATTCCAGCATAAGGATATCCATGCATATATCTGGACGTCTCTAGATAGTTAAACTCGGAACTAGTTAGTACACGTATTAGTGGACCAACGCTAGCAGAGTAGCAACATTAACGTTAAATCAATTGGAGGAATAGACAGAAATTCGGATCTTCATCAGATCAGTGTGAAAATCAGAAAAATGTTATCGCTTACGAGAGGAAAAAACGCTAAAGATGATTATGAAAATGTTGAATTAAAAAACTTAAGAAATGATGAAATGCTGCAAGAATACCAGATCAAAATTGCTAATAGATTTAAAAACTGAAATCTTCAGATGAGAATGTGGTAAGCGAACAAGAAACTGATATAAATAAAGAATTAGAGGTTGTAAGAGATGCTGTTAAATTTTCAGCATAAGGAAGCATAGGTTATTTTAAAAGGAGGCAAAACAATAAATTATTTGATGACGAATGTTCCGAAATTGTAAACAAAGTTGGCAAGAATGAATAGGTTATAGGAACCAAATTAAGTAAATTTAGAACACTTGGTTAGCTTAGACTGGAAATCAGTAGGCGTTTAAAAAAAAAGAGTGGGAATATTGAAAGAGAAAATTAATGATATTGAAATGAATGTAAAATAGGAGCATTAGAGAATTATATCAGGGAATTAAAATAGAGAGGAAAGGATTTTAGGCTAGAACAAACACAATTAGGAATGCCAATGGGGATATGTTTCCAGGAGTATATTAAACAGACGGATAAGTTACTTTAATCAGCTATTAAACGAGAAGAAAAAACAGGATATTGAAGAGAATGATATACAGACAGCAGAAATTTTAGTCACCAATGCACTAGAGGTTGAAATGGTGATAGAAAAATTTATTATGTATAAAACATCAGGTTCAGACGGATTCCAGCAGAACTCATAAAATCAGTGGGAGCAAAACTGTCGGTCAAGATACATCGGTTCATTACTATGATTTGGGAAAAAGAGGCTATACCAATTGGATGGAAATAACCGATTGTCGTACCAATCTATTAGAAAGTAGATGAAACAGATGTCAAGAAGTAAAGAGGCAACACATTACTGTTAACTTCCTGCAAAATTCTAACAATATATTAGTAAACAGGCATACCCTCTATATTTTTAGAATAGAATAGAATAGATTTATTTAGCCTGGTGGAGTTAAGGCCATGTGGCCTTCTCTTCCACTCACCAGAACAAGCATATGTTAGATATGAATACAAAAAAAATACAATAATAGTCATATTAAACAGGACAAACATATGTTACACATGAATACAAACAAATTTAATAATAGTCATATTAAACAGGACAAACATATGTTACATATGAATACAAATAAATTACAATAATAGACATTGAACGATTAATTATCTGTCATATTGAATAATAATGAAATTAATGTCTAATAATAGAATGAAACTAAATACAATTAAAATTAAATTAATGATACAATGAATAAAAAAGGAATAACAGCTCGAATCTACTATACATAAAAAGAAAAGAAAAAATACAAAGAAAGTAATAAACTACAATGAGTTAATCTACGCTTTTTATACAAGGCATTAGGTAAATTTATTAACAAATCCTAAGTCTATTTTTATTAAACAATGCAAAAACGCATTATTAATTCTTAAAAAGTAATATTAGTGAGTTGTTTCTGTTAGTGATTTTATTTTCAATTTATTTCTGAAAGATGGTAAAGTTTGGCAGTCTCTGACATAGGGTGGAAGTGAATTCCATGTTCTAGCAAGAGAAACTGTAAAAGATTTCGAATAATAGGTAGTATGATGAGGAGGGATATAAAGGACACTGTGCTCAAGGATCGGGTATCTAAGTTATGTGTATCAGAGAGTTTAGTGAAGCGGTGTGATAAATAATAAGGTAATGATGTGTGTAATATGTTATAGAGAAGGCATAGGGAATGGATGGTTCTACGATCTTGAAGACGAAGCCATGACAATTGTTCCAGGGATGGTGTAACGTGATCAAATCTACGTATACCACAAATAAAACGTATGCAAGAATTGTGAACACGTTGAAGTCTTTGGGTAAGAACAGTATTTAGGTCAGTAAAAGGAGTATCACAATAATCAAAATGGGGCATTGCAAGTGTTTCTACTAGCATTTTTCTTAGAGAAAACGGTAAACAATTTCTTATACGATTTAATGAGTGTATTATTGAGAAGATAGTTTTGCAAATGTTATTTATTTGTTTATTCCAAATTAAATGTTTATCCATAAACACTCCTAGATTTTTTACTGTCTCACTATAAGGGATCTGAATCCCATTAAGTGACACATGTAATACTGCATTTGTATTAATTGAGGATAATAGTCTCTGATGGCCCATAATGATTGCTTGTGTCTTTCTAGGATTTAATTGAAGTCCATATTTCTCTGTCCACGCCGTTAGCGAGTCAAGGTCCTCATTAATTTTGGTTACCGCGTCATTTAAAGAATATTTGTCTGAGTGAAGGTAGTTCTGCATGTCGTCCGCAAATAAATGATGTTTGCAATGTTTTAGGGAGTCAGATATGTCGTTTATATAGATTGAAAAAAGCAATGGGCCGAGCACCGAGCCCTGTGGAACTCCAGCTTTACGGTAGGTCCAAGAAGAGCGTATTGATGATGTAATAGGAGATCATCAAAAGATAGTAACGACAACGGGGTTAGATTAGTCACATTTGCCACATCAAAGAATCTCATTGTTAAGAGCACAACATTTCAGCATAAGGATATTCATAAATACACCTGGACGTCCCCAGATGGAGAAACTCGGAACCAGATAGATCATGTATTAATGGATAAACGCTGGCACAGTAGCACCATCGATGTTAAATCAGTTAGAGGGACAGACTGCAATTCGGATCATCATCTGGTCAGAGTGAAAATCAGACAACGGCTATCGCTTATGAGAGGAACAAACGCTAAAGATGATTCTGTAAAATATGAATTAAAAAACTTGAAAAATGATGAAATGCGGCAAGAATACCAAATCAAAATTGCTAATAGATTTGAAGTACTGGAATCTTCAGATGACAATGTGGCAAACGAAGAAGAAACTGATATAAATAAAGAATGGGAGGCTATAAGAGATACTATTAAATTGTCAGCATCAGAAAGCATTGGTTGTTTAAAAAAGAGGCAAAACAAGAAATGGTTTGATGAGGAATGTGCCGACATCGTAAAGAAAAGAAAGCTAGCAAAAATGAAATGGTTACACGAGCCAAATGAGGTAAATTTAGAGCAATTGGGTAGTGTTAGACGGGAAACCACCAAGTTACTAAAGAGTAAGAAGAGGGAATATTTGAGAGAGAAGATTAATGATCTTGAAATGAATGCAAAAAATAGGAACATTAGAGAATTATATCAGGGAATTAGTATAGAGAAGAAAGGGTTTCAGGCTGGAACAAACATAATTCGGAATGAAAATGGGGATATGATTGCAGATTCCAAGAGTATATTAAATAGATGGAAAAGTTATTTTAATCAGCTATTAAATGTACATACAGAACAGGACATTGAGGAGGATAAGTTACAGACAGCAGAAATGCTAGTCGCAGAGACAAGTGCATTAGAGGTTGAAATGGCAATTGAAAAATTGAAGATGTATAAAGCATCAGGTTCAGATGAGATCCCAGCAGAACTGATCAAATCAGGGGGAGAAAAATTGATGGACAAGATACGCTGGTTGCTTACTATGATTTGGGAAAAAGAAGCTCTTCCAGATGAATGGAAGGAATCAATTATCGTACCAATTTATAAGAAAGGAGATAAAACTGATTGCAACAACTATAGGGGAATCTCATTACTTTCAACTTCGTATAAAATTCTAACAAATATATTAGTAAGCAGACTTACTCCCTATATTGATGACATTCTAGGAGATCATCAATGTGCTTTTAGAAGAAACAGGTCTACAACAGATCAGATTTTTATTATAAGACAGATTTTAGAAAAGAAATGGGAATATAATGGTACTGTACATCAACTATATGCAGACTTCAAAAAAGCATATGATTCAATTAAGAGGGAGAAGTTATATAGTATCCTGCTGGAGTTCGGAATTCCTAAAAAGTTAATTAGACTTATACGAATGTGTCTAAATGGCACAAAGAGTAGGGTGCGTGTAGGCAAACAGTTTTCAGACACTTTTGAAATCCAGAATGGGTTGAAGCAAGGAGATGCACTATCTCCTCTACTATTTAATTTTGTACTAGAGCATGCCATTAAATCTTTAGAGAATGAGGAAGGCCTACAACTGAATGGTATTAATAAGCTGTTAGTTTATGCTGATGATGTAGTACTACTGGCCGATAGCGAGGAGATACTAAAGGCCAACACGCACACACTATTGAGTAACACTAAGAAATTAGGACTGGAAGTAAATATCAGTAAAACTAAATATATGGTCACACGTAGAAATACATTATATAATGGAAATGGACAGCTAATGACAAATGAGGGAAATTTTGAGGAATTGACTGAATTCAAATACCTAGGAACAATAATCACAAATAGGAATGAGATGCGCAAAGAAATTAAACATAGGCTCAATTCTGGAAATGCATGCTATTATGCATTGCAGAGACTTTTGATGTCCCAACTCTTTCAAAAAACGTTAAGCTGAAAATATATAAAACTATTATTCTACCAGTTATATTATATGGGTGCGAAACATGGACTCCTACTTTAAGGGAGGAAAAGAGATTACGAGTATTTGAGAATAAAGTTCTTAGGAAAATTTTTGGACCAAAGAGAGATGAACAGACAGGTGAATGGAGAAGACTACATAACAATGAACTACATGGTCTTTATAGGAAGCCAGATATAATAAGAACAGTTAAGTCCCGTAGACTGCGATGGGCAGACATGTTGCGCGTATGGGGAATGAAAGACGTGCATGGAAACTTCTTGTAGGAAAGCCAGAAGGAAAACGCCCAGTTGGTAGACCAAGAATGAGGTGGGAGAACAACATTAACTATGATTTGAGGGAAGTAGATTATACAGGGAATGATTGGAAAGCATTAGCTCAGGATAGGGATGTATGGAGAGCTTATGTCCGTGCGGCCATGAACCTACGTGTTCGATAGTGCCAGTGAGTAAGTAAGTAAGTAAGTATAGGAGATCATCAATGTGAATTTAGAAGAAACAGGTCTACAACAGATCAGATTTTAAGTACAATATATATTTTAGAAAATAAATGGGAATATAATGGCACTGTAGACTTCAAAAAGACACATGAGTCAGTAAAGAGGGAGATTTATATACTCCGTAGTACCTGCTGGAGTTCGGAATTCCTTAAAAAGTTATAGACTTATATGAATGTGTCTAAATGGCACAAAGGTTAGGGTGCGTGTAGGCAAACAGTCTTCGGATATTTTTTTTAAATTTCGAAATGAGTTACAGCAAGGAGATGCACTATCTCGCTACTGTTCAATTTTGTACTAGAGCATGTCATAAAATATGTATAGGATGAATAAGGCCTACATCTCAATGATATTAATAAGCTGTTAGTTTATGCTAATGATGTAGTAGTATTAGACGATAGCGAGAACATACTGAGGGCTTCCGCATACTCTATTGAGTAACACTAAGTAATTGGGTCTGGAAGTAAACATCAATACAACTAAATATATGTTCATACAAAGAAGTATATTATATAATGGAAATGGGCAGTTAATGACTATTGAGGGAAATTTTGAAGACGTGGCTGATTTCAAATACCTAGGAACAATAATTGCAAATATAATGAGATGCACAAAGAAATTAAACATAGGCTCAATTCTGGAAAATAATGCTATTATGCATTACAGGAACTCGTGTCCAACTATTATAAAAAAACTTTAATCTGGAATATATTCACCTATTATTCACCCAGTAATATTAAGTGGATGAGAAACATGGACTCTTACTTTAAGGAGGAGAAAATATTATCAGTATAGGAGAATAAAGTTTTTGGAAAATTTTTTGGTTCAAAGAGAAATGAAGAAACAGGCGAATGAAGGCTACATAACAGTGAGGTGGGGCCTATATGATTTTTTTAGTAAACCTGATATAATAAGAAGAAAGAATCAGATGTACAGGACATGTGGTACGAATGATAAATGGAATAGGTGCATCGAAACTTGTTGTAGGAAAGCCGGAGGGAAAACGTCCAGTTGGTAGACCAAGAATGAAGTGGGAGAATAACATTAACCATGATTTGAGGGGAGTGGATTATAGAAGGTATGATGGAATACAGTATCTCAGGATAGGGGAGTGTGGAGAGCTTGTATCCGCGCGGCAATAAACCTGCGGTTTCGATAGTGCCGGTGACTTAGTTAACTCAATCCCATTAATAAACTGTTGGTATGTACTGATGATCCGGCGACAGGGATTAAATACTAAAAGCCAACGTACATATATTATAAATTACACTAAGAAACTGGGACTGGAAGTAAATATCACTGAAACTAAATATATGGTTATATAATTGAAATGATACGTTAATAACAGAGGAGGGAAATTTGAAGAAGTGGCGGAATTCAAATGCCTATAACAATAATTTCAAACTGGAACAGAAACAAATTAATAGGTTGAACTCTGGAAACGTACGCTAGTATGCAATACAGGCAATCTTGTGGTCTCAACGTCTCTAAAAATGCTTATTCCTTCGGTAATATTACATTGCTTTTTTTTAAGGAGGAGAAAATACTACGTGTATTTGGGAACAAAGGATACTTTTTTAACCACAGAGAGACGAACAGACAGGTCGATGAATAATGTCACATAACAGTGAGCTACATGATTTTTATGGGAAACCAGATATGAACTGTACAGGTGGACGTACAGATCATCTGACACGAATAATGAATGAAAAAGGGACATAAAAATGTTTATAGAAATACTAGCGGAAAAGCGCCCAGAAAGAGCCTAGGAATGAATTTGAGAATAATATTAACCATGACTTCAGGGAGGGATAATTGGAAACCCTTACCTCGGAATAGGGATATATGGAGAGTTTATGCTCGCACGGCAGTATACATCCTGTCTAGATAGTTCAATTAATTATTGAGTGAGTAATAGTAGAAGAAAAGAGAAGTCAAGATATCAGAGATCAACTACAAATATATAATATAAACGAGAAAATACACACAAACAAACGTAATTGGTTTGAACATATACAAAGAATGCCAAATAATCGTTTATCAAAACAGCTGCTTCATTATAGGCCTCTAGGCTGAAGAAATGTAGGAAGACCAAAACGTCGTTGGAAGGACGACCTGCGCCTGCGGCATGTAGTGCGCCGGGGAGCGGAACGGGCCAACAGGCCCATACCTTGAAGATGGTGATGATAGTAGAAGAATATTAGCCTAAACTTTACAACCTATGATGCGACATTTTTAATTCCTTCAAATTTTATTCTTAGGGTTTAATTTGTGCCGTGCTTCGTTGTACTACCTTTTTGCGCCGTGTTGCAAACTCTTTGTGCATATAGTAGCATCGAGTTCATAGTTATCAGTGCTATTTCTATTCCTTTGCCCGGGGCCCATGAGAAGCAAAGATTGGTTCATCCTTCCTATCCAGATTCATAAACATTAATCAATAATAATTCTTACTGTAGTAATTTATGATTATTAGTTAACCTGAATATACTATTTTCAACCATGAAAGCTAGACGGGAAAAAGGAGCTCATATAACTTTGAGGAAGCTTGTATACGGGAATTATGCAAGACAGCTAGCGTAGCTAACATACAATAATCAGACATTGATATTTACTTAAAATGAGATTTAATGTCTGAACTTGAAAAGTGAAATTAAATAAATACTTAATCATTCCAATATTAAAGAACAAACAATAAGTAATAACAGAAATAACATCGTGTGACACAATCAACCACACATACGTACTTTTTAGTCCTGCCTAGGGTGCCTTACCCTGGCTTGCCGGACCAAACCCAAAATACGCAGCTCTCCTGGAGCTCGCGTCCTCCAGACGACAGACAAGTGTTCCAACGAAAATCTATGATCGAATGATAGAGTTCACTACGTGTTTGGCCTATTTGAGAATTCCAAGGTAGAAGGGGAAGTTGCGCACTACAAACAGAGCAAAGGGAGGGGTAGAAAGGAGAGTGGGAGTAGATACAAAGAGAAAGGAAATTGGCATAGTTCACGAATCTCACTGTAGAGGGAAGATAACAGCACAGATGTATCTAACCGAAATAACACTTTTGGTTCAAATTTATCAAATTATTTCTCGCCATTTACAATGATTTTTACATTTTTTCTGACGATTATTTCTATATAGTTTTCTATGATATTTAATTAAGACGTGGCAACCACATTGATTTTAACGAATATTCTATGCAACAACAAAGAAGTGTTCCAGTGCGGCCAACATAGAGTATGTAGACTAATTAACTGTACACATATACATCAGAATTTTAGAACTTACTATTTACTTTGGGTGTTGCATTCTTTCATAGGTTTGTGTACTTAAATTGCGTTAGGTAGCTTTTAGGTTCGTTAAATATCGTCTATATGTTGGCTGAATCCCGTGATTTGATAGGTGAACCGCTTCGTGTTTGTTGGCGCATGCGATTGGTGTATGATTGGAACTTAGAGAAAATTTACGCGTCAATAATTGTAAAGTATTTCCATATTTTGTTTTATTCAGTGCCATCATGTTGTCATTTTTCGACATTCTGGTGTTCTCTCCTGACATGGCGTTATTGTAGCCCCCTTCTGAGGTTGGAGCGCCTGGAAGACGGAGTTACGCTGCATCGATGATATGTATGTTATATTCATTATTAACATGTAATTAAAAAATGGAAGTATGTCAGTGAAGTAGATGTTTTGAACTATGCCAAGGAGGAGTGAATGAACTGCACTTGCCCTTAAGGATTTATTTTCTTCTTACTTTCACTTCATTTGTTCGTTCGATGTTGCGTTCATTCAGTGAACCGAAAACAATAGAGCATCGAGCATGTGTTAAACTCAATCACGGTGTACCAACATCACAAAAGCAAATATCCCTTCAGGATACTAATAACACAGTCTATTGTTTCCCGCGAAGTTTTATATGAAGCTCGTAACGAAATTTGTTCAGTTTTATTTCAGAACAGATTGAAATTGTACAAATACTGTGTGTTCGGTATTCTGAGGTATAAAATATAAACTTTTTCATTGTTAAAATATAAGAAATAATTACGGAAAATATTTACAGAAGAAATTTCTCTATTATTATTATTATTATTATTATTATTATCATTATTATTTTCAACATTATTATTATTACTATCATTATTATTATTATTACTATTATTACGTGTCCCGCGCCGTAGCCGAGCGGTTAAGGTAGGAAGCCTTGACGCAGAGCTACGGGACTTGCGCTGGTTCGAGTCTCCATGGGGGAAGAAATTTTCTCACGGTATTTCGGACAGTATGGGACCGGTGCCCACCCAGCATCGTGAGGCAATTGGGTAGCTACAATAAGTAGCGGCTCCAGGTTGAGGAACCAGCTATAACGGCTGGGGGACTCGACATGCTAACCACATGTCACCCCTACACTGGCTGTTGATCATCTACCACTGTGATTGACACATGTGGATGTGAAAGGCCAGCAGCCGGCTGGTAAAAGGGCAACCGCTGAAAAGTGGAAAGACCCTCAATCGGGATCGGATTATTATTATTATCATCATTATTATTATGTCCAGAATTATTGTTATTATTATTAATTATTTTATTATAATTATTATTATTATTATTATTATTATTATCATCATTATTAATTTATATCGATCTAGGAGTGGTCTAGGAGTTAAGTTCTTTGCCTCTCGTGCCAAGGTTTTTCCGATTGAGGGTCTTTCCACTTTTCAGCGGTTGCCCTTTTACCAGCCGGCTGCTGGCCCTTCACATCCACATGTGTCAATTACAGAGGTAGATGATCAACAGCCAGTGTAGGGGTGACATGTGGTTAGCATGTCGAGTCCCCCAGCCGTTATAGCTGGTTCCTCAACCTGGAGCCGCTACTTATTGTAGCTACCCAATTGCCTCACGATGCTGGGTGGGCACCGGTCCCATACCGGCCGAAATACCATGAGAAAATTTCTTCCCCCATGGAGACTCGAACCAGCGCAAGTCCCGTAGCTCTGCGCCAAGGCTTCCTACCTTACCCGCTCGGCTACGGCGCGGTGCCAAGGTTTTTAAAACATTAAAATTAAAAATAAAGCGGTTATTCTTCTAGTTATATTATATGGATGAATAACATGCACTCTGACTTTATTACGTGAAGAAAATGTTATGAGTATTTGAGAATAAAGTTCTTAGCAAAAGTTTTGGCCCTTAGATAGACGAACAGACGGGTAAATGGGGAAGGCTACCTAACAGTGAGCTGCATCATCTTTATGGGAAACCATATATAATAAGAGTAGTTTATGTCCGCACGGCCATGAATCTACGGGTTCGACAGTGCCAGTGAGATAGATAGTTATGTCTCGCAGACTACGATGGGCAGGGCACGTGGCACGTATGGGAAAGAAAGACGAACATGGAAACTTGTGGAAAAAACCAGAGAGAAAGCGCCCAACAGATACGATAAGATTGAAGTGAGGTATATTATACAAGGAATAGTTTAAAAACATTAGCTCAGATACGCCCGCGCAGCCATACCTCCGGATTTAATAGTAACAGTGAGTTAGATAGTTAATAGTCTTTGTTTTTTGAACCTTGATAAAGAATTAAACAATTTCACTGCCATAAGCAAAGTTACATTTTTCCTGTTCGAGTGTCTATAACGATCAGATGTTATTCAATTCGCAGTACGTAGTGTTATAATCATGCATATATGTAGATATTGTAGAATCATCATCTTTTCTGACATAAAAGAATACAAGTAAAATAAACAGGATGAATTTTCATAAGTAATGCCACGAGTGATTTCCAAATTATCGATAAATTCACGACTCATGAAGTGAGGAGTGAATTTATATAGAGAATTTGGAAATCAAGAGTGGCATTTGTTAGGACTTATTTAACAAATAAAATTAAGCTGTTTACTCACAAATCATTATTTAGTTATATTAAAATATTTATATATTTAATGTAAACGGCGATGTTTGAAAACAAATGTGAAACGATAGGTACGCTTCATCTGCTTCTTTTGTTTATCACTGCAACAGATCATACTATTTATTGCCAAAGGAACGCAATGTTGTAAGAATGTTCTCTAGTGGAGAACAAATGAAACACATCAAACTGTATATTAATTCATTTCTGATGTCGTATGATGTAAATATGACAATTATATTTTTCTGGATTATTACGTGGGAAAAAATACATTTAAGTAAGTGCAAACAGTGGTTTCTTTTTTTTTTAGTGGTATAATCAATTGCTACAAATGTTTTTATATTAACTCCCGCATGCGGCATGTGTTGACATGCATGCACTATATATACAATCTGGTAGCCGCATTTCTTAAAGAGTCAGTCACTGCAAAATAATGGTCAGACCTGTTCAAAATATTCAAAAGGAGGAGCATTCTTTAATATGGTAAATTTAATATTGATAACTATTTGGTGAAACACGACTGTGATTGGTTGTAAAACAGAAATCATTGAAACGTGATTGGTCATTGACTCCCGTTTGGGGCATGCGTTAAATAGTCACTATAAATAAAACATGGTATTATTGCCGCACTATGATGGTTGTCCAGCGGCTCACTTTGTTTCCCCGCAGCTGTTATATATAATAAATGTACAAAGACGTCGAATAGCACCGCCACTATAATAATTTCGCATGTTAATCATTGTCAAGCATTGTCGCGGCACCCGGTTTTATATAAACGGGCAACGATCATAGTGAGGCGATAATATACAATAATATGCTCTAGAATATACCTTGTTATTAATAAGCAGTGATTTCTCTGTACTTTGTAAATTTTAAAAGCTAAACTAGAGTTACCTCATAATTTGACATTTGCATAGAAATCATAATTTTCGTTGAAAGTAAAATTAATGTTTGTCATTTTATTCTTAATTCTACTTAAGTAACACTGGTCGACAAGGTTTCCTTCACAAGAAATCTGATTAGTGAGTCTAGTGCAGTTTTTCATACTGCATTTGGATATGTAGTCAGAATATTTCCATCAGCCACAGTTTTTTTCTGACAGCTACTTTTTAAAAATTCATTTTAGCATTCTCTTTGACCTGTCATATGAACATTTACCTTATATATAGCGATTTTATTCAAGCTGTATTTAAGGGCTCTCTCTGATGAGAGCGGTGAGCGTTTTCGTCAGCAAATTTCCACATGGAAAAGAGGTAACAAGGCAAGTGGAGTTCTAATATGCTGGCTGACTACTGTTGGACCAAGAAGAGAGATGTTCCAGATGCAAAATATGCCCGAAAATCAATATCTACCACTTTCTAGGTTAGTCAGAATGAGTTAGAGTTAGATGGATTTTATTAAAAATTATAAAAATGTAAATGAATATCACAGACAACTCTTGCCTGATAGGAAAAAAACTGAAATGATATTTAAATTCAGGATGACAATTACTTCTATCTCATAAATATATTCTTGTGAAAGAAAAAAGTTCATTTTTGTCGACCAGTGTAATTAGTTGACATGTCGTTTATTTGGATTTTCGGAACCCACAGCACTATGCCTCTCTTAAAGATCGGGATCAATGCGTGGTACTAACTCACTGGCACTATAGAACCTGAAGTTACATCGCCGCGAGGACATGAGCTCTCGAAACATCCCTATCATCAGTTAATGTCTTCAATCATCTCCTGTATAATCTACTTCTCTCAAATCAGAGTTAATGCTATTCTCCCACCTCATTCTGGCGCTTTCTTGCTTTTTCATACAAACTATTACCATGCCCCTCTTTCATTCTAGATTCGTGCCAGATGTCGTGCCCATCGAAGTCTATGAGATTCAATTGTTATTATTATATCTAAAGTGATCCCACTCGTGGCCTTCAAAGGCCATTTTCTAGGCAATCAACTCTATGCAATCAACTCTATATGACATCTAGGTTGACGGTCTTCTTTACCTACAGAAAATGTATCTGATATCCATAACAAGCTGGGTCATCCCAGAAATTTAGTGACGCCGGAAGATTGTGAACCTGATCTCACTGGGAATCGAATCCTGACCTTCCCTCTTATATAGTATTGCTTTAACCAACTACGCTATGACATGACCACACAACTGAATGTAATGTGATCGCAGTACAGGCGTCAAGAAATCCTTGGTGTAATAGGATGTTAAGGTTCCCACCTTTTTAGACAAACGGCAAGAGATGTCAGCCGGGTTTTCAACCCTGCGGGCGGCCACCTTTATCCCCAGTATGGAATTGATCGTAAGATGGCATACGGAATTGATCGTAAGATGGCATACGGAATTGATCGTAAGATGGCATACGGAATTGATCGTAAGATGGCATACGGAATTGATCGTAAGATGGCATACGGAATTGATCGTAAGATGGCATACGGAATTGATCGTAAGATGGCATACGGAATTGATCGTAAGATGGCATACGGAATTGATCGTAAGATGGCATACGGAATTGATCGTAAGATGGCATACGGAATTGATCGTAAGATGGCATACGGAATTGATCGTAAGATGGCATACGGAATTGATCGTAAGATGGCATACGGAATTGATCGTAAGATGGCATACGGAATTGATCGTAAGATGGCATACGGAATTGATCGTAAGATGGCATACGGAATTGATCGTAAGATGGCATACGGAATTGATCGTAAGATGGCATACGGAATTGATCGTAAGATGGCATACGGAATTGATCGTAAGATGGCATACGGAATTGATCGTAAGATGGCATATGCAAATAAAAAGTATAATTCAGGTAGAATGTGCTGGTAGACATTTCCGCTGGAGACTGAGTCGACCCCTGGACGATCGTTCCGCAAAAAAGTTTGGACACTTTAAAAATTCTGATTACACCTGGAATCATACCTCCGGCATTCCGGCTTGCAGCGTACTATCTTAACCAATTGCGCTCCGACGTGCTTATCGATGATGTAACTTTGATATTGGCAGTAGATGGGATCCGGAAAGGCGAAGTATCTCTCTTCCAAAGTACGTTAACGACATATGTCTCTGTTACATGAAAGTAGATGTGTTCATAAGATTATCGACATGCTGGGGACTTAGTGTTAACGTTAGCAAAACTAAAGCCTTGAGTTTTAAAACCGGGCCAGTCTACAGCTGGAGGAAAAAGCGGATATAATGTGGTGAGAATTTATAAAATCTTGGGGATGACTTTGACAATGAATAGAAAATGGAAGAATCACATCGAAAATACCAGAATGAGCGCTAAGAATCGGACAACTGAAATGCTTATTAACACGGAAAAGTTACGAGACGTACCAATACGTACGTTAGAACAAGTTTATGTATTCTTCAACTGTGAGAGTGACTATGCTGTATGGGTCAGCATTATGGGGTTAGGAACGAACAGAGACGCTAGTTAAAAGTCAAGCTACGTTTCGTAAGAGATAATTGAGATTAGCAATGGGGACTTCAAGATGTTGTATACGTAAAACGTTCGGTACATTCTCAGACACAAAATTATAGCTATCAAGTATTGAATGTACATAATAAACGGGAATCAGGACTCACTTGGAGAAGAGCGATACAAGGAACGAGAAAGCAGTGTGTTTTGGGGGGATTGGATAAACGATGTAGGAAGGGGATTGAAGGGCAAAGGGATGGTTTAGGTATGAGACAGGAACACGGGGATTAATAGAAAGTTTGGAGGAAAGTTAAGAAGAGATTAATTTATATAGCAGACAGTACGTAGAAGCCGAGTATAGCCACAAAATATCGCTCACCCTGCAGTCGGAATTTAAACTTTCGTTGCGAAGGGAGAAGTATATTGACTCTTTGAAAGGGGATAATAGAAGTGTTATTGCATAGTTTCGTTTGGTGGGAGTGGATGGCCCATCATTTAACAAGATAAGAAGACATTAAACTGTGCCCTCTGTGCAATGACTGAAAACTGGCAACACATTATAGCATTTTGTAGTGAGCGTGATAAACGTAGATTACAGTTACTGCCGGAGAGTCCTCTGGTCCGATTGTGGGAGAGTGGCTTGTTGGTAATGTTAGGACGGGTCGAGAGCGAAGTGAGAACAAGCAACATTTTGGACACAGTAGGGAAATTGAGGGATAGCAAAATTGGAGATTAGTGAGGAAATATGTACTATCAAAAATAAGAACTTCAAAATTGTATTTGTTCCCTATTTTCAATTGTATTATATAATATGTATACTTAGTTGAATAGCCTGCTAGTGCATTTACTGTCTGCAGGGATGGGTGTGTGTGTGGGTTTTTTAATCCCTTCTTTAGCTAGTATTTTTATTATTGTACAAAGTAAGATATTTATTTTTACTTTTTATATGTATACACAGGGTATTTTTATGTACGAGATTAGATATGTATTGTTGTGTATGTTCTGTAGATATAGACTTACATATATCCATTGTTTTTATGCTTTTTATGTACCAGTGTAGGTTTGTTGCTATGCACGTATTTGTTTTATATTCATTTTTGTATTCATGGAACATAATATGCGCATATAACCGAGCAGGCCTCTGCGCACGTATATGAAAATATATCTCCTTTCTAAAAAAAGTTAATAAATTCCATTACTAACCTCAACTGGTTTCCCATAAAAACTGTGTAGTTCATTGTTTCTCCATTCACATGTCTGTGGATATCGCATTAGCCCAAATTGTTTACTAAGCACTTTGTTATCATGTATTTGTGTTATTTGAATTAAAATAAACTTAAAAACTTGACCGAGATCCTGATCCCATTCTCTGAAGTTGCTTTTTCTACTGCAACGACTCTGTAACTAGGCAGACTTATTTTTAGCTTAGACCTTACAGATTGATAAATGCTACAATAAAGTGCTAATCATTAACCCTTAAATTCGTAATGTATCCTTTTGGATACATCAGTTGATTTAATTAATTTAATATTTTAAATAAATCAGAAGAAAACGAACAAAAAGAAACCACTTAAATATGTGTCTAATTATGCAATATAACCTAATAATAACAGTTATACAATATTCCGTTTTCACTGCGGTCCGCAACATTCAAATAACTAACAGAAGAAATTTGTGTTTTGCCAATTTAAGGGTTAATATGATTTTCTGACGTTGAATTATGTTCTTTCCAATGAATATTTTTAAATTGATTTATCCAGGAGTGTTGTACGTATCATATTGTTTATCACCCATAACTCTCTTATAAAAGCAAATCAAGCGCTGGTTACAGCTAACTAGGTATGAGCAATAGATATATTGAACTGAGATGTAATGAAATAAGAAACTTGTGAAGAACAAGGAGCATTGACATCGAGAGTTAAAATTAAGAGAATGTTGTGAATTTTCATTTTCAATTAGGGCCTATATCAGTCATTAACTCAGTTTAACTTTTCACTTTATAAATGCCACACGCCATCCGAGCCTTACAGTTTGCACGACATGTCGGGAGAGGGATTTTAAACTATGGATCACACACACACACACACACACACACACACACACACACACACACACACACTTTTTTAACTACACATGGACATGAAGGGTCTCCCCGAATTAGTTTTCAGCTCAGTATCAAGAGACAAACACAAGATTAAGACGAAACACACCATTCATACACACGTTCATACTAAACATGGCGAATGTGATGATGATGATATTCGGGGTCAATTAGGGCCTTAAAATTTCCTGACATTTGCCTTACAGGGTCCACCGCTGTGGTCTCAAGGCAGCGTGCTGCCTTGTCATGCAGCGGGCTCGGGTTTGATTCCCGGTCAGGACAGGCTGCTGGGTGAGATTATTTCGGGGTTTTTCCTCACCTGCAAGACAAATGTCAGGAAGCTTAGGGCCCAACCTTCACCGAAAATCATCCGGCCATCATCAACATCCTTATCATTATCATCCTTCAACGGTGTGGAAAGCGAAGAGAAGCTACCACACCTATAACTCCCTAGTAAAGCTGCAAAGCATGGCATGAAAATGCTATGATTGCAGTGGAAGACCTGCCCTCGGGCAGAATTACTATGGATGGATGTCTTACAGGTGAGAAATAATTCGACCGGTGATCGAACACAGGCCCATTGCGTAAGAGGAAGCGACGCTACCCCGATACCACAATGTTGGACTAACAATAATATGAATAACTATATAGTAAATGGAGACACGCCGCGCTAGAGTGTATTTGGTTAAAGTCGTGCGTCATTAGCCGATAGAGCGGGAGTTCGAGTCCCGGTGGATGAGAGGAATTCTAAATTGGCCTAAACTTTCTGGCGACATCATATGTCTGGGGTTGATTAAATCTCTAACGAAACAGAATACCAGACGCTTTTTCTGGTGATAAAGATGGCCTTTACACAAGGTTGACAACCTGGCTGATATTTGATGCCGATTATATAACAAAGTGGAAGCCTTACCCTCCTAGAACTGCCTGTTGTGGGAACATTTTACCTTTCCTGCCACTTAAATAGTAAATAGACCTTATTGTATGGTGCCTAACATGAACGCTTTTGGATGCGTCACTGATGGATTATTCAGTGTGCAAAATCTTTAACATTACTTCGTTCGGAAATACATGAGTTCCATGTACTTTCGTCCAATATGGACGATGCCAACGTACCATTTGGGTAAATATAATGAATACCGACTCCAGTTCAAGAAAACTAGCTATAATAGCATGGGTACTCCGACATGCTGACCACATGGCACCACTTTACTAGCTGGATAATTATCCACCTGTGTAAACAATATGTGTGGAAGTGAGACCTGCACCTTGATATTGAAGTTATGAATATTCAGATTTTATAAAAGTAGAGTTTGATTCATATATAATTCCCGCCCAATGGAGTGCTTTTAAAAGGAAACCTAAATTTAACAACCGAAGTCAAACTGCATTTATACCTATCAATACAGTATTCTAGAGTTCTTAATCATATTATAACACTATTACAGTCACTAAATTCTTGGACTATTCCTTGTCGCACCAGTTTACTATATATTCTCAAACACAAGGATTCACATCCTATCTTATAGTCACATTGGGCGGCTATTCATGTCTACCAACATTGGTACAGCTGTTGTAAACACATATATCAAGGGTATTCGCAGGGTCGTCATTTAGAGTTTAGGGCTTCTAGTGTGGTAGTGATAACTTCATCGTGAATTGAAATTTACGTCCCTGCAGATTTTGTTTGATGCGGGGAAAGATAAACGAAAAATTACATGCTGTGAGACCAGGCGAGTATGGAGGGTGTGAAAAAATGACGAATTGATGTCTTTATAATTTCCTTTGGACAAGCAAAAATCGATATATAGGGACTTTGTCGGGTAGAACTAGCAAATTATTGCATTTTTCTCCAATTTCCGTTGACCAAGCACAAATCGATACATAGGGGCGTTGTTGGGCAAGACCGGCCAGTTCTTGCTTTGCCTTTCCAATTTACGTTTGACAAGCACACATCGATATGCAAGAGCGTTGTCGATTACTCGTAGAACTAGCCAGTTCCTGCTGCGCCAAAATTATGGATTCGTACGAAGAATTGATGGTTGTTTTCTTGTTCTTTTTAAAGTGCTGTTTATTGATACAACTCCCTGGGATGTGAATGTTTCGTGGACAATTGTCGTCGAGTCGAAGAACAGTTTTTTCCAACATTTTTATTTTGATCTGCCGTGTCGCTGTTTTTTTTCCTTCCTGATAATACTGGTGATTTCGATGTGACCGACCCCATACACAAATATAATGTTTCGCCCCCCTGCCATGATCCATTTGATAAGTGTCCTATTAATCGTCAGCACTGATCAGATACCCACAGAAGCACATAGCGGCCGTTATATTTTTCTTTGAGTCGGTTAAGCTGCTCACCTGGTTCAGATCATCCAACCCCTTTTGTAACATGTGTGCATGGTTAATGCCTCAGCCATCAGCCTCAAGAGAGGGCATACGTAATCTAACACGATTGATACCAATTAGCAAGCATCAACTTTCAAACAGTTTATCTTCATTTCAATCCAGATTTTTTATGGGCGTCAGGTTGCATATCATCTTCAAATTCTGTAGAAGACGTTCGGGCCAATAAAACACAGGCTTCGACGCCATGCATTTGTTTATTCATTTCAATGTTTTAACTAAATGATTTATCTAATCTTGGGCAGAATTTGCGATTTCCTGTCGAAATTTTCACTTTGCGCCATTCACATTTAATTGCCCCTCAAACAGCTACCGTAGTTCTGTTTATTCTGTACACACAAATTACCTCTTGCTGAACTGAGAGAACTGTTGTTCTATCATTCTATTATCGAACCTGTGGGCTACAGTGTACGTCTGGGACGAATCCGCAAACCTAATTTTTACATATCATATCTGATCCTACTACTATTACCTAAAATAAGAGACTTTTGAGTAAACGTTGGTGGTCACGTAACACTCAACACTTAAGAGACGGAAATGAGTTGAGATATTAAAGTGTGTCGTTGAGTAAAATACAAACTACCTCCTTTTTGATTCTGTAAAAATGGCCAGTAAAATTCTTAATTTACAAGAATACCGAAGGTAAATATAATGGACTATTTAATACAATAAAAAGGGGATTCTATGCCACCATGCAACCAACATAAATTAAAATAAAAAAACGGAAAAATGTACCATTTATTGTTGCAGTACGTCAATAATCAACTCAGAGAAACCATAACTTATCGTAACTATCAATTTCAGTGCTTGTCCCGTGTATTTCGTCACGTGTGGTGCCATACTATTTGTATATTCTAGTAGTAATAATAATAATAATAATAATAATAATAATAATAATAATAATAATAATAATAATAATAATAATAATAATAATAATAATTCATCCATAGTAATTCTGCCCGAAGCCACGTCTAACACTGCAATCATAGAATTTTCATGCTATGCTTACTAGAAAATTGTAGGTGTGGTAGCTTCCCGTTGCTTTCCACACCGGTGAAGTATGATGATGATGATGATGATGATGATGATGATGGCAATATTGATTTCGGGGATCGTTTGAGCCTTAACGTTTTCCTGACATTTGTCTTACAGTTGAGGAAAAACCCCGATAAAAACCTCACCCATAAAAATTGCCCCGACCGGGGATCGAACCCGGTCCCGCTGCGTGACAATATAGCACGCCACCTCGAGACCACAGCGGTGGACATAATAATAATAATAATAATAATAATAATAATTTTTATTTACATACAGATTTTTATTGTTTATATATCTTTTGTGCCTAGAGTTTTATTTTTCTTCTCCACTTATGATTAATAATAATAATAATAATAATAATTATAATAATAAACTTAATAATAATAATAATAATAATAACTTAATAATAATAATAATAATAATAAACTTAATAATAATAATAATAATATAAACTTAATAATAATAATAATAATAATAATAAACTTAATAATAATAATAATAATAATAAACTTAATAATAATAATAATAATAATAAACTTAATACTAATAATAATAATAAACTTAATAATAATAATACTAATAATAAACTAATAATAATAATAATAATAATAACTTAATAATAATAATAATATAATAAACTTATAATAATAATAATAATAATAAACTTAATAATAATATAATAATATAATAACTTAATAATAATATAATAATAATAATAAAACTTAATAATAATAATAATAATAAACTTAATAATATAATAATAATAAACTTAATAATAATAATAATATAACTTAATAATAATAATAAACTTAATAATAATAATAAACTTAATAATAATAATAAACTTAATAATAATAATAATAATAATAATAATAACAATAATAATAATAATAACAATAATAATAATAATAGAGAAGAGCTTGTGATAAATTCACAAAATTCTTATTATTTTCATTATGTCCATTCTTTTTATTATTAATTAATTTATTTATTTATTTATTTATTTATTTACATCTCTTAGAACGAGGGGAAAGAACATATGGCAATATGGAAAATTGAAGAGAAGCATGAAAATATCCTTTAGAAAACCGGTGGAAAATAGTCCAATATTTAGGTTATGATTGAGTTTGGAAAATGGCATGACCATGATTTGAGAGAGGTGAATTGTACAATACAAGGATTTATTGTAAAACATTAGCTGAGGACAGGGATGCCTCTAGCTTCTATACTGCCAGTTATTATATTCTACTTGTTAATTGTAAAATAATATTACTTTTAAATGTTATTTTAATAAATGTAATGACGTTAAATTCGACAACATATAATAAAATGGAAGCTCAAATGTATTTCTTTATAAAAAATCGTAATTATTTTGATTAATGTAGCTTCCATTTTGTAACAGAGATTGACTGTGTTTTGTTTTACCCAGTATGGTAAACAGTAACAATTGTCGCTCAGCTCATCACCTATACTCGTCTTGTTTACATTCGCTGATTAAACTAGGACACAAAATCCGTGCTTCTGCAAATTGCACTGGATTAATAACATACAGTGTCACCATTACCATTAAAATATTTCCCTGTTCTCTAGAATAATCTCACTAATTTTCCCTCACGTTATTCCTAATAAAACCAAACACATTATCACATTTTTTATGACGTTGGAATGAAACCTTGGCCCACTTACAACAGTAGATTGTTTATAGAATGAGTTTAATAATGGGAATCTCATTCTACAGGACTCGTGTACAAATTTCGGTCCTAACAACATGACTATGGTTTATTTGTAGTTTTCCTCGTTCATGAATATATTACAAAATAAAATACGAAGTTCAAATGAACGAGAAAGATGTAGATCTTATAGCTCAACTATCGTTCCTTTATTATTATTAATTATTATTATTATTATTATTATTATTATTATTATTATTATTATTATTATCATATTAATATAATTAGTATTAATATTATGGGGATTATAAATTAATCTAATAATAGTACTTTAATTATTCTGGCAGAGTTAAGGCCATAAGGCCTTCTCTTTCACTCAACCAGCACGAATACAAATAAATACTTGACAAATATAAATATACACTATACTCATTATAAACAGTTAAAATATATTAAATATAGCAATGTAAATTTCATTTACAAACAACATTTTATAGGATAACAATAATGATACTTACGATAATAATAATAATAATAATAATAATAATAATAACAATAATAATAATATAAATATGATAAATTATACGAGAAACACCAATTGATATATATATACCTTACACTGGGTAATAATTAAGTCGCGGTTAGAGCAAATATAAATTTAGATTTCTTTTAAAAGATGCCAATGTCCGGCAGCCCCTTATTTCTTGTGGTAGGGAATTCCAGTTGCGAGAAGTGAAGATGTTATATGACATGGAGTGATGTGATGTCCTATGTTGCGGTATATTAAGCAAGAGACTATGTTGTGATCTTGTGTTTAAGTTATGGTTTGAGGATAGATACTGGAAACGGGATGATAAATAATTGGGAATCGAGGTATAATAATAATAATAATAATAATAATAATAATAATAATAATAATAATAATAATACTTTATTTATTCTGGCAGAGTTAAGGCCATAAGGCCCTCTCTTCCACTCAACCAGTACAAATACAAATAAATATTCGACAAATATAGATATACACTATACTAATTATAAACACTTAAAGATACAATAAATGTAACAATGTAAATGTCATGTACAACAACATTTTATAGGGTAATAACAATAATGATAGGATAATAATAATAATAATAATAATAATAATAATAATATAAATATGATACATTATACGGGAAACACCAATTAATATATATATCTTACACTGGATAATAATGAAGTCGATTTTAGAGCAAATATAAATTTAGAATTCTTTATAAAGATGCCAATGTCCGGCAGCCCCTTATTTCTTGTGGTAGGGAATTCCAGTTGCGAGAAGTGGAGATGGTATATGACATGGAGTGATGTGATGTCCTATGTTGCGGTATATTAAGTAAGAGACTATGTTGTGATCTTGTGTTTAAGGTATGTAGGATCTTAAATAAGAGAACTAGACAGTGCGATTTTCTTCTCTCTTTTAGATGTAGCCATGACAATTCGTGGAAAAATGGAGAAATGTGATCGTATTTTCGAACATTAAATATGAATCTGATACACATATTATGGACACGCTGCAGTTTGTCCGACAATCCGTCATTTATGTCAGTTAGTAGAACACAAAATTTAACAATCAATAATGATGAACAATATCTTAAAGCAATGAATGACATTAAACATGTCAATCCTATAAAAAGAAGGTTCAATACAATTAGAAATAAAAAAAGGAAAAGGAGATGGAAGAAGAAAAATTGTCAAATAAATTCAACATTATGGAGCAAAAACATCCAGTACAGAATAAATAAATGTATTAATAAAGTCAATGTAGAAAGTATTATATTATACAGACTATTTAATTTATGCACCAAATGGTAGTGAACGACCAATCACGTTTCAATGAATTTTGTTTTACAACCAATCACAATCGTGTTTCAACTTACTCTTTATAGATTTCTCTTTATCAGCTCCTGGTTTTTGTGATACAGCAAGCTCCTCCTTCTTAATATTCTGAACAGATCAAAGCATTATTTTTCTCCAACAAATACATTGAATATAGCAAATAATGAACATATGTCTTGATTTTACTGAGTTGTTTACTAAACAAATAAATAAATAGCCTATAATGTTGATTATAATATATAGTTTGATGTTTTTTATTATTTATCCACTAGGTTGCATTCGTACAATATTGCGATCCTATTTGGCGTTTAAATAGTATGGTAAAGTTGCAGTGAATGAACAGAATCTCACATTTTTTATTTGTTTTCATACATCGCCTTTACATTAGGCCTATATATTATAAATATTTTATAATTCCGGTAACTATATTTGAATAATGATTTTTTAATAAACACCTTAATTTTATTCGTGAAATAGTCCTAACAAATGCCGATCTTGATTTCTTGTAGATAAATTCACTCGTCATTTCGTGACTTGTGAATTTATCGATGATTTGGATATCACTAGTGCCATTACTTATGATAAGAAATATGGGAAATTAAAAGGTGCCAACTAATAAGTTGTTACCAACAGAGATGGATTACCGGAGAAGTTCATCGCGCAAGTTCGGATTAGAAAAAGTTAGAAAAGGTAAAATTAGGTTTTAATTCTGAAAGTTTAAAGACATGTATTGCAGACAATTGAAGAAAGGCGATAGGTATGGTACGCATATCGCAAGAGAATGTCATATGATAGAATCCCTAGGAAGATCTTGGAGTGGAAAATGGTTGGGCAAAAAGAAAGGGCAGACCTATAGAAGGTTAAATGGAAAAGGCGAATTTCTAGGGTGAGAGAGAAAACCATTGTATTGTAGGGCCTAGGTAAACTCACAAATATAATAATAATAATAATAATAATAATAATAATAATAATAGCAATAATAATAATAATAATAATTATTATTATTATTATTATTATTATTATTATCATCATCATTATTAAGATTATTATTACAATTACAGTTAGGTCTCTTAAACTGTTTGGGCATGTGATGTGACACGAATGGGGATTGATAGAGGCCTGGAAGGTAGGAAAACCAGAGTGCAAACGTACAGTTGGTAGACCAAGAATGAGTTGAGAGAATAACATTAACCATAATTTGAGGGAAGTAGATTATACAGGGGATGACTTAAAAATATTAGCTTACATAATGAATGATGTATGGAGAGCTTATGTAGGCGCGGCCATAAGCTAGTGAGTACAATTATTATTTTATTATTATTATATTATTATTATTATTATTATTATTATTATTATTATTATTATTATTATTATTATTATTATACACTGTTTCTTAGTGGCGCAAGTTGTTAGTCACTCGCCCTTCACGTGTTAGTCACAAGTTCACGTCTCGATCACTCAATGTGGGATTCTTGATAAGCGAATCGCGGACAGATCAGATTTTTCTCACATTTTTTCCTGTGAAAAATTCATTCCATCACTCATCTTATCCATTTTGTTTTCATTTCATATGCATTTGTGTTCATACGACAGGCATGGTCAGCCGGCACCCTATATAATATACCTTCAAAAATAGGGTTTTTTTCTCATCTCATTCCTCTGGCGTTACGCAGGACATGAGTAAAGGACTTTTTTTCACTGTATCCTAGTATACATAGGAATAGCTCACCAACATGTATTCCAGACATGGAATTAAAATTATTGTGTGCAGTAAATGCTTCTTATTCACGGTTCCTTCATTCGCGGGTTAAAAATTGTGGCATAGTTCTTGTATTCGCGGCTAAAATTTCATTATTCCCGGATCCAGTCCGTATATTAGAAGAATTAGGTATAATTTATTAACGCATAGGCAACTTATTTTTAATGCAGGCATGTGCTGAGACGGCTCTCACGAAGAGTGATTCAAACTAAATGGACATTTCAAAGTAAAACGAATCTTGTTGTCACTAAGGCTAAAGTTTGTTTCTAAAAGCCGCCGCTGTATTTCACGTGCCGCTATGTCCTTTGATAAATGCCACCCTCGCCACAATCTGTTTTATTTTTTCAACCTGTCATTCGTTGCAGTACATTTTGACGAATATCATGCGTCTCTTTTGCATTGATCCCAATTTATAGTGTCAAGTAAAATGAAAGAAAAAATAATTCCGAAGCTGAAAAATATAATTACCGCATAAAGTAAAAATAAGAACGATTGATCGTTTACGCATTGGCGAATCGTTTAAGCGGGAAAACAGGAGAAAAAATACTGATTCTTTAAACTCTTGTTTAAGCCATTCAATAATAATTAATACAAATTGTTCAAAATCTGTCATTAAATTCTTTTTATTTTGACTATTTAACTCATGCCCCTAATGGGAGTCAATGACCAATCACATTTCAATGATTTTGTATTTACAACCAATCACAGTCGTTTGTGACCTCGATTTTATCAGTTAAATTTTATCACTTTAAAATCAAGCTCCTCCTTTTTAACATTCTGAATAGGTCATAGCCTTAGTTTGCAGTGAACACACGTGGCTGCCAGATTGTATATATGGTGCACGAATGTAAATACATAGTGCTTGCGGGAGATAATATAAAAAACATTTATAGCAATTGATTATACCACAAAAAAAAAGAAACTACAGTCTGCACTTTCTTAAACGAATTATTTCCCAGGAAATAACGTTGCAGAAAAATATACTTTTACATCATAATACATCAGGACTTAATTAATACCTATAATGTTGGTTATAAATTTCTCCACTAGAATGCATTCTTACAATATTGTGATCCTTTGACAATAAATAATATGATCTGGTTGCAGTGATGAACAATTGGAAGCAAATGAAGCGTACCAATCGTTTCTCTTTTTTTTTCAAACATTGCCGTTTACAATAAATATATAAATATTTTAAAATAACTATATTTAAATAATCATTTGTGAGTAAACAACTTAATCTTATTCGTTAAATAGTCCTAACAAATGCCACTCTCGATTTCCAAATTATCATAAGTAGTGCCACGAGTGATTTCCAAATTATCGATAAATTCACAACTCACGAAGTGAGGGGTGAATTTATTTAGAGAATTTGGAAATCAAGAGTGGCATTTGTTAGGACTATTTAACTAATCAAATTAAGCTGTTTACTCACAAATCATTATTTAACTATAGTTATTTTAAAATATTTATACATGCAATGTAAACGGCGATGTTTGAAAACAAATGAGAAACGATTGGTACGCTTCATCTGCCTCTTTTGTTTATCATTGCAACCAGATCATACTATTTATTGCCAAAGGAACGCAATATTGTAAGAATGCTCTCTAGTGGAGAAAAAATGAAATACATCAAACTGTATATTAATTCATTTCTGATGTCGTATGATGTAAATGTGACAATTATATTTTTCTGGATTATTACCTGGGAAAAATACATTTAATAAAGTGCAAACAGTGGTTTGTTTTTTTGGTGGTATAATCAATTGCTACAAATGTTTTTATATTAACTCCTGCAAGCGCTATGTGTTGACATGCATGCACTATATATACAATCTGGTAGCCGCATTTTTAAAGAATCAGTCACTGCAAAATAACGGTCAGACCTGTTCAAAATATTCAAAAGGAGGAGCTTTCATTAATATGGTAAATTTAATATTGATAAATATTTGGTGAAACACGACTGTGATTGGTTGTAAAACAGAAATCATTGAAACGTGATTGGTCATTGACGCTTCATTGACTCCCATTTGATCTTCGTCTTGGCGCAACGTGCCGGCTGGAGTCCCCCAGGGCAGTGTTCTCGGACCTCTTCTTTTCTCAATCTACATAAATGACTTGCCAACTGTACTAAAGCACTGCCGTTATCACCTCTACGCTGATGATCTCCAAATTTACCTACAATCACCTCCTCATTCTCTCTATAACAGCTTGACAAAAATGAATGACGATCTCATATCCATCTTTAACTGGTCTTCAAGTATCGGTCTAAATCTAAATCCTAACAAGTCACAAGTAATTCTAATGGGACAACAAAGACTGCTTACAACCTTTGACATATCTACACTTCCAAACATTACTATAAATAATATAATTATCCCTTATTCTTCTTCAGTAATAGATCTTGGACTACATCTAGACGCAAATTTAACCTGGCAAACACAAGTGAAACACATATGTAAAAAGACTTTCTCCATCTTACATTATCTTAGACGTTTAAAGAATTTTCTCCCAGTTTCGTTAAAACAAATCCTTGTGCAGAATCTTGTGTTACCACACTTCGATTATTGTGGCATTATATATAATGATCTAAACTATGACTTGTCGCAGAGACTGCAGCGTGTTCATAATGCTTGCGTTCGATTCATTTTCAATATCCGCCGTTATGACCATATTTCCGAACATTTTAATAACCTCTCTTGGCTCCGTCTTACTGACAGACGTAAATTGCACTCCCTTTCACTACTTTTCAAGCTTCTGAATTCCTACATTCCTACTTACCTGGCGTCCAGATTTGAGAAGTTATCCTCTTACCACAATATTGACACTAGATCACAAGATAGCAGTCTGCTAACAATTCCTCTTCATAGCACTTCCTCCTATTCTACTTCCTTCACAGTAGCCTCAGCCCGCTCCTGGAATCTCCTTCCTCAAGATATCAGGGGTTGCCGCACACTTGGAACCTTTAAGTCACGCTTATACAGTTACCTGTTGTCTAATAATTAATTTTTCTCTATTTATATAATTTTATACTATGTGATTAATCTTTTCCTCGTTTTTTATATATATTGTACATATTATATATTTAATTCGTTAAATTTAGAGTAAATCAAAATACATTATAAATATTAATTGTATTGTATCCATAACTTGTAATCGTTTATATATATATATATATATATATATATATTGTAATTTAGATTTAAGACTATTTTTTGTTTGTATTTTTTTTTAAACCTGGTTGAGTGGTAGACAAGGCCTTAAGGCCTTAACTCTGCCAGGTAAAATAAAGCTATTATTATTATTATTATTATTATTATTATTATTATTATTATTATTATTTGGGGCATGAGTTAAATAGTCTAGATAAATTCACACCTCACTTCGTGAGTCGTGAATTTTTCGATAATTTGGAAATCACACGTGGCATTACTTATGATATTTATTTTATTTTATTTTATTTAGGAACCTTGGAACGTATCCCCTATATACCCATACCAAGTACTATTCCATATACACGGTTTCTGTATCCGCAGCATATTTGCGGAACATATCGCCCGGGAATAAGGGACTTTTACTGTATTTTATTTCATTATATTTATTTGTTGCATTTTAATATTTCTCTATCACCTTATACCTCCGCGTCATTCAATCTCTCTCTCTCTCTCTCTCTCTCTCTCTCTCTCTCTCTCTCTCTCTCTCTCTCTCTCTCCTCCTCTCTCTCTCTGTCTCTCTCTCTGTCTCTCTCTCTCTCTCTCGTTCTTTAACATTCCACTCTGTTCTATCTCTACTTCAATAATTCTACTTGTAATTCTACTTATATCAAACTACACTATAAACAAAGGGGTATAAATGATCAAGCATTGCTCAGTGCGCCGCGTCTGGAATCAGTTTAAGGTCTCTGACGGCTAATTCCTTAGTGGTTATCAGTTTAACTCTTGCGTATGTAGCGGCGTTGGTGTACAGCGGAATCCGATGTGGAACGGTTGGGTGAAATGAGGTGTCACCTCTGTAGAGCACAGCAACGGAAATCACACTGCCGGACAAGCAGAGAGTCCGAATGCCACACACTGCCATAGCTGTAGTGCAACACTCATTTCATTTGACTGGGACACTGGGGGTGGGGGTTGTCTGGTGAAATATTTCCGTGGACAAGATATTGCTGTAGCATATGTCCTATATTGCGAACAATTGGGTTGGAATAATTAATTAGTGATTAGTTGTAACAAGTGAGTTACATTTTGGGCAATTATAGTCTCAATATACGGAATTTGTGTTAGGTTTTATCTTGGGTTTTGGCTAGATAAGAACCTTAGAATTTTTATATATAAACTATTTCCTCTACTATTTAATTTTGTACTAGATTAGCTATAAAATTTTTAGATGATGAAGAAAGCCTACAACTCAATGGTATGAATAAGCTGTTAGTTTATGCTGATGATGTAGTACTATTGGGCGATAGCGAGGAGATACTAAAGGCCAACACGCACACACTATTGAGTAACACTAAGAAATTGGGACTGGAAGTAAATATCAATAAAATTACATATATGGTCACACATAGAAATATATTACTAAATGGAAATGTACAGCTAATGAAAGTTGAAATTCAAATATCTGGCATCAATTATCAGAAATAGAAATAAGATGGACAAAGAAATTAAACATAGGCTCAATTCTGGAAATACATGCTTTCATGCATTACAGGGACTCTTGTCGTACCAATTCCTTTCAAAAAACGTTAAACTAAAAATATATAAAACTATTATTTTACCAGTTACATTATATGGATGCGAAACATGGACTCTTATTTTAAGGAAGGAAAGGAGAATACGAGTATTTGCGAATAAAATTCTTTGGAACATTTTTGAACATAGGGGTGAATGTCAGGTGAATGGAGAAGATTACATAACATTGAAGTACATGATCTTTATAGGAAGCCATATATAATTAGAACAGTTAAGTCTCGTAGACTGCGACGTGCTGGACATGTGGCACGAATGGGGAATGAAAGACGTGCATGGCAGCTTCTTGTAGGAAAACCAGAGGGAAAACGCCCAGTTGGTAGACCAAGAATGAGGTGAGAGGGTGAGAGAATAACATTAACCATGATTTGAGGGAAGTAGATTATACAGGGACTGATTGGAAAACATTAGCTCAGGATTGGGAAGTATGGAGAACTTATGTTTGCGTGGCCATGATCTTACGGGTTCAATAGTGCCAGTGAGTTAGTTAGTTAAAACCCTCGGTTATACGTTCTACAAGTAGTTTTGATTTTAATTAATACAACCAAATATCGAACATTAATAAACATTTCACAATCAATTAAATTGTTTCAATTGAAAATGTAAATACACTTTAAAATTAACATAGACAACCTATGATATTGAACAAAAATATCCAGGAAAATGCATAATGAATCCAAACAAAAGGTAATATGGTAGGTGGTAAACAAAAAGTCTCTGATTTAATTAATTAGTAATTACAAAATTACTAGAAAAGCAATTTCCGGTTTTTCTATATTGCAATTATTAATGCAAAACAACTCACTGGCACTATCGAAACATTAGGTTCTTGGAACGCGTGGTCACTAGCTCAACATACATCCCTATCCTGAGCTAATGTTTCCCAATCATCACTTCCTTCAGATCATGATTAATGTTATTCTCCCACCTCATTTTGTGCCTACTTAGTGGACATCCTACAAGAATTCTCCAATTCATCTCTTCTATTCCCCATTCAGGCCACATATCCTACCCTTCGCAATCTATGAGACTTAAATGTTCGTATTATATCTGGTTTCCCATAAATACCATGTAGCTCACTGTTATGTAGTGTTCTCCAGTAGCCTATCGGTTCTACTCTCTTTGGTGAAAAACATGTTTCTAAGAACTTTATTTTGAAATACTTTTCCCTTCCCTTAAAGTAAGAGTCCATGTTTGGCAAATATAAAACAGAACTGGGTCAACAACAGTTTTATTATGTTCAGTTTATATATATATATACATATATATATATATATATATATTTTGAAAATGAGATGACAATAGTCCTGTAATGTTTATTAACATGCATTTCCAGAATTGAGCCTATGTATAAATCTTCCTGCATCTCACGCATGCTTGTAATTATTGTTCCTAGGTATATTAATTCAGCCAAGGTATATTCATTAAAAATTTGCCTCATTTGTTATTAACTGTTCATTTCCATTAAATAATGCATTTTTATGCATGGCAATAGGCTATATTAAATTTTACTAATGTTTACTTCCAGCCCCAATTTCTTATGTGTTAATAGTGTGCGTGTTGGCCCTTAATAGAACTGCATAAACTAAGCGAAATCCTCAGCATGTCGAATTTATGATCCTCTTCGAGGGTTTGTAGGAAAATAATATTTATTAATTAAATAAAAATAAAACGTAGTTTTATTTGATTTTCATATTTATTACATAATTCAGTGACGGCTGTTTCGGTACACTGTACCTTCTTCAGACATGTTAACAAATTATGAATTGTGTTCCAACTGATCTAAGCAACAATACAACAATATTTATTTAAATTTTTTAATTTAACAAAGGGGATTCATTCAAATCAAGTTGAGAATTTAACAGTTTTTTACTACTTTTAAACTTATTAATTTCTACAGCCTCCAAAAGATCTAACTTCTTACCCTTATCACAAATATGTAAAATTTCAAAATTTGGATCGAAACAATGATTAAATTGGAATAGGTGGTTAGCATAGTTTGAATTTTCTAAATTTCTGTTATATGCTCTCATGTGTTCCTTTATCCGAGATATAAAAGGTCTACCAGTTTGTCCTATATAGACATTGTCACATGTGCCACACTTCAATTTATATACACCTGATAATTTTCTTTTTTTGTTTTGGTTTTATTGTTTTTTATATATTTTGTAGAGTTTTATTAGTTTTAAATGCCACATTAATGTTCAACTTTTTGAAGTGTTTAGATATTTTATTTGAAAGTGGGCCTATGTATGACATTACGACATATTTCTTATTGTTTTCTTTGGGTACAGGAAAAACTTTGTTAATTGCTTTTTTGTAATTAATCTTCTTAATTAAACATTCTATAATTTCAGGGTCGTATCCATTATTAACAGCCAATTGTTTAATAATATTCAATTCATTATTATATTCCAAGGGTGAAAGAGGGATATTTAAAAGTCTATGAATGTAACTATTAAAGGCTGCCATCTTATGAGTATATGGGTGAAGAGAAGAACTATGGATAGTGGTATCAGTATGAGATGGTTTGTGAAAGATACCAAACTCAAACTTATTATCAATGTGTTTTATTGATAAATCCAAGAAATTTATACTATTATTTGTTTCTAATTCCATTGTGAAATTAATACTTCTGTGAATGTTATTAATAAAATTTAAAAAGGAATTCAATTGTCTTTTGGTTCCTGTGAAGCCTGCTATGACATCATCTACATACCGATACCAAAATAGAACATTTCTAGCTAATACATTCTTATGTATGGTTTGTTCTAAGTCATCCATAAAAATCTCTGCCAAAAGAGGGCTCAACGGATCACCCATAATCAAACCATCTTTAGCTATGTACAATTTGTTATTAAATTCAAAGTAATTTTGATGTAAGCATGTTTTAAGAGTGTGTAATATTTCTTCAACTACAAAACCATTCACTTTATTAGTTAGTAACATTCTATTAATAATCTCCATCACATCAACAGTAGGTATACTGGGAAACAGATTCTTTACATCAAAAGAAACTAAAATTAAGTTATTAGGCAAATCAATGTTCTTTATATTGTCAATTAATTCAATAGAGTTTTTTATACTGTAAATTGGATTGAACTTGGTATTAGATGAAATTATATTTATTAGCTTTTTAGACATTTTGTATGATGGAGAACTTATAAAGAATACTACTGGTCTAATAGGATAATTTTCCTTATGTAATTTAACTAGGGAGTACAGTTTGGGTGGTTGGGGATTCATTTGTATTATAGAGTATTCAAAAAAGTTATTAAAAATTATACTATTTTTATAAATATTTATAATTTCTTTTTGATATTTCTCTGTTGGGTCTTTATCAATAATTTGAAAATTATCTGAATTTAGAAAATCTACATGCTTACATCAAAATTACTTTGAATTTAATAACAAATTGTACATAGCTAAAGATGGTTTGATTATGGGTGATCCGTTGAGCCCTCTTTTGGCAGATATTTTTATGGATGACTTAGAACAAACCATACATAAGAATGTATTAGCTAGAAATGTTCTATTTTGGTATCGGTATGTAGATGATGTCATAGCAGGCTTCACAGGAACCAAAAGACAATTGAATTCCTTTTTAAATTTTATTAATAACATTCACAGAAGTATTAATTTCACAATGGAATTAGAAACAAATAATAGTATAAATTTCTTGGATTTATCAATAAAACACATTGATAATAAGTTTGAGTTTGGTATCTTTCACAAACCATCTCATACTGATACCACTATCCATAGTTCTTCTCTTCACCCATATACTCATAAGATGGCCGCCTTTAATAGTTACATTCATAGACTTTTAAATATCCCTCTTTCACCCTTGGAATATAATAATGAATTGAATATTATTAAACAATTGGCTGTTAATAATGGATACGACCCTGAAATTATAGAATGTTTAATTAAGAAGATTAATTACAAAAAAGCAATTAACAAAGTGTTTCCTGTACCCAAAGAAAACAATAAGAAATATGTCGTAATGTCATACATAGGCCCACTTTCAAAAAAAATATCTAAACACTTCAAAAAGTTGAACATTAATGTGGCATTTAAAACTAATAAAACTCTACAAAATATAATAAAAAACAATAAAACCAAAACAAAAAAAGAAAAATTATCAGGTGTATATAAATTGAAGTGTGGCACATGTGACAATGTCTATATAGGACAAACTGGTAGACCTTTCATATCTCGGATAAAGGAACACATGAGAGCATATAACAGAAATTTAGAAAATTCAAACTATGCTAACCACCTATTCCAATTTAATCATTGTTTCGATCCAAATTTTGAAATGTTATATATTTGTGATAAGGGTAAGAAGTTAGATCTTTTGGAGGCTGTAGAAATTAATAAGTTTAAAAGTAGTAAAAAACTGTTAAATTCTCAACTTGAATTGAATGAATCCCCTTTGTTAAATTAAAAAATTTAAATAAATAATGTTGTATTGTTGCTTAGATCAGTTGGAACACAATTCATAATTTGTTAACATGTCTGATGAAGGTACAGTGTACCGAAACAGCCGTCACTGAATTATATAATAAATATGAAAATCAAATAAAACTACGTGTTATTTTTATTTAATTAATAAATATGCATTTTCATCAAGTAAACACCAACTCAATTGATTAAAATAATATTTGTTTCGTTGATTAAATAGTAGCGTATGTATCTAGTTTTATGGTGAGAAAACAAATATAGCGGCCGCTGGAGAGATGTTATAAATTTCGACTTTCAAGTAAATCCCCTCTTCTGATTACACTGAGCAACAAAAAATAAACTGTTTTTTTGTCTCAGAAAAAATGTGAGTCTGATAGTATGTTTTAAATTCAAATATAATATCGATTTTTCTCCATCACGCAAGGTTTCCGAGAGACAGGAGTTTTTAATTTCAAACACTTTAATATTTTCTACATTCATAACTACACAATATTCGAACATTCGGACTCACTTAGAAAGTAAGAAATGACGATTTTCTGCTATATTTCGCCTTCGAACATCTCTCTTGATGGTCCAACAATAATCGGCCACCGTATTAAGATTAAATTTGTCTTGATATCTCTTTCCCCGTGCTCATCGCTCAATGGACAAATGAACGAAAAAACGTTTATTAAAAAAATAATTATTTAAATCCATTAATTGAAATTGAAATAAAAAAAACTGTGGGCGATGGAGAAATTCCGAATATATATTTGAAAACACGATACAAAAACTGCATTAAGTACAACTATTGGTACTCATGAGACAAAAATCATGTTGACCAGTGTTACCTGATTTCGCAGATTTTTGTTGAATACCTTCGCCAATGTATTTCAATGGCATATAGGGCCTACAGAGTTTCGTTGCGATAAAACTAAATCTGCGGGTGACAGAGGAATTTTTAAATTTTAACTTTGGGTCAATCCCTGCTCTTATTCGTAACTGTCCGATTGTGAAGATTAACGAATTTCAACTTACTCTTCTTAACAGAATGAAATATACCGAGTTTGGTTCTTAAAAACTCGCCAACTAGAACGTTAACACACACACACACACACACACACACACAGTCCACCGCTGTGGTCTCGAGGTAGCGTGCTGCCTTGTCACGCAGCGGGCCCGGGTTCGATCCCCGGTCGGGGCAGTTTTTCTGGGTGAGGTTTTTATCGGGGTTTTTCCTCACCTGTAAGACAAGTGTCAGGAAAACTTTAAGGCTCAAACGGTCCCCGAAATCATATAGCCATCATCATCATCATCACCCTTATCATTATCATCATCATCATCCTTCACCAGTGTGGAAAGCAACGGGAAGCTACCACACCTACACAATTCCCTAGTAAAGCTGCAAGCATAGCATGAAAATGCTATAATTGCAGTGAAGGACCTGCCTTCGGGCAGAATTACTATGGATGATGGATATATATATATATACACATATGAAGGGCTTAGGGCAGTAAAATGATAAGCCACATTCTGTTAACAAATGTAATTTGTTACAAAGATAGCAAATAAATGTATTGAAATATTAATGAAATCATCTGTAAGTGCACCAGTGTTGAGTTAAAACATATAGACACACAATGTATTAACAACAATACTGCACAATTAGTATGTATAATTTTTTGAAACATTAAAATCCTTATATCTCACAGAAACAACATGTGGCTTATCATGTTATTGCCCTAAGCCCTTCATATATATATCTCTCCATAATAATTCTGCCCGAGGGCAGGTCTTTCACTGCAATCATATCATTTTCATGTTATGTTTTATAGCTTTACTAGGGAATTGCAGGTGTGGTAGCTTCCCATTGCTTTCCACATCGCTCAAGGATGATGATGATGATAATGATAGCCGGATGATTTTCGGGGACCGTTGGGACTTAAGCTTCCTGACATTTTTCTTACAGGTGAGGAAAACCCCCCCCAAAAAAAAACTCACCGAGGAGCCTGTCCCGACGGGGAATCGAACCCGTGCCCGCTGCGTGAAAAGGCAGCACGCTACCTCGAGACCACAGCGGTAGATATTTATGTCGTTCCACCGCTGTAGTATAAGTGTAGCGTCGCTGCTTCGTATGCAACAAGCCCGGGTTCTATCGCCGGTATGGACAAATTTCCTGGGTGATGGTTATTTTTCCCCGAACATCATCTGGCCATTATATAATACTCAATATCGTATGTTTAGTTTGTATGTAGGCCTGTGTGTGAATGGTATATTTCGTCTTAATGTTGTGATCTTTCGGAGGAGATCTTACATTGATCTGACCTTTATTTCAGGAAAGCCCTCCATGTCCTTGTGCGAACAAGAAAATATGTGTGTGATCCATAGGTCGTGCCACAATAAGGTCCGGGTGCCGGCTAGAATTAAAAAAAAAGTCTACTTATAAGGCGAAAGAATAAAATAAGTCAATGAATGGAAAATGGGAAGTATATATATATATATATATATATATATATATATATATATATATATATTCTTATATAAACGTACACAGTTTAGAGACTCGGTTCAAATCACGTACATATATATATATATATATATATATGTGTGTGCCCTATAGATATATGATATGTAAAGAAAAATGAATGTTTGAGTCGGGATTTGTACCCGAATCTCTGAACTCGGTATGTTTAGCGCTCTAACCAACTGAGCTACTCAAATATTCCAACAGAAACATACATTTTTCTTATATATGTAGTATTCTCAATTCGCACAGGAGGTAGCGGCAAATCGTTCCAACTGCCATCTAGCGGCCACCATAATAGGTATGCAAAGGCCATAGCCGGCTAAGTTAGGAGTGAGCGGCCCCCACGCGTATTCGTTCCAAATTTTGGCCAAACGTTGCGTCTGATGGGTTACAAGCTCACACCAAATTTCAACCCTGTAGCTGGACTAGGAACAAATATAAAAATTCAACAAATATTTTTGGTGAAGATTTTTTCTCAGGATCTACTGGACCAATTTTTATAAAAAAAATATATGTTGTAAATATATTGAAGGTAATTCACAGCAAACATCGATACCTTAAACCCATGAACGTAACTACCTTAAAAAAATTAGTTTTCGTGATTTTGTTTCGGTCACATGCTCATGAGATACAATTACGAGTTTTTTTCTGTTAGACAATCGGACCTCTTTCTGCAACATTTAATTTTTCCAAGTCGATCGAAGAGGTGGAGCATAGTTAAAAAAAATAAAATACAATGTTTTTGCACATTTTATCTCAATTTTATTAAGATTTCTTACAATATACTTATACTTTCGATCAATTTTTTGTGCTGTGTCATTTACGTTACTGGCCGATGAAGATTTTCACTGCTTCCCTTAATTATCGCCGCTATCATCATTCATGATGGCAGTTGTATTCTTCTTTGCGAACGATTTACTCAGAATCGCAGCTGGTCGTAAAATCTTGGACAAATATCTTCCATGTGCCAGGTAATATATGATTGCAGCTACATGAGAACAGCAACCGACAGTCCTC
The DNA here is from genome assembly GCA_030220185.1 of Diploptera punctata. NCBI lineage: Eukaryota > Metazoa > Arthropoda > Insecta > Blattodea > Blaberidae > Diploptera > Diploptera punctata. The sequence goes on along the minus strand of JASPKZ010001576.1, from coordinate 212,107 downwards.
CTCCCATTGGCGCATTCACAATAATATTGGTACATATCTGTTCATGGTATAATGAAACAGAGATATCAATTCCTTGATAAAACAATTAGGCCTATATAATAAAATGCTTCATCATCATTTCAGCATAATAAGATTTGAAAGCGGTTCACATTCGATGCAAAATGTGCAGATGAAGTCTTAGAGAGAATGAAAATTCAGAACAGAGTCGAAAATACGTTAGCGATTGAGGTCGAAGAGAAAGGATTGCTCCGTAAGAAAATGCCTTTTCAAAGTATTTCATCGGAGGATCTACTAGATTTTCCCGAAATGACTGTGAGAGAGCTAAAATACTGATCACTGGATGATAAGTTTTCACAAGCCATATCATATCTTGCAGAAATGATTGACGAAGCTGGGAGCGTAAATATACAATTCGTCAAAGATAAATCACTCGTTTTGAAGCTTCAAGTTCAGTCTCGCCACATATCTAGAAAGGTTTATTGCTGCTTCATTGAATATACTCCTCACAGTACTGGCACAAAAGGGATCACAAGACATTATTGTGAATGCGCCAATGGAAGGAGGACTTTCGGGTGCTATTCTCATGTAGCTACAATCATATATTACCTGGCACATGGATGATATTTGTCCTAGATTGTACGACCAGCTGCGGTTCTGAGTAAATTGTTCGCAAAGAAGAATGCAACTGCCATCATCAATGATGATACCGACGATGATTAAGGGAGGCAGTGAAAATCTTCATCGGCCAGTAACGTAAATGACACAGCACCAAAAATTGATCGAAAGTATAATTATATTGTAAAAAATCTTAATAAAAATTAGATAAAATGTGCAAAATATTTTATTTTAATTTTTTAAACTATGCTCCACCTCTTCTATCGACTTGGAAAAATTAAATGTTGCAGAAAGAGGTCCGATTGTCTAACAGAAAAAAAAATCGTAATTGTATCTTGTGAGCAAGTGACGGAAAAAAAAATCACGAAAACTATTTTTTTAAGGTAGTCACGTTCATGGGTTTAAGGTCTCAATGTTTGCTGAGAATTACCTTCAATATATTTACAACATATATTTTTTTTCATAAAAATCGGTCCAGTAGATCCTGAGAAAAAAATATTCACCAAAAATATTATTTGAATTTTTATCTTTGTTCCTAGTCCAGCTACAGGGTTGAAATTTGGTGTGAGCTTGTAACCCACCAGACGCAACGTTTGGCCAAAATGTGGAACGAATACGCGTGGGGACCGCTCACCCATAGTTTAGCCGGCTATGACCTTTTTAAAGAGAATATTTACTTTATAGCAATAACGCTTGCATGATATATTTAGATGTTATAACTATATTTTTGACATTTGGTAATGAAGGCAAATACGATATGAAAATAAAAATGAATGCTTGATTCGGGATTTGTTGTTGGCAGTCTTTTGAATTTCGTGGTCGGCGGTGACAATATGCCACAATCGGGAAGGTCGTGGATTCGATTCCGATGGGATCATGATTTCTTAACTGGCCTAAACCTTCTGGTGGAAATATAACCTTGGACAAAGCCCCTATTGGAAACGAGTAGGTCTACGAAAGTATGATCTGGAGTAAAGGCAACCATCATTCATCACTGACGCTTATTGTGTGGACAGGTGGAAGTATTAACTTCATATTATCCTAAAGGTCTATAGTGGGATCAATTTAACTTGCACTGTGTTTTTATTAATTTTCTTAATTATTTAATTACGGTTGTCGACTTCTGATACCTAGAATGCGCTCAACGCTGGAAACGCATGCTTTTAAGCACTACATGGTCTCGTGTAATCAGTGCTACGCTAGAAAAATGTTAAACTAAAATATGTAAAACTGTTATTCTTTCAAGACACGATCTTCTTCACGTCCTGGTTTAGGCAAGAGTTGCCTGTTCTGTCTTCACTAATAGATCTAAGACCATCTCTTCCGAGGACGTCCGACATCTCTTCTTCCTCTTGGAAAATAATGGAAGATTTTATTTGGTAATCTACTTTCTTCCATTCTTTCTACATTTTCTTTCCACTGTAACCTTGTTAAATATATTTTCTTTTATGGAGTAGATCTGCAGTTCTTCACGGATATCCTCGTTTCTTATCTGGCCCATTCTAGTGCAGCCTTTTACTCTTCTTAAAAATTTCATCTCGGCTGCTTGGATTTTACTTTCTTGTTTGGTAGTGGTAATCCAAAATTCATTCCCATACAAAAGGACAGGGACAGTCATTGTTTTATAAAATTTTAATTTTTTTTTTGTTTATGGGCATCAAGACACGATGTAATTTATAAATATGAAAGAAAGAAATTAACATAATATAAAAGAAGAAAATTCGGCATGCATTGGTATCGTGTCCCTGCAGTGGCGCCTTGTTTAATTCTGCGGGATAAAGTATTTTACTGTTCATCTGGTCTTATAATCCGAGTGGTGGGCCTGGATATAATAATAATCTGAAATCTAAGGAGAGTTGGGTACCTGTATAATGTGTGGTTCAAAATTCCTGCTCTACTTGCAGGCGACTCATCCGGGGAATGAACAGGAGGAACAGTAAAACATATAGACAAGGGAGCTGTCAACTATTGCAGCTCTAAACCTAACTCGAAGTTTCTCTCAGGGAAGTGTTGTAATGAACCAAATTCGTATCAAAAAACTATATGCTGCTTTTAACTGCAAGGCACAGAAAACAAAACCAGAATCTAGCAATGGTAACCCACTGTGCGAAGTAGATGGACGTCCTTGCTTGCGTAGAGCGGAGTGAATTGAGAGGAATCGCGATGCGAACGGCAGGTTGTGAAGTTTATCAACCCACCAAGTCAGGAGTTGTATTACTTCCCTGTAGTTTAAATTAGAGATTTGGCTCTAGATTTTGTTGCCTGGCGGTTCAAACATCCACTACATCTACAATGGCGTAACAGCCCAATGTTGAGCCATAGCTCCTTCATTTGTAAGAAGTTCCTAGTTGTTTAATTTAGTTACTTTTTTTCCTATAGATGTCATGAATGGTATGTGTTTAATATACCGATTCAATGAAACATCTGGTAAGCAACTTAAGATGATGAGGTCGGTAAATTTTGCTTAGAGACCTCCTTATTTAGGCTTAAGGGTGTTTTACGAGATTGAAAATATTCAAACTTGGGACACACTACTTAACCCACTCGCCTCAGAGGACGAGGTACACTCGCCGGCTGTTTAATGGCCGTCAACTTGGAAGACGAATTACAGTCGGAAACTCTGAATGTTAAATATTTCGCAGTATTTTGTACATCCCTTGACAAGGTAATATTTTGTTAACATCTATGTATTGTAGATGAATGTGTTTTGGCCTTCACGCTTATAGTGATCTCAAGTACCGTTATTGTTTGTTTGTTTTCAATGTCTGAATATATACAATATAATTTACAGTGATTTAAATAAGGTTTCCGTGCAAATGCTTTGAGCATTTAAACCTGAATCAAATGGGTTAAAGCCCCTCCCGGAGGACTTGCTCCTTGGATTTTTTCATCCTAACAAATCCATCGCTATCCTCGGGACCAGAGGCAAGGAATATATATATATATATATTTATATTTATTTATTTATTATTTATTGGACACGGCTTTGTTACGTCACAACGCTTTCTGAGAAAAAAATCAAGGTAGGTTCGACATGCAATGGTTGGAAGTTCCCTTCTGAGAAAGAAGAAGGAAAATCATCTTCAACTATTTATTAATAAACTTAACACGAATAATGTTGTTATTTCCAACAGAAAGAGAGAGAATATTCGCTTGTAAAAGAAGGAAAATAAAATAAAATCTAGCCACTTATATAAATGACTTTATAAAAAAGTAGAATCAAACAAGTGAATCCGTAGTTGCGCGTGGGTGTATAGATCTGGATGCAGGATTGCGCAGAGAGATTTTCCCGGTCACAGAAAGCATTGATTTCGTACACATTTCATGAGTATTCCATCTAAATATAGGTTAAAGCCTTTTACACGAGTAATAATGGAAGCAGGTGACGTCACAGAACCACCTGTCAGTTACAACAGAAAAGATAGCATATCACAGTTAACAGTGTCAATTGCAGGCTGCATTAAATGTGTCACGTTTCCCACAGAATTATAGCTATTAACATTGAAACGTTGTTCATTTCTGAGAAAATTGCCCATATTGCCAGACCACAGAATCTGTTAAATAAGTGTCCCAATTTCAATAAACGTTTACAAAATAGTACTATACTTTCCAGAACAGTTAAACAGTTATTTTGAATGTGAATCAAATATATTCATATATGTAGTAAAATCTAAAAATAAAAAAAAATACTTAATTGACCGTCTAAATGGCACGAAGATTAGGGTGCGAGTAGGAGTATAGTTTTTAGATACTTTTGAAATCCACAGTGGGTTAAATAAGTAGATGCACAGCCTCCTCTGCTATTCAATTTTGAACTAGAACAGTGGTGTCAAATTTTAATGAACCCGTGGCCATAAATATATTTTTTTTAATCTGATGGAGCGTTGTAGATTAAAAATCAAAGAGATTATCCTACCAAAATTGTTATCAACAGCTATACTAAAGTTACCATTTAAAAAAAAAAATATTATAATTATTTTATAAGTGACATTTTTATTCAAAACGATTATTCGAAAATATAATCGAACTGAAGAAGGATAGAGGAGGGAGAATCCATTTCGTTTACCTTGTGCCTTGACACATAGCTTGGTTCTATAAAACAAATTTCTCTCGCTACTAGGAGTTGTTCGGTAAATGAATGTGTTTATACACGGTGCGGAATCCATAAATGCAGTATCATTTCAAAGTAAAATGACTAATATAATGCTTAACAATTTCATATAATTTGTTACGAAATAAAAAAAAAAATATGCACCATGAAAGGTACGACAGCTCTTAAATAATTTTAAAATATTTTAATGGAAAAGTAAGATTAAATCGCATTTTAGTAAGTAAGAACTTCCCGATCCATTTGAAAAAGTTTGGAGAGCTGCACGCAGCCCGCCGGCTGCCATTTTCACAGGGTTGTATTAGAGTTTGCAATTAATTCTTACAGTATAAAGAGAGCCTATGATTCAATAATATAATAATAATAATAATAATATAATAATAATAATAATAATAATAATAATAATAATTAGTTGTTGGTATATGCTGATGATGCAATATTATTAAGGGATAGTGATGAAATGCTAAAAATTAACACACATATCCCATTAAATAAGGTCAACATAAGTTGGAGAATTCAAATGCATTCCAACAATAATTACACACAGAAATGAAATAAATGAAAAATATGCTTATATCTGGAAATGCTTGGTATTTTGCATTATGGGGACTCTTGTAATCCGATTTTTTTTTTAAAATCCTAAACTAAAGATATTTGATTATTCTAGTTAGATTACATGGTTGTGAAACGTGCTCTCTTACTTAAAAAGGGGAGAAGGGAATACGGGTTTTTGAGAAGAAGAATATAATAATAATTATTATTATTTATTCTGGTATAGTTAAGGTCGTAAGGCCTTCTTGCACTCTATCATCACAAATAGAGACTTAGTAATAACATTGGACTAAAGAGAGAATAAATTACAGGCGAATGAGAAAAATACATAACAGTGAGCTTACATGACCTTATGGACAACGACATGCAATGAGTACAGTTACAAAAAAAACAGTGCACGAATGGTGATGAAAGAGAGGGAAAACCAAGTTTGTTTGTATGTTAATGCAGGTGAAACAGTTTGATAAAACCCATTCATAATATTATTGAGGGGTGAAAAGTCAATTAGGGGTTGAGTTAGCATAATTCTATCGTTTGTGATGGCAGACAATTGGCTGATAATTGCTTTATGGGCGGTACAATTAGAAAGTAATTATGCGCTAATAAGTCCAGCGAATCGACGTTAATTTGTTAAACGAGAAGCGAACCAATGTACGACAAGTCTATTTTGAAGTTATATTACTGCAGTGATAAAACCTGAAGAAACACAAGAACCACGTACAAAATTATAGCACATTCTGTTAATAAATAATACATCTGAAAGTTGTATTAACAGTAGTATTAGCAGTAACAGTAATAATAAAAACAGCAACAATAGCAGAAGTAACAGTAACAGTGTAAGTACCTGTAACAGTAGAAGTAGAAATAACTGTATATGTACGAGGGTGGATCAAATATAAACCGGAATTTGTAACTGGAGGCTCAGGTAGCAAACTGCAAAGGTTGCGGCTTGGAGTGGAAGTTGGTGGGGGGTGTCTGGAATAGGGATCTTGATGTGTCGCACTCCGAAGAGCGACCGCTTGCTTCAGTACGCCATGAGTGAGCAAGAGGTATACACGTCTGTTGCGCAACGCATTATTAAGTTTTTGGCGAAAGAAGGCACTAAACCTTCTGACATTTCGAGAAGGCTCCATGCGCAGTTCGGGAAGCAATCCTTTCGAAGACACAGGTGTATGATTGGCGCAAAAAAAAAATAGAGTGCCGGGATTCAGTGGAAAATGAGCCCTACCAAAGACGGCAACGAACAAGCATCACTGCAGACAACATTCGTGCTGTACCGGACCTTATTGAGGAGGATCGGCGCGTAACAATTTCTGAAATTGCTTCACACGTTGGAATAAGCTTCGGAAATGTTCAAGCCATCATCAGTGATGAACTAAAATTCCAAAAATTGTCTGCCACATTCCGAAAATGCAAGGCCACACACTGCTCGGTCGACACAAGAAAAACCGACAAAAATTCATTGGACACCTCTGGAACATCCTCCTTAAAGTCCAGATTTGTCACCCTGTGACTACCATTTGTTTGGGCCACTGAAAGAAGACCTGGGAGGAAGGCGGTTTGGTGACAATGCAGCGGTAGAGGAGTTCGTGCCCAACTGGCTGACTGCACGTCATCCCTCATTCTTCAAGGACGGCATCAAAAAGTTGCCAAAGTGTGTTGGAAATGCAGGAGACTATGTAGAAAAATGAGGTGGTGGTTTTTTTATTTTTTGTTAATTCAATAAAATTGTAAACAATAATTCCGGTTTATATTTGATTCACTCTCGTAGCAGTATAAATACTTACAACCTCAGCAGTAAACTATAAGTAGCACTTATAATAATAACAATAATAATAACAGTTTATTTAACCTGATGAAGTTAAAACCGTACCAGTAGCAATATAATTAACAGTATCAATAAAAGTAATAACAATATCAGAAGTAACAATAATAGTATAAGTATCTGTATTAGTAGAAATAGTAGTAACAGTAACTGTAGCAGTATAAATAGTTACAATCCCAGCAGTAGCAGTTATAACAATAACAATATTTATAACGATGCTTATCACATCCCAACTTGCCCAACCCTAACAGCCAGCAGTTTCGTGACAGATACTGGGAAGCCAGGAAAAAGATGTACATTTTATAAACTTTCTTGTCATTATTATTGATTTCGTACATCTCAATGATGGATAAATCATATTTGAAGAGAAAAATTATACGCTCAGACCGGGACTTGAACCCGGGACCCTTGGTTCTCTAGACCAAGTGCTCTACCAACTGAGCTACCTGAGCAAGTACCGATCTAAACGCAAATCTTTCTCTATATACATTGTAATTCTCATCCACCAAATGCTGTGAAGCATATATAGAGAAAGATTTGCGTTTAGATCGGTACTTGCTCAGGTAGCTCAGTTGGTAGAGCACTTGGTCTAGAGAACCAAGGGTCCCGGGTTCAAGTCCCGGTCTGAGCGTATAATTTTTCTCTTCAAATATGGTTTCTTGTCATTGTTTGTTATTGTTATTGCTTGTTTTCCTCAGTCATTATTGGCTAATGAAACATTTCAAAAGACACTGCATTTAAATAAATAACATTTATAATGATACATTTTATCTGATGGAGTTAAGACTGTAGGATCTTGTCTTCCATTTCATCAGAGTTAAATTATACAGATATTAACAATTATGTATTATCTTCAACTTGATTAATAATGAACATTAGTCATAGGCTACTAAATAATATACAGAAGTCAAGGACATAAAATAAATTTAAATAATAATAATTATTATCATAAAATAATAATAATAATAATAATAATAATAATAATAATAATAATAACCTATAATATGATTAAATGATTGGCTTGGCAAAGAAAGTGCAAAGTATAAATAATTATAAAATATACAGAGAACATGGTTATCTATTAAATAAAAATGAATGTTTGTTTGTTCGTAGTTTATGCGCGGCCATACTGTTGTTCCGATCGTTATGGGGTTTTTGCAAAATGTTCAGGCGATTCCCGGGATGAACATAGGATATGAGAGATGAGATACTCAACTCCTCCACCCTTAAAAAACACCCTTTGTAGTGGGAAACGTGAAAAAGACAATTTTTTTGCCCTTAAATGGCTTACGCTGTCTAAACCACAACAAATACACAACATTAATGTACACAAAATTGAATATCTCAAAAAAAACACAAACAAGTAATTGACAGCGTATGTTTATATTTTACAGATAACACACAATAGCCATTTTTGTCTTTCATTGAAGCCAAGGAGATCGGGATAAGTAGATTCCCTAATAAACACGTGCTGCCATACCATTCATTCGATTGTGATGGGGATTTTTGCTAAATGTTCAGGGCTTTCCCGGAAGGCTATAAGAGAGTTTTAATGCTCAAGCCCTTCGCGCTTAAAAATCACCTTCTGTAGTGAAAAAAAACGTGAAAAAAATGTCGCTTTTTGTAAGCTTAAATGGCTTACGCTGCCTAAACCATAATAAATACACAAAGTTGTTGTACACAGAATTCAATATCTAAAAAAAAAACTCTATAGAAAAGACCGCGACAGCATATGTTTATCTTTTAAGAATAACTCACAATAACTATTTATGTCCTTCATTGATGCCAAGAATATTGGGACGAGTAGATTCCCGGGCAAGCATAGCAGCGCACAGAGGGTATTATTTTATGGACAACTCAAAATAACGAATTTTGTCTTTCAGCTCATTTATGTCAAGTACATTGGGATGCGTAGATTCCCGGGCAACGCCGGATAATCAGCACGGGATATCTAAAAATAATAACGATAAAATTTATATTTATTTTTCCTTTTACTTATTCAACTAAATGCAACAACACATCATTTATTTAGGTGTAGAAGCGCACGCCGTGTATTAGCTAGTATGATATATTGTCTAAGTTTTCTTACTTATTTATTTTTTTGTAACTGTTTTTGAGTCATGCAGTCATAGGTATAAGAGGGGAGGTAATTCCAGAGTCGGGTGGCTGAAACAAAGAAGGATTAGGGAGAGAGAAATGGTCGATGCAGAAGTACAGATGGAGTTAAATTTTCTTTCGATTATTTGTTTTAAGTTATGGTTGGAAGATAGTCAATGGAAAAAATATAAAGGGGTACAATGAGGTGGACAAAGTGTTGTCTAAGAAGCAGATGCAATGTTCTTTCGTCTGTCTTCCAATCAGAGCCAAGACAACATTTTAAATGCTTAAGTTATGTGATCTGATTTAGGGCAAACTCGGGTGAATCGGGACAAAAATAATCTGTAGTATTGGTTTCATTATCGTAATTCATATATGAATTTACTTCATGGTTTAATATAATCTTAGATCAACAAGTTATAGTTTTTATCAATCAAGTGCACAATAATTATTGACAATTGTATTACAGTACCGCATGCCGCTATTAAGGGTGAATAGAGACAGTCTTTTGGGTGAATTCGGACAGTTTTTAAATGACTTCCTTTGGCAAAATATTAATTTCTCAGACATTTTAAACACGATTTTATAACATAACTATCTGTATAATATGTCATAGAAAAAGATTTATTTCTTTATATGAGGCCTACAAATATGTTTTATTCTTCCATTAGCTCCTACACAATTTTCATGATACATGACACCAGATGTATTCTCCCAGCTTTCATGAAATGGGTTTATTATATTTTATAAAGCATGTAATAAATAAAGCCAAAGCATAGTGTTATACTGTACCGCCTTTCTACTACCATCAACATCATATTTTACTTCTCATTCGGATTGACGACGATAAATGTATGCTTATTATATTTTTCTCTGCGAACCAAAAAGCTGCAATCGTAATTCAAATCCTCGTGTAGACAATGTACCTACTGCTGATTTCAGTTGATAGTCACTCCCACTATTCAGTGACGGTGAAGACACGAACCAGGTACCCCAAATAATTCTACCGCACGACAAGATCTTCTTTCCTGACGGAATGCTTTAATAGCTCTATGCATATCAAATTCTGTTAAACTCTGTTAGAATTACACAACTGCAATGCAACAGTTACAAATAAATGAGTGTAAAACGCTGTCCCTATTCAGCCGAAAATTAGTGTCACTATTCACCCGAAATACGTGTTTCAGTTTTCAGAGATTGGCAACACTTAAACCGTTGTCGAACATAATGTGAATTATCAAAATCTCTTTCGAGTTAAGTACTTAATAATTATCAATAATTAATTCGTAATCGGATAATTAGTTAATAAGAGACACGTAAAATAAGAAACGAAAATGTCAAATGCACGAAGCTATTAATTTGCTTACCTGGAACACTAATTCTTTGTTGTGAAACCTTCAGATAACAAGATGAGAACTAAGATGTCACACAACTGTTTTCGATACATGAAGTACACAAGTTAGTCGACAGATGCCAGTACTTTTGCTGGGAGGCTTAGATTTCAGTGGAGATAGCAACATTTAAAAGTGTCCCGATTTTGCCGAGTTTACCCTACGAATGTTGTAGTAACACAAGGTCTAATAAGCAAATTAGCAGTAGCAGCAGCATTAGCAAACCAGAATTAGTAACAGTAGCAATATGCGTGATGGTAGCAATAGTCTACCAGTGGTAGTACAAGTAGCAGTTTTAATAGAAGTAGCAGTAACAATAGGACTGGCACAACAGTTTTAATAACGGTGGAGGTTACATTCAACTTTTCGACAAAACTTAACAACCAAGAGTAACATCACTACTTCAAGTTGACAATTAGTAATACTTTCAAACCTGCTGCTGTAAGAATTTTGGCATCTTATTTCAAGAAAAGTGTCGCCTTTTATTCACTTTTATTTAAAAGCAGTGATATGAAGGGTTGTCTTTTGTTGACTGCAATTTATAATGGTAAAGAGAAGGGGCGAATCTAAGTTTTTCTTCGAACTGAGGTTTTTAAGTTTTGATGAAAATTTTAACATTGGCAGTAGAGTAACAAATTGTTAGTAACAGAAGCAGTATTATTGGCATTACATTTAAATCTCTTTAACGTTAAGAGAGGAAGATTGATGTTTTCGATGACTGCCAGCTCACAGTCGTAAATCCGAAAAAGCCCTTTGCGAGACTGCCGCTGTGCGTGCTGGTGATATGCCACATTAGAAAAGGCCTCTGATGGGTGTAGGCCCAAAAGTGTGCCCCCTGAGCTTTAGAATTTCTTCTCTGCCCCTCACACGAAAACGGTCCTTAGAGAAAGGGTCGGATTAATTGAATTTAAATTGATATATATTTTGATGAGCTGTTCCTAGGAAAACGGGCTTCTAAGTCTGTAGAAATGTTTTACGATGTATGATCAGTCGAATTTTGAATTTAGCTGATTTGGAAAAAGAAAAACGTTTATTAATTAAAATTGTAAAAAATAAAAGGGGAATATTACTTTATTGTCCACTGTTGTGGCCTAGGGGCAGCGTGCTGCGTTGTCACGCGGCGGGCCGAGTTCAATCCCTGGTCGGAATATGTTTCACCTGTAAGACAGATGTCAGGAAACTTCAAGGCCCAAACAGTCCCCGAATATCACCTGGTCATCATAATCATCATTATCATGTTCATCTCGTTAGATTACGTCTAAGTTTAGGATTAAGGCCTCTGCTGGCGCATCATCATCACCCAACATAATTTGGGCAGCGTAACTTCGCCTTCCAGGCCTCCAAAACTCACACGTGGGTTATAATACGTCAATACCAGAGTACTAGAAATGTCGAAAAAGACAAACTGGTAGGAAAAAAATATATATTACTTTATTTGATGGAAGCAATAGGATCTTGTCTTAAAACTAAGAAAAATTACCGAAAACCTTAGCAGAGTGGATTGAGTTTAACTATGACTTGAGAAAATTCTTAATCAAGTGAATCAGCTTCATCGGATGTATGGCGTGCATCCGACGGAGTCACATTTAATTTAATTCACTCAGCTACTGCTACGTGTGTTGGGGATTGTAGTGAGTTTTATATTCTGTGTTTTTTTCTGAAGTGGATTATGAATCGAATGGATTGGCGTGATAATACTTAATCAAGTAATAAGAACAACACTCATTCATGAATAAATATATGTTATCAAAATGCAATAACATTAATTCTTAATAATTATATATACATTAATTAATGTATAATGCTATTGTGTTATTATTTAATTGTAATATTACTGTGTTTTCTTTATGTAATTGTAATGTTATGGTTTTTTTTAGTGTATAATGTTATTGTGTTATTATTTAGTTGCATTATTATTGCGTTTTCTTTATATAATTTTAATGTTATTGCTTTTTTTTTGTTTATTTTTCTTCACACTAGTAGCAATTATTACTTTATTGTAACGGACTGTCAACAGCACGTACGGCTTACTGCCCGTGTGACCCATATTTGTAAATAATATTGTAAATATCTTACTTTTTGTCTAATAAAGTCCTACTACTTATTCAAGTGACTTCAATTTTAGTAAAGTATGTCATCGCACTAATATTTAGGGCATGGCGGGTTGAAATGGCATTTCAGGCCAGTCTGAATATTCCTGTCACTTGGATACGAATTGATACTGGAAGTCTGCACGCGTTTATTTCTTGGTTTTGATTCAAGTACTATCTAGTACAGTTTGTGTGGAAAAGTTTTCCCGAGGCTGTTTTGCAGGGAAAAACGTCGACACGTTTTAATAGCTGTAGCTGAGCGAATAACTCTATCTTGGCCCGCGTTATATATGCGAGACATAGATCTAGAAGGTTCGTTGTGCGCGCACTAACGACGCGGTTCATGAATCTTCAAGAAAGCGATGCTTCGTGAAACGGACCAACAATACGGAAACCATCTCAAAACTCGTGACATTACCATAATTCGAAATATTCAAATTGAAAATCAAAATACATTATGTGTTTAATTCCAGGCATCTTAACAAACTACATGACTCTTGAAACATGTTATCATTTAATGCAAATATAGAATATATATAATTGAGTCGGAGTGTTGACCGCATGCCATTCATGTCATCTATGATCAAATAAGGTAATTAATAATTAACTTAGTCTAACTTTAAGGGAGGAAAGGAGATTACGAGTATTTGAGAATGAAGTTCTTAGGAACATTTTTGGACCAAAGAGAGATGAACAGACTGGTGAATGGAGAATACTACATAGCAATGAACTACATGGTGTTTATAGGAAGCCAGATATAATAAGAACAGTTAAGTCTCGTAGACTGCGATGGGCAGGACATGTTGCGCGTATGGGGAATGAAAGACGTGCATGGAAACTTCTTGTAGGAAAGCCAGAAGGAAAACGCCCAGTTGGTAGACCAATAATGAGGTGGGAGAACAACATTAACTATGATTTGAGGGAAGTAGATTATACAGCGAATGATTCGAAAGCATTAGCTCAGGTTAGGGATGTATGGAGAGCTTATGTCCGCACGGCCATTAACCTACGGGTTCGATAGTGCCAGTGAGTAAGTAAGTAAGTAAGTTTAGTATCTCCTTACAAATGAAAGACTATGGCTGAACAATGGGCTACGCCATTACAAATAGATAAATAGATAGATAGCATATACATATATATATATATTAAATCATCTTATTCCTTCCAAGTATTAGGCCAAGGCCTGTTACGATCCTATAGAAAATTTTCCCTCTCGGAAGTTCTCGTATAAGACTTGATAGCATAATAATAGTCCCTTAAATTGCTTGTTGGCCAAAGGAAGGCAAGACCAGTGATGGGGCTACCATCTTATAGCCTCTGGTCAGGCATTTCTGGAGAAGAAAAGAAAAAGGAAAGAAGAAATGGAAGAAAGGAAAGATTCCCTAGCCCTCGGATGCCCTAATAGCGTCGGGTGGAAAAACAAGAGTTAACCAAGAGAGGTTAGATAGTAAAGCTAAAAGAGTGCAAAACACAAGTAAGTGGAAGAAATGTTTTGCTCAGCTTGGGCACCCCTTGTGGTCCCCTAGATGAGGGGTTCGAATGTTTAATTTCATTTTAGAGAGTTTTTTTTTATTCTTGCATTATTTTCCGATGCGGAAGATGCTGTGCCGAGCTGTAAAATATTACATTACAATAATTTGTCCAGTGTCACTTTCTTTGATATTACAAAATCACTAAAATTCTCAGCTACATTAAAAATCTTATAAATATGAATGAATTTTTGTAACCAATTTGTAGGAAGATACGCTTAAATCAACGTACTCCGGTGCGAGTGCGCGTGATCTCTAAATCCTTACGTCATAAGCTGCTTCTTACTCGGCTTCCTTAATAATGTGCCTTAATGTAAGTATGTAAATAAATAAAGCTACAAGAGTTTCTCTTTATTAAAAATGCAATATACCTTTGACGGAATCTCTAATAAGATTCTCTTAAGAATACAAGATATAAAATTTATAAGTGGAGGAAAACATAATTGCTGTTACGCTGTATGTATTAAAATAGGTATATTTATTTTGAAGTGATGATAGAGTAGGTAAAGATCAAAACCATTTTATACGAATATCGTCTCGATTCCATGTTTCTCATTAAGAATGCTATTTATATTTCATAACGTAGCTTGGTCCTCCACAACGACTGCTTCCATTATTAACAAATAATAACTTTTCTTTTCAATTACTTTATGCTTTAAAGGGATTCTTGTCGTCCCAACTCCTTTCAAAAAATGTTAAACTGAAAATATAGGCATATCGTATTCTCCCATTTATATAATATGGATGCGAAACATGGACTCTAACTTTAAGGGATAAAGGAGATTACGGTTACTTACTTACTCACTGAATCAAAAACATGCAAATTTTTGGGTACAGTAAGAAAATTGAGATATAACAAAATTGTAGCTTAAGGATATATGTATTAACAATAAGAAGAATCTCAATATGGTCTTTGTTTTCGATCTTTAATCATGTTATATAATAAGTAGGTCTGATAAGTTGAATAGTCTGATAGTGCACTTAATGTCTGCAGGGACGGGGGGAGGGGGGTATGAGCGTGCGGTGTGTATATGTGTGGGGGTGTGTGGGTGTATGTGTGTGTGCTTTTTTTTTTCTAATTTGTTTTCTAGCATTTTTTTTAATATTAATGTACGGAATGTGGATGAATGTAGATATGTATTATTTTGATTTAGTGCAGACATAGATTTTACTTATATGTAGCCTGTTATTGTTTTTTGATACAGGTGTATTTGTAGGTATTTGTTTATATTATTAGTTTTATTTTTTTATTCATGGAAAAATAATGCACGTACGGCCAAGCAGGCCCGTGCGCAATGTAAATGCATATGTATTTTCTTTATTCTGAAAAAAGGCAATAAATTCCATATTCTATTCTATTCTACTCACTGGCACTATCGGACCCGTAGGTTCATGGCCGCACGGACATAAGCTCTCCATACATCCATATCCTGAGCTAATGCTTTCCAATCATTCCCTGTATAATCTACTTCCCTCAAATCATAGTTAATGTTATTCTCCCACCTCATTCTTGGTCTACCAACTGGGCGTTTTCCCTCTGGCTTTCCTACAAGAAGCTTCCATGCAAGTCTTTCATTCCGCATATGTGCAACATGTCCTGCCCATCGCAGTCTACGAGACTTAACTGTTCTTATTATATCTGGCTTCCTATAAATACCATGTAGTTCATTGTTATGTGGTCTTCTCCATTCACCTGTCTCTTCATCTCTCTTTGGTCCAAAAATTTTCCTAAGTACTTTATTCTCAAATACGTTTAATCTCCTTTCCTCCCTTAAAGTAAGAGTCCATGTTTCGCATCCATACAATATAACTGGTAGAATAATATTTTTATATATTTTCAGTTTAACGTTTTTTGAAAGGAGTTGGGACATCAAAAGTCTCTGCAATGCATAATAGCACGCATTTACAGAATTGAGCCTATGTTTAATTTCTTTGTGCATCTCATTCCTATTTGTGATTACTGTTCCTAGGTATTTGAATTCAGCCACTTCCTCAAAATTTCCCTCATTTTTCATTAGCTGTGCATTTCCATTATATACTGAATTTCTACGTGTAACCATATATTTATTGATATTTACTTCCAGTCCTAATTTCTTAGTGTTACTCAATAGTGTGTGCGCGTTGGCCTTTAGTATCTCCTCGCTATCGGCCAGTAGTACTACATCATCAGCATAAACTAAGAGCTTATTAATACCATTGAGTTGTAAGCCTTCCTCATTCTCTAAAGATTTAATGGCATGCTCTAGTACAAAATTAAATAGTAGAGGAGATAGTGCATCTCCTTGCTTCAACCCATTCTGGATTTCAAAATTATCCGAAAACTGTTTGCCTACACGCACCCTACTCTTTGTGCCATTTAGACACATTCGTATAAGTCTAACTAACTTTTTAGGAATTCCGAACTCCAGCAGGATACTATATAACTTCTCCCTCTTAATTCAATCGTATGCTTTTTTGAAGTCTACGTATAGTTGATGTACAGTACCATTATATTCCCATTTCTTTTCTAAAATCTGTCTTATACTAAAAGTCTGATCTGTTGTATACCTGTTTCTTCTAAATGAATAAAGTTCTTCCGTAAAATTTGGACCAAAAAGAGATGAACAGACAGGTGGATAGAGAAGACTTCATAACAGTAAGATACATGGCCTTTATAGGAAGCCCGATATAATAAGAACATAATTGACTGCGATGGGCTGGACATATGACACGAATGTGGAATGAAAGAGGTACGTGGAAGCTTCTTGTAGGAAACCAGAGGGTAAACGTCCAGTTGTTAGACAAAATAATGAGGTGGATAAAAATTAGATATGATTTGAAGGAAGTAGATTATACAGGTGATGAATGAGAAGCATTAGCTCAGGACAGGGATATACGGAGAGCTTATGTTCGCGCGGCCATTAACCTCCGGGTTCGATAGTGCCAGTGAGTAGTTAGCTTTAACAGCATGTAACTATCCTGGTTATCAGCAGTACGATGCCACTGTTTCACTTCGTTTATGATTTGGATTCAGAATTCTGGGTGTGAACGTTTTATTGAGGGTGGCACCAATTACCTGTAAAACTTTAAAAAAAAAAAAAAAATTATATGTAACTCAACCAATGCATGCCGAAACTTACCATAATTTTTTTTCAGAGTAGAGTTATGAAGTACAAAGGCCGTGTCTAAAAAAATCTGCCGTTTTTTAACTGCAAGGCATTAAAATATCTTAGGGTCAAACCTCTCATTAAACTATATAAAAGTATTACAACTCCCGAATTGACCGCGGTCGACTAGTTGTTATGCTCCTTGCCTCTGGTCCTGAGGGTCGCGGGTTCAAATCCGGCCGGTGTCGATGGGGTTTTTTAGGATGGAAAAATCTAAGGAGCAAGTCCTCCGGGAGGGACTTTAAGCCGTGGGTCTCGAGTCTGAAGATTTTGAGGCTCGTAAAAGATCCTTAAGCCTAAATGAAAAGGCCTCTAAGCAAAATTTACCAATTTTCCCGTCCTAGTACTACCGTGGTTTCCTAGATGTCAGTATGAGGCGGAACGCTGACCACGGACCACTCAAATGACATCTATACGAAAACAAGTGTAACTAAATTAGTACGTTTCAAACTCTTCCCTTTAGGGGGAGGGCGCTTAAATCTCTGTTAAGGGAAACATGGGCTTACAAGAAGAAGAAGAAGGATAACCCTCACTACCTGCTACCTGCGCCGCGTCCCGCCTCACACCACTCCACTCTAAGTCAAACAGGTAGTCCATCTGCTCCGTATATTGGATTGCCATTGCTGGATTCTGACTTCGATTTCTGTACCATACACATGACATATATATTTTTTGGACACGGTCCTGGTACATCACAACGCTTCTCAGAGAGAAATGTCAAGGTAGGTTTCGGTACATCACAACGCTTCTCAGAGAGAAATGTCAAGGTAGGTTTCGGTACATCACAACGCTTCTCAGAGAGAAATGTCAAGGTAGGTTTCGGTACATCACAACGCTTCTCAGAGAGAAATGTCAAGGTAGGTTTCGGTACATCACAACGCTTCTCAGAGAGAAATGTCAAGGTAGGTTTCGGTACATCACAACGCTTCTCAGGGAGAAATGTCAAGGCAGGTTTCGGTATGAAATGCTTGACAGTTCCCTTGTAAATCGAATATACACATTTTAAGGGATCTAGAATGACATACACAATAATATGCTTTGTGATTACGTATAGCTTGACAGCGAATAAATGGGAGTCTTCTGCGCATGAGCTAGAATTCTATGACGTAATGTTCCATTACTAGTTAGATTGAGTGGGGTTTCCCCGTGAACATGTGTTTTAGAAGGTGTGTAATTATATCAACATTGTTGTTATTCGTTAATATATACTAATGTTCTGCTAGCAATACCAGCACCAGTACTAACGGTAAGGGTTTTGACGCTGATTCGTTCAAAAAGAGTGGAACAGGAGAATACCGGTCTGATTAGTAATATATGTACAGGTAAGGCAATAACGTATTAGCACTGCCAAGCTGTTCCAAGAGATGTACTTCGAACTTTCAGGGATATTTAATTGTTTAAATATTAATGGAAGTTTCTTGTAGGAAAACCTGAGAGAAAAACGCGCAGTTGGTAGACCAAGAATGAGGTGGCAGAATAACATTAACCATGATTTGAGGGAAGTACATTATACAGATAATGAATGGAAAACATTAGCTAAGGATAGGGATATATGGAGAGCTTATGTCCGCGCGGCCATGAACCTAAGGGTTCGATAGTGCCAGTGAGTTAGTTAGTTATCATTAATCTAGTTATGTTATTTTTTATTAATTGATCTATTTGTGTATTATTTAATGTTATTTTTAAGTATGTATATTTTTCAGTTTCAATGAAGGAAAATGTCTCTGCTAGTTTAAATATATATCTAACTAACTAACTGGCATATTCGAACCCGGAGATTTCTTGGCCCCGCGAACATAATCTCACCAAATAACCCTATCCTGAACTAATGTTTCCAAACCCACATCGGACACATGCGTCCTTCCGAATCGAATGTTTCTTAACCAGACTAATTTAGTTACGCTTATTTCCCTACAGATACCAGCGAGAGATATGTGGTTACTACATCGTCTCGAAGAGACATCTGTTGGGAAACTAAAGTATTACCTGGATAGATAAATGTCGGTAAAATTTTGATCAGAGTTTTTTTTGCGGACTTGAGGTTATTTTACGAGCTCGAAAAACTTCAGACTCGGGACCCACGGATTGAAGTCCCTCCCGGAAGATTTGACCCAGTCGGATTTGAATCGGCGACCTTCGCGACTAGATGAAAGGAACACAACAAGACCACCGCTGCCGCTATATATGTATATATATAGCATGAAAAGAAAAATTATCTCCTGGACCGAGATTTGAACCCGGGAGCTATAACTTGTACGTTTGTGCGATATCGTCTTTGCTATGCAGGCTCCCAGTACAAACGGCACTTTTCCTCTCCATTATGTATACGTATAATCAGAAGATTTGGCTGTTTTTTGCCACATCAGAAAATGTTTTTATTTAACAGCATAGTCAAAATTTATAATATGAAAATTTCTGTTAGCTTGACTAAAGCTACAGCAATGTGTGGAAAAAATTAATGAAGTTAAGACAGAATTAATGAAGTTAAGACAGAATTAATGAAGTTAAGACAGAATTAATGAAGTTAAGACAGAATTAATGAAGTTAAGACAGAATTAATGAAGTTAAGACAGAATTAATGAAGTTAAGACAGAATTAATGAAGTTAAGACAGAATTAATGAAGTTAAGACAGAATTAATGAAGTTAAGACAGAATTAATGAAGTTAAGACAGAATTAATGAAGTTAAGACAGAATTAATGAAGTTAAGACAGAATTAATGAAGTTAAGACAGAATTAATGAAGTTAAGACAGAATTAATGAAGTTAAGACAGAATTAATGAAGTTAAGACAGAATTAATGAAGTTAAGACAGAATTAATGAAGTTAAGACAGAATTGGATGGAAACGTTATCGAACAAGTTCCCAAATTTAATTACTTTTGAATCTTTATTTCTGAAACAAAAATAACATAAAGTTCAAATTTCAGAAATATTATAAGATAAATAGATATAGCAGTGAAAATTGTATTCTGAATTCGAGACGTAAAATCAAATTAGGTGAGATTGTTGCATACTCTTTTAGTTCTAAGTCGTTTGGGTAAGATGAGAAATGTTGACATGTGTGAAAGATGGAAGATTTCCATAAAACAAAATAACTTTTTTAATCATCTCCAAAGAATTAATTTAAATGGTTTGTAAAATAAGGTATTTCTGTATCAACCTAAAGGACACAAAGCCAGAGGAAGACCTATACAACTGTGGAGAAATCATGAACTTATCGAGATATAGGAAGAGGCTCAACTCAATCTAATCCTAAAATGTATATAACGATATATTTGTATATGTGTATATACATGCGGAAGGAAATCATACATTGCTCATTCAAGTTTGGAAAACGAATACCGTTATCCCAAATAATCTAAAATATATAAACTGCTCAAAACAATTAGAGGAACACTTGTAATAAATTGAATAAGTAATTGTTTTTTTAAAGCTGTGATGCTGAAAGTTGGACAATATGTAAATTGAATTATTAATTTTATCATTGGATACAAATTTTAAAGATCCATGGCCTAAATACAGAGAAATTACCTCAAATAACAAATATAGAGATTTTTTTTTATTTTGGTAGGCACTGGCCACTTCTAATTGGTAAGCTTCCTGATGTTGCTATAGTGTCGAATGTTGATTATTGCCTTGTTTATTGAAGTCTGTGACAAAATGAGGCATTTAAATGAGTTTGAAGTGTATCATGCTCTACATCTTTTACGACAAGGTCAATCTCTGCGACAAGTTGCTAGAGAGCTTGGGGTTTCTCCTTCCGTGGTGTCCAGGTTACGCAACAGGCACAGATAGACAGGTCAGTACTGTAGAAGGCGTGGCCAGGGCCGTAAATTTAAAACAAGCCCCCAGGATGACATATACGTTGTTCTTTCTGCTCTTCGACAGCGTACAAAAACTGCAAAAGACCTGCAGAATGACCTTCATTTGGCTTCCGGAATCCGGGTTTCAGACCAAACCATAAGCAACAGATTAAGGAAAGAGAATATTCGTCCAAAAAGGCCCGTTAAAATACCACGCTTAACAAATGGGCAAAAGGCAGCAAGACGTACGAATGCTGACAACCATGGTGATTGGAACCTGAACCAGTGGGAGTCTGTGCTCTTCTCGGACGAATCCAGGTATCGTCTTACACGTTGTGATGGTCGATTGAGGGTGTGGGGACGGCCAGGAGAAAGATTTTCTGCAGAGGCTGTACAGGAAATTGATAGATTCGGAGGAGGTTCCATAATGGTGTGGGCCAGAGTTATGTACAACAATCGTACGGACCTTGTACTTGTTCCCCAGCGACTGAATGCTGTCCAGTATATCGAGCACGTTCTGGGAGAGCATGTAGTACCTGCTGCCATTGGAGTAGGTCCTGGTTTCTGTTTATGCAGGATAATGCCCAGGGCACATTCTGCGGCTGTCACCAGGGGTTTCCTGAGGAGGAATGAAATTGAGGTAATGGAGTGGCCAGCGGTTAGCCAAGACCTCAACCCTATTGAACACTTGTGGGATCTTCTAGACAAGAAGGTCAGGAACCGACATCAAACTCCACACACTCTGCAGCAACTTGGAGATGCTCTGAAGGAGGAATGGGAAAATTCACGCAAGAGGAAATCCAGAATCTTATTGGGAGCATGCCACGAAGGTGCCAAACTGTCATCGAATGTCGTGGAGGCCATACAGGATACTAACTCTATATAACGAGTGTTTAGCTTTGAAAAATAAGCACAAGATTCAATTGCTTACATAGCGTAATTATTTGAAAAGTTTATTGTCAGCGTTATTCATTTGTTTTTACTGACATGAGCAATAAATAAATAAATAAATAACCACAAATAATGTACTTTATCAATTTCATGGTTGTTCCTTTATCCAATGAAAAAATATTTGCATATTTCATAGTGTTCCTCTAATTGTTTTGAGCAGTATATATATATATATTTATATATATATATCTAAAAATTGTATAAAACTGGATGCGAAACCTGTTCTCATACTTTAAGAGAAGAGGAGTTTACGAGCATTGAATAATAGAGTTCTTAAGTAAATTTTTGGATGAAAGAGAGATGATCAGACAGGCAAATGGTTAAAACTGTGTAACAGTAAGCTACTTGATATGGAAAACCAAATGTCATAAGAGTAATTCTCATAGAATTCAATGGCTAAGAATGTCGCAGGAATGGGAAATAAAAGAGGGGAGTAGAAATTTCTTGTAGGAGAACCAGATGGAAAGCGCTTAGCAAGCAGGCAAAGAATGATATGGCAGAATAACATTAACGAAGACTTGAAGCAGGTGAATTATACAGGGAATTATAAAATATAAGGTCAGAATAAGGAAGTATGGAGAAGTTTCTATTCGAGGAAAACGGATTTGCTTTGTTTTTTAAGAAATGTGAAGATATGCTGTAAAAAATATATACGTTGATAGGAAAAATTCATGCAGATATTACGAATAAAAAATGCTTGTGTGTGACTGACGTCATAGTTTTTATAAACGACAACTAAAAGTTGATCCTTCTACTCTTTTATTATGAATAGGTTTTTGAGAAATATATATTACTCTCCCAAGTTAAATCTGCACACGGGAAATATGATAAGAAGTGTGTTGTCAATTTTCTTTCTACTTTCACTATATTGCCTCTTCCTGTCGCCTGTGTTGTTTTAAATGACTGGGAGGAGAACTCTGGTAAATACTGTGATTTTAAATGATCTGTTACTTACAACAGTCGTTGACGAAATGACTAATTTGACAACCACACAATGGTATTTCACATGTGTATTGGGATTCTCCCTTCCATGCAGAAATAGTCTGGCGACACTAGCTCTAACATATTTCCCCTGTAGTCGTGCAGATTCAACTTGGGCTAGTAGTATGTAATATTTTTAATGTTAGTGAGGTGAAGGATCCCATATTCTTTATATATAGGCCATACAAGAAAGTCTCAGCAGCCTTACATTTCAGACTTAATATTTATTTCTGTGCTCTAAATCAGAGATTAGGACCAATGACGCATTATTACGAATTGAGCCGTACTCTGTACTTTTATGGTCTTGTAAAACGCGAATCTTCGAACCAGCATCAAGTATAGTAACCACTAGTATATCGAGAAAAGTGGTTCCTTGTAGTCTACCTTTTCAACCTTGTTTGATAAGTCTCTGATTATGCATATCTGAGTACTAGAATTTGGATGGTTGGAGTCTATCGCCATCTAGTCTAAAATATCTAAGTTATTTAAAATAATTCACTCTGATTCCAATAGCGTGTAAAAACGTGGATTAGGATATGGCAAGGACATGTCACCAATAGAATATTGATTTTTCTTAATAGAGACTGAAATCAGTTAAATAATAGGGGAAAGTTTAGAAGTCTATAACTTACTTACTTACTCACTGGCACTATCGAACCCGTAGGTTCATGTCCGTGCGGACATAAGCTCTCCATACATCCCTATCCTGAGCTAATGCTTTCCAATCATTCCCTGTATAATCTACTTCCCTCAAATCATAGTTAATGTTGTTCTCCCACCTCATTCTTGGTCTACCAACTGGGCGTTTTCCTTCTGGCTTTCCTACAAGAAGTTTCCATGCACGTCTTTCATTCCCCATACGCGCAACATGTCCTGCCCATCGCAGTCTACGGGACTTAACTGTTCTTATTATATCTGGCTTCCTATAAAGACCATGTAGTTCATTGTTATGTAGTCTTCTCCATTCACCTGTCTGTTCATCTCTCTTTGGTCCAAAAATTTTCCTAAGAACTTTATTCTCAAATACTCGTAATCTCCTTTCCTCCCTTAAAGTAAGAGTCCATGTTTCGCACCCATATAATATAACTGGTAGAATAATAGTTTTATATATTTTCAGCTTAACGTTTTTTGAAAGGAGTTGGGACATCAAAAGTCTCTGCAATGCATAGTAGCATGCATTTCCAGAATTGAGTCTATAACTTAACTAAGCAATTAATCTGGAATAAAAATTTACCCACCAAGAGTAAAATGGACATGTGTAAAACTTATTTCAAACCAGTTCTAACATAAACGGCTTGGATATATACAAAGAAGGAATTGAGCAGAACCCAGGCTATAGAAATTATATACTTGCGTAGAATGGTGCATGAAACAAGGAGAGGTAGAAGAAGGAGCGACAATATCAGGGAGACATTAAATGTAGAGAAATTAACATCAGATATAGAAACAAATACACTAAAATGGTTTGGACATTTAAAATGAATGGAAAAGGAAAAACTACCATAAAGACTGTTAAATCTCATGATATAAGGAAAACGACCCGGGGAAAGATCGATTAATCAAGTGAAAATAAATTTACAAGGAAGAGGATACGACTTGAAAAAAATAAAAAGGAGGAAAGCATGGGAAGATACAGATGGTTGGAGGCATATTTGGAATCGACCGTCCGAAAGCAGGACACGATAAGAAGATGATGATGATGATGATTGGATAGTCATGAATACCTAAAACGCAAGTTATTGTGTAACCATGAGACGAATTAATGAAAGTGACGAGGATGGTATGAGAGGTAAAGTGAAAAGAAAAACTGACAAAGTGACAAATTTATGTGAATATAAACTGTTAAAAACTGTAGAAGCACTGTACATGACAAGTAGAGTTATATATATATAAAGAAGACTTTAACATGACGCAATTTTCAGTGACGTCACTAAAAGAAAAAGTTGAAAGAATAACAGAAATTAGTTCCGGAGGAAAAGCTACAATGAAAATTTCTTTTCTTTGGTCTGAGAGAACATAAGACAGCGAGAAGAAACATGAAGTCGAAAGAGATAAAGACATGGACTATGACTGAAAACTTAACAGACATTTTGTGTCTACAACCATCCTCAAAACAAACTGCAAAGCCAAACAGCATAACATCGTAAGGTAGAAATCTCAATTTTCATTATCTGAAATGAACTTGTAAAAGAGACAAGGGACCGAAGAAACGTAAATTCTGAAACTAGGGACACGTTTTCGAATCCTGGTCAGATTGAGATAGATAATTTGTAATTTTATTTATCGTCGCGCTTCAGAGCTCGGCTCATTAGCGACGAACGTCTAATCTAGGCTTGAACCAACCGAGAAAAATGTCCTTAGATATTTATTTTTTCAAGCTTCGGGATCTTTTACATGATGTAAATCTGCAACGCGAGCCAAAGGTTTTTCTTTCCGTCCAATGGAAGACGTAATCAGAATCTTTAAAATCTTAAAATTGTAGTTACTCCGTCAGGTTATAACTGTGTATAGCTCGCACAATCTAAATTGACGGATACGTGATGTCATTTTTATAATTGAGGAAATAAGCGGTGAATTGGTACTATAACCGACTTAAAAATATCGACTCATCTGTTATTACCAATGAGGCATTTAAAATGTGAATTTGTATTTAGAAGTGATTATAATAGAGACTGCAAAAATATCGCGTGGAGCACAAGGCAGGAGCTATCTCAACACTGATACAAACAACAGAAACAACGTTTTATTTCAGGTCTATACTAGGGGTTGAGATGTAGAAATAACGGTCTCCACCCGCCAGTTTGCAAGTCACATCGAAACCATTGCACGAAAATCATATTGAGTATTCTGGTTGAGTTTCCCTTGTTTTTTTCCTCAATGCTATATAAATTCGGTTTATGACTTCTATGTGACCATATTTATCACTTATCACATCTCTTAAGTATTATTCTCGCCCATATATTTCAGTGCATATATAACAATTTTTAAGTTAAATTTCCAAACTTCGTAGGTAGGACCATGCAACATTTAATTAACTAACTCACAGACACTATTCAACTCGTAGGTTTATGCCCGCACAGACATAAGCTCTCGATAAATCCTTATCCCCAGCCAACGTATTTGTATCATTCCCTATACAATCCACCTATCTCTAATCAAGGTTAAGTTTACCCTCCCACCTCATTCGTGGTTTACGAATTGGACATTGACCCTTTGTTTTTCCTATACAAGTTTCCGTTCCCTCTTTACTTTTACTTCTTATATTTGCGCTTTACTCTAGAAGTCAGTAATAATGAAACAGCAGCTAATGGTATCAACATGTTTTATGAAAAAAAAGTGATATAACAGATTTTTTTTTCAATTCCGTCATGTTGTCATTTCGACATTCTGGTATTCTCTCCTGGCATGGCGTTATTCTAACCCACTTCTAAGGTTGGAGCTATGCTGCCCCGATGATATAATATGATAGGTGATATGATGGTAATGATGTGTCAGGAGAGGCCTTAATCCAAAATGCAATGAAAATGCTAATGGTGATATTGATGGCCAGATGGTGATCGGGGACATTTTTGACCTTAAAGATTCCAGGTATTTGTCTTACAGGTGAGGAAAAACTCGTAAGAAAAACATCACCCAGGAAACTTGTTCCTACCGGGATCGAACCCGGTCCTGCTATGTGACAAGGCAGCACGCTACCTCGAGACCACAGCGGTGGACTTTTAACAGTTGACGTAAATATAGAAACAAGTGAAATGTTAATTTAAAACTCGATAATTTTGTGTAATGACAGTTGAGCATCTACGTCTAACAAGAGAAATCCTCGTGAGATCGGAGCTTTCCATTGGATCTTTTAACATACCATAACTGGAGTTAGGATTCTTATATATAATAAAAATAAGATTGCAATTCAACTGTTTGTGTGTGAAACCAATACAAAGGACAATCAGAAGTTTAACTTCTCATTATACTATTCAACTGTTTGTGTGTGAAATGAAAACAAAAGGTAGTCGTAAGTCTAACTTCTTATTGAGCAATTCCATATGTGACTGACAGACATCTACAATACAATTTTGCTGCAAAATGCTTGCATAAATATTACAATTGGTTGAAATTACAGGTGTTACGTGAAAAGTGTCTGATTAAGATTGTACACAAATATACAACTTCTGATGAAAAGCAATGTTATTTATTATCTATCAAAGTATGTGTGACTGACTGACATAAATGATAACTCATCATGCAGCTTAACATGTTCATCTACATCATTCTCTGAAGTGTGATTCTTAATTAAATTTTCCAAAATACAGTTTGGAGGGCACATTTCAAGTTACATTTTAAATAAAAAAACTAAATCACAATTAATATCGAAGTTATTACCTAATAGGTGACGTGTGACTGACTGACATATCTGAATTTTATTTAGAATTTCTAAATGCAAATATTACAAAAATGTAATACAATACTATGAAACTAGATAAACAGCTTCGGTAACGGAGATTAATAAAGAACTGCATATACTTATCAATTCTACGAATATTGTTAAATCTAATTTTCCTGTAAAATAAATATCAATTTAAATCAATAATGTAATTAAATTAACTCGCTTACCAAGTACCATTTTAAATTATATAAAATAATGAAACTATTAAATACTTAATAACAAAGTGCCTTCTCTACTGTTAAATGTGCCTACTAAAATTGTAGGCATATAGTAACTGATTACAATTTAGTCCGGTGCCATAGCTGAGTGGTTAAGGCAACAAGCCTTTGTCGCAGAGCTATGGGACTTGCGCTGATTCCAGTCCCCGTGAGGGAAGATATTTTCTCATGAAATGTCGGCCAGTATGGGACTGGTGCCCAACCAGTATCGTGCGGCATTTGGGTAGCTACAATAAGTAACGACTCCAGGTAGATAAGACCAATTATAACGGCTGGGTGACCTGATATGCTGACCACATGTCACCCCTACACTGGCATATGATCGTCTGCCTCTGTGATAAACACATGTGGACATGAGACCAGTACCCGTCAGGTAGAACAGGGGCTTTCTAGGCCTGTCGCGCTTGGAGTGGAGTTTATTACAGTTTACCCGATGTAAAATTCAATATTTCTGATTTATAGATTCCATCCATAGTAATTCTACCCGAGGGCAGGCCTTTCACTGCAATCATAGAATTTTCATGCTATCTTTGCAGCTTTACTAGGGAATTGTAGGTGTGGTAGCTTCCCGTATCTTTCTACACCGGTAAAGGATGATGATGATGATGAGGATGATGATATTGATGATGATGGCCATATGATTTTGGGGACCGTTTGGGCCTTACAGTTTTCTTGGCATTTGTCTTACAGGTGAGGAAAAACCCCGATAAAAACGTCACCCAGAAAAACTATCCCGGCCGGGGATCGAGCCCGGGCCCGCTGCGTGACAAGGCAGCACGCTACCTCGATTTCTAGATTGAACCACTGAAATAACATTTTAAGCCTTGCAGAATGTATACATATTCTTAATAAGTTAGTTACTTATCAGAGTGCATGTATTTTCAAAACAAATTATCGTAAATCGCATTAGTAAGCTGTAGTTAGTAAACAATTGCTGACTTAGGGAATTCTACTTTTAAACAATCATAAAAACATAACTGTAATTAGCCCGATTCTGATGACTCACATCATAACATCAGATCGCTTATACAATCAGATCGCTGCTAATTTGACTTGACACATTAATAAAAATAATATTTCCTGTCACGCATGAAGTCCCACGCTGTAACTGAATGGTTAGAATCAAGATGTCGCAATAGAGAGCACTGATTCGAGTCCCCATGAGGGAAGAAATTTTCTCTTGGAATTTCGGCCACAATGGGATTGTTACCCGCCCAGAATCATGAAGAATTTGGGCAGCTACATCATTTAGCAGTTGCGGTGGAGAAAACCAGCCATAACGGCTGGAGTATCCGACATGCTGACTACATGTCACCCTGTATGTTGGTTAGATGATTGTCCACCTCTGTGATTGATATACTTGGATGTGAGATTAACAGCCAAGTGCTTTCTAGACCTGTCACGTCATTCAGTTTTTTTAACAAACGAACTTACAAATTTATTGCGCTGATTGTGTGACAGTTGTGCATACTCTATAACATACGGGTCCAACGCTTTCACGTTGTATACGTAATGAGTCTGTGATAGATGCAAGATATTCAAATTGTTTTTCTAAAAAAATATTTTCTTCATCTATATCATTTTGTGACTCCGGTTATTTGGTTGGTTTTACAGCTCATATTACATAATTCTACACCATTTTGCATCTTCTTTCCCGATTTTTCATACATCCGTGCCATCCTTTTTACTTGGCCCCCAATCGAATATATAGCCCGCTTTCCATTGTATGATTAAAATAAATTCCATTTTATGTCAAAATCCAAATATGCATGTAAGCAGTGTCACATTGCTAAATGTATAGGCCTAATTCTATTACCTGCTGCTCCAACTGAAGATTTTTATCACCTCAAGTTTTGGAAGAAATCACTATAGTTCAAAAACACTTTTCTATAGCAAACATCCATAACACACTTGCTATGTGTCACATAACCTGACAATAGAACAAAGTATTTCTTCTGAACTTCTCTGCCACCTTCCGTCTAAACTAGGCAACATCAATTAATGTTGAGATAAGCTAATTTTTTCCAATGAACTGCCCGGATCTCATTTTGTTCTTTGTAGGTATAATTTTCTGAGAAATCAACAAGTATGGCTGATTCGTTTATTGCAACATTTTTCCTGAATATATTTAAAAGCTTCCGCTAACTGTCTTTTAGATCAAATTGACATAGAAATCCATCCATAGTAATTCTACCCAAGGGCAGGTCTTTCACTGCATTCATAGTATTTCCATGCTATGCTTTGCAGCTTTACTAGGGATTTATAGGTGTGGTAGCTTCCCGTTGCTTTCCATACCGGTGAAGGATAATGATAAGGATCATGATGATGGCCGGATGATTTTCGGGGACCGTTGGACCCTACGCTTCTTGAATTTGTCTTACAGGTGAGGAAAAATCCCGAAAAAAACTTCACCCAGGATGCTGTCCCTACCGGGAATCGAACTGGGCCCGCTGTGTGACAAGGCAGCACGCTACCTCGAGTCCACAGCGGTTGACTGACACAGAAAAAGGGTCAGTAATTATTTTATGGATCAGCTGAGCCGAACACTACCAGATTTCCTAAACCATGTTTGTGTTAATCCTCAGCGGAGTACAGCAAGCAACTGACTGCACCGTGCGCATTAGCAGATATATGAAAGGACAAAAAGTCAGTCAGTCACGGGACACTAGCGGGAAAAAATAATGACTTTACAAGAACATGTCTTCAATACTTTTTTGTTAGTTGTGTATCGATAACGTAAAATCCAAGAGGAAATTTTATTCCATCAATTATTATGTTGTGTACAGTAATTTTATACGTTTTCCGTGATTGGCTGACCATAGCTTGCAGTTAACAATTGTAGGACACATTTAAGGCATATAGAACATTAGAAGGCAATCCATATTATTAAATTTACGACTAGGGAGGACTAAAGTAAGTAGTTAGTCCAAAAGCATTCAAGACTGAAAGTGTATAAAACACTGGCTCTTCCAACTCTTTTGTTTGGTAGCGAAGTATGGACGTTGAAACAGAAGGGTATACAGAGACTTAGATCTGCTGAAATGAGATATCTTCGGACTGCAGGATACACACTACTAGATCACAAAAAAAATGAAGACATCTTAGAAGAATTACACATGGAATCTTTAGAAAACAAAATTTCTGATTATAAGTCAAGATGGATACAACATGTTCATCGAATGGAAGATCACAGAATACCCAAACTAATGTTAAGATATCAACCTGCAGGAAGAAGAAGACCAGGACGTCCACTCAAAAGACTTCTGGATGGTGTTTCTCTTGAGGCCGAAACAGGTCAACAAATGGCCTAAATTCGTGAACGTACTATGATGATGATGATGAGGACTAAAGTATGGTTTAACAAAAGAGTTTGTAAAATAAAACGAATTAATATGACTAAATCATTAAACAACAAATTGGTAAAATTTTGCGTGTTTTTATAGGTTTCGAATATTACTAGTTCTACCACTAATATTAGATTAAAATAACACACTTTTGGAACATTATCTTATAGAATCGGTAAATTTGATTCCTAAAGAACCCTCAGGGGTCCTCATCTAGGGGATATGTGGATGGCGACCACAAGGTGCCCAAGCTGTGCAAAACATTTCTTCCACTTACTTGTGTTTTGCACTCTTTTAACTTTACTATCTAACCTCTCTTGGTTAACTCTTGTTTTTTCGACCCCGACGCTATTAGGGCATCCGAGGGCTAGGGAGTCTTTCCTTTCTTCCATTTCTTCTTTCCTTTATTTTCTTTCCTTCTCCAGAAAAGCCTGACCAGAGGCTATAAGATGGTAGCCCATCACTGGTCTTGCCTTCCTTTGGCCAGCAACCAATCGAAGGAACTATTATTATGCTTTCAAGTCTTATACGAGAATTTCCCATACGGGAAAATTTTCTATAGGATCGTAACAGGCCTTGGCCTAATACTTGGAAGGAAGAATAAGAAGAAGATATATATTACGCCAAAAAAATTATTCCCGCGTAAATTTCAAAATGTTCACCTCGGTATGACATTTTTATGGAATCGCTCTATTATAGTATACTGCAATCTTAACTTTCTGTACATAAAAATCCTAGCCCTAAATATAACATACGCTACATCTATTCTCCCATCTCTAGCCAAAAGAGTGCACTCAATTTTCTTTAACTTTTTCTTTTTTCATATCACACTGTCACTAATTACCACGGGGTCGATTTACACGTGTTTTGGCGTTTGTAAACAACACAGATGATGATGAAAAATTCCACAATAACTTTATTTACTTCTATAAACTCTCCATGACAAGTTGGACCCCACCTCCACCCCTTGGGATACCTCGGGAACAAGCCCATACTCCCCAAGTCTCAATTTATTTTTCTCCCTTATCTACTGCTCCACCACTGCTCAAATTCTCGGCGTAAAACCAACACCCCGGGAGAAGATGTTGGAGTCACAATTTTGGTGAAATTGTTAAGCTTCGTAGTACGTCAGGACGCTCACCTCTGACGACCCCACAGTTGGTCCAAGGGCTCCTCGAGCCTAGCCGGGAGACTTTAGTATATCCAGGTGCTCATCTCCTGGCGATTCCACAGTTGGTCCACAAGCCTGTAGCTGAACCGGGAGTCAGCAAAGTCGCTCCCGTGCTGGGCTGATCCGGACCGTGCCCTGGGGTTGTGTCCTGCCGCTGTTGTGGGCCAGCACGGAGCACTCTCGGTGACATTCTATCCACAACAGTTGTAATAATTAATCTTGTTTTAAAGTTTATCGTCATTCAATTATCGTCAGTCTCTAACGATTCTAATCGACATAATTTCTTCTCTTTCCCAGCTCATTGTATCGCTGTCACAACACAACTGACCCACTTCGATCCTGGTAATATTTTATATATGCCGGGGACGGATATTTATCCGCTCCCAAACGAGACTTTTCCCTGGCATCGAAACTTCCCCGACAGGGAGGGTCGAAGTTTACAAAAATCTTTGGAACGGGCGGGAGTCTAGACGTATCGGTTATTTACGCGGGTCTTACGACTCGCAAGTGAGCGACTCTCGAATCTATTTTTACCAATGCGAGACCTCTTTTTTCGTCGTTATCCACGAAATTCAAACGCCGCTATTACGATGTGTCACAATATTAATGTTTAGTGGTCAATCTCTCAATTTTCTAAACTAAATTGTTATATCTTATACAAGGGTTTACAAGAAATGCTAGCAGTACCATTGTTTCCTCAGCGATATACTCGCAACTCTTGATATAGGGTTGATTTTATTATCGTTTTGTGTGATTTACATTATTTACAAATTAGTACAGTATGTAATTTAACAATTGTGCATCCCGAAAGTGTAAAGCTATTGTGATTCGGCTTTTTAGCTTAGGAGGACAGTATTGTTTTTATTAGTTGGAAAGCCATTGGTATTCTCTGAGGTTACGTGGGTTCTATTTGCATCTACTCAACTGTTCAGCTGATAGGAATAGAGTTGTGAATCCAAATGGGAGATTTACTTCATATCTTGCTGCCATCTATATTTCATTTCGACTCAATTCTAAATCCACCATCTTGAGTTACAGTTGTTTTTTTATATTTTTTCCATAAAATAATGCATTTCAAATGAAGCTCGAATTTCCAATGCTTACGTAACTTCCTCTTACGTGATTGTCAAGCTCTGGATCTGTCTGAAAAGTAGAACTACTCTGTATGTGAAACTATTTATTCCCAGAAAATGCTAATGCAGTCTACATTTTATCATTTCATTACGTAATCAGTTTTGTCAGGTAGTATAGAATTTGAGACTTGCAATCGAAAAGTCTCTAATACAAAACAATCTAAGCGAGATGTTTCTTGAATTGTCAATGTAAATAGTGGGTTAGAAATTGGTTACCGATATTTTCTTAAACATAATTGTTTTAATCATCATCTTGCTAGAGACTTAAGCTATATGGTCTGCTCCGACCTCATGTTATCTCTTTTCGGGCGTTCAAAATTTCTCGTTACAAGGTCGGTCCTAGTTTCGCTTCTATTACAGATGTTTGCCAGTTCAAACTCAGCTGGGAATGGTGGATTTTAGAAAGGTTAAAAATCCTACGTAATGTTTCCTTCGAAACGGAATTAAAAGCATTACTCTCGTATCATATATTTATTCCAAGTAAAAGAAACTCAAGCATGAAATAAGAGTGCTCTGAATAGTGCTTTTCAGACCTTTAACGCCCTAAAAATCGAGTTAAGATCTAATGACCTGAGATATTAAAAGAGCAACGTTGAATGAAATATTACCCACCTACCTCTCTCTTACCAAGAGGTGTATAGAGTATATTAAACGCATGGCTCTTAAATTTTATAATACATGTGTAGGCCATGATAATCCACTCGTGGCATCGCTGGGAACCTATGAAACAGCCAACAACAAACACAAGCGTCCAAAATGGATCCTGGACAACACTTGACCAGTGAAAGCTGATAGGGCACACACACACACAGAAACACATTACACAATTATTCAATTACAATTACAACATTAGCATATAATGTACATTAATAAAATATATTAACACAACAAATTAAAAACTAATAACTAATCTTACTGCTACAGGTTCATCCCACCAGTTCCAGAGAAACTGACATCACCTGACAACTACAGATAGAACAGCAACAACTGAAGAATACAAAAAAAAATGCACGTTACCATAATTGTACGATTAATTGTAATAATCTGAAATGTACGCACATTATATTTAAATAAAGAGAAGCCTGGATGCCCTCCCAATATAGAGTCATCCGAAAGCCAAACTTGGCAAGATCCCGCGTGATCGACTATTCCGATTGAGGTTTTAAGCGGTTTCCCTCAATCCAAAGAGCAAATGCTGGAATAGAACCCCAAAAGGTCCGCTTCCGACTTCACTCTGCTAATTAACTTCAAAATTAAATTCAAAATTTAAACCGGGGCTAATGTATTTTACAGGAACCCGGGGTTCTACCTATTAAGGAGGACCAAAATGGATCGCTCACCGCCAACACTTAAGTGATGGCCGCAGAGCTTTCCATCTATCTATCATATCATATTGCAACATACATTTGGTAGTCTCGTGAATTTAATTTTATCGATAACATGATTAATTCAGATATTAAGTATAAAATTGGTATCTGATAAGTCATTCTTCCTCAACAAAATTATTAAACTTCATCAGGTAGTTCCAACATGGAGGCCTTTCAAAAACAATGTTTCATCTTCTGCATTTTAACTGATGATGTAAAAGATGAAACATTGTTTTTGATAGGCCTCCATATTGGAACTACTTGATGAAGTTGAACCGTGTACAAGATAAATTTTGTGCGTGTGCTGGACATATCTGTGCGTTGCCCTGCGATAGCTCCGAAGTCTGCTAGTGTATCTGTGCCTACATTTCCCGAATACACCCTTCCTATCCCCTCTTCCTTGGTTACGTGCGCCGGCGCAGTGTTTGCGCCGACATAATATCTCTCCGCGAGACGGAACGATCTAGGTCAGAAATTTAGGTGGTTTCGACCGGCGTTCATCCCTTTTGGATTTGACTTGAGTTGCGGCGTGTATCGCCGAAATTATTGGTTTCCTCCAGCTTCCTGCAAGAGGAAAATTGACTTGCATATGTCATGGAGCAATTAATCTTCAGTTAGGAGAGAATGCTGCATGAATGTTGTATGGTACGAATTGGTCCATATTATTATGTCATTCAGTTGGACTGCTATATCATTTGCTATTTATGGATTCAGTTAAATAAACTATTTATTCATTCATTTATGTTATATTGACTTATATTCGCATTCATTGAATTATATATATATATATATATATATATATATATATATATATATATACTAATTTTATATGTTGTGTCATTATTTAAATAATAGATCACTTGAATCTTGGTTTAGCAATAGATTTATACAATACTTAGTGTCCCCGTCAAGTACTCATGATTGTAGATCATTTATTAGCTCCAATTAGAATACATCCTACTAAAGTAATGAATCAACTCCGTGTATATCATGGACCCAGCCACGGAGATACAATGCTTACAAAGATATTAAGATTATTGTATTTGCCTTCTAGTTTTCTGTATTTTTATGCTAAGTCTTATTTATGGACTTTGGTGTGCACTATAATCTATATGTCTCTTGTAGTTACTTATTCTTTAAAGAGCTTATTCGATACCCAGAGCATATTAGGTCCCCTCACTTCCCAGTGAAAAGTTTTAAAAAATTTAGTTGAGGACGACTGACTTAGCAGGTACCAATTTTATATTTAATATCTTATTACATAACCTCAACTGTGCTTTAATATGAATTTTAAAAGTGTTGATGATTAATTCAGTTTTGAATTCTAATAGAGGTCTTCTATGGCATCTATGTTTCTTTCAGTATTTGCTTTTTGAACTTCCTTTTTTTATCTACAAGCTTCTGTCATCTTCTTGTTAAAATTTAATTAAAATTAAAGCAGTGAACATTTAAATGAAGCAAATAACAAGCACAACGAGAATATTATATTACAATACATTTTAATTCAATATGCCAATAGATGTTAAAACGCCATGGATTAGATATATGATACATTTTTTCATTACCATTTCTCAGACCTTTAACAACATAGACACCTTTGTATCAACAGTTGGCCATATTGAAATATCAGCAAAACCCTGCCTAATATTGAAAAACAAGTCTCCACAATAAATAAAATTGCTGTGGGTATATTTTGTTTTGTTATAAAAATGAAATAAAATAATTGAGATATATTAAAATATATATGTAGTCAATATGCCCATTTCACCAATTAATGTTTTAAAATGGTCAACAAGTTTCTACAGCCAAGCTGTCATTCTCAAGACCAGATATTGAGATACATAAAAGACATATTGAGAATTAAATATGTCTTTATAAATGTAAATAACATTTATTAATAAGAAAACAAGCCACTTACTTTTAATGTGCCTAAAATGTGCACGAGTGTTAAAATGCGTGGATACAACTGTTATAATGACTTTAAATAAGACAGTTAATATAGAGGAGAGGTATAGATTTGACAAACTAGGATATCAACAATTCCTATTGGTTTATGTAAGCTCGCCTACCTCAAATAAACGTCTTATATTATTTTGAAAACGTAACTTCTAACTCAACATTTTCCGCTTCAAATTACATATTGGATGCCTTCTAGCCCACACTTGCAAGGGCACTGTCAGCCATTGCATGCCGAAACCTACTTTGAAATAACTAGAGAAGCGTTGTGCTATATACCAAGACCGTATCCAAAAAAAAAAAAAGTCAGCTGTTTTTAACTGCCAGACACTAAAATCCAGCGCCAAATCTCTCATTTAAACCATGGGGAAGTAATACAACCCCTGAATTGTTAGAATAGATTACCCTCACTACCCGCCGTCAGCGCCGCGTCCTGCCTCACAACACTCCGCTCATACTCAAGCAGGGAGTCAATATGCTCCACAGAGTGCGTTGCTATTACTAGATTCTGGCTCCGATTTATGTGCCTTGCAGTGAAAAACGGCTGATAAGTATTTGGGCACGGCCTTGGTGCATTAGAACGCTTCTCTGGCACAAATGTCAATGTAGGTGAAATTTCAATATACGTTTCGGCATGCAATGGTTGACAGTTCTCTGGTCAGCAACGCAAAAGTGATTTTAATGGCTGATGACTAGATGGAGTTCGGGAACTATTTGGGCCGTAAATATTCCTGACATTTGTGTTATAGGTGAGAAAAAACCCAAAATAACATTGACTGAACGTACTGATAACGGATCCGCTGATTCTGAGGCAGTAGATCGCAGCGGTGGACTTCAAATTAATATCTTCTTCTTATTCGGCTTTCCCTCACTTATAGGTTTGCCGTCTTCAGTTTCCATTTATCTCTATCATTCCAATCTCCCTCTTCCAAATTCCTATCATCCATTATAGTTATGACGTAGGTTTTCCATTTCCATCTTGGTCTGCCACGTTTATTTCTTTCAGGGGGTGACCATTGGTATATATTTTTTGGCCATCTTCATTTTCCATTAATATGATTTGTTATATATAGGCTCAGTATTTTAGAAGCAATTTTCATTGTACAAAAGGAAGAGGAAAGGTGCTAAATAAGCCCAAAATTGAAACAAAAGTGCTTTTTCTTTTTTAGCCTATAACTGTTATTTATGAATAAATTGAAACATATAAGCTATTATTTATAAAGCAAAATAAAATTTTAATCGAGCTTTCCCAGGGGCCTAAATACTGAGATTATTTAACTTTCGTTTAGTCCCGTGTTCACTGAAAGCAGACAGGTTCACTACACCCATGTTCATGGCAAGCTGACAAGAAGTTCATTTAATACAGAAACATTGTTATTGTTGTTATATATATATAACATATTAAGCTTGCATAGCTCAATGTTAAATATTTAATTATAACATCGATAAAGCGTCACTGCTATAAAGTAAAAAAACATGTTCTCTTTAATTTGCTTACTTGTTATAGTCAGCTACTAGATGGCAGTGAAGACCGAGTTCTCGCGACATCTAGTAATAATGGAGAATATAATACATATATAAGAAAAATAAATGTTTGAATTGGATTCGCCTGGTGGTGTAATGGATATCACACTGGGGTACAGACTCAGAGATCCGGGTTCGAATCTCGTCCAGGCATTTATTTTTCTTATAATACCATATATATATATATATATATATATATGTGTGTGTGTGTGTGTGTGTGTGTGTGTACTGAATATTGTAAAGTGAATTAAATGACACAGTTTTCTGTAAAAAAGTATTTAAAAACTACGGGTATAAGCTCAGAAAATAAAAAAAAAGTTGAATTATGGACAGAATGGGGGAAAATGGGTAAATGTCGCAAAAAAAGGGAGAACGGTGGTAAGAAATTACCCCTAGTATCAGTTTAAGGTATTATCTTTCATAAAACACTAATTTGCCAAACATAGAAAAAGTACGCACTTAAAAATGCTAATTCTGATTATAATTAATTACTTTACAGAAGAAACAAAAATTATGGCATTTCAAGGTGTAGATCCTGTCAGAAGTAAAATTGTACTGGACAATAAAATTTTGGAGCATTTTACATATCTAGGATGCAATATCTCATATGAAGAAGAAAAGGATAAATGCAAAAATATCTAAATTTTTAAGAATTTTAGGGTTAATAAATTCTATCTTCAAGTCACAGTTAGTCCAATAGCATTCAAGATTAAAAGTGTATAAAACACTGGCTCTTCCATCTCTTTTGTATGGTAGCGAAGTATGGACGTTGAAACAGAAGGATATACAGAGACTTAGATTTGCTGAAATGAGATATCTTCGGAGGACTGCAGGATACATACTACTATATCACACAAAAAATGAAGACATCTTAGAAGAATTACACATGGAAACTTTAGAAAACAAAATTTCTGATTATAAGTCAAGATGGATGCAACATGTTCATCGAATGGAAGATCACAGAATACCCAAACAAATGTTAAGATATCAACCTGCAGGAAGAAGAAGACCAGGACGTCCACTCAAAAGACTTTTGGATGGTGTTTCTCTTGAGGCCGAAACAGATAAACAAATGGCCTAAATTCGTGAATGTACTATGATGATGATGATGATGATGATGAATTACTTTGTAACCTGGAAACATTGTAGGCTGCATCTGTTTACGAAGGAACTGGAAATCATAATTTATATCACAAAATAAGGTTTATAATCTGTAATGTATAAATACTAACAAGATGCATTGAACGTTAAATATCACAAGACAAAAAACTAAATATACTAAATAATGAATTTGTGAAGTAGATTGTCTAAAATTATGCACTATTTATATGTACTAGTGGTCGCCCAGCGGTCCAAATTCGACAACAATTCATTATTATTTTTGCGCGATAGTGCGTTTTGTCGTACTTACAGCAATGTCGACCGTGATTGAAAGTTCACTTCCTACATTTCGGGATTGCCAACCTAAATAACTATACTGTAATATTAAATTCACACCCACGTGCGGGGAGTAGAATTCAGTGCCCTTTATGCGTACTAAGTACAATGTATATACAAAAAATATCCAAAAGGTAGTGTTAATATACATTATACGAAACAAATCACCGCATTTTAAATGAAGTGAACTTTATTTGAAACAATATAAAGCAATAAATACGTACATGCGGCTATTTTATCAATAACTGGTATCATGACCTCCTGTTGTTTCAACGAATAAACGTTGCCCACACTTTTAACGTTAGTGAATTGTTTATAATGAACTAAAATATTTCCGATCCATCCATCCATAGTAATTCTGCCCGAAGGCAGGTCTTTCACTGCAATCATAGCATTTTCATGCTATGCTTGCAACTTTACTAGGGAATTGTAGGTGTGGTAGCTTCCCGTTGCTTTCCACACCGGTGAAGGATGATGATGATAAAGATGATGGCCATATGATTTCGGGGACCGTTTGGGCCTTAAAGGTTTCCTGACATTTGTCTTACAGGTGAGGAAAACCCCCGATAAAAACCTCACCCAGAAAAACTTCCCCGACCGGGGGTCGAACCCGGGCCCGCTGCGTAACAAGGCAGAATGCTGCCTCGAGACCACACCGGTGGACATATTTCCGATAAAGATGTTATTAATTTACTATTATATATTATTTTGAAAACACCATCGCCCAAAAAATAATGTACATTGCACGTTTGTGAAGTGTTTTACAGAATCTCGGAAATTAAATACTTCGCTATCGCTCGGTTTTTAAACACTTTCCTCGCTTCTGTAAAACCACTTCCCAACCTCGCATCGTAATATACTATTTTAATTTGTCACAAATGCATAATTATTTATTAGTTTTAGATTTATTTTAAAAATACGAAAGGTATTAAATATGTGATATATCTTGGCTAAGCCATATTTAGGGGGGAAAAACAGTAACACGTCATTTGACATTTGAATATTATTTATACTATTTAAATTTGCATTTGGCCTATTATTATATGCACTTATATATCCCTTCTTCTATGTCTGTCACTCCAACCCGTCAATGTTCTATGTCGATTCATAATGGAAGTAGGTGCAAATATTTAAATGTATCTAGATATATCAATAATACCCATTAGGGTGAAACTTTCAACTTTATTCACATCTAAATATAAAAAAGTAATGACATTACTGAAACTAAAAGTAGATAATTTAAATTTAGATAATAAAATGTACTCATTTTTTAAAAACACTAGTAATAAATACGCGACAGTAAGTCAATTTTCTTTTTGCAACAATGCACTTACAGTATGAACATAAACAAATGAATGAGTAATACACATAGACTTAGAGACAATTTATTTTATTTTGCTTAATTTGATTTATTTGTAAGACATACTATACATACATTTTATTTTTCTTCACTCCTTCTCTATATGAACTTTAATTATGTTAAATATCACACTCCTCCATGCGCTTATAAAGGGGTATAAAGCTTTTTTTGTTTACGTATTAATATGTACCGGGCTTCCAATATAAACCCGGACCGGCCTCAAGGGGTTTCACCCGTCAGGCAGCGCTCTCTCCTCGTCCGCATTTCACTCTGCCAGCCGCTCGTCCTTGAACTAGTCAGTTTACTATCGTCCGACAAGATGAGACGTCAGCTGACATTAGAGCAGCGCATTTATGTGTGTAAATGTTGTTATAAATACGAATCAGCTCGTCGCGTTCGCGAGGAATTCATTCGGAACTTCCCTGGACAATTACCTCCTTCCAGATCGACAATCCACGATCTTGTGACTAAATTTGAGACCACTGGTTCAGTACAAAATAAGAAACACACGCGAAGGCGTACGGTTCTCACCGAAGAAATTGGCGAAAATGTGGAACTTTCACCACAAAAATCATTACCGAAATTAGCACAACAAGTTGGGATTTCAGTATCTTCTGCATATACAGCAACAAAATTGTTAAAACTCAAACCTTACAAGTGTACACGTGTTCATTGTCTAAACCAAGGCGATCCCATAGCACGTGTGCGGGAGGACATTTTCAGCATTTTCTATAAGGTAAGAAACAGTTCAAGGACGGGTGGCAGGCAGGGTGAATTGCGGGAGGAAGAGACAGCACTGCGTGCCGGGTGAAACTCCGTGAGGCCGGTCCGGTTTTATATTGGAAGCCCGTTAGATTATAAATGTAATCAGATGAATATTTTTGAATATGTATCTTAAGAAACACATTTCCTCGATTAATTCTAGAATTTTTCAGTTGTATTAATTAACAAATAGCTCTAACTGTATTCTATAATTCCATATTCAATCCATGATAATTGACTTTTTTAAGTTGAAATTGCTTGATGCTCAAGAAATAAGACCAGAGTTGATAAGACTAGATAGATTGATATTATAAAATTTATGTTTAAATATACACAATAATATGGACCGGTATTATTTTGTACCAAGAGAATGACACTAGTATTTATGCTCCTTGCCTCCGGTACCGAGGGTCGCGGGTTCAAACCCAGTCAGGGTCGATGGATTTTTAAAATGGAAAAATCCAAGGAAAAAGTCCTAGGGAGAAACTTTAAGCCGTGGATCTCGAGCCTGAAGATTTTCAGACTCGTAAAAGATCCTTAAGCCTGAATAAAAAGTCTCTAAGCAAAATTTACTGACCTTCTTCATTCTAGTAATACCTTAGTTGCCTGCTAGATGTCTCATTGAGTAGGTATGTTGACCGCATACCATTCATGACATCTGTGGACAAATAAGCGTAACTAAATTAACTTAATCTAGTAACTCATAACAAAGTATATGCTAAGGCTCAACACTAGGCTAAGGCATTATAGTATTAGTAGTAGTAGTAGTAGTAGTAGTAGTAGTAAGATAGTGGCAAATAGTGTTGAAGATAATTGATATAAGGTGGCATCAGAAGTCTCCATTTGTCAATGCGAATATTATTGTCAGTAAAAGAGAGTTTCAATTTGAATAATATGCTAAATCAGTTAGGCTAGCTGACACAGTCTCTTCATCTACTAAATATGATTTTTTCCTCTTGTAACTCTCTGGGAGGATTTATGAAACATTGAGTGTAACTTCACATTTTAATTTGTTAAGAGTTTACTTGTCTAACATTCATCGATTGACCAAACAAACGATCACAAGCTGCCATTTTAAAGTTAAACATAATTGGTAGAAAAAAAAATGAAAGAATTTGACCTAGTTCTGTAACCACCTGTTGACCTGTGAGCGCCATCTCTGAATTACAACCTATAATTAAGGATGTGGTTTCAGTGAATTAGATTGAAAAAATGGGGTGTTGAATTATAATTATCAGTGCAACAGTTTTCCTAACTTGCTTCGTATGGGACACATTAGCCACGAATTTTCTATTAATTCTGCATTTAAGTGCAACATGTTGGTATGTATTTGAAATATTGATGTGCAGAACTTATGAAATGGACATTCAAAATAAGAAAAACACTTTTGCTAGAACAAACGGTCCAAATAATAATGCTGGAACCGAGAGAGTTGGCTCAAACCGTAGCGTTTGAGACTCGTATTCAGGAGGTCAGAGTTCGAACGTCGCGCGCTGCCGACCAACATGACCGAGACATTTTCTCTTTTTTTCCTATTTCTTTGTCATCAAAGGAGATTCTTGTCCCGTATTCACCACTTCTAACAACCCAAGCCACACTGTATGACCTCAGAGAGAGAAGCGAGTGATCCCTACCACAGGCCTTAAGGAAGGCCCTTGTTTCGGTAGTAAAGAAGTTAAGGCCTTCAACGCCTTTTCTTAGACAATCGGCTCTTAGTCGTCAGCCGAGTTGTTAGCCCTGACGTGACGGCCGCCCTCTTTACTCCCAGAACACAGCACCTTTTTGGTACTGCATTTTCGTCAGAGGCTGAGTCGATTCCAGGGCCACATTCGCGGCCAGAAGGTTTGGACCAGTACAAAAATTCTGACCCCCACCGTGACTATAACTCTCGACCTTCAGGCTTTTGTAGCGTAGGACCTTAGCCGCCTACGTTACTGCGTGCCCCCTCAGATCCTATAAAACACCTACAAATAAGTGAATAAACGTCACGTACTGGTTTATAAACCACAAGGAAGATTAAAATAATAGACCCTGGACCTCTCGTCAAGACAGGAGGCATTTATTGAAATAATATTCTCGGCCTCCAGTATTTAGCAATAACAGTGAATCGTAATTAATATTTTG
This sequence comes from Diploptera punctata, assembly GCA_030220185.1. Taxonomy (NCBI): domain Eukaryota; kingdom Metazoa; phylum Arthropoda; class Insecta; order Blattodea; family Blaberidae; genus Diploptera; species Diploptera punctata. The sequence continues at coordinate 168,182 of JASPKZ010001576.1, read as the reverse complement.
TTTATAAAATAATCGATTCCCCATTTTTGTAAAGTAGTTAGTTTTAAATTCTAACCTTACCAGGTACCGCCCATTTACGTCACACGCCATTTCGATCTTTTACCATGTTCGGCCACGAATTATCGGGAGAGGGATTTTAAACTGTGGATCGCACACATACTTTTTTGACCATACATGGGATGGAGGACTTCCCCGAATGATTAATCAGTTTAATGCCGGGGCCTCCTCCGAGACAACACTATATAAGATGAAACCTCCATTCACACTAAACATGGCGAATGTGATGATGATTACAATGGTCAAATGAAATTCGGGAAACGTATGGGATTTAAAGATTCCTTACAATTGTCTTGCAGATAAAGAAAAACTCCAAACAATAACTCAACCAGGAAATTCGTCCCGACCGGGATCGAAACAGGGCCTACTGCTTACTATACAGCGACGCTTCAAGATACAACAGCGGTGGACTAAAGTATATTACGTAAATACTAAATACATTTACAGTAAACACTGTGCACAGGTCTGTCTGGCCGTTCGTCCACATTTCTGTTCCATGATATATAGTAGATAGTAATAATAATAGCTTTATTTTACTTGGTAGAGTTAAGGCCTTTAGCCTTGTATACCACTCAACCAGGTTAAAGAAAAATACAAAATATATTCTTACATCTAAATTACAATGAACATGATTATTATGTGGTACATCTACCACGTACTTATTATTTACAATATATTTTGATTTACTTCAGATGAAATATGAAGTATGTAAAAGATGGAAAAATAAAATATAGGCCTAATATTGTTAATATATATATATTTATTAAACACAATGTGTACACTAATATTATATACATGGTTTACAATTTTGCTATTAATTCGTGAATTGTTTTGGTTCTGTTTTCGCACTTCACTAAGTGATACTTTGGGCACGGTTTGCTACAGAGTTTACAGATGCAGGACTCCTCAGGTTCATTGTTAATGACATAGAATAAACTTTATTTCTAGAGAAAAATCAATTACTTGAAAGTTCGTATTGTCTAGGAGGTGTCCCTGGCATTGATGTGATCACTAACCAAGGAGGCTCTCCATGGCCTTGTGAGCCAAAAAGAATGTGTTTGATCGAGAGTTAGAAATGCAGGTCGAGTCACATATTGACATGTGAAAGTACCTACCGAGGAAGATGTTAAAACAAATCGAAAGAGTGTGAGAGAAAATCCACATCAGCTGAAAGGGCAATTATGGTCATAAACATTTGTGACATGTGCCGTTTTCGTAAAACTAATATACTTTTGATGGCTATTGCACTTGAAAGAGTTAATTTCTTAGTTAAAATCCGGTTCGAAAAGAAAGTTAAATTAACGTGTGTTTATATCTGTGCGCATGTGTGAGTGCGTGTATCAGTGTTATATATATAATGGATGTTACCAGGTTGTCACTACTATATTTGTGATATTCTCTCCTGGCATTGGCGTACTTCTAACCCACATCCGATATCGGGGCGCTTGGAAGGCGGGGTTACTCTCCCGCGATGTATATGAAAGGCAATGATGCGTCAGGAGAGACCTTAATCCTAAACTTAATCTAAATGAGGTGAATATGATAGTGGTGATAATGATGACTAGAGCTGTTCGGGGAACGTTTGGGCATTACATTTTCAGACGTTTGAAGGATACAGGGGAAATAAGGGGAATGTCAAAAAGTTAAAAGTTTTGAGTAAACTATTTTTACATTTTGAATACTCAAAATCTTTATTTGTTAATTTGGAAATGAACATATTTTCATGTCAAAATAACAGCAATTTTTTTTACTGTAAAAGTTCCAGTTTATTTAATGGAGACATATGTGAAATTCACAATAATGCAATATACTGACCAAATATACAGGAACAGAAAAGTGGAATGTCAAAGTAATCGTATGGATAATGTGATTAAGTAAACATTTTTACATTTATATGGATAGAAAATGTTTGCCATTCACATTACTTCTGAGGCTGAGACAGAAAGTACTCTTAGGTATCCTAGGGAATATATATATATATATATATATATATATATTCGAATGGTTTACAACAGTATGCTTGTCCTTTTCTGTTTATTTACAAACTTTGTGACGAATCTTGTGTTTTGGATATATTATTTATCTCTGCTTGTAGAATATTTTTACCATCTTTCAGAAACAAATTGAAAATGAAATTACTAACAGAAACAACTCACTAATATTACTTTTTAAGAATTAATAATGTGTTTTTTTTCATTATTTAATAAAAATAGACTTAAGATTTGTTAATATATTTACCTAATGCCTTGTATAATATGCATAGATTAATTCATTGTAGTTTATTACTTTCTTTGTATTTTTTTGTTTCTTTTCTTTTTATGTATAGTAGATTCGAGCTGTTATTCCTTTTTCTATTCATTGTATCATTAATTTAATTTAATTGTATTTAATTTCATTGTAATATTAGACATTATTTTCATTATTAGTCAATTTGACATATAATTAATTGTTTAATATGATTATTATTGTATTTTTTTTGTATTCATATGTAACATATGTTTGTCCTGGTGAGTGGAAGAGACGGCCACATGGCCTTAACTCCACCAGGCTAAATAAATTTATTATATTCTATTCTATTTTCTTGAATGCTGTTCTCATCATAAGAACTGCAGGCGTCTTCTCTTGGATAGCCAAATGAAATATTGAAATTAGTAATAAAAATAGTTGAATACGTTTTAAAATATACTGAATAGGCTTTGTATTTGTGACAGTACATATTATACATATATTTCCATATTTTGGTGTTCATGTATATACATTTTTTTTTTAAATCAAGAAAGCTTTAAAGGGGTAAAATTTGAAATGGAATATATCTAAATTACCGTTTAATACTGTAAGTGCAATTATGTTGTCAGAACGATTACGAGGTTTAACATCATGCCTTTCTTTGCAATCTCGTAGGGTTGTCCCTGAATGTTTTAATGCCCTCTGAAGAATGTCAAGTTTTTTTTCCTTTATAATACCATGTATAGATATATGACTTTATGGCAAATTTTCACTTCCTTCACAGTTTTATCAGAATCGTGACCCATCATTAGCTCATACAATTATTCTAAACAATACGAATGTGAGATGAATGACTGTAATGACCAGATGGTGCTCGGAGACAATTTTGGGACTGATATTTGACTCATGAAAGAGGAAAACTGCGAAAGAACGAACCTCACACAGAAAAATTATTTCGACCAGATATCGAACTCGGGCTCGCCAAGTCTAAGGTAATAATATTTATATATACATTGCGATGGACTTAGAAAATATGTCAATATTATTATCAATTATTGATAAATATAGTTAAAGGATGATCACGTAGTAAAAATAAGGTTACGATACAGATAGTAGGGCCTATATATTATTCAACTCTTTGGGCGTGAAACCACGATAACAGACTTCTCATTATACTATTCAACCGTTTGTATGTGAAAACAAAACAAAAGACAGAAGTCTTACTTCTCGTAATACTATTCAACTGTTTGTATGTGAAACCAACACAAAAGACATACGTAAATCTAACTTCTCATTATTCAACTGTTTTATAATAATAATAATAATAATAATAATAATAATAATAATAATAATAATAATAATAATAATAATAATAATAATAATAATAATAATACTTTATTTATTCTGGCAGAGTTAAGGCCATAAGGCCCTCCCTTCCACTCAACCAGCACAAATACAAATAAATATTCGACAAATATAGATATACACTATACTAATTATAAACAGTTAAAGATACAATAAATGTAGCAATGTAAATGTCATGTACAAACAACATTTTATAGGGTAATAACAATAATGATACGATAATAATAATAATAATAATAATAATATAAATATGATACATTATACGGGAAACACCAATTAATATATATATCTTACACTGGATAATAATGAAGTCGAGTTTAGAGCAAATGTGTTTGTATGTGAAACCGAAACAAAAGACAGTCAGAGGTCTTACTTCTCATAAGACGAGTACTATTAAACTGTTCATATGTGAAACCAAAACAAAAGACAGTCATAAGGCTAACTTCTCACATTATGGTGCATTCTTATATTTATAGATAAAAATCTTGACTGTATTGTTAAGGTATAAAACTTATTAATGCATATTTTATAAGGCAACTTTTTTTCTGTGATATTATCAACTTTGATGATCTAGGAAAATAAGTATTATTTACTTCCTTGGAATCAAAATTCGCAGGTCTAATTCAACATAGATGAATTAGTTATTTGGAGCTACAAACATTATAAAACGTAGCAACGTAATGCATTTAAATAAAAGAGGACTTACATAATTTGTAATAGTGATCCAAGATACATAGTGTAAATGCCAAACACTTATTCCATCCTTGGAAAGTAATGTTTGTAATTTGTAAGACACTTAATTATGACTTTACTAAGATGTATTATCTCTATGTGAATTGTATTTCATTTGTTTGTGTCTTGCAAATTACAAGGCCTGTCCACATTGCAATTTTTGATTGGCTGGCCAGGTATTGTTATCATTTCTAAATTGTATATTGCTATAAAAATTCTAGAACACATCTTGTATGTGAAAAAGATGTGAAGACATCTTGTGTGTGAACGGATGTGAAGGCATGAATTGCCATAGATTTATTCCATGGTGTGAATGTCAAATTACATGTCAGCATACTATCGTAAGATAGTATGACTTAAGTTTATTTTTTTAATTCGATCATGATAGGATTGGTTCTTGATCTTAAGCATACGGTGATGGATTGTTTGATTCCAATTCTGCAATTTGATTTAATATTTTGAAGGCATGGAAGCTTAATTAAAGCAAGTTGATTGAATAAGTATGTATTTTATTTAAACATAAAATAAAAAAGAAGATTAAACATAATGGTCCTCCGATTTTTTAATTTGGATACGAAGTATTCGTCCACATAGTTTTACTAAAACAGCACTTATTAAGGTTTACAACAATATCCACTCTTTTTAACTGATGGCTTTTTCTTGAGTAAAATATTGTCACATTGGGTTAGGTACATTATCCATTATATGTTATAACATAACATTTCACTGCAATACGTCAAAATAAAAACAGTGTTACACGCTACAATAATGAACTATGAGCACTATTTAGTATCGTAATTTGATGATGATTTACTGATATTACGTTTTATATTATAATTGTTATGAACCCAACTGGATTTCTTAGGCTTAAAGGACCTTCGGGACTTGGAAAAATCTGGTAGCGTTTATCTAGCCGAGCGCTAGTATGAGGATGTACAGTATACATGTTTTGAAATAAACAAATGGAGTCTTATTTTAAACTATTTTATTTCTATAGTATAAATAATTAGAAACCTTTAATATTCTAGCCCTAAATCTATTCTAAGCCTATACTAAAAACTACAATACTTTCTTTGGGGGGGGGTTGAGAAGAGGGAGTTGTGGAATTTTTAAATCTATCCAAATCTACATGATTAAAAATGTTATATCCCTTTTTGAAAATATCGTATTAAATCAGTCTACATTGTTTAGAATTCTATCAGAATAGTTAAGGTAATTGATTCTTTTTACAAAAAAGATCCCTGTCACATATTAAGAAAAATGGTCGGTGACTTACCCTTCAGCCGTTTACACACACAGACAGACAGAAGACCCTCACTTCTCAAGTGTTATATACTCAAAATGACCTCAAGTCACCCATAACTGTACCAATGAACTAAATGTAGGGATGTTTACAGTTAGCTTAAGCAAAACTTTGCTCTGAACTATATCATGTCTAAACTCTATCTCAACAGACTTTGAATGTCTAAAGTCCATCTCAAACGACTTTGCTCGAATAATTAAAATAATCTATAAAACAATAAAAAAATCTATATAAAGGACTATGTATTCATAACAATAATTGATTGGTTGGAATCACCTGCTGATTCACTGTTTTAATTACCGTACGTACTAATTTGCATAGATATTGCAGTATAATATTGTTTATTGTGTTGATAATAAAATGCAAAATTGTTCCCGCATTTTTACAAATCTTTCTTCTTCCTCCTTCCAAGTATTAAGCAAAGGCCTGTTACGATCCTATAGAAAAAGTTCCCCGCCAGCATTTCATAGGACGGCCCAGAGATCTTCGTGCTCTTGGTATATAATTATAAAAAGCTTTGGGGATCCGATTTGAACTCATTATTTCAATATGATGTTTCCAATTTAGTTGGTACTATTTAATATATTCCTAAATTGACGTAGTCTTCAATTCTTTGAAGAAATCGGTGTTCATTTTCCGATCCCATCTGGTGTAACCCGCTGTTCTGCGCATGAATCTCATTTCACAAGCCGTTATTCTGCTTTCATGTTGTCTTTTTAGTGTCCATGCTTCACTACCATAGGTCAACACTGGTCTAGCCAAACTGTTATATAAACGTAATCTGGTGTTTTTTGTACAAGGGATGGTTTCATAACTTGATTAATAATTCCCAAACATTTATTATAACCAGTAATTTTTTCAGGGATATCCGTTTCATCCCAGATAGAGAGATAATATTCAAGGTATTTAAATTGTTTGTTCTCTCTAAAACTTTTTTCTGGAGACAGATTTTACTTTGTATGGGGTCCTTCCATCAAATGCCATAATTTTAGTTTTGTTAATTGATATTTTTTGTAAATTATAAATTGATCGTTGCAAATCTTTTCGGAAAGTGCCAGAAGAGCTAAATCGTCTGCAAAAAGAACAGCATCGGGTTTCAGGCTCCTATTGATGCATATATATCCTTTTCTAATAAACCATTTTCGTACATTTTAAATTCCTAGGAGAAATACTAATTCACTTTTTCTAGAAGGCACTTTTCCTAATATTTTTGTGTCGAAAATAGAACTATACCGTGTCTATACATTTGTACAAATTTGAATAAATTATTTGATTTTACACATGGATTGCACATGCTAATATACACAAATATTGCAAGATTCGTTCTTCATAACTACTAACTATATTTCTAATTTTTCTTTGTTTAGCCACCCATTACTATCCCGGGCTGAATTAGATCGTCTTCTTATAATTAACAATTCTGCTACCATAGCCTCTGTATGCTCTTACTCTTTTCGAAACGCCCCAATAAATAACGCATTAGCACAATTGAACCCGGAAGTTTATGGCCGAAATTACACAAGCTCTCCATACATCCATATCCTGAACTGCTGATTTATAATCATTCACATAATTTGCCTCCTCAAATAATGATTAACATAATTCGTCCTTGACCTACCTACTAAGCGCTTTCCATCCGTCTTTTCTACACGACGTTCCACGTTTCGCTTTCATTCCCCATTTGCACACCATGACCTGCCCATCGGTGTCTATGAGGCTTATATTTTCTCATTACTTCTCGTTTTCCACAAAGATCACATAGTCTTCACTATTCACCTATATTTTCTTCTCTCTTTGGTTCAAATGTTTTCCTAAGAACTTAATTCTCAAATAGGGATACTCGTAATATTTTTCTCCCACCTTAAAATAACAGTCCATGTTTCGCATCCATATAATATAAATGGAAGAATAAGAGTTTTATACGTTTTTAGTTTAAATGTTTTTAGAGAAGTTGGGATGACAAGACTCCCTGTGTTGTGCAATAGCATACGTTTCAATGATTTTAGAATCCCAACGGCAGAGAGCGCGGATGAATTATCTCCAAGACTCACAATCTTGGTTGTAATTTTTGTGACCCTCGGGCCTCCACAAAAATAACTTTCATCAATCCATGGAAGTGTGTGATATAAAACATATTGCCCCTTATCCCAAGTGGACGATACACCATAGGCCAGTACGCCAACACACATTCGGATTCTGGGGATTCTGAAACATTACACAAAGACAAGAGAGGGAAGGAAGATCAAAAAGAATGAAGATATACTGGGCACTAAGAAAGGAACAACGCACAAGGAAATGATTGTTCCAGCGTATCCCAAGAGGGTGAAACGAATAAAAAAATAACTGAAATTCAAGATGTTCTCAAAGGAAAACATTCATGCAACCAACTATTTTTTCTATAAAACATCCCGCAAGTTTTATGCACGCACACCAAAACATTTTGAGATGTAGACTTGTTTTCTTGTTTGGGCTAACATGGTATACTGAGAGACAACACAAAACATCCCTGATTACTTAACTAAACGGTACAGGAAAAAACAGGTAAGTCACTTTTTGTCTAAATGAAGTTTAAGGTGTCATTAGATTATGCAAGGAAAGCACTATCATTCTGAAATGTGAAAGAGTAAAAGGTGCAGTTTAGTCATGTGTTTAATTACATCTAAAATCTGGCTAACATATGGATGTTCTACAATTAAACAACTTTTCTAGGTTTCAAGGCTAAAGTGACTACTATTTTTTTCTCTCCTATACCCTTCAATTGTAAACTGAAAAAATCAGTAATAAAATATTAAAAACTGCAGACATTTTAACATCCATGGGCTAATAAAGTTATATATAATGTATAATTTTATTATATTAAGCACAGATGAGTATCTTTGTGACATGTTTTAGGGGACTATTTAACTCATGCCTCAAATGGGAGTCAATGACCAATCACATTTCAATGATTTTTTTATTTACAACCAATAACAGTCGTGTTTCGCCTAAAATTTACCAACTAAAGTTTATCATAATAAAGAAAGCACCTCCTTTTTAACATTCTGAATAGGTCATAGCATTATTTTGCAGTGACTGACTCTCTAAGAAATACGGCTACCAGATTGTATATATAGTGCGTGAAAGTCAAGAGAAAGCGCATACGAGAGATAATATAAAAACATTTGTTAGAATTGATTATACCACAAAAAAAAAGATACCACTGTTTTCACTTTCTTAAACGAATTATTTTCCAGGAAATGACGCACAATTGACATATTTGCATCATAGGACATCAGAAATTAATTAATACCTATTAACGTTGGTTGTAAATTTCTCCACTAGGGTGCATTCTTACAACATTGCGATCTTTTGGCAATAAATAATATGATCTGGTTGCAGTGACGAACAAAAGAAGCAAATGAAGCGTACCAGCCTTTCGCTAAATTGAATTAGAACATTATTAGGATTAATAGTTATCCCTTCAACATTTTGACTTATTCCTTTCCGAAATTTCATCCTATGAAATTCAATCTTAAGTGCTCTTCACAAAGAATTTAAAACATTAATCGGCTATAAAAATATTAGATAGTTTCTCATTTGTTTTCAAACATCGCCGTTGAAATTAAATATAAATATAAATATTTTAAAATAACTATAGTTAAATAATGATTTGTAAGTACACAGATTAATTTTATTCGTTAAATAGTCCTAACAAATGCCACTCTTGATTTCCAAATTCTCTACATAAATTGGAAATCACTCGTGACATTACTTATGATAAATGAAGTTCACTGCTGAAATGTAGGAATGATTTCATTCCCTCGGATCCGGTTCGTTACTCATAGGAACAATATCCATGGGAGAAGATTTTTTAGTTATCCTCTCACTTAGCCTATAACATAAATGTCAAGAAATGGGAAATCCGAAATAACATCGGACAACAATCAGACCATTATACTTACTTACAATGAGTGCAAATAGTGATCAACTGTGAGCCATTTGATCATTTAATTGACAAAGTAATTCTGTTGGACCTCTATTCCATGATATTTTTTTTATTAAATTATGAACATTGAAGTTCGAATTCAACATTTCTTAAACTAGTTAGCACTCTTTTATGCAATCGAACATTAATTTAAGTTCTTCTGTTGATTATATTCTTTTTGGGACCATTTAACTGTCTTGTATATTCTGCACTACTGTACTGATTACACTGCTGTTATTTGGCACTGTGCACATTACGAAGTCTTTATAAAGGAAGGGATAGGATACTCAATGCTCATTTCGTACTCGTAGGATAATGGCTAGACTTTTAAATGCGTTTGTTTAATGGCAATGTAAGTATGTTTGCATATGAATGTTCAGGGTACCGTGAAATATATGAAAATATATTTTACACTATTAGTTGCTAATGCCCAGCATGCGCTGCTATGCCTAAATAATTTAAATATGGGTTTTAAATTTTCGGTTCAAGTAAACTCCTACACCTGATTTTTTAGAGCATAATAGCAGAAAAAAAGACCAGCTCTGCCCGAAAATGTGCATTCACAAAGCTATACATTGCGACGAACCAAACATGGTAGATTTCTAGAGTCAATTCATATTTTTGGATTTCAGGTAAACCCCACTTCTAATGGTCGCATTTTTCCGAGTTTTGGATAATATATACCTCAGTTTATTTTAATAGCATATACTGAGTTTCGGTGTGAAACAAAGGTAATTTTGATCACGAGAGCAACTTCTTAATTTTCGTTTTAGATGAACTCCTATACCTAATGATTTTGGACAATAATAGAGAGCGAATAAACATTGGTCTTACTTGAGAACATGTAAATGTTCATGAAGACCGGTTGAGCGAGTTTAGAAGTCTGCAACTCACAAACATACGCAGATTGAATATGTATATATATATATAAAGATTATGCAGTTCCGATGCAAGAGTTCACCCCTCACAATTTTAATTAGGGCATTATTATATTAAATGTTGATACGGAGGTGGATTTAACACGAGACCCTTTTCCCCGAGATCTGAGTCCTCGGTCACATCCATATAGATTTTACGGCAGTGACGAAACACAGCTTGGGCAGGTTTTTTCGGCGTTTATTCTGTTCTTTCCCTGCCACAAATTTCATTCCACCATTTCCCCATACTCATCTCATCCATTTATTTCATTATTGTGACGGTGTGTCAGGTATGATCGGCCAGCATCCTTGTCGTTCACGTAACTCTAAAATAGAAGTAGTAGGACTTTATTAGACTGAACGTAAGATATATACAATGCTATTTACACTCGCTACATATTAAGTTACATTATATTCCGATTTTTGTTATGAATGTATGAATGAATAAAATGTAAAACTTGCCTTAAAAATTTCCATTGTCTCGTAGATAACATAAGAATTCAGCTGATCACTTTTACCTCTACATTTTTAGTGGTAGAAAAGTATGTTATGTGATCAACTGTACTTTTAAGCCGCGAGTAGCATGTAAAATTATTTATTTATTTATTTATTTATTTAGCCTGATGCAGTTAAGATCACGTGACCTTCTCTCCCACTCACCAGGTGCACGGTACATTTAAATGTCAATATTACAATAATATCACATGCAGAACGATTGTCTGGCCACACTGAAAGTACTAAAAATATGGTCTATTTTTACAATATATTTAAAGAAAATAAAAAAAATAATAATATATACACAAAGGAAGAACACTTCAAATCTACTACACGCCCAGAGGCAACCAAACCCACCATACGCCCAGAGGCAACCAAGCCCACCACACGCCCAGACGCTACCAAGCCCACCACACGCCCAGAGGCAACCAAACTCACCACACGCACAGACGCAAGCAAGGCCACCACACGCCCAGATGGAATCCACCACACGCCCAGATGGAATCCACCACACGCCCAGATGGAATCCACCACACGCCCAGATGGAATCCACCACACGCCCAGATGGAATCCACCACACGCCCAGATGGAATCCACCACAAGCCCAGATGGAATCCACCACACGCCCAGAAAGAATCCACCACACGCCCAGAAAGAATCCACCACACGCCCAGAAAGAATCCACCACACGCCCAGAACGAATCCACCACACGCCCAGAACGAATCCACCACACGCCCAGAAAGAATCCACCACACGCCCAGAAAGAATCCACCACACGCCCAGAAAGAATCCACCACACGCCCAGAAAGAATCCACCACACGCCCAGAAAGAATCCACCACACGCCCAGAAAGAATCCACCACACGCCCAGAAAGAATCCACCACACGCCCAGAAAGAATCCACCACACGCCCAGAAAGAATCCACCACACGCCCAGAAAGAATCCACCACACGCCCAGAAAGAATCCACCACACGCCCAGAAAGAATCCACCACACCCCAGAAAGAATCCACCACACGCCCAGAAAGAATCCACCACACGCCCAGAAAGAATCCACCACACGCCCAGAAAGAATCCACCACACGCCCAGAAAGAATCCACCACACGCCCAGAAAGAATCCACCACACGCCCAGAAAGAATCCACCACACGCCCAGAAAGAATCCACCACACGCCCAGAAAGAATCCACCACACGCCCAGAAAGAATCCACCACGCGCCCAGAAAGAATCCACCACGCGCCCAGAAAGAATCCACCACGCGCCCAGAAAGAATCCACCACGCGCCAGAAAGAATCCACCACGCGCCCAGAAAGAATCCACCACGCGCCCAGAAAGAATCCACCACGCGCCCAGAAAGAATCCACCACGCGCCCAGAAAGAATCCACCACGCGCCCAGAAAGAATCCACCACGCGCCCAGAAAGAATCCACCACGCGCCCAGAAAGAATCCACCACGCGCCCAGAAAGAATCCACCACGCGCCCAGAAAGAATCCACCACGCGCCCAGAAAGAATCCACCACGCGCCCAGAAAGAATCCACCACGCGCCCAGAAAGAATCCACCACGCGCCCAGAAAGAATCCACCACGCGCCCAGAAAGAATCCACCACGCGCCCAGAAAGAATCCACCACGCGCCCAGAAAGAATCCACCACGCGCCCAGAAAGAATCCACCACGCGCCCAGAAAGAATCCACCACGCGCCCAGAAAGAATCCACCACGCGCCCAGAAAGAATCCACCACGCGCCCAGAAAGAATCCACCACGCGCCCAGAAAGAATCCACCACGCGCCCAGAAAGAATCCACCACGCGCCCAGAAAGAATCCACCACGCGCCCAGAAAGAATCCACCACGCGCCCAGAAAGAATCCACCACGCGCCCAGAAAGAATCCACCACGCGCCCAGAAATAATCCACCACGCGCCCAGAAAGAATCCACCACGCGCCCAGAAAGAATCCACCACGCGCCCAGAAAGAATCCACCACGCGCCCAGAAAGAATCCACCACGCGCCCAGAAAGAATCCACCACGCGCCCAGAAAGAATCCACCACGCGCCCAGAAAGAATCCACCACGCGCCCAGAAAGAATCCACCACGCGCCCAGAAAGAATCCACCACGCGCCCAGAAAGAATCCACCACGCGCCCAGAAAGAATCCACCACGCGCCCAGAAAGAATCCACCACGCGCCCAGAAAGAATCCACCACGCGCCCAGAAAGAATCCACCACGCGCCCAGAAAGAATCCACCACGCGCCCAGAAAGAATCCACCACGCGCCCAGAAAGAATCCACCACGCGCCCAGAAAGAATCCACCACGCGCCCAGAAAGAATCCACCACGCGCCCAGAAAGAATCCACCACGCGCCCAGAAGAAGAATCCACCACGCGCCCAGAAAGAATCCACCACGCGCCCAGAAGAATCCACCACGCGCCCAGAAAGAATCCACCACGCGCCCAGAAAGAATCCACCACGCGCCCAGAAAGAATCCACCACGCGCCCAGAAAGAATCCACCACGCGCCCAGAAAGAATCCACCACGCGCCCAGAAAGAATCCACCACGCGCCCAGAAAGAATCCACCACGCGCCCAGAAAGAATCCACCACGCGCCCAGAAAGAATCCACCACACGCCCAGAAAGAATCCACCACACGCCCAGAAAGAATCCACCACACGCCCAGAAAGAATCCACCACACGCCCAGAAAGAATCCACCACACGCCCAGAAAGAATCCACCACACGCCCAGAAAGAATCCACCACACGCCCAGAAAGAATCCACCACACGCCCAGAAAGAATCCACCACACGCCCAGAAAGAATCCACCACACGCCCAGAAAGAATCCACCACACGCCCAGAAGAATCCACCACACGCCCAGAAAGAATCCACCACACGCCCAGAAAGAATCCACCACACGCCCAGAAAGAATCCACCACACGCCCAGAAAGAATCCACCACACGCCCAGAAAGAATCCACCACACGCCCAGAAAGAATCCACCACACGCCCAGAAAGAATCCACCACACGCCCAGAAAGAATCCACCACACGCCCAGAAAGAATCCACCACACGCCCAGAAAGAATCCACCACACGCCCAGAAAGAATCCACCACACGCCCAGAAAGAATCCACCACACGCCCAGAAAGAATCCACCACACGCCCAGAAAGAATCCACCACACGCCCAGAAAGAATCCACCACACGCCCAGAAAGAATCCACCACACGCCCAGAAAGAATCCACCACACGCCCAGAAAGAATCCACCACACGCCCAGAAAGAATCCACCACACGCCCAGAAAGAATCCACCACACGCCCAGAAAGAATCCACCACACGCCCAGAAAGAATCCACCACACGCCCAGAAAGAATCCACCACACGCCCAGAAAGAATCCACCACACGCCCAGAAAGAATCCACCACACGCCCAGATAGAATCCACCACACGCCCAGATAGAATCCACCACACGCCCAGATAGAATCCACCACACGCCCAGATAGAATCCACCACACGCCCAGATAGAATCCACCACACGCCCAGATAGAATCCACCACACGCCCAGATAGAATCCACCACACGCCCAGATAGAATCCACCACACGCCCAGATAGAATCCACCACACGCCCAGATAGAATCCACCACACGCCCAGATAGAATCCACCACACGCCCAGATAGAATCCACCACACGCCCAGATAGAATCCACCACACGCCCAGATAGAATCCACCACACGCCCAGATAGAATCCACCACACGCCCAGATAGAATCCACCACACGCCCAGATAGAATCCACCACACGCCCAGATAGAATCCACCACACGCCCAGATAGAATCCACCACACGCCCAGATAGAATCCACCACACGCCCAGATAGAATCCACCACACGCCCAGATAGAATCCACCACACGCCCAGATAGAATCCACCACACGCCCAGATAGAATCCACCACACGCCCAGATAGAATCCACCACACGTCCAGATAGAATCCACCACACGCCCAGATAGAATCCACCACACGCCCAGATAGAATCCACCACACGCCCAGATAGAATCCACCACACGCCCAGATAGAATCCACCACACGCCCAGATAGAATCCACCACACGCCCAGATAGAATCCACCACACGCCCAGATAGAATCCACCACACGCCCAGATAGAATCCACCACACGCCCAGATAGAATCCACCACACGCTAGATAGAATCCACCACACGCTAGATAGAATCCACCACACGCTAGATAGAATCCACCACACGCTAGATAGAATCCACCACACGCTAGATAGAATCCACCACACGCTAGATAGAATCTACTACACGCTAGATAGAATCTACTACACGCTAGATAGAATCTACTACACGCTAGATAGAATCTACTACACGCTAGATAGAATCAACTACACGCTAGATAGAATCCACCACACGCTAGATAGAATCCACCACACGCTAGATAGAATCCACCACACGCTAGATAGAATCCACCACACGCTAGATAGAATCCACCACACGCTAGATAGAATCCACCACACGCTAGATAGAATCCACCACACGCTAGATAGAATCCACCACACGCTAGATAGAATCCACCACACGCTAGATAGAATCCACCACACGCTAGATAGAATCCACCACACGCTAGATAGAATCCACCACACGCTAGATAGAATCCACCACACGCTAGATAGAATCCACCACACGCTAGATAGAATCCACCACACGCTAGATAGAATCCACCACACGCTAGATAGAATCCACCACACGCTAGATAGAATCCACCACACGCTAGATAGAATCTACTACGCGCTAGATAGAATCTACTACGCGCTAGATAGAATCTACTTCACGCTTGATAGAATCTACTACACGCTAGATAGAATCTACTACACGCTAGATAGAATCTACTACACGCTAGATAGAATCTACTACACGCTAGATAGAATCTACTACACGCTAGATAGAATCTACTACACGCTAGATAGAATCAACTATACATTAGATAGAGTCCACTATACATTAGATAACATTATTGATACATCTTAATATCATATTTAGTAAATAAAGGAAAGCAAATTATTATATTGTTAAAAAATACTATTAGTGAGATACTTCTCTCAGTTAATAAAAAAATCAGTTTGTTTCTAAAAGATGGTAAAGTTTGGCAGTTTCTTACGTAATGTGGAAAAGAATCCCATGTTCTAGCGTATACTCTGCCCAGCCTAAGAAACATAAATTAGGAATACAAGTGGACGGGAAATCCCTGAATCACATGACTGCTGCAGTTACTGCGATTCGTTCATGCCGAAGCACAGTTCAGCGGAAGAGAAAAAAAAATGTATGTAATTACGTATTTCAAGCTATTTATGTTAACAATAGTTGATCAGAATACATGTTTCTCCGAAGGTCGGAGAGTAATTAAAAATTTGCATTTTCGAAGATCGTTTCTTGAGAGGAAGTTGAATGTTAGTTACAAATATGGCGAATGTTGTATAATTTATTGTTACTTAACTGGGTGACAAAATGTGTGATCAAAATTTGTGACCCTAATGGAAATTTTTAAACAGTGGTGAAATATATGATGATGAAAGTATTTCGTACGTTTATGGGTCATATTCCTGGCACTGTAATGAGTGAACGGTATAGTTAAATTAATTGCAGTATATACTGGTGTATCGGAGAGTAGTGTTGTACATATTCGCAGGGAATTAAAAGCAACTGGTAATATCAAAACGCCCAAAAAAAGGAGAGGAACAGGTCTAAACCTGTTATAGGAGGGTGGATGATTTTGTTAAGTATGCAGTTCGTTCTATGATGCATAGGTTTCATTTTAAGTAGGCCTACAATTATTTTAATGTAAGTGTTTGATTTGAATTAATTTGTTTAATATTAAAAATTATAATTTAATTCGTTTTCGATATACCGTTGTGTGTGTTAATACAACCTTCAACATTAAATATTAAAATATCAGTTGTGCATTAATTTATCGGGTTGTAACAAAAAACTGCCGGAGTTCGCATATACTTACACATGTGCTGCGCGGAGTAATATATTCGGAAGTTAACTGTCAAAGTGTGTTTCTTAGGCCGGACAGACAACAGCAAGAGAAACAAGAAAATATATTGCCTAATAGGTAGCGTGATGTGGAGGTCAATATGCTGTTAGGGACGTGTGCCTAATTTATGTGTAATATTTTATAGAGTAGAGATAGTGGACGGTGCTAGGATCTTGTAGAAAAAGCCATGAAAACTGTTCAAGGGATGGTGTAACGTGACCAAGTCTGCGAATACCACAAACAAAATGTGCGCAAGAATTATGGACACATTGAAGACTTTGGGTAAGAAAAGCGGTGGGGTTGTACAACACTAGCTTTTTACTTACGCGACTTATGCAATCTTTTATGCAATTTAAAGTATTACAAACTGTTAATGATACCATTTATTAGCGAGATATTATCATTATGTTAACATATCACGGTATGTACTAGTGGAAATATGATTTTACGTTGTAACCGTCGGACATGAATTTTTCATAGAATAACTGTCATGAAGAGGAACCTAAAAGCTAACCTAATCTAATTCAATTACTGTAACCTAAATCAATTAATCTACGTGAATTCCAGGGAACGTCATTTAATTATTTTACGCCTAAAATAAGTAAAATATAAATTTGGACGTAATTTGTACAAACCATACCTATATATGGTCAACAGATATGCTGTAGCAGTGGGTTTATCGCTGGTCATCGGTGGTGCATCGCCGGTCATCGGTGGTGCATCGCCGGTCATCGGTGTTGCATCGCTGGTCATCGGTGGTGCATCGCCGGTCATCGGTGGTGCATCGCCGGTCATCGGTGTTGCATCGCCGGTCATCGGTGTTGCATCGCTGGTCATCGGTGGTGCATCGCCGGTCATCGGTGGTGCATCGCCGGTCATCGGTGTTGCATCGCCGGTCATCGGTGTTGCATCGCTGGTCATCGGTGGTGCATCGCCGGTCATCGGTGGTGCATCGCCGGTCATCGGTGGTGCATCGCCGGTCATCGGTGTTGCATCGCCGGTCATCGGTGGTGCATCGCCGGTCATCGGTGTTGCATCGCCGGTCATCGGTGTTGCATCGCTGGTCATCGGTGGTGCATCGCCGGTCATCGGTGTTGCATCGCCGGTCATCGGTGTTGCATCGCCGGTCATCGGTGTTGCACTCTCCGGTCATCGGTGGTGCATCGCCGGTCATCTGTGGTGTATTCCCGGTCCATCGTTTGTTCATCGCCGGTCATCGGTGGTGCATCGCCGGTCATCGGTGGTGCATCGCCGGTCATCGGTGTTGCATCGCCGGTCATCGGTGGTGCATCGCCGGTCATCGGTGTTGCATCGCCGGTCATCGGTGGTGCATCGCCGGTCATCGGTGGTTGCATCGCCGGTCATCGGTGGTGCATCGCCGGTCATCGGTGTTGCATCGCCGGTCATCGGTGTTGCATCGCCGGTCATCGGTGGTGCATCGCCGGTCATCGGTGGTGCATCGCCGGTCATCGGTGTTGCATCGCCGGTCATCGGTGGTGCATCGCCGGTCATCGGTGTTGCATCGCCGGTCATCGGTGGTGCATCGCCGGTCATCGGTGTTGCATCGCCGGTCATCGGTGGTGCATCGCCGGTCATCGGTGTTGCATCGCCGGTCATCGGTGTTGCATCGCTGGTCATCGGTGTTGCATCGCCGGTCATCGGTGGTGCATCGCCGGTCATCGGTGGTGCATCGCCGGTCATCGGTGGTTTATCGCTGCTTCTAAGTGTGATAATCGGTGATGTGTTTCTGGTTAGAAGTGTTGTAATCGGTGGTTTATCGCTGGTTACGACGGCCATTTTGAATAACTGTTGTAACCTTTGTGGTCATGACAGGAAATAGTCCCACTTTATTTTCGTGTTTACGAGTAAAATAAAGAAATGATAATTACTTCTCGCCGGTAAATACATTTAATATAATATTTTATTAATATTTCATGCAATTAGGCACTATTAAAGTGGGTAAATGAAAAGCTGGTCATCTCCCACCCGACCAAGAAAAGCATTTAGGTCTGTATAAAAGAGAATCACAATGAAAATGTGGCATAGCAACTGCTTCTACTAACATTTTTCTTACAGCAAATGGCTTGAAGGAAGAGGTTAAATCCACTACAAAGAGTAGCAGATGTATTCACTTTAACCAAATTTTTAGCGCATGAACATCCAATCTTTATTCATTGTACCGACACGTTGTGGCGCACTTTACTCGGTTGACTGTACCGTAAATCTAGGTCGATTCTACACTCGCAGAGGAAAACCATGACCTCAAGTCTTTAAGGTTCTCAGGTCGTATCCCGTGACAACGCAGAATGACGTCACAGATTGATTCGTGACTAAACGAGCGAGTGCGCAAGTTACGTAATTACTACATTTTTCATACAAATTTTACAACTTTTTTGTTCATCAAAGTTTTAAAAAAAGTTATACTAAAATTATACGTCTCGGATTAGAGTTAACCAAACACTAAAAATGTATAGTAAAAGTAAAACCATAAACCAAAATACTTACTTACTCACTGGCATTATCGAACCCGTAGGTTCATGGCCGCGCAGACATAAGCTCTCCATACATCTCTATCCTGAGCTAATGTTTTCCAATCATTTCCTGTATTCCCTCAAATCATAGTTAATGTTATTCTCCGACATCATTCTTGGTCTACCAACTGGG
The DNA here is from genome assembly GCA_030220185.1 of Diploptera punctata. Classification (NCBI taxonomy): domain Eukaryota; kingdom Metazoa; phylum Arthropoda; class Insecta; order Blattodea; family Blaberidae; genus Diploptera; species Diploptera punctata. The sequence continues at coordinate 148,417 of JASPKZ010001576.1, read as the reverse complement.
CGTTTTCCCTCTGGCTTTCCTACAAGAACCTTCCATGCAAGTCTTTCATTCCCCACACGCGCAACATGTACTGCCCATCGCAGTCTACGAGACTTAACTGTTCTCATTATATATGGCTTCCTATAAAGGCCAAGTAGTTCATTATTATGGAGTGTTCTCCATTCAACTGTCTCTTCATCTCTCTTTGGTCCAAAACTGTTCCTAAAGTACTTTATTCTCAAATACTCGTAATCTGCTTTCCTCCCTTAAAGTAAGAGCCCATGTTTCGCACCTATATAATATAACTGGTAGAATAATAGTTTTATATATTTTCAGTTTAACGTTTTTTTCAAAGAATTTGGGAAGTCAAGAGTCTCTGTAATGCATAATAACACGTATTTCCGGGATTGAGCCTAGGTTTAATTTCTTTGTGCATCTCATTCCTGTTTGTGATTATTGTTCCTAGGTATTTGAATTCAGCCACTTCCTCAAAATATCCCTCATGTGTCATTAGCTGTCCTTTTCCATTATATAATGTATTTCTACGTGTGACACCAAAATACTAGCAGTACTAATAATAATAATAATAATAATATATAATAATAATATAAAATGGTAATAATATCCACAGCTAAGGTCTAAAGTAGTGTGCTGCCTTGTCACGCAGTGGGCCCGGGCTCGATTCCCGGCCGGGACAAGTTTCTTAGGTGAGGTTTCTTCGGGGATTTTCCTCACCCTAAGACAAATGTTAAGAAACTTTAAGGCATAAACATTCCTCGAACACCATTTGGCCATCATTATCATCAATATCATATTCACCTAATTAGATTAAGTTTAGTTTGAGGCCTCTCCTGGCGCAACGTTATCATCATCATCGCCCTTCACATAATCCGGGCAGCGTAAAGACGTCTGTAAATGGGTTACAAGTACGCCAGGTTAGAAAAGAATGTCAGAAATGTTGTAATGGGAACCTGGTGGCACTGATTAAAAATTAGTATTAATAACAATAAAGGTTAAACTATTAGAGAAACCTTGTAAAAAATTCTCCTCGGAGAAGGAAAGATAAAGAGAAAGGCAGTGAATACGAGATTAAGACCCTACTAGAGTAATTTGACTTTGAAGAAATGTGTTTAAATTGGAGCTCATACAATGTCTAAATATACAATATATATATATTATACACACTAGGATTATAACATTTTGGACATTTGTGGAATAAAATATTTCCTATGAATGAATGAGTGAAATTTTGCTCAAAACCATTGAAAAAGGCCTTCATTTTACTGAGCTTCAAGAAAAGGTCACCCCCAAATTAATATTAAATATAGGCATATAAATATATTTATTTGGGGTGACCTTTTCTAGAAGCTTAGTGAAATGAAGGCCTTTTTCAGTGGTTTTAAGTAAGTTAAACGTTCACCCATTCATTGCACAGGAAATATTTTAATTCACAAAAGTCCAAAAAATTATAACCCTAATAAACACACACCCACCCATATATATATATATATATATAGGAAGCCAGATATAATAAGAAAAGTCAAGTCTCGTAGATTGCAATGGACAGGACACGAGGCACGAATGGGGAATGAAAGACGTGCATTGGAGGTTCTTAAAAACGTCCAGTTTGTACACCAGGAATGAAGTAGGAGAACAACATTAACCAAGATTTCAGGAAGTACATTATACACGGAATGATTGGAAAACATCAGCTGAGGATAGGGGTGTATGGAGAGCTTATGTCCGTACGGCCATCACCCAACGGGTTTGATTAGTGCCAGTGAGTTATATATATGTCCACCGCTGTAGTCTCGAGGTAGCGTGCTGCCTTGTCATGCAGCGGGCCCAGGTTCGATCCCCGGTCGGGGCAGTTTTTCTGGGTGAGGATTTTATCGGGGTTTATCCTCACCTGTAAGAAAGATGTCAGGAAACCTTTAAGGCCCAAACGGTCCCCGAAATCATATGGCCATCATCATCATCCTTATCATTATCATCTTCATCATCATCATCCTTCATCGGTGTGGAAAGCAACGGGAAGCTACCACACCTACAATTCCCTAGTAAAGCAGCAAGCATAGCATGAAAATGTTATGATTGCAGTGAAGGACCTGCCTTCGGGCAGAATTACTATGGATGGATATATATATATATATATATATATATATATATATATAGGAAGCCAGATATAATAAGAAAAGTCAAGTCTCGTAGATTGCAATGGACAGGACACGTGGCACGAATGGGGAATGAAAGACGTGCATTGAAGGTTCTTAGAAAACGTCCAGTTTGTACACCAGGAATGAAGTAGGAGAACAACATTAACCAAGATTTCAGAAAGTACATTATAGACGGAATGATTGGAAAACATCAGCTGAGGATAGGGGTGTATGGAGAGCTTATGTCCGTGCGGCCATCACCCAACGGGTCTGATTAGTGCCAGTGAGTTATATATATATATATATATATATATATATATATATATATATGTCCACCGCTGTAGTCTCGAGGTAGCGTGCTGCCTTGTCATGCAGCGGGCCCAGGTTCGTTCCCCGGTCGGGGCAGTTTTTCTGGGTGAGGATTTTATAGGGGTTTTTCCTCACCTGTAAGAAAGATGTCAGGAAACCTTTAAGGCCCAAACGGTCCCCGAAATCATATGGTCATCATCATCATCCTTATCATTATCATCTTCATCATCATCATCCTTCATCGGTGTGGAAAGCAACGGGAAGCTACCACACCTACAATTCCCTAGAAAAGCAGCAAGCATAGCATGAAAATGTTATGATTGCAGTGAAGGACCTGCCTTCGGGCAGAATTACTATGGATGGATATATATATATATATATATATATATAGGAAGCCAGATATAATAAGAAAAGTCAAGTCTCGTAGATTGCAATGGACAGGACACGAGGCACGAATGGGGAATGAAAGACGTGCATTGAAGCTTCTTAGAAAACGTCCAGTTTGTACGCCAGGAATGAAGTAGGAGAACAACATTAACCAAGATTTCAGAAAGTACATTATACACGGAATGATTGGAAAACATCAGCTGAGGATAGGGGTGTATGGAGAGCTTATGTCCGTGCGGCCATCACCCAACGGGTTTGATTAATGCCAATGAGTTATGTATATTGTCGCAGGTTTTCTTCACGCAGTTTGTGTGATAAATAGTATACACAGATGTATTACACCTAAGCTTTATTCAATGCTATGGATTATCAGAAAATTGTTATTACAATTTGCACTATGAATTAATCTTGATACAAAATTTATCTGTTTCACAATCATTTCACAGCCTCTGGTGAGTACATTCATACAATTAATTTCCTCTTTACACTTCATCTATCGCTGTCTGACTGTTTCCTGCCCCGTTACAGATATATGGACTGGGAGGAACTTTCTAGGCTTACGGTTGAGACACTTCGAAACATGGGAGTTTCTAGCCACCGATCTTTCACGAAAGGGGAATCAAATGTTGTTAGAGATGTCTGGAATGAGAACCCAGATATTTCGATAATCTGCGCGGGTCTCTTGATTTGCGAGCTGACGGCTCGCAAATCTATTTGGACCAATACCAGACCATTATTCTCGCCTTTCCCGCGAAAATTAAACGACCTTATTACGATGCGTCACAATGTATATATATATATATATATCGGTTACAGACACCTCGAGGAAGAAAATATGAAAAGGAAGTTAGTAAATGACAATGCTGGCGCAAAAAATAATAAAATAAAATATCGAATACATATCGAATTACAGTGATGTTATGTTGTACAAAATATGACAATAACGTCAGTTTAATTTAAATAATTAGTAATAAGTAATAATACACTAATATACTTACAATAATTACCAAGTTTCTTCGGGCAAACACTAGTGGCAACTTACCTGTGAATAAAACGGAGATACAATATAAGAAGAATAGTACATGAAATAATCTAAAATCACTAAAGTCGTATTTGACTACTAAGTGTTACAAAATAATAAATTGGAAAAGAGGTAAGATTAATTTTTCCAGACTTTTGATCCATGACAGTGAAAGAAATAATGTTGATGATGATGATAATAATAATAATAATAATAATAATAATAATCATAATAATCATAATAATCATAATAATAACTAACTAACCAATTCACTGGCTTTATCGAATCCGTAGGTTCATGGCCGAGTGGACATAAGCTCTCCATACATCACTATACTGAGCTAATATTTTCCAATCATCCCCTGTATAATCTACTTCCCTCAAATCATGGATAACTTTATTCTACCACTTCATTCTTGGTCTACCAACTGGACGTTTTCCCTCTGGTTTTCCTACTAGAAGCTTCCATACACCTATTTCATTCTCCATTCGTGCCACATGTCCTGTCCATAGCAGTCTACGACTTAACTGTTCTTATTATATCTGGCTTCCTATACATATCATGCAGCTCACTATTAAGTGCTTCTCTCCATTCACCTGTCTGTTCATCTCTTTTTGACCCAAATATTATCCTAATAACTTTATTCTCAAATACCCGTGATTTTCTTTCCTCCCTTAAAGTAAGAGTTTATGTTTCGTAATAATAATAATAATAATAATAATAATAATAATAATAATAATAATAATAATAATAATAATAACAGTAATAATAATAATATAATATTATTTGAGATATCACAGGGTAACAGAGTGGAACCCTTGATAAAGGTCCACTCCAGGGAGTAGGCGCCCCTGCCCTTTTGTGGGCTCCAGGTCCCACTCGCCCAGTGGGTAGTACCTTGGTAGGGCCCCGTCCATAGGGTTACGTGGGGAGAAGAGAAGTTCCCAAAGCCGTAGTGAAGGCAACTTCTCTAGGAGACGAACACTCCGAAATTCCAGTTCCCTGCCCTCCAGGAAGAGGGGTTTGGCTGGAGGCTGGTAACCTCTACTAGTAAAAAGTAACTTACTCATAAACTTCAGCAGAAGAAAAGCCGGATTGATAAACCTTATGACGACCACAGCAAGAAAAAGTATAAAAAGAGTTTTGGAATACACGACCAGCTTAAAATAGCGACTTGGAATGTCAGAGGCTTGGGAAGCAAAGAATTCGAACTAACAAAAGAAATGAAAAATAAAAGTATAAATATATTAGCTGCCTCAGAAACAAAGAAAAAATTGAAAAGATCACAAATGATAAATGATATGTTGATGTTTTACAGTGGAGTAAGTCAGAAAGAAAGAGCGAAAGCAGGAGTGGCGATATTTGTGGATAAGAAATGGGGATCCAAAATAGAACGTATAATTGTATTAACGAAAGAATAATGACAATGCTATTTAAGCATAATAGATTACATATGACAATTATAGCAATATATGCACCGGAGGGAGGGAGAGATGAAGAAACAAAAACATTTTATACTACTCTACAAAAGGAAATAAATAAGATAAACAAGAACGACATAATAATATTATTAGGAGACTTTAATGCTAGAGTGGGGAATCAACCAGTGGCAAATGTAATTGGGATCCACAGAGAGAATGTCATAAATAAAAATGGACAAGAATTAAAACATTTCGCAATTTTTAATGATTTTAAAATAAATACATTTTATAAGAAAAAAGATATTCGCAAATACACATGGTCAGCACGAGGTTTTCGTTCACTGATAGATTATGTGTTAATCAATAAGAAAGCATCATCATTATTAATAGATACGAGAGTATTTAGAGGAAGTGACATTTATTCAGATCACTATTTAATAATCTCAAAAATAAATATATTAGGAGATGGAAGAAAACTAAAAACAAATATAGAAATAAAGAGACCACATTCAAAGTACATTTATTACAAGATAAAAGTATACAAAATCTGTATCAGAATAGGCTAAATGAACAATTAATATTAAAACCTACTTCCGAAGAAATAAACCGAGAATGGAATAATATAAAAGAAAACATTGATAAAGCAGCATATAAGGCATTAGGAACAAAATATAAAATATACAAGAAGAAGGGTTTAAGAATATGGAATGAAGAATTAGAGAGGATGATAAAAGATAAAAAGGAGGCTTATCACAAATATTTACAGAATAGAACACTAGAATTAAGAGCTGAATACAAACATAAAAGTGCAATAGCCAAAAGAGAAATTAAAAAAGCACACAAAGTCAGTTGGGATAGATATATAAGCAGACTAGAATACGATATACATGGGCAGCAAAAAATAGCCTATAAAGTAATGAAACATCTAAATAAACAAGAAAAAGATACAATACAGATCAATGCAATTGAGGAAAAACAATGGGAAGAACGTTATAAAAACTGTGGTATAATGAAAATAAAACAACTAAAGATAACATATACGAGTGTGAGATAGGAATATATATGATAACAATGGAAGAATTAGAAGAAGTACTGAAAACAACAAAGAACAGAAAGGCAGCTGGAATAGATGGAATTAATATGGAATTAATAAAATATGGAGGATTTTTTTAAAACTGAGATTATTCAATTTTTTAAATTTATGTTGGAAACAAGCAACAATACCAGAAATCTGGAAAACAGCAATAGTACAATCTATTTTTAAGAAAGGAGAACGTAACGACTGCGACAACTACAGAGGAATAAGCATTTTAACTGCAGGCTATAGAATATACTCAACAATCTTAATATTTAGGTTAAAACAAATAGCAGAGGTAATGTAAACAGAAGAACAAAGTGGATTCAGACCAGGGCGTTCATGTATGGATAGTATATTTACGATAAAAGAATTTAAAAACAAAAGAAGAGAATATAACTGGGAAACACACATAGCTTTTATTGATTTTGTCAAGGCATTTGATAAAGCAGACAGAGGAAAACTCTGGACAATTTTAAAAGAAAAAGGAATTCCGAAACACTTAATAGGAGCTATAAAGAGTTTGTACTGGAACACAAATTTTGTTATAAAAACTAGAAATGAAGTAGTAAATATAAAATTCATACTAATCAAGAGTTAAACAAGGGGATGCAGTATATATACATGTTTGATTTAACCTATACTTCAATTGAATATAATACGAAAAATGGAACGAAGAAACAAATAAAGGAATAAAATTAGATAAAACACACTACTTGAAAGCATTATTATACGCTGATAACCAGGTAATAATAGCAAATACAGAAGACGAACTTCAGAGAAATATTTTTTAAACTACATAATATATGTGAACAATATAATCTCAAAATATCCATAGAAAAAACCAAGGTAAATGGCATTCCAAGGGAAAAATCAAATCAGATCGAAAATAGTAATAGGAAACAAAATCATAGAAACAGGTGAACCATCTCAATTATCTAGGATGTGACATTTAATTTAATTATGATAAATGATATAAATAATAAAATAGCAAAATTCCAGGGAATATGTGGTACGATAAAACGATCCCTAAATAACAAAACAACAAGAAGAGACCCAATTGAAATTTTATAAAAATGTTGGCAGTACCGGTACTGCTCTATGGTTCAGAAGCCTGGATACATAAAAAACAAGATCTAAGTAGGATAACGGCGGCAGAAATGAAATTTTTCAGATCTGTTAAAGGGTGCACTAAGGAAGACAGAATCAAGAACACAGAAATAAGATAGGAACTTGAAATATTTGCAATAACTGATAAAATAGATACATATAGACAAAAATGGAAGCAACACATAGACAGAATGAATGAAGATAGATATCCAAAACAAATAACAAAATACAAACCTAAAGGCACCCGAGATGTGGGCAGACCTAGAAAGAGATGGGCTGAAGTCGGAACTGGTCAACAGACCTAATCCATGAATGCAGATGATGATGATGATGATGATGATTTTAGATATCAGGATTGCAAAACAAATTTGCCAACTGATATCCAATTTAAATTATGGTCTTATCAAATTAAATGTGAATTTATATTATTTTTCTACCAAATGTTAACAAAGCATTAGTACATCCACAGACATTAGAGCTTTTTAAGAATATAGAAAACAAGTCGGTGATTTGTACAGTGACAACATAGCTTACTTGTAGCTCCGATATAAAAAATTCGGACTCGGAATTTACAGGCCCGCTTTACGACTGATGTAGAGTGATTTAGTACAATATTGGATGTTATCTGTATAAACACATTCCTTCTCCTTGCATTCTTTCTGTCGGCTAACAGTATACTCCCATCTAGTTACTGGCCTATATTTAAAATTAATTCTTGGTATAAACGTGACAAGTTCTGAAAAAATGTTGTATAAACGTAAATACATGTATACATTGATTATTCGCTATATGATATCGGTATTCGTATTAGATGTATGTCGTATTGGTGTTACTTAATTTATGTTGTGTACCGAACTAAATAACATACTAATTGATGAAATAAGCACACAGTCCTACCTGTATAAATGGCACATCTGTTTCTATTTCAAATTTTCTGTGATGCTGCAAGATCCAACAAATTTTAATGTCTCTGAGTGCCATCAGAACATATAATTATATTATCCATGAGAGAATGGCTACATACACTAGATATACGTAGTCTTGCCATAAAATACGATATAAAATATTAACACGTACTATGCGACCTTGTTTTGAGGGTTATAAACTACATTTATGCTCAATTGCACCCTTGTTCGTTGTGAATTGATCGGGGAAAGAGAAAATACATATATATTGAGTTTCCAACATTGAATGAGAAAATCACGAAAATTGAGGTTCAGGATATGTATGGCACATTTAGGAATCCTTAAATGCAAATATTATCCCTAAAAAATAACATGAAGTTAGAACTCATCACTTGGGAGTTGTAAATGGTATATCTCAAGTACATTTCATGAAAAATAGTTATGGTCTCACACTTTTGCTAGGAAACTTATATCTTGAGTATTTTATAGGTAGTTTTGACTTTGAGACACAAATCTGTGATTAGAACTTTGGGATTTGATGCTTATTCCAATGTTTTTCATCACTGGAAATCTTACATTTTAATTACGAATTAATTTGTGAATTACAAACTCTCGTGTTTATTTCATTAATTAATTTTGCAGCAATATAATTCGTCCAGAATTATGTTGGCACAAGGAATAATCCAAAATATGTTTCTTCTTCAATAAATAATAATTAATATGTTCTTTTAACAATGAAAACACAGTAAAACTATAACTCGAGAATGAAACATCTTATCCCAATAGTCTAATCACAGATATCCAATAATATCCTAGCAAAATATATGACTCTAGAACTTTTAAATTAAATGATGTGATTATTGTTATATGCAGAAAGTCCGGAACCCAGACAACCATTAACAAATGTGATAGAATGGAAACTAACAAATTCACTGCAATGCAGTTCGTTGCAAAACAAAACTCAACATTTGTGTATGGTAATCAGTGAATGTCCACACATGCACTTCTGGTTTCGAGGTTCGCGAGTTGAAACCCGGATAGAGCCTAATCATTTTTTCACCGCTTAAAATCCTTAGCATAGTTTCCCTCCATAATGTGGTGGAGCTCCATCTTGTTGGAAGACGTCAAAACAAACGAAAAAATCAAATAAACGTGAAACTTTACTCAATTTCATTGTAGTGAGCACAAAACATACAAATGAAATAAACGTCATAAAATACATAATTTAATTAACGTCACTATAAAAACTAAAATAGCGTATTTTTTTTATTATCCACGATATTAACAACAATTTCTGATTGTTGCCGGTCACGATGTATTGTAGCTACAAATAGCAGAAATAGGATACATTAAATCCGTTAAACAAATATTCAATTAATTATATCGATACGTGAACTAAAAATATAACGAAATGACGTATCTAACGTAATAAATAGAAGTTTTCATTGACCAATTTGTATCTTACCAGTCAAAGGGACAGAAAATATGATCAAAAGCGGGGAAATTCGTTTCACAGCACTATTGTAATTGGCAATACTGCGCGCCTGTAATTTCACATCCTACTGTTTGCTATAATTGAATAATGAATACAATAATTCTCTCGTGTTTCATTCCCTTTAAATTTTACATTTTATTTATTTATCAATTAAATTGATATCAAATAGTAGGGAAATTCCATTCAGTAATTGATTTAAATATCAGCGCGACCCGAACGTATGAATAAAACAGATAACTACCATTTATAAGTAACTATTTAATAGAACTCAATTTGTATTCTCATATGATGCCATTTCGCAATAATGAGATATTTCTGAAATTGGATATTTTTTGTGCTATTAGATGAATATCGTAGAAAATGCGTCATTGTATTCAGATTATCCATTCTTGGTTCTATAATGGGAAAATCATTATTTAGAAATACGCTACTTTTAACATTATTGGTTTTATTATTTGCATTCCCCCTTGAACGCAATTTCTGACCCAAATTGTAAAGTCAATAAAGTTAAAAATACATCTGCATAATGGAATTACTGTTATTTATTACAGAAACAAAAATAAATTATATTGAAGATCCATCCACAGTAATTCATGCTATGCTTTGCAGTTTTACTAGGAAATTATAGTAGCTTCCTGTTTCTTTCCACACTGATGAAGGATATTGATGATGATGACCGGATGATTTTCGGGGACCGTTCGGCCCTAAGCTTCCTGACATTTGTTTTACAGGTAAGGAAAAACCCCGAAAAACCCCATAGAGGAGCCTGTCCCTACCGGGAATCGAACCCCGGCTCGCTGCGAGACAAGGTAGCACGGTACCTCGAGACCACAGCGGTGGACATATTGCAGATCCATCCATAGTAATTCTGCCTGAAGGCAGGTCCTTCACTGCTTGCTATGCTTGCAGCTTTACTAGGGCATTGTAGGTGTGGTAGCTTCCCGTTGCTTTCCACACCGGTGAATAATAATGATGATGAAGATGATAATGATAAGGGTGATGATGATAATGATGGCCATATGATTTCGGGGACCGTTTGGGCCTTAAAGTTTTCCTGACATTTGTCTTACAGGTGAGGAAAAACCCCGATAAAAACCTCACCCAGAAAAACTGCCCCGACCGGGGATCGAACCCGGGCCCGCTGCGTGACAAGGCAGCACGCTACCTCGAGACCACTTATTGCAGATAAAGTTTGTAAATTGAATAACTTAGCGAGTGAGTTCAGTCGGTACAATTCGAGGTCAAATTCCGCAATCAACCAACATATTAAATTAATTTTTCCCGTGATCTCCCTATACCATACCCCATCGGGACTTTAACCAGCGACCTTCCGGCTTTTAGTGAATTGCCTTCACTAACTACGCTACGACGTTCCCACATTACAATATACTACAATATAATATTACAATACAATATAAAATATCCCTTAAGAGGACGAAAATTACCTTAACACCATCTCCGATTAAAGTTTATTTAAATAGGCCCTAGAGGTACAATACTTTAAAAAAGTAGAGTCATTAACGAATAAACTAGAAACCGAGAAACATATCTGCTGAAATTGTAAAAACTACGCTGTATCTTCTACTTGATAAATCATCTAATTGACCAGTTTCCAAATTTGAGTACACGATTTTCAACATTATTTAGAATTATCCTATCAACTAAACTGTAGTACCATCTTGTTCTGTACCTACTGCACAAATATCAAGTTTGATTTTTTGCCCTTATTATTATCTGAAATTTGTAATGTTTTCCATCTGTATTGCCACTAATGGCAAATCCTATTTGGTAAAGTCCAAATATATATATATATATATATATATATATATATATGGTAAGATAAGAAAAAATAAATGCCTGGACGAGATTCGAACCCGGAACTCTGAGCATATACCACAGCGTAATATCCATTACACCACCAGGCGAATCCAATTCAAACACTTATATTTTTATATATGTATTATATTCTCCATTATTACTAGATGTCGCGAGAACTCGGTCTTCACTGCCATCTAGTAGCTGACTGTAACAAGTAAGAAAATTAAAGAGAATATATATATATATATATATATATACTGAAGAAGTGACTAAATTCAGAAACCTTGAAACAATAATATTACAAACAGGACTGAGGTGTAGATATAAATTAAATATAGGCTCAATTGTGGAAATGCATACTATTATGCAATACAGTTCCACCGCTGTGGTCTCGAGGTAGCGTACTGCCTTGTCACGCAGCGGGCCCGGGTTCGATTCCCGGTCGGGACAGGCTCCTGGGTGAGGTTTTTTCGGGGTTTTTCCTCACCTGTAAGACAAATGTCATGAAGATTAGGGCCCATCGGTCCCCCAAAAATAATTCGGCCATCATCATAATCCTTATCATTACTATCATCATTATATCATTGGTGTGGAAAGCAACGCGAAGCTACCACACCTATAATTCCCAAGTAAAGCTGCAAAGAGTAGCATCAAAAAGCTATGATTGTAGTGAAAGACCTTCTGTCGGACAGAATTACTATGGATGGATTGATGCAATACAGGGACTCATATCGTCCTAACTTCGCAAAAAACGTTAAACTGAATGTGTACATGTCTATACATACAAGATGTAAATGTATTATACCGCATACATTTAACTGTTTATACAGGGGTATCATATAGGTAACCAATAGTCTTACTTACTTACTCACTGGCACTATCGAACCCGTAGGTTCATGGCCGCGCGAACATAAGCTCTCCGTACATCCCTATCCTGAGCTAATGATTACCAATCATTCCCTGTATAATTTACTTCCTTCAAATCATAGTTCCTGTTATTTTCCCCCCTCATTCATGGTCTACCAACTGGGCGTTTTCCCTCTGGATTTCCTACAAGAAGCTTCCCATACGTACAACATGTCCCGCCCATCGCAGTTTACGAGACTTAACTGTTATTATATCTGGCTTCCTATAAAGACAATGTAGTTCATTGTTATGTAGTCTTCTCCATTCACCTGTCCATCTCTCTTTGGTCCAAAAATTTTCCTAAGTACTTTATTCTCAAATACTTGTAATCTCCTTTCTTCCCTTAAAGTAAGAGTCCATGTTTCGCACCCACATAATATAACTGGTAGAATAATAGTTTTATATATTTTCAGTTTAACGTTTTTTGAAAGGAGTTGGGACATCAAAAGTTTCTGCAATGCATAATAGCACGCATTTCCAGAATTGACCCTATGTTTAATTTCTTTGTGCATCTCATTCCTATTTGTGATTATTGTTCCTAGGTATCTGAATTCAACCACTTCCTCAAAATTTCCCTCATTTGTCATTAGCTGTCCATTTCCATTATATAATGTATTTCTATGTTACTTACTCTTACTTACTCACTGGCACTATCGAACCCATAGGTTCATGGCTGCACGGACATAAGCTCTCCATACATCCCTATCCTGAGCTAATGCTTTCCAATCATTCCCTCTATAATCTACTTCCCTCAAATCATAGTTAATGTTATTCTCCCACCTCATTCTTGGTCTACCAACTAGGCGTTTTCCCTCTGGCTTTCCTACAAGAAGCTTCCATGCAAGACTTTCATTCCCCATACGTGCAACATGTCCTGCCCATCGCAGTTTACGAGACTTAACTGTTCTTATTATATCTGGCTTCCTTTCTATGTTTGACCATATATTTAGTTTTATTGATATTTACTTCCAGTCACAATTCCTTAGTGTTATTCAATAGTGTGTGCGTATAGGCCTTTAGTATCTCCTCGCTATCGGCCAACAATACTACATCATCACCATAAACTAACAACTTATTAATACCATTGAATTGTAGCCCTTATTCATCCTCTAAAGATTTGACGACATGCTCTAGTACAAAATTAAATAGTAGAGGAGATAGTGCATCTCCTTGTTTAAACCCATTCTGAATTTCAAAAGTGTCTGAAAACTGTTCGCCTACAAGCACCCTACTCTTTGTGCCATTTAGACACATTCATATAGTGGCCTAAGTCTAACGTTTTAGGAATTCCGAACTCCAGCAGGATACTATATAACTTCTCCCTCTTAATTGAATCATATGTTTCTTTGAAGTCTACATATAGTTGATGTACAGTACCATTATATTACCATTTCTTTTCTAACATCTGTCTTATATTAAAAATCTCATCTTTTGTAGACCTGTTTCTTCTAAATCCACATTGATGATCTCCTAGAATGTCATCAATATAGGGAGTAAGTCTGCTTACTAATATATTTGTTAGATTTTTGTACGAAGTTGAAAGTAATGAGATGCCCCTGTAGTTGTTTCAATCAGTTTTATCTCCTTTCTTATACATTGGTACAATATTTGATTGTTTCCATTCATCTGGAAGAGCTTATTTTTTCCCAAATCCTACTAAGCAACCAGCGTATCTCGTAAATCAATTCTCCTCCCCCTGATGTTAACAGTTCTGCTGGTATCTCTTCTGAACCTGATGCTTTATACATATTCAATTTTTCAATCGCCATTTCAACCTCTAATGTACTTGGTTCTGCGACTAGCAGTTTTGCTGTCTGTAACTTATCCACCTCAATGTCCTGTTCTGTATGTACATTTAAAAGCTGATTAAAGTAACTTTTCCATCTATTTAATATACTCCTGGAATCTGCAATCATACCCGATTTTCATTCCGAATTTTGTTTGTTCTAGCCTGAAACCCTTTCTTCTCTATCCTGATTCCCTGATATATTTCTCTAATATTCCTATTTTTTGCGTTCATTTCAAGATCGTTAATCTTTTCTCTCAAACATTCTCTGTTTTCACTCTTTAGTAACTATGTGGTTTCCCGTCTAATACTACCCAATTGCTTTAAATTTACCTCATTTGGCTCGTGTAACCATTTCATTTTTGCAAGCCTTTTTTCTTTACAGTATCGGCACATTCCTCATCAAACCATTTCTTGTTTTGCCTCTTTTTTTAAACAACCAATGCTTTCTGATGCTGAGAATTTAATAGTATCTCTTATAGCCTCCCATTCTTTATTTATATCAGTTTCTTCTTCGTTTGCCACATTGTCATCTGAAGATTCCAGTACTTCAAATCTATTAGCAATTTTGATTTGGTATTCTTGCCGCATTTCATCATTTTGAAGTTTTTTAAATTTAAATTTTACAGAATCATCTTTAGCGTTTGTTCCTCTCATAAGCGATAGCCGTTGTCTGATTTTCACTCTGACCAGATGATGATCCGGAATTGCAGTCTGTCCCTCTAACTGATCTAACATCGATGATGATATTCTGCCAGCGTTTGCCCACTAATACATGATCTATTTGGTTCAGATTTTCGCCATCTGTCGACGTCCAGGTGTATTTATGAATATCCCTATACTGAAATGTTGTGCTTTTAACAATGAGATTCTTTGATGTGGCAAAAGTGACTAATCTAACCCCATTGTCGTTACTATCTTCATGAAAACGGAATTTGCCTATTGTTGGTTTGAATGTATCTTCCCGCTCCACTTTTGCATTAAAATCTCCTAAGACAATTTTCATATGATATCGTGAAAGGCTATCAAATGTGCATTCTAATTCTTCATAGAACTCATCCTTGATCTTGTCATCCTTATCGTCGTGGGGGCATGTATATTTACAATTATAAATAATGTTGTTTACGCTTTAGAATTATGTATGATATCCTATCACTAACAAACTTAATATCTCGGATAGCGGATAGGATACTCCTTCTGACTAAAAACCAATTCCAAATTCTGGTCTTTCTGCACCCCCGTAGTATAATGCAAGGTAACCAATAGTCTACGAGGGAAAGTGGGCGAGTTATAGGGAATCAAAGTAATCCACAATTAATACAGATAATTCAACAGGAGAGCGAAGTAGGAGAGAAAATTATACTAGAATAACTTCAGATCTTAGTATTAATTCCGAGATCCTGGTTTTTAATAATTCATCAACAACGTTTATGAAATACTGGGTTATTAAATTCCTTAAACTGTGGAACTTAGTAGATGATTGCACGCCACTGTACTGGTTAAAGTAGAATCGGTACAATGTGAGCCTTAGCTCTGAGTGAAACAGGCACGATCTGTGTAGTTAAATTGTGAATTAATGGTTAACTCGATGGATTTGAGATTCGAACACTGATAGTTCAAATCACGATAGGCCACTATTTTTCTTTAATTCTTTTTTATTTTTTATTTCCCTGCGAGTGTACTGTGATATGTTGGCACTGAAATTTGTTCAGTATAGACTTGTGCAAAATACCTATCTCCGTATTGGATATTACATTAACATCTTATTAGAAGTTACTTAGGTATCGGTTGTATTAAACGAATGCATCATAGAACATTTTTACAGTTAGCTGAACTTGCCGAAATGCATCTGATTTTTGGTGCAGCACAAGGTAATGGTGAAAGAGCTGCTGCCATGTACGCGTGGCGGTATCCGAATAGACGCCATCATCACCAAACAACCTTCTAGTCCGTTGATAAGCGTTTGCGGGAGCATGGGACATTTAAGGTAAACAGAGTAGACACCGGCGAAAGACGTACGTGCCGCATTGCAGAATTCGAAGAAAATGCTCTTCATAGGGTTGAATGTGATCCTTCTATTGGTATCCGTGCTATCGCACGTGTAATGAGCACGACCAATCAAACCATAGTGAACGTCCGGCAAGAAGACCAGATCTATCCCTTTCATCTGCAAAAAGTACAAACCTTACTTTGTTCAACGGACACAACTTTGTAATTGGGCTTTGCTGCAGCCACCGCTTTTCTTTTCCTCGGTGTTATTCATTGATGAGGCAATATTAAATACGGATGGGCTGTTCTGAAATGAAAGAACAGTCATATGTGGGATAATGAAAATCCTCATACCATCTTTGAGAGGGGTCACCAGCAGAGATTTTCGGTGAACGTATGGGTAGGCGTAATTTCTGACCACATCATTGGACCCTACCTTCTTCTCCAGAGATTAAATGGTGTCATTTATAAAACGTTTTATAGCACGTCGTATCTAGATTGTTAGAAGAAGTTCCACTTCACATCGGGCTGCTCCCCATTTCTGCAGGAATGTGCGAAATCATTTGGATGAAGTGTATCCTGGCCGTTGGATATAGCAAGAGGTAGTTCAACAGTAGTGTGGCCACCTCGCTCTCCAGATCTCTGTCCACTTGTTATTTTCGTGGGGACACATGGAAATACTGGTGTATGCGACCCCTGTTGAATCATATAAACTGTTAGTTGCACGCATAATCGCAGCAAGATATGTATTCCGCGAAACACCTGGTATCTTGAACGTGGTCGAGAATCCTTTATTCGCCGATGTCGTCTGTGTTGTGAGAATAGAGGTGGCCAATTTGAACAATTTCTCTAATCAGTCTGCAGGTGGTTTACTTTTTTCTGGTTTACGGAAATGAATTGTTTCTTATTTCCCAATAATATTATGTAAGTCATGTGTACATACACTGTATTCTTCATGTTATTACTCTTGTAAACGCTGTACTATCATTTATTTAAGTACGCAACTACTGTACAGTACACTTGCACATTTTATTTGCGAAACCTATTATACTCTACAGTGAGTGTATTATTATTATTATTATTATTATTATTATTATTATTATTATTATTATTATTATTATTACAACCTTTCAAATAATTGTCTGTACAATGCCTACGAAGATAGTTTTGTAATCATGTACTGCTTCGATATTCCAATACCGTATTCTGTAAAATAATGAATTAAAAATTTAACCAGAAGTAAATCTACGTACGTAACAAATTTACAGGGC
The DNA here is from genome assembly GCA_030220185.1 of Diploptera punctata. Classification (NCBI taxonomy): domain Eukaryota; kingdom Metazoa; phylum Arthropoda; class Insecta; order Blattodea; family Blaberidae; genus Diploptera; species Diploptera punctata. Next base: position 130,789 of record JASPKZ010001576.1, on the reverse strand, counting down.
ATACATAATAAAAAAAGAAAGGAAAAAAGTGTACACATATTGTACGTAGTTTCGAACGCGATGTATCAATCTTACGTTTGCGTCGGTAGTAAGACTGATATAAGTAGTAGTAGTAGTAGTAGGACTTTATTAGACAAAAAAGTAAGATATTTACAATATTATTTACAAATATGGGTCGCACGGGCAGTAAGCCGTACGTGCTGTTGACAGTCCGTTACAATAAAGTAATAATTGGTACTAGTGTAAAGAAAAATAAACAAAAACAGCAATAACATTACAATTACATAAAGAAAACACAATAATAATATTACAATTAAATAATAACACAATAGCATTATACACTAAAACCATTAACATTACAATTACATAAAGAAAACACAAAAATATTACAATTAGGTAATAACACAATAGCATTATACACTAAAAAAACATTAACATTACAATTACATAAAGAAAACACATTAATATTACAATTAAATAATAACACAACAGCATTATACACTAATTAATTTATATATAATTGTTAATAATTAATGGTATTGCATTTTGATAACATATTTATTCATGAATGAGTGTTGTCCTTATTTTTCGCGTTTTGTCCAGAAATTTACCGAGGTTTATCCAATTTTCTGGATTTACCAATAACTCGTAGCATGCCAATCTTTCCCGATTTGAATTTAGAAATCTTTCCGGTAATAACTGACGTCTCCAATATTCTAAATCATTACATTTTCCTAATATATGTATCTCATCTTCAAAGTTCCCGCACATTGGACACATTCACATATCGTGATCATCGCTAATTTTTAGCCTAAACCAAGCAAGCCCTGATCTCTCCTTAAATCCTAGGTTGAGTATATACGATTCTTTTCCCCAGACGTGTTTTAGGTCTCTTTGTAAACACAGTGAGCGTTTTCCTGTACATTCGGCGAAGGTATCTTGTTGGTTTACATCTGAGTACCTCCTCCTTATTTTTCTCCACACGTTCTTGCGATTTTTAGTCCCTTTTTCCCATATCCAGCCCATCCCAATCTTTTGGAGTTCTCTCCTAACCTCGTCTGCCCAAAATTTAACATCTATGTTTTTAATTTGGTGGTCGTAACAAATTGCTCTAAGCATTGTTTGTTCACCTTGGATTACTCGCAACCAGTATTTGAGTACACGAATTTTACAGTTAATGTCGTCCTGGAATGACCCGAATTCATATAAAATTCCACAGTTAGAAACGGCCTTACTAAGTCCTGTAATATACTTTAGAAAATGCGTATATACCTTATTTAGTATTTCCGTTCTTTGGAAACCCCAAATCTCACTACTATAGTGCATTACTGGCCTGACCATCGCTCCATACATTTTTTCTAATGTGCTGACTGGAATATCAGGCACTCGACCCAGAATACCGAGTACACTGTTAAGTTGTCCCCTCCCTTTAAATAATGCTATATCAATGTGTTTTTTTCCACTTTCCGTTCATTTTCAACGTCGTACCAAGATATTCAAAATGTTTCACGTTTTGAAGAACTTGATCTCTGTATTTCCATTCCTCTGTTCTACCATAAACCGTCCCATTTTTAAATGGTCATTGTTTTTGTCTCACTAACATTTACAGTCAATCCCCAATTCCTACAGTATATTTCCAGTAGGTCAAGACCACTTTGCAATCCCTTGATTGTCTTGGAACAGATAATTAAATCATCTGCATACAACAGGACTGGGATTCTAACATTTCCTATCTCCGGAGCCTCAATTTCTCCTTCTAGCATTACGTCTACAATATCATCAACGAATAGATTAAATAGCATTGGTGATAAAATGCAACCTTGTCTCACTCCCCGATTGGCTTCACTGCTCTCTGTAATGTGCCCTTGGTCTACTTTTATACAAAATTTAACATATTTATAAATTGACATTAAAGCATGTATCATTTTATGAGACAATCCTTTCCGATTTAATTTTTCCCAAAGTGCGCTTCGGTCCACAGTATCAAATGCCATCTTAAAATCAATGAATGCACAAATTAATTTACCCCCCTCATTTTCAGATTGTCATCAATTAATGTTCTCAGAACAAATAGGTTGTCCACCGTGGAGTACCCTTCTCTTAAACCTGCCTGATATTTTGAGAGCCTATTGTTCTCTTTAGCCCATTGTCTGATTCGTTCGTAAAGTACTTTACAATATATTTTTCCGAACACTGACAAGAGACAAATTTCCCTATAACTTTCTGGTATCTGTGCCCCACCTTTCCCTTTGTATAGCGGTTGGATGACACCTGTCGCCCAGGCTTCCGGATAATCTCCTCCATTAAAAAGTTGGTTGAACGCAGTTTTCAAAACGTCTAATAATTTTTTGGATGATATCATATTTTTCAAGAATTCCCCTGGTATTCCATCAATTCCAGGTGCTTTACCATTCTTTAAACATTTAATGGAAGAAACCACTTCATTTTTCGAAATATCCTGATCCAGTAATTGAATATGAATTGGGTCAGGGATCTCAACTATATTTCCTTGATTATATCTTAACCTCTCATTTCCCAGCACCCTATCAAAGTAACTTCTCAATTCCCCGGGCGTTATTCTTGTCCGATGTATGGACTTTACTTTGAGTTCCCTTAACGCTTTCCATATGTCCGCAATGTTCCCACTTTCAGTCGCGACTCTCATTTCTTCGGATTTCTTATTTTGCCATGCTAGTTTTGTTTCTGCCAAAAATTCTTTATATTCCTTTCTCTCTTGCGCATAATTTTTTCTGCTTTCATCTGTGCTTTCTTTTCTAAACTTTAAAAGACTACTTTCGACGAATTTCTTCTTCTTTCTACATGCATTATTGTACCACCCTTTGTCCTTCTGGTTCATTGCGTATTTAACCTTGAATTTTTCCCCTGCTTTTTGAAAACATTCTGATATAAAGGCGCATGCTTGTTGCAAGTTACAGTCCCTGTATGATATTATTTACATTTTAATTTGAAATAATCAGTGGCATGCCATCCATTTTACAAATTAAATCATAACTCGGACATTTTTATTCGTAGACCATTAGTCCATTATCTCATATTGATTATATAATACTCGCCTATACGTAGTTAAATTTGTGCGGTATAATTCATTTACACTCTGTATATATACATATTATATATATATATATATATATATATATATACATATAACTGTTATTCTTTCTATTATATTATACGGTGCGATACATGGAATCTTATTTTAAGGGAAAATAAAATATTACGAGTATTTGTGAATAAATTTTCTAGGAAAATTTTTGGACCAACGAGAAATGAACAAAGAGGTGAATGGAGAAAACTATATAAACCGTGAGCTGCATGATCTTTATGAATAACCAGACCCAGGACTAATAATAAGAGTTACGTCTCATAGATTGCGATGAGCAGGACGATGTAGTACGAATGTAAAATGAAAGAAGGGCAGGGAAACTCCTTGTAGGAAAACCAGAGAGAAAGCGCCCAGTTGGTAGTCAAGAATATTGAGGGAGAATAACAAAGCATGATATGCCTAGTAAGAATAGTTAAGTCTCATAGACTGCGATAGGCTGAACATGTGGCAAGAATTGGGAACGAAAGAGGAGCCTGAAAACTTCATGTGGGAAATCCTAAAATAAAGCGGCTTATAGATAGGCTAATAATTATGTGGGAGTAGGCCTAACATAAATCACGATTTGAGAGAAGTAGATTATACAGGGGATGGTTGGGATGCATTAGCTCAGGACAGGGATATATGGAGAGCAGCCAATGAACCTACCTATTCGATAGTGTCAGTGCGTTATCTATTATTATAAAATAAAATATTCGAGTGTATTATTAAATAATTCAAAACTTAGAAAACAAAATATCACATATTTCTGCGAATTTACAATATAGGACAGATGTAACAAACACAGAGAGCCGAGAGATATTTTCTATATGATAAAGTAGAAGAGAGAAACTGCCGGGAAGTTTTGTAGCTCCCAGCCACGACCTGAGCTTGTTTACATATCATCAGTTGGTACACTCTGTTCAAAATAAATCTCCACATTCATATCTCTACACACGTTTTGATCATGGAAATTCCCTAGCGCAGTGGTTAGATATTTGCCCCTTTATATCTATGCCTTGAGTTCCCGTCTGGTCACTCCATGTCAGGGGCGGCTATTCAGGGGAGGTAGAAGAAGTGCCACTTCAACTTATGTTTACCAGAATTATTCCGATTCCGATTGAGGGTCTTTCCACTTTTCAGCGGTTGCCCTTTTACCAACCGGCTGCTGGCCCTTCACATCCACATGTGTCAATCACAGAGGTAGATGATCAACAGCCAGTGTAGGGGTGACATGTGGTTAGCATGTCGAGTCCCCCAGCCGTTATAGCTGGTTCCTCAACCTGGAGCCGCTACTTATTGTAGCTACCAATTGCCTCACGATGCTGGGTGGGCACCGGTCCCATACTGGCCGAAATACCATGAGAAGATTTCTTCCCCCATGGAGACTCGAACCAGCGCAAGTCCCGTAGCTCTGCGCCAAGGCTTCCTACCTTAACCACTCGGCTACGGCGCGGGACCAGAATTATTCTTAAACTTTATTTTATCATGAATGTTTGTTTTAGTAGAAATATGTTGTATTATTGTACGAGACGGGACTCATCGTTGTGAAACAGAACGCCTGCGATATGTGGTGTCATTCTGACATTCGGCCAGCACTGAAGTGAAGGATTTTTGCTTCTAGCTTGCTTCTACCTCTGGGGACGAAGCGTACATCGCTGGTAGCCATGGCAACCGTGACGTCACATGCTGATATCTAACATAATAAAATACCACAAGCGAAGTAGGGAGAGGAAAATAGCCATCTGCTTCGAGATTTGGCTTTGTGAATGAAATTATCTCGTATTCAGCTAATGTTTTGGTGGTTTAAAAATTAATCGTGTTCATGATGTATTGTATGTTTTATATGAAAAGCATTTTTCACGCTGGAAAGATGAAGATAAAAAGGAAGCTTTAAATTGTGGACGTCCTACTGAATCTCTACAAATATGCGGTACAAAAAAAAAAGTTGTACATTCAGGTAAACGCTACTATCTTAGTTTCAAAAGGTCATGGTTTAAGAATTTCCTTGCTTGTGCTCCTCTCAAACTCTACACAAATTGTTTTGTTGGTCTTTCTTACTTTTCAGCATTAAATAACATTTTTGAAATATATATATATATATATATATATATATATATATATATATATATATATATACTTCTACTGCAGTTAACATGGGCATACTCATACCATGAAGATATCAACGACAAGTTTGTAGCCTTAATGGATCGAAGGATCTATTTGATGGATGCAATTAATAATAACATTAAGATAAGCATGTGTACAAATATTTTTTCTTACTAGCTCTTGACCTAACTCCAAAGTCACGAGCCGTCACTGCTCCATGTGAAATTATCGTTGAACAAATCAAAGCGAAGGCAAATACCTTCATGGGCTTTCTTCCATTTTGATTGATAGTAATTTCATTCTATCGCTTCTTCATAATAATTTAAATTCGTTTAGTTCCATTTAATTTTGTCTGCCACTTTGGTAGTGCGACAGTCACTTGTTTTAAGTAGAAAATTGCTTATTTATTTTTAATGCCAATATGAAATGGTAACAATGGTGGCATGCCCTGTAAGTTTAATGGTTCACTGAACAAAATTACTAAAAAATAGTAAGTAGTTGAAATTAATAACAATGATTTGTACATTATTCACCAAGAAACACCTAGATAGTTTGAATTAGCAATTTATTTCTGCCGCGGAAAACTCTGGCCGGCGCGGTTTTCAAGAGCGTATGTGCACTGTCTATGTGTGAACCCCCTGGAATCAATTTGTCGGCTTCACAACCGCGAGAGGCGAGGAGAAAGAGCATATTCGTTTGGTTCTTGACGCTGGTAATTCACCAGCGATCCACGAATCCTGGCGGAAAATAACGAGTAAATCCGAAAGTCCTGTTCTCTGAGCGTTATGACTAGTTATTCCAATGATAAGTTACATATTTGGAGTAATTTTTAAATTGCTTATACATCTCATATTTTCTTATTTATAGACGCTTTAACGTCTAAGATTATATGGCGTCTATTTACTTAATATTCGTTTTTAATGATACTATGAAATGTTCGATATGATGGAATGGGTCCTGATTCTGAAATTCCATCCCAGAATCTGATTTGACAAATAAAGAGTAAAGGGAGAGAACAAGGTATCATTTTTTATTATAATTGATACTAGATTCTCCATGGAAAAGAACTATCATTTAGAAGTATGAAACAGTACAATTTACAATTTAGTCATGGATTTATTTACCTTGAAAGTTTGGCGGACAGGTAAGGAAGCAGGTAAGTTATATAATTAAATGCGATTTTTGTACAATTCATGTAAGAGTGACTTCTCTCTTTTTTTTTCGTTTACCCTTCAATTGAGCAAATTTCGTCATTTGATTATCACTGGGTTTCAACTCTAGAGACCTTCCGACTATGAGTACCCAACGATACAGTCCTGTGTTAACGCGTCACTATGATAGTTGCCTGTTTATATAAAAGCGGGTGCCGCATTAATGCTTGACAATGATTAACGTGCAGAATAATTACAATGGCCGTAGTTGGCATCTTTATATTTAATTGTATACAACAGCTGCGGGGAAAGAAAGCGAGCCGCTGTACAACCATCATAGTGAGCATACAATACCACTACTGCTATACAGTATATTATAATGTAGGGATGGGTTGGGTATGGGAGAGGAGTACGCGGAATAATAGAAATGTTTGGAGGACAGTTAAGAAGAGACTAATCGATATAGACAGACAGTATATAGAAGCAGAGTGTAGTCAGAAAATATCGCTCACCCTGCAGACAGAACTGAAACTTTCGTGGGGAAGGGAGAAATATATTGACTCTTTGGATGGGGATGATAAAAGTGCTATTGCATGGTTTCATTTGGGGAGATGGATGGCCCATAATTTAACAAATGAGGAAGGCATTAACCCTTAAATTGGCTAAACACAAATTTCTTCAGTTAGATATTTAAATGTGGCGGACCGCAGTGAAAACGGAATATTGTATAACCGTTATTATTAGGTGTATTGTATAATTAGACACACATTTAAGTGGTTTCTTTTTGTTCGTTTTCTTCTGATTTATTTAAAATGTTAAATTAACTAAGCCAACTGATGTATCTAAAAGGATACGTTACGAATTTAAGGGTTAAACTATGCCCACTATGCGATGACCATGAAAACTGGCAGCATATTATAGCATTCTGTAGAGAGACAGAACAACTTAGATTACAGATGCTGCCGGAGAGATTTCTCAAGTCGGATCGAGGGAGAGTGGCGTGTTGGGATCTTTTAGGACGGATCGAGAGTGAATCAAAAACATGCAAATTTTTGGGTACAGTAAGAAAATTGAGATATAACAAAATTGTAGATTAAGGATATATGTATTAACAATAAGAAAAATCTCAATATGGTCTTTGTTTTCGATCTTTAATCATGTTATATAATAAGTAGGTCTGATAAGTTGAATATTCTGATAGTGCACTTATGTCTGCAGGGACGGGGGGAGGGGGGTATGAGCGTGCGGTGTGTATATGTGTGGGGGTGTGTGGGTGTATGTGTGTGTGCTTTTTTTTTTCTAATTTGTTTTCTAGCATTTTTTTTTTTTAATATTAATGTACGGAATGTGGATGAATGTAGATATGTATTATTTTGATTTAGTGCAGACATAGATTTTACTTATATGTAGCCAGTTATTGTTTTTTGATACAGGTGTATTTGTAGGTATTTGTTTATATTATTAGTTTTATTTTTTTATTCATGGAAAAATAATGCACGTACGGCCAAGTAGGCCCGTGCGCAATGTAAATGCATATGTATTTTCTTTATTCTGAAAAAAAGGCAATAAATTCCAAAAAAAAAAAATATATATTATAATGGCGTAGCCCCAATGCTGATCCTTCTTAGCCTCTCCTTTATTTGGACAAAGTTAATTTACTTATGCTTATTTACCCATTTACGCCATGAATGGTATGCAGTCAACACACGGACCCATTGAGACATCTAGTAGGCAACTAAGATACTACTAGGATGAGGAGGTCGGAACAATTAGCTTAGAGACCTTTTTTAATCAGGCTTGAGGATCTTTTACGATTCTTAAAATCCTCAGACTCGGGACACACAGCTTATCGTCCCTCCCGTAGGACTTCCACCTTTGATTTTTCCAACCTAAAAAATTCCATCGACCTTGGGCGGTATGCATCGTATCAAATTAATTTACAGCTAATTTTATGAATATTTTATTGAACCCAATTAGTTCAACAGCAGCGTCACTGAATTATGAATGTAATTTAATGATTCGTGGTAATGAAATTCCAATCCAGCATTTGTTAAGAACTAAAAATCTACATTGATTTTTTGTATTAATAAAATATACATATTTTAATAAACATAGGAAAGACATAACAAAATTGTTGGAATTTAATGGTAGCAGTAGAATAATTCAGAGTGTACATATAATTTCCACCGCTGTGGTCTCGAGGTAGCGTGCTGCCTTGTCACGCAGCAGGGCCCGGGTTTGATCCCCGGTCGGGGCAGTTTTTCTGGGTGAGGTTTTATCGGGGTTTTTCCTCACCTGTGAGACAAATGTCAGAAAAACTTTAAGGCCCAAATGGTCCCCCGAAATCATATGGCCATCATCATCATCATCCTCATCATCATTATTATCATCATCATCCTCATCATTATTATCATCATCATCCTCATCATTATTATCATCATCATCCTTCACCAGTGTGGAAAGCAACGGGAAGCTATCACTCCTACAATTCCCTAGTAAAGCTGCAGGGCATAGCATGAAAATGCTATGATTGTACTGAAAGACTTGCCTTCGGGCAGAGTTACTGTGGATGGGTATAATTTATAATATTGACTAATTTAAAGGCTTTTGGACATATGTATGTGTGTTATAATGCCACACACTGAACTTTATGTACTTCGGGTTGCTCGCTGGAAGATATATGAAATGTGGTCTACTTTCAATTTATTTACGCACCATTTCGGCAGACCATTTTACATAGAAAATGTATTATTGTATTGCGTACAAAAAGGAGTGTAAGATGGGTGTATGTTTATGTTTGTGTAGTGTAAAATGTGTTTTATGAGGGATGATGAAGAGAACGGAGAAGGTGAGGCACGTATAACTCGTATGGAAAGGCATCATTGGGGCCGCCAAGCATAATGTCCCCATCCGACGGACGAATCGCTCTCAACAGTACCACATGCATTCTCAACATATGTACTGCGGAGAGGTTTGCAATGTAATGCACAATCTAGCGATTAGAAAATATCGAGGCATCGAGTTTGAACATTTTGGAATTAAATTCTATTAATATAATAATTAAAGTTTTAAATTCCGCCGAGTATCGAACGCGGGTCCACTAATCAGGAAGCGAGCATGCTACCACCTGAGCCAGCAGGGCTGACCATTTTTAATATTGCTAACTTTTCATTTCTACATGAGGAATTCATATCATACAATTTGGTCATTATTTTCGATAATTCTGTTTACCTCCTTCTTCTTTTTCTTCTTCACGGTTTAAGCTTATTTACTAGCCTGTTCCGGCTCCAAATTGCTGCCCTTTTCATCTTTTCTTTGGTCTTTTCTGTTTACCTATACAAACATATCAAAAAAACGTTATGTAAAATTGCAGGCTTTCACGGCTGGAGTCTTGAGTCTTGTTTAATTGGTCTTCTGGGATAATGGCCGTGGTCTAATTTGTTAAAATTCGAAGTTTCGTCTACTACTGCCATAGACATCTGGAGATTCTTCGTGCTCTCTGTGAACTCATCTACTGTCTGCTGCAGACTGCAGTGTTACTCCGAGCGAAAATTAAGTTTTAATAGATTGCAATTTTTCAAGAATAAATTTTAAAAGTTAAGTGTAACTAATCCAATTTAACAAATAACTTAACGTTGGGTATTTAGATTTAATTTTCATGATGAAAAAGGAAGAGAAAACTGTGTTAAGATAATGCAAAAAAAAAAGAGAGAAAAGTGCTCTTTATTTTAGTCACAAGTGTTATTTTTATTATTGATTTCGTACATCTCAATGATGGATAAATCATATTTGAAGAGAAAAATTATACGCTCAGACCGGGACTTGAACCCGGGACCCTTGGTTCTCTAGACCAAGTGCTCTACCAACTGAGCTACCTGAGCAAGTAACGATCTAAACGTTGGTAGAGCACTTAGTCTAGAGAACCAAGGGTCCCGGGTTCAAGTCCCGGTCTGAGCGTATATTTTTTCTCTTCAAATATGATTTATCCATCATTGAGATGTACGAAATCAATAATAAAAACTTGGAAAAAGCCGTACTGGCTGTAATGTATAATTCCCAAATATGTCTTCTTAATAAAGGAGCCGCCATTTGCAAGATAGAAGCATGGCTTCACAGCATTTGGTGGATGGGAATTACAATGTATATAGAGAAAGATTTGCGTTTAGATCGGTACTTGCTCAGGTAGCTCAGTTGGTAGAGCACTTGGTCTAGAGAACCAAGGGTCCCGGGTTCAAGTCGCGGTCTGAGCGTATATTTTTTCTCTTCAAATATGACAAGTGTTATTAATTAAAAAATTGAACATATACACAAATAAAACGCTAGTATATGTAAAGAAAAATAGTTTTAGCCTCCCCCTTGGTGTCGTGGTTTCAGAGGCAGCGGGACCGGGTTCGATCTCAAGTTGGAACAATTAGCGGGCGATATATTCCTCATGTATAAAAACGTCAGGAAACTTGAAGTCCCAAATAATCTCTGAACGTCATCTTGCCATTATAATCACCTTGTTTAGGAGAGAAGAAAATCGCACTTTCTAAATCTCCTATTTAAGATCCTACATACCTCGATTCCTAATTATTTATCATCCCGTTTCCAGTATCTATCCTCAAACCATAACTTAAACACAAGATCACAACATAGTCTCTTACTTAATATACCGCAACATAGGACATCACATCACTCCATGTCATATACCATCTCCACTTCTCGCAACTTCTCCCTACCACAAGAAATAAGGGGCTGCCGGACATTGGCATCTTTTAAAAGAAATCTAAATTTATATTTGCTCTAAACTCGACTTCATTATTATCCAGTGTAAGATATATATTAATTGATGTTTCCCGTATAATGTATCATATTTTATATTATTATTATTATTATTATTATTATTATTATTATTATTATTTTATTATCGTTTCATTATTATTATCCTATAAAATGTTGTTTGTACATGACATTTACATTGCTACATTTATTGTATCTTTAACTGTTTATAATTAGTATAGTGTATATCTATATTTGTCGAATATTTATTTGTATTTGTGCTGGTTGAGTGGAAGAGAGGGCCTTATGGCCTTAACTCTGCCAGAATAAAAGTATTATTATTATTATTATTATTATTATTATTATTATTATTATTATTATTATGAACGGATGATGCGTCTTTGTTTTAAATTTTGATGTTGTCTCGTATATGCCCCTGGCATTGAGCTGAACACTCATCCTGTGTGACCCTATATGTCCTTGTGTGATCAAAAGAGTATGTGTGCGATCAACAGTTTAAATTGCTCTCCTGGCGTGTCCCTATGAGTCCCATGTGGTGGGGTGTATGTAAAAATATATACAAAGGCAGATGTTAAACTAAGATCAGAAAATTAATAAATAAATAAAGATAGAAAATGTATTTTTATCATACGTAATGACACGAGTGATTTCCAACTTATCTAGAGAATTCGGAAATCAAGAGTGGCATTTGTTAGGACTACTTAACGAATACAATTAAGCTGTTTACTCACAAATCATTTAAATTAGTTATTTTAAAATATTTATATATTTAATGTAAACAGCGATATTAGAAAACAAACGAGATACGTTTGTTGTTTCATTTTTTCATCAGATCATATTATTTATTGCCAAAGGATCGCAAATCGTAAGAATGCACCCTAGTGGAGAAAACATGAAATGCATCAAACTGTTTATAACCAACATTATGAGTCACTGCAAACGAATGCTCTTACCTGTTCAGATTGTTCAAGAGGAGGAGTTTGATTTTATTATGATAAAATTAAATTAATAAAATCCAGGTGTAAAAAGATTGTGATTGGTTGTAAATCAAAATTCTTTGAAACGCGATTGGTCATTGACTCCCATTTGTGGCATGAGTTAAATAGTCCAGTATAAATGGCGATGCTTCTAGGTAAAAATATATTGTAAGGTACGGTATCGCTTATGTTTATCATCGAATGTGATCCCTAATTCACAAAAAGTGCATCATATAATGGTTCCAACCTGATTCAATTTCGACATGATGACACTAAACTAGTTACGAATCAGACAATATACATTCGCAAACGGAAAACTACTGAGAAAAACAATCACTTAATTTTTATTCCCAATTACATTTTTTTTGGGAATATAATGGTACTGTACATCAACTATATGTAGACTTCAAAAAAGCATATGATTCAATTAAGAGGGAGAAGTTATATAGTATCCTGCTGGAGTTCGGAATTCCTAAAAAGTTAGACTTATACGAATGTGTCTAAATGGTTCAAAGAGTAGGGTGCGTGTAGGCAAACAGTTTTCGGACACTTTTCAAATCCAGAATGGGTTCAAGCAAGGAGATGCACTATCTCCTCTACTACTTAATTTTGTACTAAAGCATGCCATTAAATCTTTAGAGAATGAGGAAGGCTTACAACTCAATGGTATTAATAAGCTGTTAGTTTATGCTGATGATTTAGTACTACTGGCCGATAGCGGGGAGATACTAAAGGCCAACACGCACACACTATTGAGTAACACTAAGAAATTAGGACTGGAAGTAAATATCAGTAAAACTAAATATATGGTCACACGTAGAAATTCAGTATATAATGGAAATGGACAGCTAATGACAAATGAGGGAAATTTTGAGGAAGTGGCTGAATTCAAATACCTAGGAACAATAATCACAAATAGGATTGAGATGTACAAAGAAATGAAACATAGGCTCAATTCTGGAAATGCATGCTATTATGCATTGCAGAGACTTTTGATGTCCCAACTCCTTTCAAAAAACGTTAAGCTGAAAATATATAAAACTATTATTCTACCAGTTATATTATATGGATGCAAAACATGGACTCTTACTTTAAGGGAGGAAAGGAGATTATGAGTATTTGAGAATAAAGTACTTAGGAAAATGTTTGGGCCAAAGATAGACGAACAGACAGGTGAATGGAGAAGACTACATAACAATGAACTACATGGTCTTTATAGGAAGCCAGATATAATAAGAACAGTTAAGTCTCGTAGACTGCGATGGGTAGGACATGTTGCACGAATGGGGAATGAAAGACGTGCATGGAAACTTCTTTTAGGAAAGCCAGAAGGAAAACGCCCAGTTGGTAGACCAAGAATGAGGTGGGAGAACAACATTAACTATGATTTGAGGGAAATAGATTATACAGGGAATGATTGGAAAGCATTAGCTCAGGATATGGATGTATGGAGAGCTTATGTCCGCGCGGCCATGAACCTACGGGTTCGATAGTGTCAGTGAGTAAGTAAGTAAGTAAGTAAGTAATTACATTGTTTTTAAATTTAAATACGTATTAAACTCGAAGCTAACTTGTCAATTATCAGAAAATTCTATTTATTACAGCTGTGCTGTATTTAAATCGCATTGAATCCTGTGATCACTGAAAGCAGACATGTTCATTATTCCCATGTTGACGAGAAGTCAATTTCATATCGATATAATATAATTTAATTAATTTTATTAATAACTAGCTAATACGCGGCGTGTGCTGCTACACATAATAAATTGTAACGTGTTTTTGAATTTAGTTGAATTAGTAAAAGGAAAAATAGATATAAATTTATATCGTTATTTTTAGATACCCCGGGCTGATTACCCGGCGTTGCCCGGGAATCTACGCATCCCGATGTACGTGGCTTAAATGAGCTGAAAGAGAAAATTCGTTATTTTGAGTTATCCATAAAAGAATACCCTCCGTGCGCTGCTATGCTTGCCCGGGAATCTACTTATCCCGATCTTCTTGGCATCAATGAAAGACAAAAATGGTTATTGTGAGTTATCTTTAAAAGATAAACATATGCTGTCGCGGACTTTTCTGTAGAGTTTTTGAGATATTCAATTCTGTGTACAATAATTTTGTGTATTTGTTATGGTTTAGGCAGCGTAAGCCATTTAAGCTTACAAAAAGCGACACTTTTTCACGTTTTTTTCACTACAGAAGGAGATTTTTAAGGGTGAAGGGCTTGAGCATTAAAACTCTCTTATAACCTATAACCTTCCCGGGAAAATCCTGAACATTTTGCAAAAAGCCCCATGACAATCGGATGAATGGTATGGCAGCACATGCTTGCCCGGGAATCTACTTATCCCGGTCTCCTTGGCATCAATGAAAGACAAAAATGGCTATTGTGTGTTATCTGCAAAAGATAAACATATGCTGTCAGGGACTTTTTTGTAGAGTTTTTTGAGATATTCAATTCTGTGTACATTAATTTTGTGTATTTGTTATGGTGTGGGCAGCGTAAGACATTTAAGGGTAAAAAAGGGACTTTTTCACGTTTTTCACTACAAAGGGTGTTTTTGTAAAGGTGTAGGAGTTGAGTATCTCAACTCTCTTATAACCTATGTTCATCTCGAGAATCTCCTGAAGCAAAAAAATCCATCACCATCGGATTAACGGTATGGCCGCGCACAAAGTACGAACGAACATACAAACAAACAAACATTTTATATATTGGATGTTAATTTAATAGACTCCATAAAATAACAGCTCAACCTGCACTGTTGTTTGGATCAGAAATCTGGACCCTCAGAAAGAGATATGAAAAGATATTCAAAATACAACAAATGAGATTCCTCAGAACGTTAGTCAAGATTGCCAAACGAGATCACATATTTAATGAAACAATAAAATAAGGCCTACAAATTAACATCACAGTAAAATATATCTCCTAATACAGTGGAGGAGACAAGGATGTAGAAGTGCGCTGAAACCAGATGTTAGGAGGGAATTTGGGAAACCATTGAGACGATTTTCTGACCATTTTTCTCTTTTTAGTCTCCGAACGGCCTTTGAAGAGCTCAATACTCGTTACATTTGATGATGATAATTTAAAGTATACTGGACATTAAATCTATTAGCAAGATTCGTAATATTAAAAAAAACTATTTAAAAAGGTACCCCAGAGCACCTATCCAGTACTAATATCATTTATAGTGTGTATTGGAACAATAACTAATATAAAAAATAATCATTTTACGATATTCTTCTATTCCTTAAATAATGCCTTTAAGTTGATTAACCCTTTTTATCCAAAAATAAGATAATCTTTTAGAACTTCAAAGAGGAATAAGTCTCCAAAACTTATATTTTAAATAAACTATTCATTGAAATAATTAAATTAATAATTTTAATTTCTAGTAACGCCAAACAAACAGAAAAGGGGAGAATATGGACAGCTTGGTTGCAAAAAAAGGGCAAACAAGGCTGAAGGTCTCAAGAAAATTATAGAAAAATCTCCCCATTCTCAGTTTCAAGTGATATCTCACTCATTGGTTTTTTTCAGAAAGATTTAATTCGTCTCTACAGAAAAAAAAGGAAAAAAGTGCGTAAAAGTCATTGTCCACCGCTGTGGTCTCGAGGTAGCGTGCTGCCTTGTCACGCAGCGGGCCCGGGTTCGATCACCGGTCGGGGCAATTTTTCTGGGTGAGATTTTTCCTCACCTTTAAGACAAATGTGAGGAAAACTTCAAGGCCCAAACGGTCCCCAAAATCATATGGCCATCATTATCATCATCGTCATCATCCTTCGCCGGTGTGGAAAGCAACGGGAAGCTACCACACCTACAATTTCCTAGTAAAAACTGCAACCATAGCATATAGAACGTGATAGCTATCTGAAATCGTTCAATAAAATTACCTATATTATCCACTACCGAATAGTCTGATTAGTGGTATCTCCAGCTGTTTTTAGCTCAATCTAATTTCTTCAAATTAGTAAAACATGGGTTACATGTGTATATCTGTGAGTCATCCCGAGATCTGACTGCCACCTCTAAATAGAGATTCCTTATACAGAAGAAATTAAAGTCATTTAAACTCGAAATGCATTAACTTGATATCAGTTGTATATTACAGTGACATAAGTACAATAAAAACATTATTTTTTGCAAGCATCATTTTGTATAAGTCGCCAAATTTTGTACACCCTTAGACAAAAAAGAAATGAGTCATCTCTTGATTCTATCAACCGATCGGGGAACTTCGTGAGCACTCGCAGAAGCCTTATTCACATTAACACGTTTTCAGTAAATCTACTGTGTTGTTTGCTAGTTAACGCAGTGAACACTCAAGTAACATAAAAGAGAGAGCTTGCCTTTGTGTGTTTCCGTGGTCGAGCGGTTTAAAACACAACATCTGCGTTTGTAACCTGACGGATTCGATTCCCGTTCTACTTTTTTTTTTTCAACTGAATGTTAGGATAGCATTTCGCCTGTAATATAGTTTCATATTTAATTTTATATTTGAGTTTTATGGCTTTAATGCACACACAAAAATGAAAACCTTCTAGTAATTAAATGAAGAAAGGAAATCATATCTTCTAAAATGAAAAACTTTAACAAAAACAAAATCAATATCGGGTGTATGAATCCTCCTCATCTATTGCTGCCCTCAATCTGCGGGACATTGATGCAACAAATTTCTACAGGCTTGTGGACGATCGGCTAGAGCATGCCAGGCGTCTTGAATTTGTGCCCATAAGCCATATTTCGTTTTTCGTGCATCTGCAGGCGAATTAGAGTTCATCTCTATTTTCATCTAAGCCCATACATTTTCGATTGGATTCAAACTGGTGAACATAGAAATTTGATTTGCCTTCTCCTTTAACAATGAAATCAAATTTCCCTAAACATATTTCAGAAAGCGGCCACAGTTTCAAACAATATCGATAATACAATGTAAATTATACACAGAGAAAACAACAGACACAAAATTAACATTTTACAAGAAATCGAAATTATCAAGAAGGCCAAGAATACAAACATTCTGAACGAAAATGTGCCTAATAAGCAAAACACTCTATTAGACATACAATTAATTCAATACTATTCTCCAGAAGATAAGCATGCATCGAAAGGCCTAGAGTGAAATCAACGAAAATTTTAGATAGTTGAGGAAGACGGTAGTATACAAGATAAAAATAAACAGTAGTTCAAACAAGCTAAAACAACACGCTTTATTAGAAAACCGAACTAAAAAATTATAAATAATTTTATTTTCCAAAACGCTTGGGATAAAATTAAAGTGGTCAACAAAAAAATGATGTCCAACACATCTAGAATAAAACTAGAGTTATCTACAAAAAACAATAATTTTAATATCAAAAGCGTGGGGTGCTCTATATCAATTAATACTTATATTTGATAATAAACAGATATTGCTAAAAGTAAAGTCTCTAAGAAGAAAACGTAAAAACCATAAATGTCACCCAACGCTTTTGATAAATTATTTTTTTCGTAGATAACTCTAGTTTTATTCTAGATGTGTTAGAGATGATTTTTTTATTGTCCACTTTAATTTTTTTCCCGAAGCTTTATGGAAATTAAAATTATTATTTTTATTTTTTAGTTCGGTTTTCTAGTAAAGCGTGTTGTTTCAGTTTTTTGAACTATTATTTATTTTTTTAATTTTTAGTTTAATTGATTGTCATAAACAGGAATCCCATGAACATTTAATTGCTTAATACTTTTCTAAAAAACCTCCGGCCCGGATTTGAACCAGCGACTTATTGATTGCTGAAATTATATACCACTACAGTCCGCCGCTCTACTAACTGGGCTCTCACAACGAATGACTAAAAAGTCGATAAGTCCGCAACCTATCGCACAGGTTTTATTTTTTGATTTTCCGATGATTCTGGCCAGGATTTTAGAACAAATTATGAAATTATTGTATTGTCATGGGTCCTTTACAGGTATACAAAGTTTCAAGTCGATCCAATGTTTTAAGTGGATGAAAATCGTGTTCAAAGATTCCGTTACATAGATGCAGATTCGTTACATAGACAGATACAGGTCAAGCTAATATAATGCGTGTAAAAATATATAATTTAACATTGTCATAGCCTCAACGGTATAAACAAGATATGAACTTGAAAAGTATAGATTAATTCAAATGTCGAAATAAAATGTATTTAATTCATAAAACGTTTTAATACAAATATCACGAAAAAAACTGCGTAATTGAAGACGCGAACCTGCGATCTTCATTAATGGGACCAGTGACCGCGTGCTTTACCGCAGAGCTATCGGGACACGTAGAAGAGTCTTCAGTTCATGCCACATAACACAGTAGCTCAGGGACTGCACAATTATGACTAGTTTCCTAGTTTGAACCCAGCGCTGTGCCGAGTATGACTTAGAAGAAATGTGCGTTCAAGAGAGACTCATTTTTTTGTCGAAGTGTGTACCTATCGTCCTGCGTTATCCATTGTTATGACGAGCTAAATCAAGTATGTATTTTGAACGTAATATTTACTTTTAAATATTCTTTAGAAGCTAATCGGCTGGAAATCAAAGTAATTAATAATGTACGCTAGCTGGACAAAACGTGACAAATATAAGGTTAGTGTGATGTGTTATATTTTTAAGTTTAAGACTCTCTAATATTCTAGACTAATCGAAATGCTACTTAAATGGTTAATAATAATAATAATAATAATAATAATAATAATAATAATAATAATAATAATAATAATAATAGCTTTATTTTACCTGGCAGAGTTAAGGCCTTAAGGCCTTGTCTACCACTCAACCAGGTTTAAAAAAATACAAACAAAAAATAGTCTTAAATCTAAATTACAATATACATATATAAACGATTACAAGTTATGAATACAATTAATATCTATAATGTAATTTGATTTACTCTAAATTTAACGAATTAAATATATAATATGTACAATATATATATAAAAAAAACGAGGAAAAGATTAATGACAGTATAAAATTATATAAATAGAGAAAAATTAATTATTAGACAACAGGTAACTGTATAAGCGTGACTTAAAGGTTCCAAGTGTGCGGCAACCCCTGATATCTTGAGGAAGGAGATTCCAGGAGCGGGCAGAGGCTACTGTGAAGGAAGTAGAATAGGAGGAAGTGCTATGAATAGGAATTGTTAGCAGACTGCTATCTTGTGATCTAGTGTCAATATTGTGGTAAGAGGATAACTTCTCAAATCTGGACGCCAGGTAAGTAGGGATGTAGGAATTCAGAAGCTTGAAAAGTAGTGAAAGGGAGTGCAATTTACGTCTGTCAGTAAGACGGAGCCAAGAGAGGTTATTAAAGTGTTCGGAAATATGGTCATAACGGCGGATATTGAAAATGAATCGAACGCAAGCATTATGAACACGCTGCAGTCTCTGCGACAAGTCATAGTTTAGATCATTATATATAATGTCACAATAATCGAAGTGTGGTAACACAAGATTCTGCACAAGGATTTGTTTTAACGAAACTGGGAGAAAATTCTTTAAACGACTAAGATAATGTAAGATGGAGAAAGTCTTTTTACATATGTGTTTCACTTGTGTTTGCCAGGTTAAATTTGCGTCTAGATGTAGTCCAAGATCTATTACTGAAGAATAATAAGGGATAATTATATTATTTATAGTAATGTTTGGAAGTGTAGATATGTCAAAGGTTGTAAGCAGTCTGTGAATTGCTTTGAGTTAGCTTTTAAATTTAATTATGGGTCATCAATGTTTTATCGTGTAAAGGTTCTCCCGATGTTTAATAGTTGGATGGCATCCATTTTTAAAGGAGGTGATGGGTGAAATGTTCGGTCAAATTTAGCATTTTTTGTATTAAAAAATACCTTAAAGTATTAGTAGGTGAAGTTTCAGTGTCCTATGGCGCTTGTACGTCTGCCTAATGACTGTAGGATGGCATTTTTACTACATTCTAATTTAACTGCATGCAAACTTTCAAATTGGTTTTTCCACACTTTTATTTTCATTGCATTTCAATACATTCAAATCAAAATAGCATTGACAATTTAATGATAGAAGCACGAATTTTCACTGCATGTCCCACGCCCTATGGCCAACAATGCTGTGTGAATGGACTTCGAAACAACGTTGATAGATTTTTAAATAAAAAATAAAATATGTGTAGCAATTTAAAAAAATCATATGCACAGGGTGTATATATTTTTTTCTTCCTTTATCATGACGATATAGTTAATGCATACAGCTAATCTAAAGAGGTCAGTGATTGTGTAGAAAAACACTTAAAAATTTTACTAAAAATTATGGTACTAATTAAAAATTATAATATGCAAATTTTTTAATGGATTTTCTTCAATGACTAAAAATCGTTTAAGCCTAGACAGGTGAAAGGTCAGTATAATATTACGTATTATTTCTGTAGTACTACTGGCCGATAGCGAGGCGATACTAAAGGCCAACACGCACACACTATTGAGTAACACTAAGAAATTAGGACTGGAAGTAAATATCAATAAAACTAAATATATGGTCACACGTAGAAATTCATTAAATAATGGAAATGGACAGCTAATGACAAATGAGGGAAATTTTGAGGAAGTGGCTGAATTCAAATACCTAGGAACAATAATCACAAATAGGAATGAGATGCACAAAGAAATTAAACATAGGCTCAATTCTGGAAATGCATGCTATTATGCATTGCAGAGACTCTTGATGTCCCAACTCCTTTCAAAAAACGTTAAACTGAAAATATATAAAACTATTTAAAACACAAGTGATCTTCTTGGTGATAAAATATTCAAATATATATGCAGTCAATATGCCCATTTCACCAATTAATGTTTTAAAATGGTCAACAAGTTTCTACAGCCAAGCTGTCATTCTCAAGACCAGATATTGGCAGTCAATATCTGGTCTTGAGAATGACAGCTTGGCTGTAGAAACTTGTTGACCATTTTAAAACATTAATTGGTGAAATGGGCATATTGACTGCATATATATTTGAATAAAACTATTATTCTACCAGTTATATTATATGGGTGCGAAACATGGACTCTTACTTTAAGAGAGGAAAGGAGATTACAAGTATTTGACAATAAAGTACTTAGGAAAATGTTTGGACCAAAGAGAGATGAACAGACAGGTGAATGGAGAAGACTACATAACAATGAACTACATGGTCTTTACAGGAAGCCAGATATAATAAGAACAGTTAAGTCTCGTAGACTGCGATGGGCAGGACATGTTGCACGTATGGGGAATGGAAGACTTGCATGGAAGCTTCTTGTAGGAAAGCCAGAGGGAAAACGCCCAGTTGGTAGACCAAGAATGAGGTGGGAGAATAACATTAACTATGATTTGAGGAAGTAGATTATACAGGGAATGATTGGAAAGCATTAGCTCAGGATAGCGATGTATAGAGAGCTTATGTCCGTGCGGCCATGAACCTATGGGTTCGATAGTGCCAGTGAGTAAGTAAGTATTGCATTAATGCGTAAACGAAAAATCAAGTATGTAGCTTAAAAATGTAGGAAATAGAAATTTCACCCATCACCACCTTAAAATACATAACAGCAGACAGTCGAAGTTTCATAAGAAATATCCGGAAATATTCACTCAAAATGACTAAAAAAAATCAGTTGGAGTTAGCATTATTCAGATTACCACGGTACCATTCTACACTGACTCACTGATACTATTGCCGCGCGGACGTAAGCTCTCCATATAACCGTATCCAGAACTAAAGTTTTCCAATCAATCCCTGTATAATCTACTTCCCTCAAATCATGTTTAACGTTATTCTCACACATAATTTAGGCCTACCAAATGGACGGTTTCCCATTAGTTTTCCTACAAGAGAAAGTGTCCATGCCCCTCTTTCATTCCCCATTAGAGGCACATGTCCTGCCCATCGCAGTAACGATACTTAACTGTTATTACTACATCTTGTTTCCTGTGAAGATCATGTAGCTCACTGTTATCTAATCTTTTCCATTCACCTGTCTGCTCATCTCTCTGTGGTCCTAAAATGTCCCTTCATTCTCAAATACTCGTAGTATTTTCTACTTCCTTAAAGAGTTCCGCATCGATATGATATAACTACGCGAATAACAGTGCTATAAAATTTTCAGTTTACACTTTTTTGAGAGCAAGGTGAGATGTGTCCCCGACTCCCATGCTCAATTCATTACGGCATCCATTTCCAGAAAACGATAGCCTGTGTTTAATTCCATTGTGCACCTCATTTCTGCTTGTTACTTGTAATTTTAATAATATATAATAATATATAATAAATAATCATATAATCATAATACCTAATAATAATAATACTAATATACTACTAATAGCTTTATTTTACCTGGCAGAGTTAACGAAGGCCCTTAAGGCCTTTGTCTACCACTCAACCAGTTTTAAAAAAAAAAAAAATACAAAAGAAAATTCTTAAATCTCAATTTAAATATATAAATAATATATTCTTATATATAAACCTATAACCATTAATGAATACAATACAATTAATATTTATAATGTATTTTGATTTACTCTAAATTTAACGAATTAAATATATAATATGTACAAGATATATAAAAAAAACGAGGAAAAGATTAATGACATAGTATAAAATTAAATAAATAGAGAAAAATTAATTATTAGACAACAGGTAACTGTATAAGCGTGACTTAAAGGTGCCAAGTGTGCGGCAACCCCTGATATCTTGAGGAAGGAGATTCCAGGAGCGGGCGGAGGCTACTGTGAAGGAAGTAGAATATGTACTTAAATTGGGTCACTTCTTCAAAATTTCTCACATTTGTCATTAACTGTCCATTTTCATTATATAATTTATTTCTACCCGTGACAACATATTCAGTTTCAGTGATGTTTATTTCCAGTCCCAATTTATTAGTGTTACTCAATAGAGTGTACCTGTTGGCCCTTTAGCAAACGCTCGCTATTGCCTGATAATACATCATCAGCAACAAAAATAGGTAATTATGAAGAATCTACACACCATATCACATACGTTGAAATATATATATATATATATAAATGAAGAAAAGTAATATATCATATTAGTGATATTCTATTTTTCAATATATGACATTCAATCGTCTCACTAAAATTAAAAGGTAGACACGTGATATAGCATTGGATATTAAAAAGGTCTATAAATAAAAATTAAATACAAATTTCACAAACAAAAATGCAATAAAAACTACGGTTTAATCATTATTCATATAGGATTCCTTTAGCTATTTTTAGATAATCTTTGAGGTTAATTTTCTTTATACTTATAATCTCATTTAATTTTACTCATTTAACGATAATTTCTCTTATCTTGGAAACCATTAATGTCTGACTTTATTATCCGGTGTTTGAACGCTAAAAAATGATAATTAGAGAAAAATATATGGTGACATTTCACAGTTTTATGCCACGTTTTATTAAAGTAATATATCACATTTATAATGCAGTGCCAAGCCACTTGGGGCGCTGCTGTCGTTATCATCCGCGTCCTTTTTTTTTTTTGTGACACGCAATTCAAATGTCATAATTCTGAAGAGGGGGAATTTATGCTTAAAAATAGAATCTGAATGACTTTTCCCAAGGTAAATGAAAGTCAGTTAATAAGATTATAATTAAATCGGGAGAAATTGACTTAGATGTTGGCGTTTGTAGTTCGAATTAAGGAGGTCCGAGTTCAATTCCCATTAATTAAGTACACTCAGATTTCTTCGTAGGTTTGTTGAGTCTTTGATTCTAATGCGGAGTATAATTTCATTACCAAGATACATTCAACTATTTTGCAAAGTTTTAAAAACAACTACAAGGTATTGACTTCTGTCGCCAGAATTTTTTAGCGGGATCAAGAAAAATCGACGATTCTCATATAGTTATTTCAACCTATTAGGGTAAACTCAGTGTTGAATGATAATAATACTGCTGGTAATAATAATAATAATAATAATAATAATAATAATAACAATAATAATGACCAGCATCATGTACTAGTGAGAGGTTCTGACTACAGTTCATGTGGTCCAGGGTCTGATTTCCGGTCAGACCACAGGCATTTTTCTAAAAGGAAATTATTCCTGTGGTCGTCCATGGTCTGCATTTAGGTCAAATTTAAGTATACGGACTCACCTCGTGCATTATTATCATTCATCACTTATCATCGTGGTATTGTAACTCCACCTTCTAGTTACCCCAACTTAAGGAGTGGGATAAACTTGGAGAGAATGTAAAAAATGTCATAATGACAAACTGGTGGAATTGGTAAAATAATAATAGTAATATTAATGACAATAATAATGTCAATATTAATGTCAATATTAATGTCAATATTAATGACAATAATAATGACAATAATAATGACAATAATAATGACAATAATAATGACAATAATAATGACAATAATAATGACAATAATAATGACAATAATAATGACAATAATAATGACAATAATAATGACAATAATAATGACAATAATAATGACAATAATAATGACAATAATAATGACAATAATAATGACAATAATAATGACAATAATAATGACAATAATAATGACAATAATAATGACAATAATAATGACAATAATAATGACAATAATAATGACAATAATAATGACAATAATAATGACAATAATAATGACAATAATAATGACAATAATAATGACAATAATAATGACAATAATAATGACAATAAAATGACAATAATAATGACAATAATAATGACAATAATAATGACAATAATAATGACAATAATAATGACAATAATAATGACAATAATAATGACAATAATAATGACAATAATAATGACAATAATAATGACAATAATAATGACAATAATAATGACAATAATAATGACAATAATAATGACAATAATAATGACAATAATAATGTCAATAATAATGTCAATAATAATGTCAATAATAATGTCAATAATAATGTCAATAATAATGTCAATAATAATGTCAATAATAATGTCAATAATAATGTCAATAATAATGTCAATAATAATGTCAATAATAATGTCAATAATAATGTCAATAATAATGTCAATAATAATGTCAATAATAATGTCAATAATAATGTCAATAATAATGTCAATAATAATGTCAATAATAATGTCAATAATAATGTCAATAATAATGTCAATAATAATGTCAATAATAATGTCAATAATAATGTCAATAATAATGTCAATAATAATGTCAATAATAATGTCAATAATAATGTCAATAATAATGTCAATAATAATGTCAATAATAATGTCAATAATAATGTCAATAATAATGTCAATAATAATGTCAATAATAATGTCAATAATAATGTCAATAATAATGTCAATAATAATGTCAATAATAATGTCAATAATAATGTCAATAATAATGTCAATAATAATGTCAATAATAATGTCAATAATAATGTCAATAATAATGTCAATAATAATGTCAATAATAATGTCAATAATAATGTCAATAATAATGTCAATAATAATGTCAATAATAATGTCAATAATAATGTCAATAATAATGTCAATAATAATGTCAATAATAATGCCAATAATAATGCCAATAATAATGCCAATAATAATGCCAATAATAATGCCAATAATAATGCCAATAATAATGACAATAATAATGACAATAATAATGACAATAATAATGACAATAATAATGACAATAATAATGACAATAATAATGACAATAATAATGACATAATAATGACAATAATAATGACAATAATAATGACAATAATAATGTCAATAATAATGTCAATAATAATGTCAATAATAATGTCAATAATAATGTCAATAATAATGTAAATAATAATGTAAATAATAATGTAAATAATAATGTAAATAATAATGTAAATAATAATGTAAATAATAATGTAAATAATAATGTAAATAATAATGTAAATAATAATGTAACTAATAATGTAAATAATAATGTAAATAATAATGTCAATAATAATGTCAATAATAATGTAAATAATAATGTCAATAATAATGTCAATAATAATGTCAATAATAATGTCAATAATAATGTCAATAATAATGTCAATAATAATGTCAATAATAATGTCAATAATAATGTCAATAATAATGTCAATAATAATGTCAATAATAATGTCAATAATAATGTCAATAATAATGTCAATAATAATGTCAATAATAATGTCAATAATAATGACAATAATAATGACAATAATAATGACAATAATAATGTCAATAATAATGTCAATAATAATGTCAATAATAATGTCAATAATAATGTCAATAATAATGTCAATAATAATGACAATAATAATGACAATAATAATGACAATAATAATGACAATAATAATGACAATAATAATGACAATAATAATGACAATAATAATGACAATAATAATGACAATAATAATGACAATAATAATGACAATAATAATGACAATAATAATGACAATAATAATGACAATAATGACAATAATAATGACAATAATAATGACAATAATAATGACAATAATAATGACAATAATAATGACAATAATAATGACAATAATAATGACAATAATAATGACAATAATAATGACAATAATAATGACAATAATAATGTCAATAATAATGTCAATAACGACAATAATAACGTCAATAATAACGTCAATAATAACGGCAATAATAACGGCAATAATAACGGCAATAATAACGGCAATAATAACGGCAATAATAACGACAATAATAACGACAATAATAACGACAATAATAACGACAATAATAACGACAATAATAACGACAATAATAGCGACAATAATAGCGACAATAATGTCAATAATAATGTCAATAATAATGGCAATAATAATGACAATAATAATGACAATAATAATGACAATAATAATGACAATAATAATGACAATAATAATGACAATAATAATGACAATAATAATGACAATAATAATGACAATAATAATGACAATAATAATGACAATAATAATGACAATGATAATGACAATGATGATAATGACAATGATAATGACAATGATAATGACAATGATAATGACAATGATAATGACAATGATAATGACAATGATAATGACAATGATAATGACAATGATAATGACAATGATAATGACAATAAATAATGACAATGATAATGACAATAATAATGACAATAATAATGACAATAATAATGACAATAATCTCAATAATAATGACAATAATAATGACAATAGTAATAACAATAATAATGACAATAATAATGACAATAATAATGACAACAATAATGACAATAATAATGACAATAATAATGACAATAATATTGACAATAATAATGACAATAATATTGACAATAATAATGACAATAATAATGACAATAATAATGACAATAATTATAAAAATAATAATAATAAATGATAATGAAGGAAAAAATGTTCAAGCATGAGAATTCGAACAATAAAAACTGAATACAACATACGTTTTGCAGATGATCAATATTGTTAATTGCACAGGATTATGAAGATTTAGAGTATATGACTAGAATTAGTAGAAGAATATGATAAATGGGGATTCAATTTTGAACATGAAGAAAACAAAATATTTATCAATTGGGGAACCAGAAAAAAATTTATTTTTGAAGACGAGAAATAATAAAATCTTGTAGTGAGATCACATATTATTTAGGAATTAAAATAAATAAATATGGAAGTTACGATGAAGAAATAGAAATAATAAAGGAAGATTTGCAATTGCTTGCCTCAATGGAATTGGGATAAACATAATTGTTATATAAAAATGAATGTTTGTTTCCTTGATTGTTCGCACTTTATGCGCTGGATGCAACATGTTCATCGAATGGAAGATCATATGATACCCAAACAAATATTAAGGCATCAACCTGCACAAAGAAAAAGACCAGGACGTCCACTCTTGAGGCCGAAACAGGTCAACAAATGGCCTAAATTCGTGAATGTACTATGATGATGATACTTTATGAGAGGCCATACCGTTGATCCGATTGTGATGGGGCTTTTTGCAAAATGTTCAGGAGATTAACATAGGCTAAAAGAGAGTTCTGATTCTCAATTCCTACACCCTTAAAATTGCCTAAACCAAAATAAATACACAAAATTAATGTACACAGAATTAAATATCTCAAAAATCTCTACAAAAAAGTCCGCGGCAGCATATGTTTATCCCTTAAGGATAACTCACAATAACCATTTTTGTTTTTTATTGTGATGCCAAGAAGATCGAGACAAGTACGTAGATTCCTGTGCAAGCATTGCAAGCACATGGGAGTATTCCTTTACGGATAACTCACAATAATGAATTTTGTCTTTTAGCTCATTTATGCCAAGAAGATCGAGATAAGCAGATTCCCGGACAACACCGCATAATCAGCACGGGGAAACGTAAAAATAATTATGATATACATTTATATATTTTTTTTTCATTTTACTTATTCAACTAATCGTAAGAAATACATTAAGTTTTGTCTTTCACTTATTTATGCGAGGAAGATCGGGATGAGTAGATTTCCGGACAACGCCGGATGTACAGCACAGGATATCTAAAAAATAATTACGATATAAATCTTTCCCAATACTTATTTGTCTGAACATAAAACATTAATTTTTGTATTTCAGCCTATTTATGTCAAGAAGATCGGGATAAGTAGATTCCCGGGCAACGCCGGGTAATCAGCACGGGGTACCTAAAAATATAATTCTGTAATTATTTTTCCTTTTGCTTATTCAATTTAACATAAAAACATATTAATTTTTATTTATTTAGACGTATCAGCGACGCCGGGTATTAGCTAGTAAGTAATAAAGAGCGATTCCATGTAAAATGTCATACCGAAAATTTTGAAATTGACGCAGGAATAATATTTTGGCGTAATATATATCTTTAAAGATCACATTTTATGATTCCATAAGATAATGTTCCAAAAGTGTATTATTTTAATCTAATAATAGTGGTAGAACTAGTGCTATTCCAAAACTGTAAAAACACGCAAAATTTTACCAATTTGTTGTTTAATGATTTAGTCGTATTAATTCGTTTTATTTTACAAACTCTTTTGTTAAACCATACTTTAGTCCTCCCTAGTCGTAAATATAAAAATATGGATTGCCTTCTAATGTTCTATATGCCTTTAATGTGTCCTACAATTGTTAAATGCAAGCTATGGTCAGTCAGTCGCGGAAAACGTATACAAATTACTGTACACAAAATAATAAATGATGGAATAAAATTTCCTCTTGGATTTTACGTTATCGGTACAAAACTAAAAAAAAACGTATTGAAGACATGTTCTTCCAAAGTCGTTATTTTTCCCGCTAGTGTCCCGTGACTAACTGACATTTTGTTCCATCATATATATGCTAATACGCATGGTGCAGCAGTTGCTTGCTGCACTCCGCTGAGGATTAACATAAACATGGTTTAGAAAATCTGGTAGACTGTTCGGCTCAGCTGTTCCATAAAATAATTACTGATCATTTTTCTGTGTCAATTTGAGCTAAAAGACAGTTAGCGGAAGCATTCAAATATATTCAGGAAAAATGTTACAGTAATCGAAGCAGCCATACTTGTTGATTTCTCAGAAAATTATACCTACAAAGAACAAAATAAGAACCAGGCAGTTCACTGAAAAATTAAGCATAGGGCCTATCTCAATATTAACTGCTGTTGCCTAGAGTAGACGGATGGTGACAGAAGTTCAGAAGAAATACTTTGCTCTAGTGTCAGGTTATGTGACACATAGCAAGTGTACTATATATGTTTGCTATAGAAAAGTGTTTTTTTAACTATTCTTCTAATACTTGAGATGATAAAAATTTTCAGTTCGAGCAACAGGTAATAGGAATATGCCTATGCTTACTCGCATATTTGGATTTTGACACAAAATGGAATTTCTTTGTATCGTACCATGGAAACGGGCTATAAATGCGATTAGCGGCCAAGTAAAAAGGGTGGCACCGATGTATGAAAAATCGGGAATGAAGATACAAAATGGTGCACAATTATGTATTGTGAGCTGTAAAACCAACCAAATAACTGGAGTCACAAAATTATATAGAAGAAGGCAAGAATGTTTTAGAAAACAATTTGAATATCTTGCATCTCATTGGGTATATAACGTGAAAGCGTTGGAGCCATATGTTATAGAGTATGCACAACTGTCAAACAATCAGCGCAACAATTCGTAAGTTCGTGTGTTAAAAAAAGCTGAATGGCGTGACAGGCCTAGAAAACCCTTGGCTGCTAATCTCACATCCAAGTATATCAATCACAGAGGTGGAAAATCATTTAACCAACATATAGGGTGACATGTAGACAGCATGACGAATACTCCAGCCGTTATGGCTGGGTTTCTCGACCGCAACCGCTAACTATTGTAGCTGCCCAAATTCTTCATGATTCTGAGCAGGCACCAATTACATTGTGGCCGAAGTTCCATGAGCAAATTTCTTCTCTCATGGGGCTCGAATCAGTGCTCTCTATTGCGACATCTTGATTCTAACCATTCAGTTACAGCGTGGGTCTCTATTTTTATTAATGGGTCAAGTCAGGTCTAGTTACGGTGAAGACTAGAGTGAGAAATGTTTGTATAAGCGATCTGATAAATATATATATATATATATATATATATATATATATATATACCGACGTTATGATGTGAGTCAACAGTACTCGGGCTAATTGGAGTTAGGTTTTTATGGTTGTTTAAAGTAGAATTCAATACGTCAGCAATTGTTTACTAACTACAGCTTACTAATGCGATTTACGATAATTTGTTTTGAAAGTACATGCACTCTGATAAATAACTAACTTATTAAGAATGTGTATACATTCTGCGGGGATTATTTTTTTTATTTCAGTGGTTCAATCTAGAGATCAAAAATATTACACCTTACATCAGGTAAACTGTAATAAACTCCACTCCAAGCGCGGCAGGTCCAGAAGGCCCTTGGTCTACCAACCGGCTGCTGGCCTCACGTCCATATGTGTTAATCGCAGAGGTAGACGATCATAAACCAGTGTAGGGGTGACATGTGGTCAGCATGTCTGGTCACCCAGCCGTTATAATTGGTCTTATCAACCTGGAGGCGTTACTTATTGTAGGTAACTAAATGCCTCACGATGATGGGTGGGCACCTGTCCCATACTGACCGAAATTCAATGAGAAAATATCTTCCTCCATGGAGACTCGAACCAGCGCAAGTCCCAAAGTTCCACAGTTCTGCGCCAAGGCTTTTTGCCTTAAGCACTTGACTATGACGCCGCACTAAATTGTAATCAGTTACTATATATATATATATATATATATATATATATATATATATATATATATATATATATATATATATACACACACACACATGCATATAATTTTAGTAGGTATACCTAGGAACAATAATCACAAAAAAAAAAGGTATAAGATACACAAGGAAATTAAACATAGGCTCAATTCTGGAAATGTATGTTATTATGCATTACAGAGACTCTTGACTTCCCAACTCCTTTCAAAAAACTTTAAACTGAAAATATATAAAACTATTATTCTACCACTTATATCATATGGGTGCGAAACATGTACTCTTACTTTAAGGGAGGAAAGGAGGTTACGAGTATTTGAGAATAAAGTTCTTAGGAAAATTTTTGGACCAAAGAGAGATGAACAGACAGGTGAATGGAGAAGACTGAATAACAGTGAATTACATGGTCTTTATAGGAATCCAGATATAATGAGAACAGTTAAGTCTCGTAGACTGAGATTGTCAGGACATGTGGCTCGAATGGGGAATGAAAGACGTGCATGGAAGCTTCTTGTAGGAAAACCAGAGGGAAAACGCCCAGTTGGTAGACCAAGAATGAAGTGGGAGAGTAACATTAACAATGATTTGAGGGAAGTAGATTATACAGGGGATGATTGGAAAACATTGGCTCAGGGTAGGGATATATGGAGAGCTTATATCCGCGAGGCCATGAACCTACGGGTTCGATAGTGTCAGTGAGTTAGTTAGTTATATTTAACAATAGTTAAGGCATTTTGTTATTAAGTATTTAATAGTTTCGTTATTTTTATAAGTTAAAATGGTACATTGCAAGCGAGTTAATTTAATTTCATTATTGATTTAAAGTAATATTTATTTTACAGCAAAATTACATTTAACAATTTTCGTAGAATTGATAAAGTATTTGTAATTCTTTATTAAACTCTGTTACTGAAGGTGTTTATCAATTTTCGTAGTATTTTGTTACTATTGTGTAGCATTTGCGTTTTGAAATTCTAAATAAAATTCAGATCTGTTAGTCAGTCACAAAATAATGTCAGTCAGTCACACATCACATACCAGGTCATAACTTCGGTATTGTGATTTAGGTTTATTTTTTATTTAAATATAAATTTAAATGCGCCCTCCAAACGGTATTTTGGAAAATTGAATTAATCGCATTTCAGAGATTTATGTAGATGGACATGATGAGTTGACATTTATGTCAGTTAGTCACACATACTTTGATATATAATACATTACATTGTTTTTCTTCAGAAGTTGTATATTATGTACAATCTTAATCAGACACTTTGGCTCAACTACACTTCTACTAGCGCTTGGTTTTTCAGTTATATTCTTGTAAACTATAGCCCTTCTTCTGTATTTATTAACATTATTTAATATTTTTAACTTTTTCAAACAATTTTTATAACATTATTAGACAATTTTAAAGTATTTATTTAAATATGCAAATTGTAATATTATGGGACTGTTACACGATATTGTGATGCTAACTGCTATTATTTCCACAGAGTATATTACTTAGTCTATGATTTTTCTATCGCTGTTTTGGGTTATCGCTGGTTGGATCAGCGTTAGGGAGTGATAAGTAAGTGTACACCCATTTTTTAATAAACGTTTGGTAATTTTAATATTATTAATATATTTTTTTAACATGGGGAATAGTAATGAAGAATGAACTAATTTAACCCTTAACTTACAATGTATCTTATAAGAAACATTGATTTAATTTATTTGTTATAGTTTATTAAACAGTAAAAATAAAACAAATTATCATACATTACCTAAGATTGTGTCAAATTACGTTAAAAATACAGTATTAACTTACTTTTACATGATTTTATTTTCTTTGCGGTCCGAAACACTTGAATGACGGGCACTAGAAAGTATTGTTTCGCCAATTTAAGGGTTAAGTAAGTGCTAATAGGAACAATATCAAGCAACTGTAAATATTAATCATAACTTGTTAGTGCAAAGAGGAACCATAACTTGCTTAAGTATAATTAACAGAGAGCATTGTTAGAAATGCAAATAACAACCACAACGAAATAGAACAATTTAGCGTCACAATAACTCAAAATTATATTTTAAGGAATCGAAAATAGAAAAATATTTTCACACATTTAAACTAGTAAATAACACTATAAATGCATAGTCAGGAACATCAACACACATAAAATGATAGAGATATTTTAATATTGCTAAACCAAAGCATGTAGTACTGCAGAAAACTGTAGTGGAGCATGCTGTCATATGAAGACTCTTATAATAAAAAAAATGGGGATTTATTGCAAATATTGGTAATTTAAATTTCATAGCGATGGATAGTAATCGAGGATAATCGATATGTGGTTCGATTGTGGGTTATCACTGGCTCTATAAACTCTAGCGCATGCGCACTGTTATTCTATACGACTGAAAATATTTCAAGCTAGTGTAAGTGCAGTTTTTCCGACACTTTGTCTCTTTCATATCACGTATATAACACGTCTAATTTCAATCAATTTTAATATTTATGCAAGCGTTTTGCAGCAAAAGTGTATTGTAAATATCAGTCAGTCACACGTGAAATTGCTCAAAAATAAAATTAATGTATATCATACAATCATACAAAGCACCATTACTTATGGAGCATAATTTTCCATTAACAACAAAAACATAAGTATCTTTTGGCAATGGAAATTAATTTTATACGAAGGGCTGAACGAATATCATGAAGAGGAAACATTAGAAACTCAGTTATAAGGGAGAAAATGAAGATTGATTATATTATTTTAGATTATATTAAAACTCAGCAATTAAGATGGTACGGATATGTCCAGCAAATGGAACAAGATCGGCTACCTAAATGTGTTTAGGAATGGAAGCCTGAGGGATGACCAAGCAGAGGAAGATAAAAGTTAAAAATTAAAATGTACCTGTTGGCAGGTGCCGTCGTCCTCAACTTTGTTAAAATGGTGTATATAAAATTAACCGGAGCGCTTTTAGAAGTTAACTTCCATCCTCGTCAGGTTGAGCTTCCGCTACTCGTTGTTGTGTACGGTGATGTATACTCCAACTGTTTGTAGCAGCAACTGACTTGTTTTTGACGATCTCGTATAATGGGTTTGACTGGGGTGCGTTCTCAATAAGAAGTGAAGTGTTGTTTGTTTCCTTTATAATTTCAAGTTCTTCAAATATATTTATCCTAGCTGGAATGTTTTCTCTGTGGATTATCGTGAGAGTATTTTCAGTTGTGTTCATTTGGTGACCTGCGTTAGTGAGATGTTTAGCATAGCTTGATTTATCACCCGCGTGTATGATATCTTTTATGTGTTCCTTATATCTGGTATTGAAATGTCTGCTTGTCCTGCCAATATCAAATGTATTACAATCTTTACATGTTAGTTTGTAGACTCCCTTGTTGTTGAATTTGTTGTGTTCTTCTATGCCTTTGTATATTATATTGTTTAATTTGTTTCCAGTTTTATGATGTATGTTATAGTTTTTATTTATTTTTTCAAAATTCTGGCTAGTTTTATGGTTTCATTTCCTGTGTATGTTAATGATACCCATGTTTTATTATGATCAGAGTCAGGGAATATATTTATACATGAAGGAGAAATATCTACAACCAGGAGATTGGATGGACCGGCAAAATTGGCTAAAATTCGGACGATGTCAAAGGTATTAATCAAGCGAAGATCTATCTATCTAATAATAATAATCATCATCATCTTCAGTATCAAGGATAAGACCTGTTGGTCTGTTCCGATCTCATGTTAGAATTGGTATTTCCATCTCTTACTGGGTCTTCCAACATTTCTTCGTCCTAGTGGTTTGTAATGAAGAATCTGTTACGGAATTCTGTTGTTATCCATTCTAATGATGTGGTCCATCTATTCATCTCTGTGTTGTGTAATTCTATCTAATAGTTTGAATATATTTAGTTATCTTGTATATTTTAATTTCATTTTCGATCTGTTATTATATAGCCAGCCACACTCCTCAGAAACGTCAATCCTGACGTTCCTATTCTTCGTTCCTGGTTTTTGGTTAATGCCCAGTGCTCCGATCCATATAGTAGTGTTGAAATCGTCATTGTTTTATAAAACAAATTAAAGTGTCTCCTTTCTAGTTCCTTTGAGACTTCGCTTTATGATGCCACACATACAATTAAATAATGATGATGATGATAATAATAATAATAAATATAATCATAAT
Source organism: Diploptera punctata (assembly GCA_030220185.1). NCBI lineage: Eukaryota > Metazoa > Arthropoda > Insecta > Blattodea > Blaberidae > Diploptera > Diploptera punctata. Next base: position 95,184 of record JASPKZ010001576.1, on the reverse strand, counting down.
AATATTTTATTGTACTAAAGGCAGTGGCTTTTCTGTGAAACCATTTTTCTCCTGTTTCTTGATAGTCTTGGATTCATTATAATTTCTATTCCATCTTTCAAAACAGTCTTCCTAGGTCTTCCTCTTCATTTTTGTTTTCCAAAATTTTGTCTTCGGAATTTATGTAGGGAAATTAATATTGTTACGGATAGCGGTAGAGTTGATGGCATTTCCTTAATTGAACTCTACAAAATGTTTGCACAAAATTTTCAAATTTTATTTAATTTTGATTACGAACACATAACTTTCTGCTTTAAGAGCCTCTTCTTCACAGTTGTTTTTATAATTCGGTTCTCCACACTCGTTGATTTCTTTACTTAAAACTTGTATTTATTTTCGGACTTGGGTCCCTTCATTCGTCTACAACCACGACACAACTGAATCATCAGAACTTCGCATCTCTTTACACATGTGAGGGTCAGAATTATCCGAATACAAGTCTGACTTCACTCGAATAGAAAGTTCGAGTGGCCGACTATTTTTCAAAATCGACGCAAATAGAAAGATCTCCCTTCAAACTCATTAGTCGCGAGCTCACGAATCTCCGTCCACCAAATAAGACGATACTTGATTCATATTATCTTCTTTTATTGGATCTACTACTAGTTGGTCATGTTTTCTTTTCAGTATTCCAATCTCTCCGTATCTCTCTCTCTCTCTCTCTCTCTCTCTCTCTCTCTCTCTCTCTCTCTCTCTCTCTCTATATATATATATATATATATATATATATATATATAACCTCTATTTGTTGCAGCTACCAGAATTTCTCACGATGTTGTGTCCTATACACTAGGCGAAAATTTATGTTAAAATGTCTTTACCATAGGAAGTAAAACCACTACTCTTTATGTACACTACGTATAATGCATATACAAAAATATATAAAAAAGATAGTGTTAATATACTTTATACGAAACGAATCACTGAATTTTAAATGAACTGAACTTTATTTGAAACAATTTAAAACTAATCCGTACTTGCCGCCATTTTATGCCTGATTCTTGTCACGGCCTGCGGTAGTCTCAATTAAATTATTTTCGGCATTTACCGTATAAACACTGACTACACTGTTAACGTTAGCCTGTTGTTTATAATGAATGCAAATATTTCCAACAAAGATATTATTTTACTATTATTTATTATTTTAAAAAATCCTGCAAAAAATTATGTACAACGCACATTTGTGAAGTGTATTACAGAATCTCGGAAATTAAAAACCAAGCGACAGCGAGGTTTTTAATCATATCCTCGTGTCTGTAAATACTACTTCACAAGCTCGCATTGTACTATACCATTACATAAGGTATATATACCATCATCAGATTGAACTTAAACGGTTACGAAGAGCTTAAAAGTACTGGCCCTCCATAGTTAGAAAGTCGGATGATTTAGCGTTAGATTATAAACCTCACCTTGAAGAAAACAATTATTCGGAAACATTCAGTACGACCGAACAGGATACACTGACACTACATAAAAGTTAAAAGAAATTACATCTCTGAAGGGGATTCTATTTTCTGATTCTATACACGAGTTATTTATCATCCCGTTTCCAGTATCTATCCTCAAACCATAACTTAAACACAAGATCACAACATAGTCTCTTACTTAATATACCGCAACATAGGACATCACATCACTCCATGTCAAATACCATCTCCACTTCTCGCAACTGGAATTCCCTACCACAAGAAATAAGGGGCTGCCGGACATTGGCATCTTTTAAAAGAAATCTAAATTTATATTTGCTCTAAACTCGACTTCATTATTATCCAGTGTAAGATATATATATATATATATATATATATTAATTGGTGTTTCCCGTATAATGTATCATATTTATATTATTATTATTATAATTATATAATAATAAATATTATTATTATAATTATGCCAGAAAGTCTAAATTAGAACGTGTCACAAATAAGGAAATTAGAAACATAATGGAAGCAGAAGAAAGCATAATTGAAAGAATTGAGGAAAAGGAATTAAAGTGGTTAGGACATGTTTTAAGAATGGAAGATGAGCGATGGCCGAAGCAACTATATGAATGGCATCCGAATAGAAAGAAGAAAAGAGGAAGACCAAGGTTAACATGGAAGGAAAACATAAAGACAGTAATGCAAGCTAGAGGGCTAAGCATCGAAGATGCCCAAGACCGTAGGCTTTGGAGGTTTGGCACGGGAAGACGGCAGCAGCTGTAAAAACCCGAAGATAGATAATTATAATAATTATTATTATTATTATTATCGTATCGTTATTGTTATTACCCTATAAAATGTTGTTTGTACATGACATTTACATTGCTACATTATTGTATCTTTAACTGTTTATAATTAGTATAGTGTATATCTATATTTGTCAAATATTTATTTGTATTTGTGCTGGTTGAGTGGAAGAGAGGGCCTTATGGCCTTAACTCTGCCAGAATAAATAAAGTATTATTATTATTATTATTATTATTATTATTATTATTATTATTATTATTTATTATTATTATTATTATTATTATTATTATTACCAGTAAATGCTCTGCAATGAGTTCCACAAGCCATAGAGTTACTTGATATTTGGAACATTTTGTTTCGTTTTAAGTTTTGATGTACCGTAGTATATTGCAATACGAGTGTGATGAACATTTATTTCGGATCGAGGAAAAGCTTAAAAAAAACGAGGTGCTTGCGCCGAGTTTTTAAATTTCCGAGATTCCGTTATGTGTTTACCACATGAGTATTGCATGCTATTTTTTGCAGTATGAGTATTTATTTTAGTAATCAAGATATTAGCTAAAATATTAATAAATATAATTGAAGATGAATCTTAGATTTCAGAAGGTGAATCGGCTATATGTGTTGCTAAGGAGAAATAATAAGTATTCTTGGTCATGTCGCCATCTTATATTTGTTAACCCACTGTAAAACCAATTTGATTTGAGGTTTATTTCTGATTATGGAGAACGTTTTAGACGATGTGTGCACTGATGATGAAATAGAAGAGGCGTACAAAGCTGGATGTATTGAATTAATACTGAAATTAATACAAATTGCAGTATCACTATCGATATTAAAAATAAATATTTTTGCTTACCGCACTAGTACTTTTGGTTATTTTTAAAGTATTCAGATTTCTTTTGTTTTCATAGGAATCAAGATTATATGCGGGAATATCAAATTACGATGCACATAAACAATAACAGCAAGTATACAATATTAGTTACATAGTGCAAAAAAAAATGCATAACCTGTTAGTACACGTCCAATATTATTTGACGTTAGAGTAGAAAATGTGTGCGGACCAGATAGCATACATCATCATCATCATCATCATCATCCGGCATCATGGCAGCTGCCGCCGTCTTCCGGAAACCAAACGCCATTCCTCTCTATCCATCCATTGATCTTCCTCCATTCCTCTGATATTCATAGCTGCTTGTACCCCTTCTATCCAAATTTTCTTCGGTCTTCCTCTCTTCCTCCTTTCCATTGGGATCCATTCTATAACAATATTTGGCAATCTTTGCTCTAGCATTCGTTTGGCATGACCATACTACTGCAATCTTTTCTTTTCTATGATGTCTATGATGTCCGGCTCCTCTTGTACACCCATAATTTCCCTTATTTCTTTATTTCGTATTCTATCCATTCTAGATTTTCAGCTGATCTTCTTACAACATCCATTTCTGTACTTAGAATTCTTTTCATTTCCCTGGTAGGAATTTGCCAGACTTCAGCACCATATGTTAAAATACTGTGAATTATGGTTTGATATATTTGTAATTTTCTATTTTTTGTAATATTTATGCTCCACCAAACAGAGTTTAAAGCATTTATTACTTGTAGATAGAATACACTGCGAACAATACTAATAGGTTCCAATGTATTGTATTCTTTATTCACGTGTTACTGTTCAGTTTTCACTAACTGGCTATTTCATGAAAAATGTACTATTTATTTTTATGTTATTTAACAATGTTCTTATCAATCTAGATTGTTAGTGTCACAATTAAAATCAGTGCGTGAAAGGGCCGAACAATTTTGATAAGAGACCTCCTTTATCAGGATTGATATTATTTTGGTGCCGTAAATTTATGACAGAACCCCGTGACTTTAATTCTGTCATACGAAACCCATACTAAAGATATTATCATCCTGTAAAATTGATAGATCCCAACCGAGTTTGAATTCGACCTTGAAACCTTGGAGCCAAAGTCGAGCGCGGTAACCACTAATTCACCAGTATAGTGTACTCTTAATTTTACGAAATTATGGCAGTGCCTGTCTTAACATATTCAAGTGAAAATTGGACTCTTAACCGTTCAAACAGAAGAAAAATAGAAACTGCAGAAATGAAGTTCCTACGTTCAGTAGCGGGTGTGGCAATTTTGGACAAGAAAAGAAGTGAGAATATTAGGAAGGCTGAAAGACAGCAACTTAATTTAAATTTAACTGCACCGAGAAGGGACATTGCACAATATGGCGAATCAGTTCTAGAGACCATGAATGATAAGATATGAAGTGAATTTCCGTAAATTGGTATAGGCCTATGTGACATAAATCTTACATTTAAGAAGAATGTCAATTTAAAAACATATGAAGGTCCTAAGGAACGGAAAAACAGAAGTGTAAGTAAGTCTGTTAGTTATAATAATATGCCTAATATTACAGAAACAAATAAAGTACTTAGTAAAATTTTTGGACTAAAGAGAGATGAACAGACAGGTGAATGGAGAAAACTACATAACAATGATCTACATGGTCTTTATAGGAAGCCAGATATAATAGGAACAGTTAAGTCTCGTAGACTGCGATGGGCAGGACAGGTTGCACGTATTGAAAATGAAAGAATTGCATTGAAGCTTCTTGTAGGAAAGCCAGAGGGAAAACGCCCAGTTGGTAGACCAAGAATGAGGTGGGAGAATAACATGAACTATAATTTGAAGGAAGTAGATTATACAGGGATGTATGGAGAGCTTATATCCGCGCGGCCATGAACCTACGGGATCGGTAGTGCCAATGAGTAAGTAATATTACAGAAACAATCTCCATGCCTCAATTAAATGAAAACAAGATGACTATAATATATCACAAGATGATATTACTATACAGAGACTTTTTGATGATGATGAGAATCCAAACTGCCAACAAGTTCGTAGAAAAAAAACGAAAGTATAATGAAATCAGCAAGCCTCCTCAATAAATTCCATCAATAAATGTATATAATCCTTATGATACACTTTGGATGATACTGAGAATGCAGACAACATATATATATATATATATATATATATATTACCATATCAAGCTTGCATTGCTCAATGTTAAACATTTAATTATAACATCGATAAAGCGTCACTGCTATAAAGTAAAATGTTCTCTTTAATATGCTTACTTGTTATAGTCAGCTACTAGATGGCAGTGAAGACCGAGTTATCGCGACATCTAGTAATAATGGAGAATATAATACATATATAAGAAAAATAAATGTTTGAATTGGATTCGCCTGGTGGTGTAATGGATATCACACTGAGGTACAGATTCAGGTATTTATTTTTCTTATCATACCATATCAAGCTTGCATTGCTCAATGTTAAACATTTAATTATAACATTGATAAAGCGTCACTGCTATAAAGTAAAATGTTCTCTTTAATTTGCTTACTTGTTATAGTCAGCTACTAGATGGCAGTGAAGACCGAGTTCTCGCGACATCTAGTGATAATGGAGAATATAATACATATATAAGAAAAATAAGTGTTTGAATTGGATTTGCCTGGTGGTGTAATGGATATCACACTGAGGTAAAGACTCAGAGATCCGGATTCGAATCCCGTCCAGGTATTTATTTTTCTTATCATACCATATCAAGCTTGCATTGCTCAATGTTAAACATTTAATTATAACATTGATAAAGCGTCACTGCTATAAAGTAAAAATGTTCTCTTTAATTTGCTTACTTGTTATAGTCAGCTACTAGATGGCAGTGAAGACCGAGTTCTCGCGACATCTAGTGATAATGGAGAATATAATACATATATAAGAAAAATAAGTGTTTGAATGGATTTGCCTGGTGGTGTAATGGATATCACACTGAGGTAAAGACTCAGAGATCCGGATTCGAATCCCGTCCAGGTATTTATTTTTCTTATCATACCATATCAAGCTTGCATTGCTCAATGTTAAACATTTAATTATAACATTGATAAAGCGTCACTGCTATAAAGTAAAAATGTTCTCTTTAATTTGCTTACTTGTTATAGTCAGCTACTAGATGGCAGTGAAGACCGAGTTCTCGCGACATCTAGTAATAATGGAGAATATAATACATATATAAGAAAAATAAATGTTTGAATTGGAATCGCCTGGTGGTGTAATGGATATCACACTGAGGTATAAACTCAGAGATCCGAGTTCGAATCCCGTCCAGGCATTTATTTTTCTTATCATACCAAAGTCGGTTTAGTTACACTATTTATAACTCAAGAACGGCTGGACCTATTTTTATGATCTTTGATTTGTTGGATTTGTTTCCGCCCCGAATAGCAGATAACTATTAAAACATCGGAAAAATTAAGGTAAAAATATTTAAAGGCGATACGAAGTTCGCCGAGCGAGCTAGTATACATATATATAAAAGAAACTTGAATGTTTGTACTAGACTTGCTAGGTAGCGTAATCGGTTGCGCACTGGAGTATCAATCCAGAGGTCCGGGTGCAAGTCCCGTCCGAGCATTTATTTTTCTTATGTTAGTAAAACAGGCGGCGTATGGTTAGTAAGTTTTATGGCCATATTAACTGAAACCCTCTATTTAAGTAGGTCAGATTTTGCAGGTGTTTCAAACGAATGTATCAGGGTGGTGTAATGTTGATGAATATTTTAATACACAATTCCTACAAACAACATGTTATTACTAGCTCCATTGCAGGAAGTAATTTATTGCAGTATTAAGATTTCATGCGTTGATACATGAAATCACGGACAAAACGGACAATTCTAACCAAACAAATTGTTCATTACACAACATTAATTTAACATTATCTGATAAATACTGTATATAAAAACAAAGATATCTATATCATCTCTCTATAATTACATTCTTTCACAATTCTGTAATTTTAATACTGATTTTATATCTAACTATCTATTTAAATGGCTTAACCGCCTAATGTTAGGCCAGAGCCTCTCCTTTGTTAGGACTTACTAGACAAAGTTAATTTAATTACGCTTATTTCCCAAATATGTCATGAATGGTATGCGGTCAACATATCGATCCAATTAGACATCACGTAGCCTACTACGTAAGTAGGCTACTAAAATATTACTAGGATGGAAAAGGTATGTAAATTTTCTTAGTGACCACATTATTCAGTCTTAAGGTTCTTTTATAAGCCTGAAAATTGTCAGGCTCGGGTCCCACGGCTTAAAGTCCCTCCCTGAGGCTTGCTCCTTGGATTTTCCCATTCTAAAAATTAGATGACTCCGGGCGGGTTTGAACTCGCGACCCTCGAGACCAGAAACATAACCACTAGTCCACTGCGGTTGACTGATTTTCACATACACACTGCAAATTAATTACATCGCATTAATTTAAATTTTAACATTAGATTAAATTAGTGGAGATTATTAACATTGACATGATAGCCCTTTAAGTCCTGCCTTAACCTCTCTCATGACAGCCGCCCAGTCATTCAGATCCAAAGTCTTCTGCCTCCATATTTTTAGGTCTGCCTTTGTAAGCTCAGTCTGAAAATTATCAATTTATCTTAGTCTGGGTCTATCCAGTTTCCTTCTACCCCAAGTCTATCATCCAGGAGTTTTCGGGGAATTCTGATCTTATTCATTCGTAGAACATGACGCAGCCATTCCAACAAGGGAACTTTCAACCACTGCATGCCGAAACCTGCCAAGAAATTTCTTACAGAGAAGCGTTTGATGTACCGATGTCATGTCCAAAAAAAAACAAATCTGCCGTTTTTTACTACAAGGAATTAAAATTCAGCACTAAATATCTCATTTAAAGTATAGGGAAGTAATACAACTCCTGAATTAATAGATTGGGTGACCCTCACTACCTGCCGTCCGCGCCGCTTTACTCATGCAGGGAGTCCACGTGCACCGTGCCATTGATGCCATTGCTGAATTCCATCTTCTATTTCTAGCCCTTGCAGTTAAAAGCGGCAGGTATTTTTTTGACGCGGCCTTGATACATCACAACGTTTATCTGGGACAAATTTCAAGGTAGGTACCGGCATGCAGTGGTTAGCAGTTCCCTTGTAAGTTGGACATCAGTAACAATCAAATTATAGGTTATTATTATTGTTACTATTATTATAATTACAAATGTTATTTCTTTCGATTGTCAACTTTATATTATGTAGCCTGCCTATATCTATTGTGTATTATTAATCAACATGTAGATAACTCACAATTGTTATTGTATGTATAATTTAACCCTGGTGAATTGAAGAGAATGCCTTACGGTCTTAACTCCATCAGGTAAATAAAATAAATAAATATAGAAAAGTGGAAATGGGATGAGCTTTTAAGACCCCAGTGATCTTATAGTAGATTCATTGTATAATCGATCTTTATGGAATGAATGAGTTGAACAACAGTGGTATGGAGTTCATGGTTCGTAACACATGACCCATCCATCTGTGGCTCTTAGCGCCCAAGTCAGGCCTTGGTCTCCCATTATGAGGATTCATAAACAATCGGATTTAGTTACCCTTATTTCCTTATAGATGTCGTGAGAGATATAAAATTGTCAGTATATCGCCTCATGAAACATATTCTAGGCAACTAAGGTATTGTATGGTACAAATTCGGTATTTTTGCTTAGCGGCCTCTTTTTTTCAGACTCAAGGTTCTTTTACGGCCCTGAAAATAATCAGACTTTGGATACAGGACTTAGAGTCCCTCCCGGAGGACTTGTTCCTTGTATTTTACCATTTAAATGTTTGAATCTGCGACGCTTGTGACAAGGGGTTAGAGACATAATCACAAGACTCCCGCGACCGAATATGCGAGACTCGTATCATCATTTCTTTGGGCTGGGTCCAAGGCTTCAAGAAGGGGCTATAACCCTCTCTTTGGCCTTATTCGGCCTTAAGTTGACAATATATTCGGAGTCATCAGGAGATATACAAGTCCGTCCGTGAGATCATGTGAACATGTGTGATTTGCTAACGCATTACATTGAAAATATATACTCAACCTAGGATTTAAGGAGAGATCAGGGCTTGCTTGGTTTAGGCTAGGGGCATGGAAATTTCTAAAAATTAGCGACGATCACGATATGCGAATATGTCCAATGTACGGGAACTTTGAAGATAAGATACATATATTAGGACAATGTAATGATTTAGAATATTGGAGACGTCAGTTATTACCGGAAAGATTTCTAAATTCAAATCGGGAAAGATTGGCATGCTACGAATTATTGATAAATCCAGAAAATTGGATAAACCTCGGTAAATTTCTGGACAAAACGCGAAAAATAAGGAAAACACTCATTCATGAATAAATATATGTTATCAAAATGCAATACCATTAATTATTAACAATTATATATAAATTAATTAGTGTATAATGCTGTTCTGTTATTATTTAATTGTAATATTAATGTGTTTTCTTTATGTAATTGTAATGTTAATGTTTTTTTAGTGTATAATGCTATTGTGTTATTACTTAATTGTAATATTATTGTGTTTTCTTTATGTATTTGTAATGTTAATGTTCTTAGTGTATAATGATATTGTGTTATTATTTAATTGAAATATTATTATTGTGTTTTCTTTATGTAATTGTAATGTTATTGCTGTTTTTGTTGTTTATTTTTCTTTACAATAGCACCAATTATTACTTTATTGTAACGGACTGTCAACAGCACGTACGGCTTACTGCCCGTGCGACCCATATTTGTAAATAATATTGTAAATATCTTACTTTTTGTCTAATAAAGTCCTACTACTACTACTTGAAAATATATAAAACTGTTATTCTTCCAGTTGTATTATATCGAAATATGGACTCTTCTCTTAATCATCCATCCATCCATAGTAATTCTGTCCGATCATAGCATTTTGATGCTATGCTTGCAGCTTTGCTAGGGAATTGTAGGTGTGGTAGCTTCCCGTTGCTTTCCACACCGGTGAAGGATGGTGATGATAATGAGAAGGACAAGGATGATGATGATGACCATATGATTTCGGGACCGTTTGGGCCTTAACGTTTTCCTGACATTTGTCTTACACGTGAGGAAAAACCCGGATAAGAACCTCACCCGGAAAAACTGCCCCGACCGGGGATCCAACCTGGGCCCGCTGCGTGACAAGGCAGCACGCTACCTCGAGACCATAGTGGTGGACTCTTCTTTTAAGGGAGGAGAAAATATTACGAATATTTGAGAATACAGTTCTTAGGAACATTTTTTACCAAAGCGAGATGAACACAGAGGCGAATGAAGAAGACTACATAACTGTAAGCTAAATGATATTTATAGGAAACAAGGTTGAATAAGGACGATTAAGTCTCGTAGACTGTTATGGACAGGACATGTGCACGAATGGGGAATGAAAGAGGGGAATGGAATATTCTTGTAGATAGAAAACTCCCAATTGCTAGACCAAGAATGAAGCGGGAAAATATAATTAAACATCATTTGAAGGAAGTACAGTATACAGGGATGATTGGAAAAATGAACTCAGCATAGTGATGTTTGGAGATCTTATGTCCGCGCGGCCATGAACCTATGGGTTCGATAGTGACATTCAGTTAGTTATGATTTGCTAAACAACACTATTTTCTATCTACACTGCTCAAAAAAATTAGGGGATATTGTAGAATAACCTATTAAGACTATGTTTTTTGGAATAGTATTAGATGCAATCACTTTCTATTACTCCAAGATAATGTAAATAAGAGTTTGAAGTTGTTACGTAACCTCGGTACCACACCAGAGGGCAGTGTCTGTACTGTTGATGTGAAAGGGTGGTGTGGGGGTGAATGTTTTGTTGCTGTTTTTAAATCCAGTCCAGTTTTCAGTTAGTGAATGACTTGCCTTAGGGACAGTGATGCCTCGACAACGTGATTTACCTGAACCAATGGCTTGGAGGGCCATAGGAAGGATGGAAGCTGGACAGACACAACAAGAGGTGGCACAAGCCATTGGGGTGTCTCAAAGCGTGATTTCCAGTCTTTGGAATCATTTTCAAAGAACATACTGTTCACAGAAGAGCCGGACAAGGTCGACCAAGGGCAACAACAGCAAGGGATGACCGTTACCTCTTGTTAACAGCCCGTCGGAATAGACAGCAGAATGCAACTCAACTGCGAAATACACTTCAAACAGCAACAGGACGCAGGATGTCAACTCAAACTGTCCCTAATCGACTGCATGGAAGTGGTCTCTATGCCCGTAGGCCCATGGTGTGTACCAGGTTAACTCCACAACACCGTAGAGATCGCAGAAACTGGGCGGAGGAACATCGTAGGTGGAGGCATGCTGAATGGAGATCAGTTCTTTTTTCTGATGAGTCGCGATTCAACATGGAATGTGATAGTCGGCGTGTATTCATCTGGAGAGAAAAAGGGACACGAAACAATCCAGCTTTTGTACGTGAAAGATCCCCATATGGTGGCGGTGGATTGATGGTGTAAGGCATGAGTCAGTAGTGGTGGACGTACGGACCTCTACGTTATCCAAGGTGGTACTTTGACTGCGGTAAAGTATAGAGATGAGATTCTCCGACCTTTTGTCGTGCCTTATGCTGATGCCATAGGTGATTCTTTTCTTTTTATGGACGATAATGCACGACCCCACAGAGCTGGCTTGGTGGACGACATGCTGGAAGTGGAGGGTATCGAGCGTATGCAATGGCCAGCTTCCTCCCCGGACTTAAATCCGATTGAGCATGTGTGGGATGCATTAGGCAGGTGCATTGCAGGCAGACCAGCACCTCCCACAACTGTTCCAGAGCTGCACATTGCTCTTATGGAAGAGTGGCCACGTATCCCCCAAGAACTCATTGCTAACCTCATTGCATCAATGCCATACAGGTGTGAGGCAGTGCTGGCCGTTCGAGGAGACCATACACCATACTAAAGAAACATTTTCACCCATGTTAATGTTGCTTTGTTTGTTTGCCATATTCCTAATCAGGATCTCTTTGACATCTGGTGTGGTACAGAGGTTACGTAATGACTTCAAACTCTTGTTGACATTCTTTTGGAGTAATAGAAAGTGATTGCATCTAATACTGTTCCTAAAAACATAGTCTTAATAGGTTATTCTACAATATCCCCTAATTTTTTTGAGCAGTGTAATATGAGATGATGTGAAATTAATGAATGGAGGTGAAATGACGTGATGCTGGAGGAAAGAGGAGTAGAGAATGTTGATGGGAAGAAATTCGGGAAACGGGAGAACTTTGAGAAAACCCCGAAAAATCCTGGTGTGATCCACCACCAATAATTCTCCGAAACTGCCAGTATTCGAATCTGAGATACGAGTTCGGGGAGCTACGCGTTCACCGAAACTACTAACTTTTAACATTTTGGCCTCGTTTTTGTAGGACCTACTATGAGATGGGGAACCAATGGAATGGTAAGAAAAAATAGCCAAGAATTAAGGAACGTACATAAATGTCATATACTGGTAAATCAATACGAAATTGATGTAGTTGTTAGATTGACCTAATTTTAAAACTTTTAAGGGTTCTCGAGAAAGTTGACTGATGATAGGTGTTTAAGAGTATTTTCAAACTTTGCACCTTTAATGTATTTAACTAACTAACTCGCTGACACTATCGAACCCGTAGGTCCATGGCCGTACGGACAACGGACATAAAGCTCTCCACACATCCTTATCCTCAGCTAATATTTTACAAACATCCCCTGTATAATCAGCTTCCCTCAAATCATGGTTAATATTATTCTCCATATCATTCTTGCCCAACAAAATTTTCCTCTGGTTTTCCGTAATAAGCTTGCATGCCCTTCTTTCATTCCCCATTCGTGCCACATGCCCAGTCCATAGCAGTCTACGAGACTTATCCCTTCTTATTATATCTGGTTTTCTAAATATTTAATGTTGAAAAATATTACTTTATTACATTGATGTTGGTTTATCAGAATCGAGCTTTTCATCCATCCATAGTAATTGTGTCCGAGCGCAGGTCTTTCACTGCGATCATAGCATTTTCATGCTATGCTTTTCAGCTTTACTAGGGAATTATAGCTGTGGTAGCTTCCCGTTGCTTTCCACACCGGTGAAGGATGATGATGAGATGATAATGATCCATCCACAGTAATTCTGCCGGAAGGCAGGTCCTTCACTGCAATCATAGCATGTTCATGCTATGCTTGCAGCTTTACTAGGGAATTGTAGGTGTGGTAGCTTCCCGTTGCTTTCCACACCGATGATAATGATGAGGACCATATAATTTCGGGGACCATTTGGGCCTTAGAGCTTTCCTGACATTTGTCTTACAGGTGAGGAAAAACCCCGGTAAAAACCTCACCCAGAAAACTGCCCTGACCGGGGATGGAACCCGGGCCCCTTGCGTGACAAGGCAGTACGCTACCTCGAGACCACAGCATTGGATGAGCTTTACATACTAACTTCTAAATATTGGATTACTTGCCTTTCACCTCTGCGTCCGAGTCTGTGTCTCACCTGTGAGACAAATTTCGGAACATCTTAAGGCCCAAATAGTCACAGAACACCTGTTGGCCATTATAATCAGTTTAACATACGATATGCCTTGTATAGTGTGAATATCTGAGTGAATAATGTGTCGTGTGTATAAGTGATTACTCTCTTGGATATGAGTTGATCTCTCTATGTCCTTGTGTACTCAAAAAAAAATGATATGTCTATATCATAATCCAAAGATTAAAACATTTTCTTCCGGTAGATCGGTTCATTGTAAGGTATAAGTGGGGTGGGACATGTAAAAAGATACATACACGAGAAAGGTTAGACTAATAATAACACACTATTATTGTTATTACTATTTTTCATTTAGCAGGTTTCACATCTTCCTAAGTCAAATTAATTTACTGCCATTCTCCTTCACACCTCTCTGTCATTTCAATCTCCATTGTCAAATACTTTTCTTACATGTAGCTCAAAACACCAGCAACCTACGTTATCCCTCGCCGTCTTGTTCATCTTCTTCTCGTACAATGTGGCATCCAGTCAAGTATTTTCTTGGAAATCTGTCTTCTGTCATTCTTTTTACATGACCATTCTATTTTAATTGTTTATTTTTTATGAAATCCACAATTGAAGTTTGAATATTCACACTTGTTTCATTTGACTCTTTCTTATTTTATCTCTTCTAGAAATTCCAGATAAATTCCTCTAATAATACATTTCTATAGAATTGAATTTACTTATTTTCTAGATTTTAATTTCCATGTTTCTCTACCATATGTCATTGTACTCATTATTATTATTATTATTATTATTATTATTATTATTATTATTATTATTAAACATTAAAAATCTGTATATAAATAAAATATATTATTATTATTATTATTATTATTATTATTATTATTATTATTATTGGAAGAACAATCTGGTTTTAGAAGTGGTAAGTCATGCACAGATAATATATTTTGTATAACACAAATGATAGAAAAAAAGAGCAATTAACAGAGATTTACATTTGCTTTGTGTCGATTTAACCAAAGCATATGATAGTATTCCCCAGAAAATGTTATGGGAAACTTTAGACGATTCCAACATTACCAAAAAATTAGTAGAAGCTATAAAAACATTATACAAAGGATCTATTTCGAAAATAAAAGTTGGAAATCATATAACAAAGGGATTTACTATTACAAAAGGTTTAAGGCAAGGTTGCAGTTTATCTCCAACTCTATTTAAAATTTATCTCGAAAGAGTACTAAGAGACTGGAGGAAAAAATGTCAAAAAATGGGCATACCTATCCAAAATACACATGTATATTCATTAAATTTTGCAGATGACCAGGTATTAATAGCACAGGACCACGATGACATAGAATATATGGCTGAAAAACTAAAATAAGAATATGAAAAATGGGGACTTTATATAAACATTGAGAAAACTAAATATCTGTGTATAGGAGAAGAAATGGAAAATATAAATTTCAACAATGGAGAAGATCTAAAACCTAGTATTGAATGCACTTATTTAGGAACAAAATTAGACCATTCAGGCGATAACACAGTGGAAATTAAAAGTAGAATCGCACAAACAAAACAAGCAATAAATGCTTTAAACTCTGTTTGGTGGAGCAAAAATATTACAAAAAATAGAAAATTACAAATATATCAAACCATAATTCACAGTATTTTAACATATGGTGCTGAAGTCTGGCAAATTCCTACCAGGGAAATGAAAAGAATTTTAAGTACAGAAATGGATGTTTTAAGAAGATCAGCTGGAAAATCTAGAATGGATAGAATACGAAATAAAGAAATAAGGGAAATTATGGGTGTACAAGAGGAGCCGGACATCATAGACATCATAGAAAAGAAAAGATTGCAGTGGTATGGTCATGTCAACCGAATGCCAGAGCAAAGATTGCCAAAAATTGTTATGGAATGGATCTCAATGGAAAGGAGGAAGAGAGGAAGACCGAAGAAAACTTGGATAGAAGGGGTACAAGCAGCAATGAATATCAGAGGAATGGAGGAAGGTCAATGGATAGATAGAGAGGAATGGCGTTTGGTTTCCGGAAGACGGCGGCAGCTGCCATGATACCGGATGATATGATTATTATTATTATTATTATTATTATTATTATTATTATTATTATTATTATTATTATTGATGAAGGGAACATTTTACTAGGGAAACATTTTGTTAAGATACTTAAATTATAATCAGTTGTTAACTACATTAATAACTCTTAAATGGGAACTGTCAATCATTACATGCCCAAACCTACCTTGAAATTTCTCCCAGAGAAGTGTTGTGATTTATATCACAAGGTGGTGTCCAAGAAATTATTTGCCGTGTTTAACTGCAAGGCAAAGAAATCGAAGCCAGAATCAAGCAATAGCATCCCACTGTGTGGAGAAGATGGACTCCCTGCATACGTAAACAGAGAAGTATCGTGGGGCGGGACGCGGCGCGGATGACAGGTATTGGGGGTTATCCATTCTACAATTTCACGAATTGTGTTATAATGTAAATGAGAGATGTCGCTCTAGATTATAGTGCCTTGCTGTTAAGAAAATATATTTTTTTGATACAGCCTTAGCACAATCACAACGCTTCTCTGGAAGAAATTCCAAGGTAGGTTTCGGCAGGCAATGGTTGATACCTCCCTTGTTAATACATATGTAAAATTAATAATAAAAAAGAAGTAGGCAGCATAATATAAAATAATATTATATAAATAAACATCTAACTTGAAGGAAATTTGATGTATTTTAACCCTTAAATTGGCAGTGTATATTATTGGAAACATAGGTTTAATTTATTCAATATATTTAATAAAACATTAAAGAACAAACGAGCAGTAATTACTAAAATTTGATTCGAATTACACAATATCCAGTTATAAATTTCAGATTTACATCATTTTGTTTTCACTGGCGGTCCCACCACATTTAAATGCATTAGTGTTTCGTCAATTTAAGGATTAACAAAAGTTTTTAACAGTTCAGGTATCAGATTTGTAAATCTTATCTGGACAAGAAACGACAGTTAATTTCGCTCCAAAGGTTATTATTTTACGTTCCATGCAAATATGCGTCAGGGATCCACTATTCAAATTCCCTCCCATACTCGAATCTTTTACGTGTTTAAAGAATCTATCAACAATGGTCAAGTTTGAATCAACGAACCTTGGAACATGACCACTATACTAATTGCAAGCTAATTTCCAGTTGCATTGTAAACAAACTTGCTTAAGGTATTACTCCGCCGACATAGACTATTTAGAAGAACCGTAGTGCTACTTTTAATCGCCAAATGACTGAATTGTTTACGATTGAAACATTTTTTTTAGGCTACGAGAAATAAGATTGAATACAATATAATATGTAATGTAAGATTTATATATTATATTATTTTTGGTCTGGACATCTTACCTCAATATTAATGTTGATTTGTTCTTGGACATGTTTCAAAACAATTCTGTTTTATCGTCAGCTTTCCCAGACTGGTTTTATTTATGTTGCATTATGTTGCACCACCTGGATGTCGATGTCAGCTCTATCCTGTGGTTGACCAAAGAACCTCCAAACAAGGTTACCCTCCATCGGAATATCAAAATTCATATATATATTCATATATATATATATTGTATATATAATTGTAGGCTTTCACGGCCGGCGTCTTGATCCATATTTGGTTCGTCTTCCGGGCTTATAGGCCGTGGTCTGGTTGTCTTCTTACTCGACGTTTCGTCTACTGCTGCGGTAGACCTCATCAGGAGATACTGCGTGCTCTCTGTGAACTCCTCAACAGTCGGCTGCAGACTGTTGAGGAGTTCACAGAGGCAGACTGTTGAGGAGTTCACAGAGAGCACGCATTATCTCGTGTATGAGGTCTACCGCAGCAGTAGACGAAACGTCGAGTAAGAAGATAACCAGACCACGGCCTATAAGCCCGGAAGACGAACCAAATATGGATTATGTAAGATAGTTTCAATAATTAGGAAATTCATCGATTTATTATTTTTAAGACAAAAAATTATATATAGACCTATCTAATTAAATGTCTACGCTTTTTCAATCATGTCAGTAAATAACCTATATTTGGGTACTATTTAATTATGAGCACAATGAATGTTCCGCGCAGACTCACCAGTGTAAATTCTGCTGATATATTCGCATCCTTAACGGTTAATGTGGTACATTTATAACTAACCTGTTTGTAAATATTCAAACAAATTTCTAGTTTCTCTGCTTCTCAAAACTTTTGCTTTTCAATGTTCAAGAAATTGTACAAAAATGTTTCCATTTTGAAACATTTAAAATACCAATGTATTTAATATATTAAAATTGTAATTATATATTTTAAGATTCTCCTATATAACTTGTATTGACACGTGATAGATAATATAAGTTTTATTTCCTTTATTTCGATTGTATAGAGCGTACTGCATTTTCTTAAAACGCTTAAAGTTAAATTTATTATACCCAATGAAAAATAACTTTTACATCTTTTTTTAAATTACAAACTGGAACGTAGCTCGGAAGAGGTATAGAACTCACTATTTGTTTGCTATGACTATTTGTTTCCATTGCGAACTAGATGGCCATTCAACATAAGAGGATCTATATAAATCTGTTCAAATCCTTGTATATACTGATTATGTAGACATTATAGGAAGAACCCAGACGGCTATGAATTCTGCTTAACTAATTTGCAGGAAGCAAAATAAGAAAATGCAATATTTATGTAATTATGTAGGAGAAGAAAACTATATTAAAGACCAATACACACTATTGAGTATCACTAAGAAATTGGGACTGGTATTTAATATCAATAAAACTAAATATATGGTCACACGTAGAAATACATATATAATGGAAATCGACAGCTAATGACAAATGAGGGACATTTTGAGGAAGTGGCTGAATTCAAATACCTTACTTACTTACTCACTGGCACTATCGAAGCCGTAGGTTCATGCTCGCCCGGATATAAGCTCTCCATACATCCCTATCCTGAGCTAATGCTTTCCAATCATTCCCTGTATAATATACTTCCCTCAAATCTAGTTAATGTTATTCTCCCCACCTCATTCTTGGTCTACCAACTGGGCGTTTTCCCTCTGGCTTCCCTACAAGAAGTTTTCCATGTAACTCTTTCATTTCCCATACCTGCAACATGTCCTGCCCATCGCAGTCTACGAGAATTAACTGTTCTTATTATATGTGGCTTCCTATGAAGACCATGTAGTTCATAGTCTCCTCCATTCACCTGTCTGTTCATCACTCTTTGGTCCAAAAAATTTGAAATACCTAGGAACAATAATCAGAAATAGGAATGAGATGCACAAAGACATTAAACATAGGCTCAACTCTGGAAATGCGTGCTATTATGCATTAAAGGGGCTCTTGACATCCCAACTTCTTTCAAAAAATGTTAAACTGAAAATATATAAAACTATTATTCTACCAGTTATATTTTATGGGTGCGAAACATGGACTCTTTGTTTAAGGGAGGAAAGGAGATGATGAGTATTTAAGAATAAAGTTCTTAGGAACATTTTGGACCAAAGAGAGATGAACAGACAGGTGAATGGAGAAGACTATATAACAGTGAACTACATGGTATTTATTGGAAGAAAGATACAATAAGAAGAGTTAAGTCTCGTAGACTGCGATGGGCAGGACATGTTGCACGAATGGTGAATGAAAGACGTGCATGAAAGCTTTTGTAGGAAAACCAGAGGGAAAACACTAATTTGTAGACCAAGAATGAGGTGTGAGAATAAAATTAACTATGATTTGAGGGAGGTAGATTATGTAGGGAATCATTGGAAAACATTAGCTCAGAATAGGGAAGTATGAACCTAAGGGTTCGATGGTGCCAGTGAGTAGTTAGTTAGAAGAAGAAAATTAAATACCTGCCAGCAACCAGGCAATATTGCAGTTACTATATTTCTTATTAACAAATTAGACAATGTAAATTTGAAACAGTGCACTAATTTATATATTTGGAACCTGAGGTAAATTGCACGAGTAATATTACTGCAGAGGTTCAGAAGCACATTGTGGCTATTGCAGAGGTTCAGAAGCACATTGTGGCTATTGCAGAGGTTCAGAAGCACATTGTGGCTATTGCAGAGGTTCAGAAGCACATTGTGGCTATTGCAGAGGTTTAGAAGCACATTGTGGCTATTGCAGAGGTTCAGAAGCACATTGTGGCTATTGCAGAGGTTCAGAAGCACATTGTGGCTATTGCAGAGGTTCAGAAGCACATTGTGGCTATTGCAGAGGTTCAGAAGCACATTGTGGCTATTGCAGAGGTTCAGAAGCACATTGTGGCTATTGCAGAGGTTCAGAAGCACATTGTGGCCATTGCAGATGTTCAGAAGCACATTGTGGCTATTGCAGAGGTTCAGAAGCACATTGTGGCTATTGCAGAGGTTCAGAAGCACATTGTGGCTATTGCAGAGGTTCAGAAGCACATTGTGGCTATTGCAGAGGTTCAGAAGCACATTGTGGCTATTGCAGAGGTTCAGAAGCACATTGTGGCTATTGCAGAGGTTCAGAAGCACATTGTGGCTATTGCAGAGGTTCAGAAGCACATTGTGGCTATTGCAGAGGTTCAGAAGCACATTATGGCTATTGCAGAGGTTCAGAAGCACATTGTGGCTATTGCAGAGGTTCAGAAGCACATTGTGGCTATTGCAGAGGTTCAGAAGCACATTGTGGCTATTGCAGAGGTTCAGAAGCACATTGTGGCTATTGCAGAGGTTCAGAAGCACATTGTGGCTATTGCAGAGGTTCAGAAGCACATTGTGGCTATTGCAGAGGTTCAGAAGCACATTGTGGCTATTGCAGAGGTTCAGAAGCACATTGTGGCTATTGCAGAGGTTCAGAAGCACATTGTGGCTATTGCAGAGGTTCAGAAGCACATTATGGCTATTGCAGAGGTTCAGAAGCACATTGTGGCTATTGCAGAGGTTCAGAAGCACATTGTGGCTATTGCAGAGGTTCAGAAGCACATTGTGGCTATTGCAGAGGTTCAGAAGCACATTATGGCTATTGCAGAGGTTCAGAAGCACATTGTGGCTATTGCAGAGGTTCAGAAGCACATTGTGGCTATTGCAGAGGTTCAGAAGCACATTGTGGCTATTGCAGAGGTTCAGAAGCACATTGTGGCTATTGCAGAGGTTCAGAAGCACATTGTGGCTATTGCAGAGGTTCAGAAGCACATTGTGGCTATTGCAGAGGTTCAGAAGCACATTGTGGCTATTGCAGAGGTTCAGAAGCACATTGTGGCTATTGCAGAGGTTCAGAAGCACATTGTGGCTATTGCAGAGGTTCAGAAGCACATTGTGGCTATTGCAGAGGTTCAGAAGCACATTGTGGCTATTGCAGATGTTCAGAAGCACATTGTGGCTATTGCAGAGGTTCAGAAGCACATTGTGGCTATTGCAGAGGTTCAGAAGCACATTGTTGCTATTGCAGAGGTTCAGAAGCACATTGTGGCTATTGCAGAGGTTCAGAAGCACATTATGGCTATTGCAGAGGTTCAGAAGCACATTGTGGCTATTGCAGAGGTTCAGAAGCACATTGTGGCTATTGCAGAGGTTCAGAAGCACATTGTGGCTATTGCAGAGGTTCACAGAAGCACATTGTGGCTATTGCAGAGGTTCAGAAGCACATTGTG
The DNA here is from genome assembly GCA_030220185.1 of Diploptera punctata. Lineage (NCBI taxonomy): Eukaryota > Metazoa > Arthropoda > Insecta > Blattodea > Blaberidae > Diploptera > Diploptera punctata. The sequence goes on along the minus strand of JASPKZ010001576.1, from coordinate 73,790 downwards.
GCTATTGCAGAGGTTCAGAAGCACATTGTGGCTATTGCAGAGGTTCAGAAGCACATTGTGGCTATTGCAGAGGTTCAGAAGCACATTGTGGCTATTACAGAGGTTCAGAAGCACATTGTGGCTATTGCAGAGGTTCAGAAGCACATTGTGGCTATTGCAGAGGTTCAGAAGCACATTGTGGGCTATTGCAGAGGTTCAGAAGCACATTGTGGCTATTGCAGAGGTTCAGAAGCACATTGTGGCTATTGCAGAGGTTCAGAAGCACATTGTGGCTATTGCAGAGGTTCAGAAGCACATTATGGCTATTGCAGAGGTTCAGAAGCACATTGTGGCTGGAAGTAAATGTTTTGCTGGTCTTAGACGTTTTTTTAGGTCTCAGTTAATAAACAGATGTATAAAGTTCTTGTGAAACCAGTGATAACATATGCTTCTGCAACACGGACCATGCTGAAATGTGAGATTATTCGAAAGGAGAGTACCGTACATAAATATATCCATGGCGATGTGTAAGAAAAAAAGTAACTGAAGGAGGAGACAAAATTCTGTATAATATAAAATTATAAAATGGATCTGATGTGGTGAAATATATTAACATTAGTAGATTGTCTAGGAACGAACATGTTATACGCAAGAATGATCATATAATTACCTACAAAATCTAAGATGCACAACTTTTGGTAACTAGGAAAGTGGGAAGGCTATGTCTAGTTCTGAGGATGACATATTTGACGATATCAGAAGTCTGGGAATAAAAAACTGAAAGGAGAAAACAAAAAAAAAAAATCCTAACAAAGCTAAAGGCACACGATTCAATGGGTATATCGTACCGTTTATGATGAATAGATGGTATTTTCTTTAATTACATATTTATATATAGAAAGCTAGTGATTATTGACAGAGGTCCATTTTTCTTGGAATTTTTAGCTAGTTGAAAAAATCTAAATATTCAGACTTAGCAAGAAGTAAGAAGTTATCCATGGATCATCGGGTTAGTCCCTAAATATATGGCTTATTTAAAACTAGCTAATACCCGGCCAAATGAATTAGATGTGTTCTTATGTTGAGATGAATATGTAAAAAAAAAAATTGTAAGTTTATATCGTAATTAATTTTGGATGCTGATTACCCGGCACTGCCGGAGAATCTACGTATCACGATCTTCTTGGCATCAATGAGCTGAAAGACAAAAACGGTTATTGTGCGTTATCCGTAAAAGATAGACATATGCTGTCCTGGACTTTCCTATAGAATGTTTTTAGATATTCAATTCTGTGTACAATAGTTTGGTGTACTTGTTATGGTTTAGGGAGCGTAAGCCATTTAAGAGTTCAAAAAGCCACTTTTTAGTGCACCGATACATTTTTTTAGCTCCCGCCCTATAGTACATATGTTATATACGTTAGTTATTCCAGACCAAATCTCTGAACGGTGGTGAAAATCCCATTGAAATTAGGCAAGTAGTTTTTTGAGTCCATAAAGGACTGACAGTCAGACACGCAGGTACTCATTTGTATATACAGAGTGCTTTAAAATTCCCCTTACAAACATTTAGGACTAGTAGAACGGACTGAGTTGATAATATTTAGAATTGGAAAACAAATCCTGAAACTTACCGTTTCCGTTCTACAGCGTTTGAAAAAAAAACATGATTTTAACGTGAACACTTTTACAAGTAATTTATTATGAGGCGTGACACAGTACATCACTTGTTTTACAATTGAACTCATTAATAACCATCCATCCATAGTAATTCTGCCCGAAGGCAGGTCCTTCACTACAATCATAGCATTGCAGCTTTACTAGGGAATTATAGGTGTGGTAGCTTCCCGTTGCTTTCCACACCGGTAAAGGATGATGATGATGATACGGATGATGATGATGATGGCCATATGATTTCGGGGACCGTTTGGGCCTTGAAGATTTCCTGACATTTGTCTTAGAGGTGAGGAAAAACCCCGATAAAAACCTCACCCAGAAAAATTGCTCCGACCGGGCTCGAACTCGGGCCCGCTGCGTGACAAGGCTCGAGACAACAGCGGTGGACATTAATAACCAAAGAAACAAAATGGAAACTGGATCATGACTTGCATTAATAATCCCGGATACAACCTCCACAATCAATTTTTGCAGTTTTCAAAATTTCGAAAAAAAAAAAACTTTTTTTAAAACACACCAAGTCTTGGAATACTCGATAGGGAAATTTTCGATTTAGGGCCAGTTTCACCAACAAAGGTAACTGTATTACGCCAGTTTAAGCTATGCATTATACAGAGAGAAAGCTGGCGTAATACAGGTACCTTTGTTGGTGAAACTGGCCCTTAGACGAATCGCGAAGCTATTACTTGTTGAGACACGTGACGTATGTTCAGGCAATGCTTGTTTTCAAACGGCTGTAGCATGGAAACGGTAAGTTTCCGGACATGGTTTCCAATTCTAAATATTATCAACTTAGTCCCGTCTACAATTCCTAGAAGTTTGTAAGGGGAATTTTAGAGCATCTGTATAAAAATTGCAATACAAATCAAGTTAACACCTAGTCCCGAACATGGCGGTTCAAACTCGGCCAGGGTCGATGGATTTTTAGGATGGTAACATCGAAGGAACTTTAAGCCGTGGGTCCCGATTCCGAAGATTTTCGAGCTCATAAAAGAATTTCAAGTCTGAATAATAAGGCCTCTGAACAAGACTTAACCAACCTTCATCCGTCCAAGTAATACCTTAGTTTCCTACTAGATGTCTCCTCGAAGCGATGTACTAATCAAATGTCCCTCTCTGACATCTATGTTGAAATATGCGTAACTAAATTAGTCTGGTTAAGATACTTGCCACGAGGGAAGCACCCATGTTCCCGAGCGGGACGAACGGGGACTAATCAATCAATCATTAAATATTCTACAATTTAAATAATTCAGAGAAGGTTATTAAAATTATCCTCAATGCAATTTTTAAATTTAATGCGCGATGGGACGGGGGAATAAAACCAGTTCACCTCCGCGACGTTGGATATATCATTAACACTGAAAGAGAAAGTTCATCGCTGTAGTCTGGGCCTTGATGAAGTTTTTGGAGCTTTTTCGTCACCTGTAGAGGAAAGTTCAGAAAATGTAAAGACCGAAATAGCCCCGAATATGTGACCATATTATTTATTTATTTACTTAACTTGATGGTATTAAAACCGCAAGGTCTTCTCTTCCACTTCACCAGAGTTAAATTATACATACAATAAGAATTATGAATTATCTGCATGTTTAACGATAAATAAAAGATATAGGCTACACAATATAAACTTGGCAAGGGAAATGAAGAACAATATTAATGATAATAATAATAATAATAATAATAATAATAATAATAATAATAATAATAATAATAATAATAATAATAATAATAACAAAAGTAATAACCTACAATTAGGTTAAGTAAATGGCTTAGTAAAGAAAGTTTAAAATATAAAGAATAATAAAAGTATACATGGAGCATGTATTTGTGGATAAAGTACTTGGGAAAATGTTTCGACCAAAGAGAACATTTTCTTCCTACAACTCTTAAAAGAATTTTAATCCAAACCTTAGTGATGCCGCATTTTGACTACTGTGACGTTCTACTAACTGACATAAGTGACGGATTGTCGGACAAACTGCAGCGTGTCCATAATATGTGTATCAGATTCATATTTAATGTTCGAAAATACGATCACATTTCTCCATTATTCCACGAATTGTCATGGCTACATCTAAAAGAGAGAAGAAAATCGCACTGTCTAATTCTCCTATTTAAGATCCTACATACCTCGATTCCCAATTATTTATCATCCCGTTTCCAGTATCTATCCTCAAACCATAACTTAAACACAAGATCACAACATAGTCTCTTACTTAATATACCGCAACATAGGACATCACATCACTCCATGTCATATACCATCTCCACTTCTCGCAACTGGAATTCCCTACCACAAGAAATAAGGGGCTGCCGGACATTGGCATCTTTTAAAAGAAATCTAAATTTATATTTGCTCTAAACTCGACTTCATTATTATCCAGTGTAAGGTATATATATATTAATTGGTGTTTCCCGTATAATGTATCATATTTATATTATTATTATTATTACTATTATTATTATTATCGTATCATTATGTTATTACCCTATGAAATGTTGTTTGTACATGACATTTACATTGCTACATTTATTGTATCTTTAACTGTTTATAATTAGTACAGTGTATATCTATAATTGTCAAATATTTATTTGTATTTGTGCTGGTTGAGTGGAAGAGAGGGCCTTATGGCCTTAACTCTGCCAGAATAAATAAAGTATTATTATTATTATTATTATTATTATTATTAGATGAACAGACAGGTGAATGGAGAATACTACATAACAGTGAACCATATGGTCTTTACAGGAAGCCAGATATAATAAGAACAGTTAAGTCTCGTAGACTGCGATGGGCAGGGCATATTGCACGTATGGGGAATGAAAGACGTACATGGAAGCTTCTTGTAGGAAAACCAGAGGGAAAACGTCCAGTTGGTAGAATAAGAATGATGTGGGATAATAACATTAACTATTATTTGAGGGAAGTAGATTATACAAGAAATGATTGGAAAGCATTGGCTCAGGATAGGGATGTATGGAGAGCTTATATCCGCGCGGGACATGAACCTACGGGTTCGATAGTGCCTGTGAGTAAGTAGGTAAGTAAGTAAGTACACATGGAACACGGTCATATATGATATTGTCTAAGGAAATATGAAATGAGTTTCTTATTAAACTGTTTTTGAGTCTTTGATATATGAGGGGAGGGAATTCCAGAGCCATGTGCCTGACATAGGGTGAGGAATAGTGAGATGTTCGATGTAGAGGAATCGCTAGAGTTAAATTATCTCTCGATCGTGTGTTTAAGATATGGTGGGAGGATAGCGAATGGAAACGAGTAGAAATATAAAGGGTGATGAGGTAGACAAAGTGTTGTATAAGAAGCAGTGGCAATGTATCTTTCGCCTGTCTTCCAATCGGTAGCAAGACAACCTTTCAAATACTGGAGTTATGTGGTCTGATTTACGGAAGTTACAGTGTAACGTGCACAGGCATTACGAACTGGTTGCAGTCTTAGTCCGATTGTGATACTCTTGACAGTTAAGAGTAAGTCACAATAATCGAAATGCGGCATAATCAAAGTTGAGACAAGAGCTTTTTTCAAACAAGAAGGAAGGACATTTTTAAACGATTTAATCACACACAGAAAAGTGCCCTTGATAAATAAGATGAAGGAGTGAATGTTGTGTTTTGTCTCGGTAGTGGCCCCAGTTTTACTGAGCTCAGCAGGATGTATTTAAGTGATGCTTGAAATATCACTTTCCGACGGTCGTGCCTCGGTAGGGATATTAAGGTTTAGGGCGCCTAAAAGTACTTACAGATAACGGAATAAAAAAAAAGAAGAAGAGAAAGTGAGATTTTTTTGAAAGAGCCATGATTCATTAAAGCATTAGTACGAAGACAACCAGAATTAAAATCGGATGTTCTCATGCAATGCGGGTTTCCGTTGCAGAGATACGAATAGATATGTTTTTAGTGTAGAATGTAACCTTTGACCTTTTATACATCAAAACATCCGTCTGTGTACCATTCAAATGTTTTTCCGCACTAAATCATGCGGCGACAGTAGAACATCTATACTTTTCCTTGCAGGATGGAAAAAACTTCAACCGTTCAACTATTTCCTCATTTATATTCTATACAAGCTTTTTATTTGTTTTTTCGTCATGATAAAGTACAGTTGTTATCAAATTCAAATAACACGTATGTAATATTAATAAAATACATAAGTTTAAATTAAAAAACTGATATATATATATATATATATATATATATATATATGATTGAAAAGAAAAATGAATGCTTGAGTCGGGATTTGAACCCGAGTCTCTAACCTCTGTACGTTTAGCGCTCTAACCAACTCAGCTACTCAAGAATTCCAATACAAACATACATTTTTCTTATATATGTAGTATTCACAATCCACACAAGAGGTAGTGGGAATTCGTTCCAACACCATCTAGTGGCCAACATAACAGTTAAGCAATTTTTAAAGAGAATATTTACTTTATAGCAGTAACACTTGTATATTTAGATGTTATAACTATATTTTTGACATTTTGCAATGAAGGCAAATATAATATGAAAAGAAAAATGAATGCTTGAATCGGGATTTGAATCCGAGTCTCTAAACTCTGTACGTTTAGCGCTCTCTCTCTCTCTCTCTCTCTCTCTCTCTCTCTCTCTCTCTATATATATATATATATATATATATATGTTATAATTAAATCTTTAACATTGAGCAATGCAAGCTTAATATGGAATGATAAGAAAAATAAATGCCTGGACGGGATTCGAACCCGGATCTCTGAGTCTGTACCTCAGCGTGATATCCATTACACTACCAGGCGATTTTTCTTATCATTCCATATTAAGCTTGCATTGCTCAATGTTAAAGATTTAATTATAACATCGATAAAGCGTCACTGCTATAAGGTAAAATAAATATTCTCTTTAATTTGCTTACTTGATATAGTCAGCTACTAGATGGCAGTGAAGACAGTGTTCTCGCGACATCTAGTAATAATGGAGAGTATAATACATATATAAGAAAAATAAGTGTTTGAATTGGATTCGCCTGGTAGTGTAATGGATATCACGCTGAGGTACAGACTCAGAGATCCGGGTTCGAATCCTGTCCAGGCATTTATTTTTCTTATCATTCCATATTAAGCTTGCATTGCTCAATGTTAAAGATTTAATTATAACATCGATAAAGCGTCACTGCTATAAGGTAAAATAAATATTCTCTTTAATTTGCTTACTTGATATAGTCAGCTACTAGATGGCAGTGAAGACAGTGTTCTCGCGACATCTAGTAATAATGGAGAGTATAATACATATATAAGAAAAATAAGTGTTTGAATTGGATTCGCCTGGTAGTGTAATGGATATCACGCTGAGGTACAGACTCAGAGATCCGGGTTCGAATCCCGTCCAGGCATTTATTTTTCTTATCATTCCATATATATATATATATATATATACACACGAAGATGGACAACACATTTCAAGATTAGCAGTGAACTTTTATACAGAGTAGACTGAATATTTAGATAGGCCTGTGGCAGGGCCCGGACAAGGAAGATAGTTTTGGAGAAAAGGATAAGAGAGTAGAACATTGATCACAGAATGATCTGATGACTAGGGAAATGATTTTGAGGTAAGGCATCTTTCCAAGAATATAGCTGTTTTCATACCAATAGTTCAATATATGTTTTTGGGGAGATGGAATTAAGTGAAATGAACACAATTTGTTGCACCATTTTGCACATTTTTGTGATATTACTATATTTCACTCCTTTTTCCCTCTTTTTTTTATGCTTCAACACCTTTTACTCCACTCATCTCTGCGTTATTAAAAGATAGGACAGAAAAATGTATTTTGTTTTCTTGAACAGACCAATCAGAAGTCAATATTATTAAATACATATTAAAAAATTGTTTAATCAATGCCCCAGGTCGTCATAATTTATGTCATTTATACCCCAGAAACAATGGCCAAACTGCAGTGTGAAGTCAACAATAGTAAATAATAAATATTAAAATATAATTTATGTAAACCACCAGTAATTTATATCCCAGTAAAAATGGTCAATCTACAGCTGTGAAGTCAAATTTAAATTTCTACAGTGTTGCTGTAACAGTTTAAACAAGTTCAGTTAGTTCTGCTATATTTAACAGTTTTCCATCTACCGACTTGTTGACTGTATTTTACTAGTCTGAACCACAACGTATTTTTATTAGTATTACAACTGGGTTTTCACAACAATAACATAGCGAATGTTAAGAAGGATAAGTTGTATGCACTTTCAGAAGAATTCAAACGCAATTTATCGAAACTGGTGACATAATTCTTCGATATTCCATCTGCGAAGTAACAATTGCAATAAACTAAAGAACTATGAATTACCTCTTATGGACTCTATAAACAAGTAAAAATTGGTGCAAAATGATACGCATATTATATAATCTGATTTCATGTAACTCGTTTAAACTTTAATTCAATTGTTTCAGCAGTACCTTTTTTTGCACCGTTTTGTATGTATTTACACAACCCCCCCCCCGTTTTACGACCAAAATTTGCACCTTAAAATCCTTTCCCTAGTGATGACACATTGTAAACCTATTTATGATTGGCTGTTTAGAGATATAACGTAACTGTGTGAAAGAGTTCTGAATTTTTCAATGTCTTAAAGTTGTCACACGGGATTTCTGACAGTTTTTCTGGCATTGGCGGAAATAGCCTATAACCCAATTCTGAGGTTTTGGGCGCCTGGAACACCAAGGTACAATACCACGATGATACGATATGACGGATGATATTGATAACGTGATAAATGATAAAAGGAGAATACCTAACCTAAATATATCATACATTCCAGACCATGGACAACTGGAAAAATGTATCTCGTCTGACCTGGGATTGGACCCGGACCTCATGAGCTGTAGCCATAAGCTCTGATCACAAGACCATTATGCCGGTGCAAAATATTTTTTTAAATTAATTAACTATTATTCTACCAGTTATATTATATGGGTGCGAAACATGGACTCTTACTTTAAGGGAGGAAAGGAGATTACGAGTATTTGAGAATAAAGTTCTTAGGAAAATTTTTGGACCAAAGAGAGATGAAGAGACGGGCGAATGGAGAAGACTTCATAACAATGAACTACATGGTCTTTATAGGAAGCCAGATATAATAAGAACAGTTAAGTCTCGTAGACTGCGATGGGCAGGACATGTTGCGCGTATGGGGAATGAAAGACGTGCATGGAAACTTCTTGTAGGAAAGCCAGAAGGAAAACGCCCAGTTGGTAGACCAAGAATGAGGTGGGAGAACAACATTAACTATGATTTGAGGGAAGTAGATTATACAGGGAATGATTGGAAAGCATTAGCTCGGGATAGGGATGTATGGAGAGCTTATGTCTGCGCGGCCATGAACCTACGGGTTCGATAGTGCCAGTGAGTAAGTAAGAGTAATTAATTAATTTATTTATTTATTTATTAACTCAACCCATTTGCTGCAAATTTATATATGTCCAACAATCCATTTTTTTAACTGAAAAAAAGGTTATTATGTTTTTAATTATTTGTCTTTTAGACATTTTTGGAATTAATAATAATAACAATAATAATTAATCGTTATCTCAGTAAAAAATTAATTTATTCAAGTGAACGTTTCAATCTTCTTGTGTGAGATTATTTCCAACCATGTCTTAAAAATTATCTCAATCAGGGAGATTAAGACGTTGACTTGAATAAATTAATTTTTTGAGATAATGATTAATTATTATTATTATTATTATTATTATTATCATTATTATTATTATTATTATTAACTACTCTCAAGGAATAATATTTAACAAACATATTAAACATTTCTGGAATTATCTGTTAGCATGGCGTACTTGTAACTTACTTATGAGGTTGGGGCGCCAGGAAGGCGGGATTACACTGTCCCGAAGATATGAAAGTGACGATGTTGGTAATGATGCGCCAGGAGAGTCCTCAACTGAAGTTAATGTAATGAGGTGAATATGATATAGATGATAATGATGGCCAGATGGTGTTCGGGGACCGTTTGGGTTTTACATTTTCCTGAAATTTGCTTTACAGGTGGGGGAAAACAACGGGAAAGAAAATGCGTCACCCAGGAAACCTGTCTCGACAGGGGAACAAACCCGGTCCCCCAGTGTGACAAGGCAGCACGCTACCTCGACCCCACAGACCTCTACTAACTGTAGAAGTATATATATATGTTTCTATTTTCAAAACAATCTTTATGTTTTTGTAACTAATCTTTAATTTAAATATTAATGATATTATTGTGTGCAAATTTGTGTAAGTTCTGTAATTTATGAAACCAGGGAGAAAGGGCCCAGCAGGTAGCCCAAGAATAATGTGAATGAATAATATTAATTATGACTAGAGAGGAAGGTGAATTATACAGGAGATGATTGAAAAAATTAAATCAGAATAAGGATGTATAGAGAGCTTATGTTTGCACGGCCAGAACCTCTGTAAATATCCAGTGAGTTAGTCAATATGTAGAGTAATTGTAAAAAACAAGCACTATTTTTGTACTGGTAGCAAATGATAACTTAAAGAATGACCGGGCAAGGAATATAAACAAATATTGTAGAAATATATCTGATTTACAAGTATTAATTTATTATTGTGTAATAAACTGGGTTGTTGAATTCCTAATTCATTTCCTTTTTCTTTTCCTTATTTTCTACACAAAAACGGAAATATAAAAATACACCTTTAGTTTCATTATTTTCTATTCCAAACCCTTTATCACAACGTTCTTTTGCAGCTCTAGAAGCAACATCTCTTGGTACAAGATTTCCAAATGCCATATCTTGATAATGTTCTGAATTGGACGGCATTATGCATCAACTGGCTATGCGCCATATGTAAGTTTCGAGAAAAATATGTTTAAAGTTTAAGTCAATCTTTACTATTTATTGTTGCGCCTAACTAACAATATTGTAAATTATATCCCTTGTTTCATAGATGTGCATCAACAATCTAAGAGAAGGAACATTTGACTCTTAGCTGCATAATGCAAAATTTAGATTAACAATTATGAAGAACTGGTTTTACAGTCATTTGTTGCAATACGAGAATTTCTGATAGGACTTATGGCGTTTATATTTTTATTTAATAATAAAGCTATAATAAATTAAAGATCCGGCGCTAAAAGTGTGCATACGTGAGCCAATGCAACAAATTGCATCAAAATATTTTTTTAAATGGCGCTTAGCCAGTTGATGCATAACACCGTACAATTGACCATAAAATAAACATGAGCAGGACTTGTCTTCCGAGACGAATAAATTAATAATATTTCAAAAAACGAAGTAAACGCAAGGGTTCAAAATTATTGAAAATTGTATGCAGTATATTAAAATAACTGAAAAGTTTGTCTCATGAATTAATTAAAATTTAATATGTTTTAAGTCCACCGCTGTTGTCTCGAGGTAGCGTGCAGCCTTGTCACGCAGCGGACTTGGGTTCGATCCCCAGTCGGGGCAGTGTTTCTGGGTGAGGTTTTTCTCGGGATTTTTCCTCACCTGTAAGACAAATGTCAGGAAAACTTTAAGGCTCAAACGATCCCTGAAATCATATGGCCATCATCATCACCCTTATCATTATCATCATCATCATTATCCTTCACCGATGTGGAAAGCAACGGGAAGCTACCACACCTACAATTCCCTAGTAAAGCTGCAAAGCATAGCAAGAAAATGCTATGATTGCAGTGAAAGACCTGCCCTCGGGCAGAATTACTATGGATGGATGGATATGTTTTAAAATAACTGTAAACTGTTTTCAATAAAACAAAACAGCTGAAAACTATTTGGTAAAAAAAAACAAGTTGAAAGTTTGTTGGGTGAAATAAAGCAACTGTCAACTCAGTTCAATAATACAAACAACAGAAAACTCAATTCCGTATCATAATACAGATGAATAGCTGATTTAGGAAATAAATGCAAATTGAATACAGCGAGCTGAAAAATAAAATAGTTGAACACTCCTATTATGGAAACACTTAATTGAAAACACATTCGATAAATTAAAAAATAAATAAGTCCTCGTTAAAAATACAATTTGATTATTGCGTTCGACAAGTATTATTGATGAAATCAGGAAATTGAATAATCATCCCGTCAAATAAAACAATTGAAAACTGCGTTTGGCAAATTAGACTGTCTGAAAATCTTTGCTTCAAAATTGAAAAAGCTGTGACAAATTTAACATTTTAAAAATAGTTCAAAACCAGGTGGTCTTATGCCACCAGTGAATATTCAATCGGAGAAAAAGTGACTGCTAGCGTCATGTTGGCCAATGTGATAACACATTCCCGCTACAGCCTACTGCCAACATGTTTACTCACATATATTAGTGGGCAAGTTAGGGTGAGAAATGAGCAAGTTTGTATTAGATGGGCAAGTTATTGTTAGTTTGAGAAAGTTAGATTGAGAAAATGGGCGAGTTAGTATACCAGATTAATTTAGTGTTCACTTGTTTGTAAGCGGGATTTTTAATAAGTTGGTTATACTGTCTTGAGCAATGATCAATACACATTTTACATTGCAAACATGGTGATTTAGATTAGTTTGAACTCAATTAGTCCCCTTATTTTAAAGCATTTTTCACATTTTTGGAAAAAAATCAAACATATATTCATAATTATGTGTATAACATGATAAGATAAATAAATGCCTGAACGGGATTTGAACCGGACCTCTGACCTCAGAATTGGTACTTCGGCGTGCTATCCATTACACAATCGGGCAAATCTAATACAAACATTTATTTTTCTTAAATATATATCCTCCAATATTACGAGATGTAGCGAGAACTCGGTCTTCACTGCCACCTGGTAGCTAGCTACTATAACAAGTAAGCAAATTAAAGAGAATATTTTTACTTTACAGCAGTGACGCTATATCGATGGTATAATTAAATTTTTGACATTGAGCAATGCAAGTTTAATATGACATGAGAAAAATAAATGCCTGGCCGGGATTTGAACCCGGATCTCAGCGTGCTATGCATTACAGCACCGGGCAAATCTAATACAAACATTTATTTCTCTTAAATATATATATATATATATATATATATAAGAAAACTAAGTGTTTGAATTGGATTCGCCTGGTAGTGTAATGGATATCACGCTGAGGTACAGACTCAGAGATCCAGGTTCGAATCCCGTCCAGGCATTTATTTTTCTTATCATACCATATTAAGCTTGCATTGCTCAATGTTAAACATTTAATTATAACATCGATAAAGCGTCACTGCTATAAAGTAAAATAAATATTCTCTTTTTAATTTGCTTACTTGATATAGTCAGCTACTAGATGGCAGTGAAGACAGTGTTCTCGCGACATCTAGTAATAATGGAAAGTATAATACATATATAAGAAAAATAAGTGTTTGAATTGGATTCGCCTGGTAGTGTAATGGATATCACGCTGAGGTACAGACTCAGAGATCCGGGTTCGAATCCCGTCCAGGCATTTATTTTTCTTATCATACCATATATATATATATATATATATATATATATATATATTCTCCATTACTACGAGATATACCGAGAATTCGGTCTTCACTGCCACCTGGTATAACAAGTAAGCAAATTAAAGAGAATATTTTTATGTGCATATAAATTATATATATATATATATATCCATCCTAGTAATTCTGCCCGAGAGCAGGTCTTTCACAGCAAACATAGCATTTTCCATATCATGCTTTGCAGCTTTACTAGGAAATTGTAGGTGTGGTAGCTTCCCGTTGCTTTCCACACCGGTGAAAGATGATGATGATGATGATGATGATATGGATGTTGATGATGATGAATATGATGGCCATATAATTTCGGGGACCGTTTAGGCCTTAACGTTTTCCTGACATTTGCCTATATATATATATATTATATATATACTGTCATACTATATATATATATATATATATATATATATATACTATATAGTATATACTATATATATACCTGTCACTCGAAATTATCATTCTTTGATAATGACATGTGGGATCATGCCGAAGCGTCGGAATCAGTAGTCAGAGACCGAACGTGAATCCAAGACGCGGAAAACCCAAGAAAACGTTCTTATTCATACTTATATCCGCGAAAATTTGCAATATCATATAAATATATATATATATATATATAATGGGTTGGGCATGGGAAAAAGGGACTGAAAATCGCAAGAATGTGTGGAGAAAATTAGGAGGAGGTACTTAGATATAAACTGACAAAATATTTTGGCCGAATGTGCGGGGAAAACGATCACTATTTTTACAAAGACACCTAAAACAAGTTTGGGGAAAAGAATCTTAAATACTCAATCTAGGATTTAAACAGAGATCAGGGCTTGCTTGGTTCAGGTTAGGGCATGGAATTTTATTAAAATTAGCGACGATCACGATATGCGAATATGTCCAATGTGAGGGAGCTTTGAAGACGAGATACATATATTAGTAAAATGTAACGATTTAGAATATTGGAGGCATCAGTTATTACCGAAATGATTTCTAAGTTCAAATCGTGGTAGATTGGCATGCTACGAGTTACTGGTAAACCCAGAAAATTGGATATATATATATATATATATATATATACACACATATATACTCAAGCTAAACAATAAATAGTGTGCATTTAGATTTTTATTAGTATTTATATTGGTGGAATAGACTCACGCACAAATAAGTTATATTGGTGGAATAGACTCACGCACAAACAAGTCATCATAATATGAATCTCTACAACAATTCATAGTTAAATTATATTTTCCCATTGTATTAACCCTTAAATTGGCAAAACACAAATTTCTTCTGTTAGTTATTTGAATGTGGCGGACCGCAGTGAAAACGGAACCTTGTATATCTGTTATTATTAGGTATATTGTATAATTAGGTACACATTTAAGTAGTTTCTTTTTGTCCGTTTTCTTCTGATTTATTTAAAATATTAAATTAATTGAACCAACTGATGTATCCAAACAGATACATTACGAATTTAAGGGTTAAAGACAAAACAGTAACTTGCACGCGCGCGCACATACACACAAACACAAAGAAATAAAAACTCAAAATTTCATACCTTATAATATAAATACTTTTTAATGAATATCTTTTAAAAGTTGTTTGAACTTGTGCAGGGGTCACTGACAAGGACAAAGTGACGTAATCACAAAGTGTATTTATATACATATCTATGATCTTATCACAGTATTTTAGTAAATACGAATATTTTACGTGCATGTAGAAAAAAATAAATGTTTAGTGAAATGTTCTTTGGAAATGAACTCTTATCTCGAGTCATGAACGGGTTGCCTTACACTTGATAATATTTAACTACTAACTGTTTTTAAGGGATGTACAACATTAAAAATAAACGTCTCTATAGCTATTACGTTTGAAAAATCATTACCAGAATTAGAAAAAAAAATACATAAATTGCAATATTTTGTATTTTATCTCAGATTTTCAAATGGACATCAATAATAATAACTGTGAATTAAAAGATAATTGAAAAAAAAACATCTCTGTGTGGCTGTAATTAAAATATTAATGTTTCACATAAAAGTAATTTAACAGTATATTGAAATTCAAATCTGGGCGTGAAATACCAACAAATTGTGCTCAGGATCTCTATTTCTTCTTGAGCTTGTTTCTTGTGCCGTAAATGTAGTAGTAGTAGTAGGACTTTATTAGACAAAAAGTAAGATATTTACAATTTTATTTACAAATATGGGTCGCACGGGCAGTAAGCCGTACGTGCTGTTGACAGTCCGTTACAATAAAGTAATAATTGGTACTAGTGTAAAGAAAAATAAAAAAACAAAAACAGCAATAACATTACAATTACATAAAGAAAACACAATAATATATTACAATTAAATAATAACACAATAGCATTATACACTAAAAACATTAACATTACAATTACATAAAGAAAACACAATAATATTACAATTAAGTAATAACACAATAGCATTATACACTAAAAACATTAACATTACAATTACATAAAGAAAACACATTAATATTACAATTGAATAATAACACAACAGCATTATACACTAATTAATTTATATATAATTGTTAATAATTAATGGTATTGCATTTTGATAACAATTATTTATTCATGAATGAGTGTTGTCCTTATTTTTCGCGTTATGTCCAGAAATTTACCGAGGTTTATCCAATTTCTGGATTTACCAATAACTCGTAGCATGCCAATCTTTCCCGATTTGAATTTAGAAATCTTTCCGGTAATAACTGACGTCTCCAATATTCTAAATCATTACATTTTCCTAATATATGTATCTCATCTTCAAAGTTCCCGCACATTGGACATATTCGCATATCGTGATCGTCGCTAATTTTTAGAAATTTCCATGCCCCTAGCCTAAACCAAGCAAGCCCTGACCTCTCCTTAAATCCTAGGTTGAGTATATACGATTCTTTTCCCCAGACGTGTTTAGGTCTCTTTGTAAACACAGTGAGCGTTTTCCTGTACATTCGGCGAAGGTATCTTGTTGGTTTACATCTAAGTACCTCCTCCTTATTTTTCTCCACACGTTCTTGCGATTTTCAGTCCCTTTTTCCCATATCCAGCCCATCCCAATCTTTTGGAGTTCTCTCCTAACCTCGTCTGCCCAAAATTTAACATCTATGTTTTTAATTTGGTGGTCGTAACAAATTGCTCTAAGCATTGTTTGTTCACCTTGGATTACTCGCAACCAGTATTTGAGTACACGAATTTTACAGTTAATGTCGTCCTGGAATGACCCGAATCATATAAAATTCCACAGTTAGAAACGGCCTTACTAAGTCCTGTAATATACTTTAGAAAATGCATATATACCTTATTTAGTATTTCCGTTCTTTGGAAACCCCAAATCTCACTACCATAGTGCATTACTGGCCTGACCATAGCTCCATACATTTTTTTCTAATGTGCTGACTGGAATATCAGGCACTCGACCCAGAATACCGAGTACACTGTTAAGTTGTCCCCTCCCTTTAAATAATGCTATATCAATATGTTTTTTCCACTTTCCGTTCATTTTCAACGTCGTACCAAGATATTCAAAATGTTTCACGTTTTGAAGTACTTGATCTCTGTATTTCCATTCCTCTGTTCTACCATAAACCGTCCCATTTTTAAAGGTCATGTTTTTGTCTTACTAACATTTACACTCAATCCCCAATTCCTACAGTATATTTCCAGTAGGTCAAGACCTCTTTGCAATCCCTTGATTGTCTTGGAACAGATAATTAAATCATCTGCATACAACAGGACTGGGATTCTAACATTTCCTATCTCCGGAGCCTCAATTTCTCCTTCTAGCAGTACGTCTACAATATCATCAACGAATAGATTAAATAGCATTGGTGATAAAATGCAACCTTGTCTCACTCCCCGATTGGCTTCACTGCTCTCTGTAATGTGCCCTTGGTCTACTTTTATACAAAATTTAACATATTTATAAATTGACATTAAAGCATGTATCATTTTATGAGACAATCCTTTCCGATTTAATTTTTCCCAAAGTGCGCTTCGGTCCACAGTATCAAATGCCATCTTAAAATCAATGAATGCACAAAATAATTTACCCCCCTTCATTTTCAGATTGTCATCAATTAATGTTCTCAGAACAAATACGTTGTCCACCGTGGAGTACCCTTCTCTAAAACCTGCATGATATTTTGAGAGCCTATTGTTCTCTTTAGCCCATTGTCTTATTCGTTCGTAAAGTACTTTACAATATATTTTTCCGAACACTGACAAGAGACAAATTCCCCTGTAACTTTCTGGTATCTGTGCCCCACCTTTCCCTTTGTATAGCGGTTGGATGACACCTGTTGCCCAGGCTTCCGGATAATCTCCTCCATTAAAAAGTTTGTTGAACGCAGTTTTCAAAACGTCTGATAATTTATTGGATGATATCATATTTTTCAAGAATTCCCCTGGTATTCCATCAATTCCAGGTGCTTTACCATTCTTTAAACATTTAATGGAAGAAACCACTTCATTTTTCGAAATATCCTGATCCAGTAATTAAATATGAATTGGGTCAGGGATCTCAACTATATTTCCTTGATTATATCTTAACCTCTCATTTCCCAGCACCCTATCAAAGTAACTTCTCCATTCCCCGGCCGTAAATGTATGATATGAGGTCCCGGCTTTACTATCGTTTTCAATAACCTTCACAGGATTTTTGAGCTTTTAAAAATCAAGCGATCCTGGTGGAATTTGAATCCTCCAATCTTCGGAACAACAATGTAGGGTGCATTACCAGGATCGACATATTTTTTGCATTATCTTGGCACAGATGTAATAATATTCGTTAAATATAACATCGAAAGAATTATACCATTAAACTGATTTCATTCTTTTACGTGCTCAAAATTTAGGACTCATGGCTATTTGTATACAGATGTGTTTTGCAAATACTAAAATTACTGTACACGATACAAAACCATAACATAATCTCGAAAAGAGAACAAATATCAGGAAAATAAGAATGTGATGTATGTTTGACAATTCACACAAAAATCGAATAACTACCGAGTTTAGGGATTACATTATTTTGAAAATAAAAACATAAAATTTCTAGATTAGCAATTCATTAAAAACTGAAGACTTCAGATGAAAACTGATAAAAAATTATCATAAGTAATGCGACGAGTGATTTCCAAATTATCGATAAATTCACGACTCACGAAGTGAGGAGTGAATTTATCTAGAGAATTTGGAAATCAAGAGTGGCATTTGTTAGGACTATTTAACGAATAAAATTAAGCTGTTTACTCACAAATCATTATTTAACTATAGTTATTTTAAAATATTTATATATTAATGTAAACGGCGATGTTTGAAAACTAATGAGAAGCGATAGGTACGCTTCTACTGCTTTTTGTTTATCACTGCAACCAGATCATACTATTTATTGCCAAAGGAACGCAATATTGTAAGAATGCTCTCTAGTGGAGAAAAAATGAAACACATCAATCTGTATATTAATTCATTTTTGATGTCGTATGATGTAAATATGAGAATTATATTTTTCTCGATTATTACTGGGAAAAAATACATTTAAGAAAGTGCAAACAGTGGTTTCTTTTTTTGGTGGTATAATCAATTGCTACAAATGTTGACATGTAAGCACTATTATATACAATCTGGTAGCCGTATTTGTTATAGGCTCAGTCACTGCAAAATAACGGTCAGACCTGTTCAGAATATTAAAAACGAGGAGCTTTGTTTAATATATGGTAATTATAACACTGATAAATATTTCGTGAAACACGACTCTGATTGTTGTAAAACAGAAATCATTGAAACGTGATTGGTCATTGACTCCCATTTGGGGCATGAGTTAAATAGTCTATATATTACAGCATGATAGTACATGATGTTCAAAATACGAGAAGGAAATGTAAACATATTAAATAAAGTCATATGAAATAAAAGTAATATTAAATTTTCAATAGTAGATTATATGAGATATAAACAGTAGAATGGTGTCCACCTGGAAGAAGAAAGAAAGGAAGACACTGAAACTCATTGATGCAAGAAAAAAACTGGTATGAGGACATGGATAAAGACGAGTGGAGAAGGAAAATGAAACTTTAGACACGGAAAGATCAGAAAACATTGAAAATCAGTTTTTAAATAAATTATAGTACTTGGAATTACACAGAGAATTTCACTCCTTCAGGCGATCTTTCAATATTTGTCATTTGATGTAACATTTACACCGAAGACCTGTTCGGAGACCGACAATTGAAAGGTAGCAACAGTTCTCAAGACGACTTCTTTATAGACTGAAACTTCGCTTTCATTTATTATATTTTGAGAACAATAAGTGAACTAGAGCTTTGTGTACACTTTTTGAGAATATCATGTCTTATTCCAAGTCTATACAGTAATTTATCCAAAACCTTATTATTTATACTGAAGGATGCACGATCATTTTTCGGTTTTGTTTTTTAAATTGTTTATTTTCTACCATATTGTAATCAGGATACAAGCTGCTGAAATGAGATTCCTCAGACCAATATCAAGATATCAAAGAACAGACAAAAAACATAACACAGAAATAAGACAACAACTAAAAATAGAAGAATTAAATTCAACAATAGAGAAATACAGAAAAAACTGGAAAGAACACTTGGCAAGGATGACTGAGAATATAATACCAAAAGCAGCATACAACTATTCACCACGAGGAAGAAGAAGCTTGGGAAGACCAAGGAAAAGATGGAAAGAGCAGCAATTTGGAGCCGGAACAGACTAGTAAATAAGCCTAAACCGTGAAGAAGAAGAAGAAGAAGATTGTAACCATAGAAAGGCACACAGCCGGACACAAGAAGGTCTCAAACATCTAACACAATGTACAGTGAAGTTAGAAGAAAATGATTCGAGCAAAGTGAAAGTACATGACAATATTGAACCTTCGCTGAGCCGTGTAAGTGAGGCTCGACGTTCACCATGAAATACCAGTTACACTGGTCAAAATGTCTACCAATACTTGTAATTAGTGCAGTTTTTTATCGTGTTTTCAAATATATATTCGGAATTTCTCCATCACTCACAGTTTTTTTTATTTCAATTTCAATTAATGTATTTAGATAATTATTTTTTAATAAACTTTTTCGTCCAAACGGGGAACACTTTCATCAGGAGATTTCAGCTATGGAAAAGATATATTAAGGCAAATGGAATCCTAATATGCTGGCCGATTATTGTTGGACCATCAAGAAGGATGCACCACAGACGACGAAATATATCATTTCTTACTTTGTACGTGAGTCCGAATGTTCGAATATTGTGTAGTTACGAATGTAGAAAATATTAAAGTGTTTGAAATTAAAATTCCTGTCTCTCGGAAACCTTGCGTGATGGAGAAAAACCGATATCATATTTGAATTCAGGAGGAAAATACTATCAGAATCACAGTTTTTCTTTCTGATACAAAAACAAAGTTTGTTTTTGTTGCTCAGTGTTATATCAGGTCTATAGATACAACTTTCACTACACAAACAAGTGAACGTCAACTGACTTACTAACGATAGTTGACTCTCACTAACCTTCTACCAACACTAGAACATACGTATGTAAGTATATATATGACGTGAAAATAAAAATAAACGCTTGATTCGAGATTTAAACACGAGACCTCTAACGTTATACGTTAGTGCGGCTTACACTAAACCTTTCAGTCTTTCTTATTTCATTCACAAAATTTAACTGTACAATAAATTATTAATGTTCTGCTTTGACTCTTCTACAAACACAACGTGTCTTCAAGTTTACTTCTTCACACTCACAGAAGCACAATCTTCGTCTTCAGATTACGAAGCAGTAATCGCCTTCCAGATCACAACTGATTGTCAAGCGACTTGTATTTCTATTATGT
Source organism: Diploptera punctata (assembly GCA_030220185.1). NCBI lineage: Eukaryota > Metazoa > Arthropoda > Insecta > Blattodea > Blaberidae > Diploptera > Diploptera punctata. The sequence goes on along the minus strand of JASPKZ010001576.1, from coordinate 52,703 downwards.
CTGATCGAATTATACGGAAGCGCGTCTTGATTTCTCTCGAATCGAAACCTCAAAAATCCGATCATTCTATAAAACGATGCTTAGACGCAAATGAAAAACTCCCATCGGGCTTTCCTGAATCATCAGTCTCAACATCCCTTACCATATAAGGCGAGATTTGACAGCCTCGAAATTCAAAAGCGACCCAACAATGCGTGACATTTCTCCCTCTTCAGGGTTGATCATCTCGATATCTCTGCGCCGAAACTCGATTCAGATGAACCATCAAGACTGATATTAGGTCTATTATAGTACTTGATTCATCATCTTCACCATTGATACTGACCGTCCGAGGAATGCTACAACATCCGTAACTTTCCCCTCGTCCGGGACCTGCAACCAAGAAACTCTCGTAGGATGTAACAAAATTGTCTAGTTACTCGTAACGACCTTCATTCTGTCACTGGGTCTGATCAAATGCTGTTTACCTCGGGAATTTATTCTGGCCTGCAGCAGGAAGTCTCTTGGGGGTCGTTCTTCCACCCGAGCCATAAGAGGCATCTCAGATAAAACTGGAATCTATTTTTATTTTTTACGGTGAGTCTGGAGAGGGCTTGACCGTGGCGAGCGTCGTTGAATAGCTTTTCATCTGGTCCGAAACGTAGTATCCTTCGTCCAAAGACCACTGTGGCGTCATATATCCTTAATCCGTGCAACCCAAGATGACGTTCTCGGAAAATCCAGCGTCAAATGCACACCATCGTAGATTATGTATACCTACGACCAAATACAAGAGAACCTTATTCTCGACTGATGCGATGCAAAGCTAGAACTTTCACAACGGCTCCTCACAGAAACTCCTTCTGCTATCTAAGATTGCTTCTGTGTCAACGAGCAATTAATGAGTCGGAAATGTGTCCATCGTCTTTTCGGTCGTTTTCGGCATTCAGTATGAAGGGCGTATGGTGGTGATGATAATGATGTCGGTAGATCCTTCTTCTCTGTCCAATTTTGTTTTCACATTCCCATTCGGCCCAGCGTTTCAGTTCCTCATCAGATAGCCAACATTCCTCTAGTTCCAGTAGGCCGGCCTTCTTTGTCTGAGACTCTTTGAATCGTGGTGATTAAGTCGGCGTCAGTGGTCCCCTCATCACACAGGTCCATTTTAGTCTCTCCGGTTATTTTAGCAGGCCATCCGTTTCTGCGACGTTTGAATGGTGGTGAGCGTATCCCTTCACGACGACTAATGCACAACTGTCAAAATTAAGATGGCGTCTGTTTGTCGGAATAGAGTGTATTTCCTAAATCGTCTTCAGTCGCTAAATCCACGTTCAGGCTTCCTTGATGGTGCAATGTTTCCAGATTTGTTTTACATAACAATCTTTTAGACGATATACAGAAGTGTCAATAAATGTCGGCGGGAGTCAAACTATCGCCTTGTGCTCCAGGTGTTCTACTGCGTATTCTTGGAGAGATTCTCCGGCTCGCTGGAAAGGGAAATTTCGTTGGGCCTTATAAGTGGCACTGAGGTGATGATGCCATAACAGTTTTCTATTATATCCTCTGCCCGACACTCCGATGTAATTCTCCGTAGCATCTTGACTGCTAGCCCTTGAAGAAGTAGTCTGATGCGTTGTCTTTCTTCCGAGAGCACATCCGTTATGGACGCAGAAGTTTATAAATTAGTGCTTGAAGATTTCCCATAAAGTTATTATGTCGAATTTTGATGATTTGTTTCCAGATGTTAGGCATTGAGTGTCGTCAGTCTGTTGAACTCCGGACCTCAGCAATGAATCAACCTGTAGTTCGTCATTAGTTAGGCGATCTTCAGTAGTTGCTACCTGGTGGTGAAAAATATTCTCATGGTGGTCTAATTTCTGTTCCATCTCTTCATCTATGTAACATATTTGAAACCTAGTGTAGAAATTTTAGTTTTTAATTCTTGTGTTACCTATCTAAATTCCATTACATGTCATCAATATTGTATAATATTACGTCCTGTGTTGATTCTGTTGAAATAATTCTTGTTTCGTGTTCTGGTTTAGTTTTAATAATACTTGTTTTGTGTTCAGATTTTGTTTAGTAATTCTTATTTTTCTAAATCTCTTTTGATAATTCTTCGTTCTGTTTTGAAATCAGAACTTTGGTTCCGTCGTTAGAACTACAGATTTATTTTATTTCCTGTTTAGTGTTCAATAATAACTGCCACAAAGCATCTATTTTTCTTTGTTTTAAAAGTCCACGATAGTAACGTAATCAAGTGGTGTTCCACTATGTCGCCAGATATCACTGGTAGCGGTACTAGGCGCTAGGAACGCTCTTAGCGTATATGAAAACCTCGCTTCTGACATCAAATGTCATTGGTTACGATGACACGGGAACAAATAAGATTTAATTAATTTAACTACATATCTGTTTACACAAAACCTTCCAGTCTTCTCCATTTCATTCTCAATAATTCATTGTACAATCCCAGTGACGTGGCTAGCGAACCAAGTTCCTAGCTGGGCGGGGCGCGTCCCGGGGTTGTGGATAGTTGGATCTGCTTGTGAGTTTTTCGGATAATTCTAATGGACTCGCTGACTATTTTGCGGTTGCCAGGAATTGAGCTCGCTGATTACTATTTTGCTCAGATGTGTGCGGGCAAGACAATTGGGCTTCACTGCTGATGAAACCGAGACTTGTCTCCGGAGTTTCCGGTTAGTCACCGGAATAGTTTAAATCCAATAAAAAGTAATGTATTTTATGTCTTTCGGGCTAAATGGCCGTGGTTTGGTTTTATTATCACTCAATTCTGCAGCCGACATTTCAAGAGTTAGGAGGTTAAAGATCACGCAGAATATCCTGAGGATGTCTACCGCAGTAGTAGACGAAACGTTGAGTGATAATAAAACCAAACCACGGCCATTTAGCCCGAAAGACATAAAATACATTAATCAAAACACCTGCCGTGAAAGTCTATAATTTTATATCAATAAAAATTCTTAAACAAAAGAATTATGTTATTGGAAAAGTAGCTGAGTATGCTGATAACACTGTGCAACAAATTTAAACTTTTTGTTTCTGTCCTTTAGATGAAACTGTGTGATTTTAACTAATTGAGATATGCTGAATTCATTTCTCAAATCCAAAATTTTCTATCACCCACCAATTTTCTTTAATGACACTTTGTACATATGTACATTTGCTATAAATCAACAAAAAAGTTGTTTTGTACTTAACACTTATTTGTGTTCCTTAGATTAAACTATGTGATTTTAACTAATTGAGATGTGCTGAATTCAATTTTTAAATCCAAAATTTTCTATCACCAATCAATGTTTTGTAATGACACTTTTTAATTGTACAAGTTAGTTATAATGACAAACATAATAATTGCAAAGAACATCAAATTAAAATGTCTTTGTTGATCGTTTGCGCTTATGGACAGCTTCATGGGCTATCTCTGATGATTGACCAGCAATATTCACCAAGCATACTTGCATTCCATCTTCCACTGAATCGTTTTTCAAAGACTGATATTTCTTGGTGAAACCCCTCGCCATGTTCATCGCTGACAGCACCAAGGTTTTTTGGAAAAGAAGTCCAGAAAATATAGTTCCAAAGACATATTGCATCCCATAACATGAAAGTAGTGTAATAATTCACATACAATTACTTCAAAGTCTGCTGATTTTTTGTTCCCAAGGAAGTTCGTGCATAGTGATTTAAATGCAAGCCAAGCCATTTTCTCCGATTCAAATAGTCTATTTTCAAAGTCTTCATCCTGGAATACTGCTCTTATTTGAGGACCAATAAACACTCCTTCCTTAATCTTTGCATCACTTAGGTCTGGGAATATATTTTTGAGGTGCATGAAAGTTTGTCCTTCTCTTTCTAGTGCCTTCACAAAGAGACTAAAATAACATTCGTAAAGATATTTCTTTGGGTTTTCTGAAAAAACGGTACGCGATAGACAAAATCTAATTACATATTAGTTTTTAACATTTAAACGTCTACCTAATACACCTATTTTCATAAAAAGGACGAATTTCGTGTTGCACAGTGTAATCTTCTTATAATGGAATCAGATAACCGATGACAACTAGATACCCGGGTTGGAAAACCTTGGGCTCCTAAACAACAGGTGGACTCATTTTAAACATAAATTTTCCGTGGACAAAACGGCGTACATTAGTAGAGGAAACCATAAAAGGAATTCTGTAATGAGGTTTCATGACAGATCATTGGTACATACTGTGTGTATTGGATATCTTGGAGTGAACATGGAAGAAAAACTGAGCGACGGGGAACACATAGAAATAATTAGAAAAGGATGAACGCCTGTGCTTTAAACTGGCGAGGCTTGCTCAATGTGATTTCCACTTGCCGGTGGCCTCATTCGTTTTTATCACGATGTGATCTTGACAGTCATTGTGTGCTATGTGGCCAGTTACCTACCAACGGATAGTTCAACACTTACACAGAACTCAGAGGATGATACCCACAAGCTCTCTTGGCCTTTTTCTTTTGGCACTGTCTCTACTTTGCCGCTAATGGTTGAGATTGGAATTTTGGCTTAAGATCTTACACTTCGCCTTTGATGAGCTAATTAATTGTTGATAATATGAAATGACCCCATAGTCCGCGAAATTTTAGGCCTTAGTAAATTCAAAAAAGGAAATAAAACAAACATTCCTCACAGATTGGCAGAGAGAATGGGAACTAAGTGATAATAACCGGCGAATTCGTGAGCTCTTTCCTTATATAAGACTTAGACAAACACATATCGACCCATCCACTTTATGACTGAACAAAGACCATATGGGATGTATCTTCACTGCACATTGCGCAGGCCTGTTGATCTGGGCCTCTTGTGTGGTGCCTAGGTACCTTGGAACGTGCCGTCTTTGAGTGCCATCACTGTTCAGAAATAAAAATGTTTTTTCGGAAATTCAATTTTGAAAATTTTGAATAATACGTCTTTATTTAGACTTGGATTTCCTAGCTATTAGAGTATAGAATAGCTTTTTGAGCAGCAGAGTATCCGAAGAGAGAAGATCCAGCTCTTGTTAGGAGATCCGCTCGCTTGCATGTCTAGCTCTCTTTACTATTCGTAACTACTAATATAATAATGTTAAAAGTTTCCGGGCTACGTGGCGTGGTCAATAACTGGTGTTTCTTCCAGACGTTTCTCCCTCAACTGCGGAGGGCATCTTCAGTGGCGAGTGCTTCTAGGTGGTGT